>CM061063.1:175734859-176341859 GCA_030762895.1 Sophora flavescens | reverse complement strand
GCAGCTCCATAAACGTTAACATTAACTCCCCAAACATACCCAGTTGACCAAACTAAAACAGAAAAGACAATCCTTTCACGTACATCGTGAGAAGGACAAACCCAAATGACGAGATCTAGTGGAAACTCTATGTGAGTCCACTACCGATGTCGTCACGAAAGACACTAATGGAGTCACTACAAAAGTAATTCTCGGACTACGCCATTTTCCCCTTCAAAGAGGAAGAACATGATCTACGAACCATCGACAGTCATGCCCATCTCAAGAAAAGAAAAGTCAGGCATGACAGAAAACAAACACCAACGTCTTGGACTATCTGAAGGCGGGAAAATGTCCACTAGCGAATCCAACATATTGTCTGCATGCTCGAACCTCAATCACTACGATGAATCAGTCAAACGATATCTTGACGTTTCCATCTTCTTAAGAGAATATATGAGGCACATAGCCAGCCGACATAGGCAATGTAAAATTAAGAGGTGAGATTTCCTTTTATCTTGTGACACCGGTGACTGACAAGGGTGGGGAGTGGTCGCTTGTACAAGAAGGCACCGACAAGGAGCGATTCCTGGCAGGCCTCTAGGCGAAAGGACACATGAATGAACCGATTACACACCGGAATGAGAGGGATCCTGAGATTGTGTAGGTATGGGACTATACAGTTGAGGATGGCTTATATGAATTGATTGGCACTACCTATACTAACAAGATGCATATTCTTTTCGAGAGCCCATCACTTAATGTAACACCCCGATTTTCTGCTTCTTGTTAATCTGTGCTTAAGTGTGTGTGTTCGCCAATAATTAATTTTAAAATTTGAGAGATTAGTTTGATAAACTAAAATCATTTTCATAACTTAGTTTATCTTAGGAAGCTCCAGTAAAAATTTCAGTTGAAAATTCAGACGAATCCCGTTCTGCGTTTTCTCTATCGGTTCCAGTTTACTAATTACGATTGCTAATATTTCCATCATTTTAAAAAATTTCATTTAAAAAATTATTATATTGAGTTTTCGGGTTTGATTTTCATAAGAAATACGATCGTTTTACACAGCTAGGAAATAAATTGAACTGGAACGAAACAAAAAACAGTCAATGAATTAAATTGCACCAGATTTAGAGTGTTTGGTGAGCAAAAATCTGATTTGTGTAATTAAAAATGCAATTAAATTTTCTTATTTTTCTCTCCCTTTTCTGGAACAGCCGGTGCCACCCCCCCCCCCCCCCCCCCCTCTCTCTATAAACCTCTTCCCTTCACAATTCATCACTTTTCCTCTCATTCACACCAAACCACTTTTACTACACTTGTTCTTATTTCTTCTTGTTCATGAGAAAGCTCAAATATTGCTCTCAAAGCTTCTATTTTCTGTAGCATCTAGGTATAATATTTAGCTAGTTTACTTCAAGTTTCTTGCTTTTTTCATATCTTATACATGCATGTTAAGTTTGATTCTTGAAAAGCTTGTTCCTTTTGTTTTAAAACCATTTTATTTCAACTTCTACTCATTCTTACCACCATCTTCAACACTTGCATGTTGAAAAGACCCTCCTATGACCATTTTGAAAGGGTGGCCGAAACCCCTAGGGAGGAGAGGTGATGGTTTTGCAAGTTCATTTTTCATGAATGGTATTAAAACCATGTTTTATGACCATGGTTCTAACTCATACTCTCAAAGAAAGTTCTTTTAATATGAAACTCAATTTTTATCAACTTCTACTCAACTCTATTTCCATTTTCATGTCTTGCATGTGGTGAAAAGTCATCCTACCCTATGATTTTAGTGTTGGCCGAAAACACCAAGAGGGAAAAGGGAGAACTTTTGTTGAAAATCACACATGCATGGCTTGGGATCTCTTATTTATGTATTTTTCAACTAATGTATTTTGTTAAAAATATGTCTTCCTTCCTTGTTACGATTTATGGCTAAAACCCTAAAAAATATGGAGTTAGTGAAGCCTAACTTTTGATCATTGGAAGGATGCATGTTTAATGAAACTATGTGCTTTAAAAGAGTGATTTAATGTTAAGAAAATTTTAAAGTCCCTAACCCTTTTATTTTAATAAGGCCGAAACTCATTAGGAAGAGTTGATGAGGCTTGATCAATTTTTTTTGTAGTATAATGTTTAAAATGTTACATAAGTTACATGCATGAAAGTAGATTATGGAAAAATCAATTTTTTTTTCTCTATTTTCTTGCAATGGCCGAAACCTATGGTTGATGAAGCTAAGGGTTTAAAAAATTTATTTTCAAGTTTTGAACTTATATTTTATCTCTTTGATGCTTAAAAGTACTAAATCCAAAAGCTTGTGGAAATATTAAAATTTTCTAGCATATTTTATGGAGCATGGCCGAAACATGCATGAAGAATTTGTGGTGATTTTATAAATTTTTTAATATATGTTAAACGTTGCTTTAAAACCGCAATTGACCTCTTTACCGTTTTACTCTGAGGTAAGGGAAGACAGCTTCAAGGATATTATTTTATGATGATTATGTGTTACCTATAATTGTTTGATGATGATTGGTTGAATATTTGTGATAATGATTGGGTTAATGGTTGATTTTGGTTTGGATTAATAAGCTGAGTTTTATTTGATTTACATGTATTATATGTTTATTTAATTTGTAAAATGATTATGATTATGTGGATATGTTGTTCAATTGTTTAGTTGTAGCATGGAATGCCTAACCTTGGGTTAGAGCTCAAATTAAGAAGTTAGGATAAAAGTCTTAATAAAATTGTGGAGGAAGTTTGCAAATAAATAATCTTTTTGAAAGAAGTTTTGAAAAAGAGAAGAAAAACAAAGTTATATTTCTCACTTTTTTTTAGCAACAATAATTTTTTTTTATGAAAAGGCATATTTTTGGAAAAATTCAAACCATCTTAAATAAAGAAAAGAATTAGACTTTTTGAAATATTTTAAATAAATAAATAGGATTTCCAAATGAATTTCTTAAGTTAGAAGAAATTCTTTAAAAGGGAGATTAATTGATTTTCTTTGAAAAAGAGTGGATTTTTAAAATCATGATAATTTTTGAAAATGAATTTCAAATTAAAAGTTTTGCTAAAAACTTTACTCAAAGTAATATTCCAATAACTTGGATAAGTTATGGAGATTTGGTTTGTTTGCTTTGTTTTTCACTGAATGAAAAAAAAAAAATAACGTTGAAAGTGGACCTAGTAAGCGAGACGTTGGGCTACTAGTGTAATTAAACATGTTGATATATGATCCGTGTCACGTTGTTGTTGACTGTGTGTCCTTATACGTTGTTATGGACTGTGCGTCCTGCATACGTTATACGTGGTGAAAGAAGTAAAGGTGAAAAGTTGATTCTTCTATAACCACAAAGTCTAAGACTGGTGAATCAGTTTAAGATTCTTGTGATTGGACACTCGGACTCAAATGTCCTGTGTTTACAAATTTTAATACGTTGAAAATTTATGGGAGGTCATGAGCCTTGAGCTTCGACAAGAAAAAAATCATACACAAAGAAAAGCTGCGAGAATAAAATGTTTTTCATGCATTTGGCAGATGTGCCCAAAGTTGTTTTGTGTGAATATATACCTTGAAGGGCAAGGTATATCATGCCAAGTTGTATCATTGTGTCTTGATGGACAATGAAATCCTTATTCCTTGTTTACTATGCCTTGAGTTGGATAGTATGCTATGGATATCCACACACGTTGACCACTGCGCCAGGAGTTTTGGGCAGTGTTGTGGAAAACACGTTGTACCTTTTATGGCAAATTTCAGGCTTGATCAGCTCATTTCTACAATCGAAGTTGGGGTCTCCGGAGATTAGGATAGAAGTTGAATTACAGAAGTGCCATGGTTTGATGATTATCACATGCTATGTACTGTTTAATTAAAATAATATCTTGTTACTTGTATATGTTTGTGTGTTTTGGGTGCATATAGTTGTCATAATTATCCATATATTGGTATCTTACCCTTGCATTTTCTTTTATGTATATATATATGTATCCTGTTAAGTTGAGATTAGATGGACCCAGCATTACCTCTCGTGCATTCCCGGGTGTGGGCGATCATGTTTGAGAATGCTAACAACCCAGGGGCTTGGGTGATTCATCTGGGGAATCACACGACCGAGTACACTAGCCCGGTTTGCACTATAGAAGGAACACAGGAAGGAGGTCCAGAGAGGAGAATTTATACCGTGGAGACCATCCAGATATCACTTCCACCAGCCTGGTTGTATGTACAACATTTAGCAGAGCAGGGACAGCTAGTGTTGGATCCACCACCTCTGAACGAGGCTCCAGTGTCACCCATAGAGGAGGATCCGGAGGAAGTCATGGAAGAAGAACCCTAGTACCATCCTTTGGGCAGCGATCTTTGAGGACTATGATGCTCCCGGTGGGGAAGATCTGGTAGAAGTATCCTCTTTTGATACTTCCTCTAGAAACGGGGGAGTCTTTCGTGGTCTCCCGAATGGGTATCACTAGTATCTGTATTGACCAGCTTAGGAGAATTAACTTTATTTTGGGGTAGTGATGTTGGATGGATCTTTTCAGTAGCATGTTTTATTTTGTCTCCTTAATCTCCAGTTTAATTTGGTATTTTGATTAAGTAGCTTGCATGAACACTCAACGAAGTTTCTATCAAATGGACTTGTCTCTAAAAGGCCTTAATATCAATGTGAATATTATGTATGTCTTATGTGCAAATATGTTGGTTTTTTAAACTTATGTCTCATGTTGTAAATTTTAAACGAAAATGAATTACTAATTTAATACTAACTTCCGAAAGAAATCGAAATATTCTATTAATTACGTTAATATTAGTAAAAGAGGGTTAATTATTGTAATGCCCGGGTAAGGGTGTTACACTTATGAACTCCACGATTAAGCGTGCTTGACTTGAAGCAATTATGTGTTCGTGACCCCCTGGGAAGGTTTCTCGGGAAGCATGTGAGTGAGGACAAAGCACGCTGAAAAGACTCGTGTTGGTTTGTGGGGAGAGTTGTAACACCCTTCTTGAGTGCTACATTGTACATGAACATTTTAAGGCGGAAAAGTAGGTTAATTAAAATTGGAAATAAAACAATGGGGTAATTTTTTCCCTTTTTCTCAAGTCGTAAATATAACTACTTTGATATAAAGGAATGGGCAATAAAATATTCCATTATCATAATTAAGGTGAGTTCGAAAACCATTTACATAATACCCAACCCGACTCATAAAAGAAATCATAGAAATGTACACACTCAACATAAAGATATGGAGACGCAGCTTCTAAAATACAAGACACTTGGAGTCGGAGCTCCATAGACAGTTACATTAACTCCCAAACATACCCAATGGCCAAATTAAAATAGAAAGGACAATCCTTTCTCGTTCATCGTGATAAGGATAAACCCAACTGATGGGATCTTATGGAAACTCTATTTGAGTCCACTACCGACGTCGTCACAAAGACACTACTAGAGTCACTACAAAAGTAACTCTAGGACTAAGCCTTTTTCTCTTCCAAGAGGAAAAACATGGTCTACGAACCCATCAACAGTCTGGAAAACTTCCACTATGAAATCCCACATATCGTCTGCATGCTCGAACCTCAATCTCTACGATGCGTCAGTCAAGGGACATCTTGAAGTCTCAATCTTCTCAAAAGAATATAGAAGGCACATAGCCAGCTGACATAGACAATATAAAAATAAAGAGATGAGATTTCCATTTATCTTACATATAAGGCAGACATGCAGTTGTACGACTCACAAGTATATAATATAACAGTCATATATACTTTTTATCTCCCATTTTAATTCCACAACTCAAAATTCCAAGAATATAATATATCAAACACGACGGTAAGCTTATCAAGCATACCGGACACGGTTTGTCCAACAAAGGACAGGAATAGAGAGAAACTGATTGAAACTGCATAGTTCCATTCCTACACAGCCTCCAGAAATATCTGATTCTAACATCGGAGCTAATTTGACATTTTGGAAGGAAATGGTCCGTATAGGTTTCATATCCACCCACCTCAGGCACCTTTGTGGTTTTCGTGTTACGCACACAAGGCTTAAATCATAACGTACGTACAATCATAATCACATGTGATCTCAAACTCTCTGTAACACATCAGGCTCTTTATGAAACCTCTACAACCGAAACTCAGATTCCTGGGTACAACAGCCTCACCTAACATAATATCAACTATGTATCGTGCGAGACCCTAAAACCCGGAATCACATGGTTACCCGTTGCGGAAAAGAAACTTATTTAAAACGTTGGTCGCCTTCGGAAAATAACCTTTTATATAGGGTTACTGAAAAAGGGTACTCAATTTTTTTTGCTAAAAGAAGTTAAGAAAAGGTGATGAACACTCAGAACATGAGGATAAACATCATTCATATAAATATAATTGTCCCACTTGAGATCTTAGGTTCGATTACAAAACAAGCCTTGTCGAACTGGCCAACATACACTAAAACAACTACTGAAGAAACAGGTAAAAAGAGACATCAAACCGGGGATAGGGAACTGGGTACAAGACTCAAAAGATGGCTCTAAAATCCAAGGGACTATCGGGACAAATCCAAAAGCTGACGAGCGATCTACCAATGCCTCCTGCATGCAGAGTGACCATAGACGCTCCCCCCAGACGAGATATCAGATGCCGGATCGATAACGTCGCCGCCATCGTCGATAGGGACGTCGTCATCTCTGGGATCCTGTGGATGGTACTCTGGCTCCTCCTCCTCCTCCTCCTCGTCCTCGATACGTCGCGGTCGTCCCACCCTCATGTATAGTTCAGTTCCTTGTCGTCCCAGCATGATCAAACACCTTGCTCCTCGAGCTCGACTGTGCCAAGGGAACGTTCGGATCCATCTAAAAGCACGCGCATACCCGATACAAGATGAAAAGAACAAAACATACAGATGTGCAAGAGTGAGATACCATCAAAAGATATATCCCACAACAACCATATACATGATACATACATCACTTAATCATCTAAGCAGTTAAATCGTGCATATACATAACATAACAGTGTTATATCAGAGGGTCTCAAACCCGTACAGTTAATCTTTGAAAATATGCATGGCACTTCAATATCCGGCTCTAACTTAATCTCATGAGATATCAACACTGTTTTCCATTGGAGAAGAATTAGAGTTGGTCAATCTCTATCCCACTGGGCAATTGCCTCCATACCCTCATGCATTTAAGGTCTCAGGACGAGCAACGTCACATGTGCCTCTGAACCAGTCACATGGACTGGCTCCCAGATACCACCTTGTATCTGATATGTAAGAAAGCACGTCTGCCTAGGGAAATGCACATGAGAAAATATTTTATTCAAAAGGTTTTCTTTGTGTTCATTCTTTTCACTGTCGCAGCTCAAAGCTAATGACTTAATCATCATTTCCCTATCACTTGAAAACTCAGAAACATAGGACACACAGTCCGAATGCTCAATCACAACACCCGAGACCGATGCACCACTCCTAGGCTTGTGGTCGTAGAAAACAACATTCACCTTTAACAACGTTCATCACAACGTGGTTGGGACACACAGTCCACAACAACGTGATTAGGACACACAGTCCACCACAACGTCACAACATGATTAGGACACACAGTCTATAACAACGTGATTAGGACACACAGTCCACCACAACGTGATTAGGACACACAGTCCACAACAACGAAATCAGAACGCACTATCCTTGATTTCGAGAATTGGACTCTCAGTCCAGAATATCAAGAATAGGATTCATGGCCCCGAATTAACACTGATCCAAGATCAAGTGCGTATAACTGAATACTAGAGGCGACGTCTCGCGTACTAGATTCTCTTTCTTAAGTACTTATTTTTCGTTCAGTGAAAATCAAATTCAAAACCGAATCCTCGATAAGGTTATTAAGGTTTTTAATCCTTATAATAGTTGAGCACAGACATCAGTCTGGCTTAGCAAACTTTCAATCAATAGCAGTATATATTCTCAGTTCAATGCTAATATCACAGTTGAAAGCAGTTCATCACAGATATGTATTATAACATTTAGAACAAGCACAGTTCAACATCAGATGATAGCATAACAGTTCTAGAACATTAGATAACCAAGTAAGCTCAATCAACATATAAATATCCAGCTAAACACATACTCACATGCATACAGTTATTGAATATCTTTAGGAAATCCCCTCTTACCTCACGTCGGAGTTAAGAGTTTTGGATTTGAAAAGAAGGTTCACGAACGTCCTCGCTTCTCCGGCGATGGAAGTCTAAGGTTACAAACATAAAATCATGATTTAAAAAAAGAAATCAACTCGAGAACACTAACCACAAGGTATAGGTTCGGTTCATACAATAAACTAGGATTATGGGTTTCCGATATTTATGCAACTCTTGGATTTATGATCCTTAAGTGCTAGAAGTTCATAAACAACAATCTTTTAACAAAGTTGAATTAAAAATCCCACTAAGTACTTGACTTAGGGTTTCGGCCAAGTATAGGTAAATAGTCTAGGAATTTCTAAACTTTCCAATCTCTTTAGGTTAGCATCCATAGTTCCATACATAGTAAGGAGCTTGAAACCATGATCATTTCGGAAAATGGAAAAATCAAATGTCTTAGACCATGAACTCTTAGGTTCGGCCATAACAAGTTTGTGAGGTTAGAGTTCTTTAAATCATCCCATCTTTTGGACATAGCATCCTTTAACATGAAGGAGCTTTAATCCATAATCATCTTGGAAAACAAAATAAAATAACACCTCCTAGGTCAAATGTTACATTCGGCCATCATAGGAAAATAAAGCAAGAAAATATTTTAAACTTTCCAATCACTTAGACATAACATCCTTTAACATAAAGAGCTCTTTAGTCCATGATCACTTTGGAAAACAAAACTCAACATCTTTGCCATAACCATTTAAGGTTTCGGCCTTTTCAAGAAATAGGGGTTAGAAATCTTCAAACTTTCCAATCTCTTGGACTTAGTATCCTTCTATATCAAGGAGTCTTTATCCATGATCATTTTGGAAAACAAAACTTAAACACCATTGCCTTAAAACTCATTGGTTTGGTTCTTTACATAAAAATAGGGTAAAAATCTTTAAACTTTCAAATCACTTAGACATAGCATCCTTTAACATAAAGGAGCCTTGGTCCATGATCATCTTGGAAATGAAACTCAAATAAAAACTCATACATGTAAAAGTTGAAACAAGATTCACCTAAACCATGTACATGGTTTCAGCCTCCTTCGGAAGAAGAGGATTGGAAACTTTGTTTTACACAACCTTTTAGTATGTGATAGTATGAGTAAATACATGAATATAGAAAGTGGTTTCAACTCAAAATGAGTTTTCTACCATTTTTGAGAGGTTTTAGAAGTTAAAAGCACATAAATGACATATGATGAAAACTTTGAAACAAAAGTTGAAACTTTGAAAAATAACTACATAGAAGTATTACCCTTAACAAGATGAACAACTTTGATGAAGAACTCTAAGAGGAGGAGGAGGAGGAGGAGGAAGTGTAAATGCGAGAAATGGAGGAAAGTGATGAAGTGTGGAAATGAAGAGTATTTATAGAGAGTGAGAGAGAGGTCACGATTTTGGGGGAGAAAGGAAAAAGAGAAAAAGAAGGTGGAAGGTGGGTTGCTTGTAGAGAGGATAAGGAGTTAAGGTGATGTGATGTGATTGGAGAGTGAAAGATGAAAAAGTGAGATTTTTGAAATAAAGTCATGATTCACCTTTTGAGGTGTGTCATAACCTTCACATCAAGTCACTTCATGTCACTTCATCCTCTTGATGCTCTGCTCCATTGAGTATCAGATGACTTCCCCGATCGTATTTCCCGACGATTTTGCCCGGGAAATCCCTAAGATTTGGCCCCGAACAAGATTTTTTGAAAAACTCCAAACCCACACAAAACATCATAAAACACTAACCTTCTCATTCACGAATTAAAATTTGGTCTCTAGCTCAGGAAACTTGTACTGGCAGTGAGAACCCAGACCGGTTTTCATATGAATTTTCGACCGGAAATTTTACTGTGACTTCATACGGTAAAACAACACAAGAAAATGATTTTATTTTAAATAAAATCATCCTCTGGATTTTATCAAAAATAAACACATTAAATCATGTATTTACTGATAAAGAAGCATACGAAAAACAAGGTGTTACAACTCTACCCCTCTAAAAGGAATTTCGTCCTCGAAATTACGTACCTTGAAATAACTCAGGGTATTGCAACTTCATCTTGTCCTCAGCTTCCCACGTTGCTTCTCCGATTGTCTCATTCCAGATGACTTTGGCCAAAGGAATTTGCTTACCTCTGAGCTGCTTTGTCATCCTATCCGTGATTCGTGCAGGTGAAGTCACAAAGGACATGTTCTCTTTTAACTGTACTTTATCAGGATTTATGATATGTGATGGATCATGAATGTATTATCTCAACTGAGAGACATGAAAGACATCATGGATATTGGAAAGAAAGGGTGGTAAAGATATTATATAAGCTACTGGACCTACATGACAAAGAATTTGGTAGGGTCCAATGAACTTGGGAGTAAGCTTTCTGGACTTTAGTATGCTGCCAATCCCAGTCGTTGGCGTGACTCTCAAGAATACATGTTCGCCTTCCTCAAACTCTAGAGGTCATCATCTCTTGTCCGTGTAGCTCTTCTGTCGGCTCTGAGTAGTCCTCATTTTCTCCTGGATCATCTTCACCTTTTCTGTCGTTTGTTGCACGAAGTCTGGACCCAACAGCAAACTCTCACCATCCTAGTACCAACACAAAGGCGTCCGACATCGTCGACCATACAGGGCTTCATAAGGTGACATTCCAATGCTTGAATGGAAACTATTATTGTAGGTGAATTCTATCAATGGTAGGGACTCGTCCCAACCCCCGACATCCTCCAAAACACAAGCTCTCAGTAAGTCCTCTAGTGGCTGGATTGTCCTTTTCGTTTGTCCATCAGTCTGCGGATGATATGCGGAACTCAATGTGAGTTTCGTTCCAAGTGATTTTTGCAAAATCTACCAAAACCTCGATGTAAATCACGGGTCTCGGTCTGAAACAATGCTCAAAGGCACACCATGCAGTCTAAAAATCTCTCCGATGTACAGTTGGGTTAACTTCTCCATAGAGTATCTCATATTGATTGGAAAAAAGTGAGCTGACTTAGTCAGTCAGTCCACTATTACCCATATAGCCTCATAACCCTTCTTAGTCCTTGGTAAACTGGTCACGAAATCCATCGAGATTCCATCCCATTTCCATTTTGGAATATCTAAAGACTGTAACATTAATGCTGGTCTTTGGTGTTCCACTTTGGCTTTCTGACATACCAAACAAGAAGCGACATATTCCATTACATCTCTCTTCATCCCATACCACCAGTACAACTTCTTAAGATCTTGATACATCTTCGTGGCTCCTGGGTGCATACTCAACCTGCTCTTATGAGCCTCTTCTAAAATCAGCTTCGTCAGCTCAGCATCATCAGGTAAACAGATTCTCTCGCCAAACCTCAAGATTCCATCTGTTCCTTCTCTAAATTATGACAGAGCTCCTTGACGTACTCAGTCTCTTGCTGTCTGCAGATACTGATCAGTCTCTTGCTTCACCTTTATCTGCTCCATTAATCCATTTGACACGGTGGTCCTCTCCAGTTCCTGGCGTACTCTCAACCGACAAACTTAGATCTCGGAATTGTTCCAGCAATTCCTGCTCTTTAACCATCATCACTGATGCGTGAATTGACTTCCTACTCAAGGCATCAACCACTACATTCGCCTTTCCAGGGTGATACTGTAGTTGATGAAATTCATAATCCTTCAGGAATTCTAACCAACGTCTCTGACGCATATTCCACTCCTTCTGATTAAATAGGTACTTCAAGCTCTTATGGTCACTGAAAACATTAAAAGTATCCCCATACAAGTAATGTCTCCAGTTTTTTAAAGCAAAGACCACAACAGCCAGTTCTAAATCGTGCGTCGGATAGTTCCTTTCATGAATCTTCAAATGCCTCGAAGCATAAGCTACAACTTTCCGATTTTGCATCAGCACACAACCCAAACCTTGATGCGAAGCATCACAGTAAACCTCAAAAGATTCCTTGGGATCAGGTAGGATCAATACCGGTGAGGTTGTCAACCTCCTTTTAAGCTCTTGGAAGCTTCTCTCACAGGCTTCTGTCCACATGAACGCTTGGTCCTTATGAGTCAACTGGGTGAGAGGTCCTATAATCTTGGAAAATCGCTCAATGAACCTCCTGTAGTAGCCAACCAAACCCACAAAACTACGCATTCCTATTGCCGTTGTTGGTCTTTCCCATTCCAAAACAGCCTCGACCTTCGTCGGATCCACAGCGATTCCTTCGCGGGATATTACGTGACCCAAGAATTGAACTTGATCCAACCAAAACTCACACTTCTATGGTTTCTCATAGAGCTGCTTCTCTCTCAGGATCTGAAGAACAATGCTAAGGTGTTCAACATGAGTCTCCTTGTCCGGAGAATAGATCAAAATGTCATCAATGAAGATGACTACGAACTGATCCAAAAAGGGATGAAAGATCCTATTCATATAGTCCATGAATATAGCAGGTGCATTCGTCACTCCAAACGGCATCACCAAATACTCATAATGCCCATAGCGTGTTCGAAACGCTGTATTAGGAACATCTTCTGCTTTTACTCGTATCTGGTGGTATCCTGACCGCAGATCTATCCTTGAAAACACTGTCGTGCCACACAGCTGATCCATAATATCATTTATCCTTGGAAGAGGATATCTGCTTTTAATCGTGACTTTGTTTAACTGACGAAAGTCCACACACAGCCTAGCAGTTCCATCTTTCTTCTTTACTAGCAGGACTGGAGCTCCCCACGGTGACACACTAGGTCGTATAAACTCTTTCCTCATCAACTCCACAAGTTGGTCCTTCAAGGTTTCTAACTCTGATGGCGACATGCGATATGGTGCTATGGATATTGGTCCAGTGCCTGGAATCAGATCAATCGCGAACTCGATCTCCCGAACAGGTGGCAATCCAGGTACATCCTTAGGGAAAACCTCCAGAAATTCTCGAACGACAGGTATGGATTCCAAGTCAAACTCTCTCTCGAAGTCCAAGGAAAACAGCAGCATGTAACCTTGAGCTCCTTCTTTCAAAGAATCTCTTACCTGACTAGCAGATAAAAATCCAGAAATCTCCTCCCTAAAGATTAAGGTTTTATGAGCACAATCTATTAGGATATGGTTGAAAGATAACCAATCCATGCCTAAGATTACATCTAACTGTACTAAAGGCAAACATATCAAGTCTACAAGGAATATCTATTCCGAACGATGATAGGACAGTTTAAGCAAACAGAATTAACAGTCACAGGTTCAGCAGTTGGGGTAGAAACAATCATATTATATGGCAAGGAAGAAACAGGCAAGTCTAGAATTTTCGCACGATCCATCGAAATAAAAGAATGAGTTGCGCCTGAATCGAAAAGTACAGGCAAGATATTACCAGCATTGTTGCACTTACCTTGCACAAGATCAGCGGAGTTCGATGCCTCAGCACCACTCATGGTATACACTCTTCCCTTAGCGGTTGGCTTGTTTACTCTTGCATGGTTGACAGAATGCTCCCTCTTCAGTGCACTATACTCCTTTGCCAAGTGTCCCACGCGGTCACAGTTGTTACACTTGTAATCCTTCTTCGGGCAAGCATTGGCCAGGTGGCTCGGATCTCCACACCTGAAACATCTCCTTTCTTGGCCTTGATCGTTGTTTCTCTGGCCTCCATTTCCTGTCCCTGAAACATTGGGATGAGCTTATTGTTGTTTCTGGTTGTAGCTAGATGCCTGGTGATATGGCTTCCTCTAGTTCTGCTTCCATTTTGAATTCTGGCCTTGATTCCGCTCTTAGGACGAAACAGGTCCTCATGCGCTTCCCTTGTTATCACTTCCTCTATGAATCATCTCGATTCTCCGGCACTTCTCCACTAGTGCTTGGAAGTTCCTGATCTCCAACAGTATTATGGATTCTTTAATCTCGAAGAGCAGACCGGCTTCGAACTGCTCACACTTCCATTCCTCACCGGGATTATCTTGAAAGAAACGGAAATACTTAGCAAGGGATTCAAACCTCGCCGCTACTCCCCTTCTGTCAGGTCCTGCTACCTCAGCCTCATGAACTCCTGCTCCTTTCTTTCCGGGCACTCTGGGGAAAGTATTTGTCTAGAAACTTGCCATGAAATACTCCCTAGGTGATCACATGGTGCTCAGCATCGCCCACTATCTGGAACACAGAATAGGGTACCTTAGATTCCTCTGGAGTGTGTACCAGATCGAAGATCTTCTCTAGCTCCTGGATCCAAAAATCAGCCTTTATTGGATCCACGTCTCCATCAAACTGCGATGGATTCTGACATCGGAAAGCGTCTAGATGCCTTCCCTCTGCAGCTAGTTCTGCCTTCTGTTGCTCCTGTTGGTTCTGGGTAGCAACATTAGCCGTCTGAAGAGTTATGGCAGCAGCCATGCCAGCCAGCGCTTGGGCAGCGAAATCCATTCCTCCGTAGCCTCGTCCACGTCCACGAGCACCTCTCTGGTTCATACTGACCCATACCACACAAGCAGTCAGATAATAGCCAAAAAAGGGATGTGAACTACGGGTTATCACACATTACCTCAAAGAAGTAATTCAACAACATCCAGACAGAGAAAAAAAACAACTTCAACACAACAGACCTAAACCCAAACATTCTCGAAAGACTCGACTAGCTCTGATACCAACTAATGCGACACCCTAAAACCCGGCATCACATGGTTACCCATTGAGGAAGAGAAACTTATTTAAAACGCTGGTCGCCTTCGAAAAAATAACCTTTTATATAGGGTTATTGAAAAAGGGTACTCAATTTTTTTTGTTACAGGAAGTTAAGAAAAGGTGATGAACACTCAGAACATGAAGATAAACATCATTCATATAAATATAACTGTCCCACTTGGGATCTTAGGTTTGATTACAAAACAGGCCTTGTGGAACTGGTCAACATACACTAAAACCGCTACTGAAGAAACAGGTAAAAAGAGACATCAAACCGGGGATAGGGAACTGGGTACAAGACTCAAAAGATGGCTCTAAAAGGCTAGGGACTATCGGGACAACTCCAAAAGCTAACGAACGATATACCAATGCCTCCTGCATGCAGTGACCACAGACGCTACCCCCAGACGAGATATCAGATGCCGGATCGATAACGTGACCGCCATCGTCGATAGGGACGTCGTAATCTCCGGGATCCTGCGGATGGTACTCTGGATCGTCCTCCTCATCCTCGATACGTCGTGGTCGTCGTACCCTCATGTATAGTCCAGTTCCCTTCCATCCTAGCATGATCAAACACTTTGCTCCTCAAGCTCGACTGTGCCAAGGGAACGTTCGGATCCATCTAAAAGCACGCGCATACCCGATACAAGAAGAAAAGAATAGAACATACAGATGTGCAAGAGTGAGATACTGTCATAAGATATATCCCACAACAACCATATACATGATACATACATTATATAATCATCTAAGCAGTTAAATCGTGCAAATACATAACATAACAGTGTTATATCAGAGGGTCTCAAACCCGCACAATCGATCTTTGAAAATATGCATGGCACTTCAATATCAGGCTCTAACTTAATCTCATGAGATATCAACACTGTTTCCTATTGGAGAGGAATTAGAGTTGGTCAATCTCTAGCCCACCGGGCAATTGCATCCATACTCTCATGCATTTAAGGTCTCAGGACGAGCAACGTCACATGTGCCTCTGAACCGGTCAAATTGACTGACTCCCAGATACCACCTTGTATCTGATATGTAAGAAAGCACGTCTGCCTGGGGAAATGCACATGAGAAAATATTTTATTCAAAAGGTTTTCTTTGTGTTCATTCTTTTCGTTGTCGCAGCTCAAAGCTCACGACTTAATCATCATTTCCCCATCACTTGAAAACTCAAACATAGGACACACAGTCCGAATGCTCAATCACAACGCCCGAGACCGATGCACCAGTCCTAGGCTTGTGGTCGTAGAAAACAACATTCACCTTTAACAACTTTCATCACAACGTGGTTAGGACACACAGTCCACAACAACGTGATTAGGACACACAGTCCACCACAACGTGATTAGGACACATAGTCCACCACAACGTGATTAGGACACATAGCCCACCACAACATGATTAGGACACACAGTCCACAACAATGAAATCAGAACGCACTGTCCTCGATTTCGAGAATTGGACTCTAAGTCCAGAACATCATGAATAGGACTCATGGCCCCGAATTAACATTGATCCAAGATCACGTGTGTATAACTGAATACTAGAGGCGATGTCTCGCATACTAGATTCTCTTTCTTAAGTACTTGTTTTTCGTTCAGTGAAAATCAAATTCAAAACTGAATCCTCGATAACCTATCCAGGCTATCGGAAAGTTTCTAAAACATTTAGGAGAAAACTTATTATTTGAAAATCTTTTATAAAGCATCTTTGAAATACTTTTATCTTTGAAAATCCCGAATAGGATATTGCCAAATAATCTTGAAAGTTTTCACTTGAAGACACATAGTTCGAAAAGGATTTTTCTCTTGTATAACAATAGTTCACCAAAACCATTTCAACATTTAAAACAAGTACTTTAAGTTAATGAGCTTTTGGAAAAGAACACCAATCCCTTCATCTTCAAAGCTTATTAAGGTTTTTAATCCTTATAACAGTTGAGCACAGACACTAGTCTGGCTTAGCAAACTTTCAATCAACAGCAGTATATATTCTCGGTTTAATGCTAATATCACAGTTGAAAGCAGTTCATCACAGATATGCATTATAACATTTAGAACAAGAACAGTTCAAC
Source organism: Sophora flavescens (assembly GCA_030762895.1). NCBI lineage: Eukaryota > Viridiplantae > Streptophyta > Magnoliopsida > Fabales > Fabaceae > Sophora > Sophora flavescens. The sequence goes on along the minus strand of CM061063.1, from coordinate 176,324,949 downwards.
ATTAGATATTAGCATAACAGTTCAAGTACATTAGATAACCAAGTAAGCTCAATCAACATATAAATATCCAGTTAAACACATACTCACATGCATACAGTTATTGAATATCTTTAGGAAATCCACTCTTACCTCACGTCTGAGTTAAGAGTTTTGGATTTGTAAAGAAGGTTCACGAACGTCCTCGCTTCTCCGGCGATGGAAGTATAAGGTTACCAACATAAAATCATGAGTTAAAAGATAAATCAACGCGAGAACACTAACCACAAAGTATAGGTTCGGTTCATACAATAAACTAGGATTAGGGGTTTCCGAAATTTATGCGACACTTGGATTTATGATCCTTAAGTGCTAGAAGTTCATAAACAACAATCTTTTAACATAGTTGAATTAAAAATCCCACTAAGTACTTGACTTAGGGTTTCGGTCAAGCATAGGTAAATAGGCTAGGAATTTCTAAACTTTCCAATCTCTTTAGGTTAGCATCCATACATAGTAAGGAGCTTGAAACCATGATCATTTCGGAAAATGGAAAAATTAAATGTCTTAGACCATGAACTCTTAGGTTCGGCCTTAACAAGTTTGTGAGGTTAAAGATCTTTAAATCATCCGATCTTTTGGACATAGCATCCTTTAACATGAAGGAGCTTTAATCCATAATCATCTTGGAAAACAAAATAAAATAACACATCTTAGGTCAAATGTTACATTCGGCCATCATAGGAAAATAAACCAAGAAAATATTTTAAACTTTCCAATCACTTAGACATAGAATCCTTTAACATAAGGAGCTTTTTAGTCGTTGATCACTTTGGAAAACAAAACTCAACATCTTTGCCATAACCATTTAAGGTTTCGGTCTTTTCAAGAAATAGGGGTTAGAAATCTTCAAACTTTCCAATCTCTTGGACTTAGCATCCTTCTATATCAAGGAGTCTTAATCCATGATCATTTTGGAAAACAAAACTTAAACACCATTGCCTTAAAACTCATTGGTTTTGGTCTTTACATAAAAATAGGGTAAAAATCTTTAAACTTTCCAATCACTTAGACATAGCATCCTTTAACATAAAGGAACCTCGGTCCATGATCATCTTGGAAATGAAACTCAAATACAAACTCATACATGTAAAAGTTGAAACAAGATTCACCTAAACCATGTACATGGTTTCGGTCGCCTTAGGGAGAAGAGTTTAGGAAACTTTGTTTTACACAACCTTTTAGTATGATAGTATGAGTAAATACAAGAATATAGAAAGTGGTTTAAACTCAAAAGGAGTTTTCTACCATTTTTTAGAGGTTTTAGAAGTTAAAAGCACATAAAGGACATATGAAGAAAACTTTGAAACAAAAGATGAAACTTTGAAAAAAGAACTACATAGAAGTATTACCCTTAACAAGATGAACAACTTTGATGAAGAACTCTAAGAGAAAAGCTTGATAAAAATGTAAACTTTGTAAGAGATCAAGAAGAAGAAAAAGAAGAAGAAGAAATGTAGTAAAGTGTAAATGTGAGAAATGGAGGAAAGTGATGAAGTGTGGAAATGAAGAGTATTTATAGAGAGTGAGAGAGAGGTCACGGTTTTGGGGGAGAAAGGAAAAAGATAAAAAGAAGGTGGGTTGCTTGTAGAGAGGATAAGGAGTTAAGGTGATGTGATGTGATTGGAGAGTGAAAGATGAAAAAGTGAGATTTTTGAAATAAAGTCATGATTCACCTTTTGAGGTGTGTCATAACCTTCACATCAAGTCACTTCATGTCACTTCATCCTCTTGATGCTATGTTCCATTGCGTATCAGATGACTTCCCCGATCGTATTTCACGACGATTTTGCCCGAGAAATCCCTAAGATTTGGCCCCGAACAAGATTTTTCGAAAAACTTGAAACCCACACAAAACATCATAAAAACACTAACCGTCTCATTCACAAATTAAAATTTTCTCTCTAGCTCAGTAAACTTACACTGGCAGTGAGAACCAAAATCGGTTTTCATCTGAATTTTCGACCAAAAATTTTACAGTGACTTCATACGATAAACAACACAAGAAAATGATTTTATTTTAAATAAAATCTTGGATTTTATCAAAAATAGACACATTAAAGCATGTATTTACTAATAAAGAAGCATATGAAAAGCATGGTGTTACATATCTGGGTAAAATTATCGAAATACGTCCAATTGGTCCATCCTTCGGATAACCTCGTGATTCCACCAGAATTCACTTGCCGTCAATCTCCGACGAATGATATTCTCAGTTACAAATCATCGGCCCTTCACTGATCCACAGTTCTCAAATAGACTTGTCATGTTTGTGTAAAGATGTTTTAAAGCACTTGCTTACATGTCCTAACACTTTATGAAATTGGATCGACAATCCAATCATTTATTTCTTTACATTTTTCTAATAGAGCCTTTCTCTTGGCTTCCAACAAATCAAGTAACTCTTAGTCCATTAATTCTTATGGAGGTATGGATAATGAATTATCCACACTTTACGACAAATGGTCTTGCTTCACCATAAGTCATAAATCATTAAGTTCATATTTTCACTAAGTCATTCAATACTTAGGTTTTGCTCTTTAATGTAAATACTAGTCTTGAAGACTAAAATCATCTTTTGTCTTAAAACCAAACCTTTAGTTAAAAACAAACTCTTTTGAAATTATATTCCATCAAAGTACATAAGTACTAAATTCCTCAAAACAGTTTCTTGAAAAATGTCGAAACTCTTAAAATACCGTTTTACCGCTTTTTACTGTATTTCAACTTAAATTCCACAAATGTAATCATTCTTCTCAAATCCTTCACTTTCCTAATTTTCCATACTTATGTTAAAGTATTAAAATACTGATTTCAAACTTTACATCATTGTTTCCTCAACAATATTTAAAAACGCTTGATGACGTTTTCGCCGCTTTTTACTGTTTTTAGGCCCAAAAGCCATACTTTTAAAAATATGGCTCTTCACCTCAAATCTATTACTCACCCAGGTTATAATACTCATATTAAGATGTTGAAACACTTATTTTCAGTTTCCTTTCCATGTATACGAAATTCCTAAAAATTTGACCGAACGTCGTTAAGTTTGTAAAACGCGTCAATCATTTTTCAACGATTTTAAACTCTAATAGTCCAAAACTCATTTTGGAGTTTTATAACAGTTAGATAGGTATGAAAAACAGTCTCTCACCGTCCAGTTAAATATATTTTCTAAAATTACAATTTAACCCCTAAACTTTCATTAATTGCAAAAAGATCCTTATTCACTTAAAACCTGGTAACTTTTTATTTATAACTCCAAATCACACCAAACCAGCTTCTATAGAAATTTTTTTCAGTTACCATCAATTTTCTAGAAATTACATTTCTTCCCCCAAATTTTACAATAATTTCAAAAAGGTCCTTGTTTACTAAAAAGCTTATAACTTTTTATGTATTAACCCAATTAACACCAAACCAATTTCTATGGTTTTATCTTATCATTCAATTCAATTGTGTGACATATTTTCATATTTATAGTTCAGTCCCTCAATTTTCCAGAAATTGCATAAAAGTCCCTAAAGACTCAAAAATTCATATCTTTTAACATACATATCCAAATCAATCCAAACCAATTTCTATATTTTTACATACTCATTCAATCCTTATAAAAATTATTCAAACAAATTAACTCAACTTGAAACCCCATTATTGCCGAATGGCCTAAAATAATTATATTAAGCATTTTTCTTAACCAATCAAGCAAACAACAATCATGGTTCCAACTTAAGGTCATTGGAACCAAAACAACTATATGACATATCATACCACAACCAAGCATCAAATCAAATCCTCCAAGAGGATCAAACAACCATAAAGAATAATACATAATTCTAACACTTATGATTTGAAAACCAGCATACAATTATTTTAAACCACATACATATCTACATTAAGGTAGGATAGTAGTAATCTCCCCCCTTACCTCTTGTAGATCACTTGAAACTCAAGTAGTAGAAGGATTTTGTTCACCTAAATCACAAGGTTTTGAAGCCACAAAACCTAGCCATGAACAATCAACAAGAAATCAAGTTAAGGATTGAAGAAAACCATCCTAGCCCTCTTGAACATAGTTTCGGCCAAGTCAAGAAGAAATAGCTAGGGATATCTAAATTTTTTCAAGATCTCGGATAATGAAAATAGAAGTCATATGGAGATCATAGAAATTGATTTCAAGTCAAATGGATTTTTCTACAATTTTCTAGAAATTTTTGAAGAAAGCTTCATGAAGATGGAAAATCATGATTCATGACTTAAACAACTAAAATGATTGAAGGAGAAGTCATGATTGATCATGGAGAGAAGATATTACCTCTTGAATGATGAAGATATGAAGAGAAATGATCAACCAAAGCTTGTTAAAAATTTGACAGCTTTGAGGATGTGGTGGTTTAATGAGTGTATCTCACGATCCGCTCATCTAAAAATTACAAACTTTGGCTTGTTGAAAATGTAAGAAATAGATGTACAACTTTGATGTTGAAGGTTTTGTTTGATTCAGATCATAACATGGTCAAAAGAGCCTTCTTTCCGCTGTTCTCGTGTGATGCTGAGGATTTTGAGCTATTTTGGTAATTTGGGTATATCACCCAATACACTTATCCGTTTCTGATGATCTTTAGCTCTTTGGAAAGAAGAGAGGAAAAGTAACAACTTGCATGTAGAAAATTTTTCGAGTTTCAGAACATAAGAGGGTCAGAATTTCGGTATGGTTTCGGGGAGTCAATGGAGCTTTTCTTTGTGTTCTTGATGAAGAAGAAGAAAATGTCTAAGTGTGGGAGAGTGGGCAGCCACGAATTGGATAGGTGTGGAGGGGTTTTCCACCTAGTAAAATGAGTGATTTAGGGAGAGGATATGTGTCATTGTTAATAACCATTTGTTAGTAACCATAGTTAATGTTAACCAAGCTAGGTTAAGTTAAAAAATAATATAATACTTAACTACGGTTAATAATAATGTAATCGTGACTAGGAAAATATGTGGTGAAGAAAGATGGGGGTGGTGTGGCTGAGTTTTGGACCACATAAAGGATGAAGAAGCAAATTTGAACTTTTCTTGCCTTAACCATAGTTAACTTTTAACTAAGGTAGATTAGGTTAAGGGCATTTTGGTCTTTTCACATAAAAGACATGATTACTTGCATTTAATGTTTCATAAATGCTTGGTGATTCATGGTGGTGACTCGATCCATGGCTAAGCTCATCCCGTGTCCGGTTCTACCTCTTCACATCCATTCTTGATTCCGTCGATTTCCCGATTAGGGTTTTATGCCCGGATAAGCATAATAACTTATTTATTTTGAAAATTTTCAAAATAACCCATATCATTGGATACGAAATAAAAAGTCTAACCATTTCGTTCACGAGTCAAAATTAGGTTTTCTGATATGTAAAATCTTACTGTTAGTTAAAACACAGATCGGGTTTCATCTGAATTTTAAACCTAAATTTTTACGGTAACATTCTACCATAATGTAGAGTAAAATTATGATTTTATTTTATCCAAAATCATTTTCTAGATCTCAGATAAAGTATAAAGAATTAAAAATTCCACCGATAATGAAAAACAGTAAAAACAGGGTGTTACAATACTACCCCTCTAAAAAGAATTTCGTCCCCGAAATTTACTTATCCAAGGAAAACGAACACGAATATCATTTCTTCTATTTCGTGCTCCAAATATACAATATACTCGTTTCTTGAAACGTGACGTGGATTATTTCTGAGATTAGACCGTCGTTCTGACTTATACTGTATTCGCTAAACCTCCCGATTAAACAAATCAGGTAAACCCCTATTTAAACTCTCAAGACTGGAAGCACACTCAAATGATTCGAATGTCAATAGAATGAAACACACGAACTTCCGATAGATTTGGAAATTTGATTGATTCAAAACTTTGACTCCCATTTACGGTGGCGATTCTAACACACCAATAGTAAATAAGAACTCATAATTCAAACAATAAATTTTCCGAGAGAGAAAATAATTCTCTAAACTTTACTCTCACAAGAAATAATAGAGTAGAATGAATAGAAAAAAAACAAAGAATATTCTCATATGTGAAAAAGTTCTTTAATAGATTCCTTCATGTAAAGTGCCTGGCTGGTACAGATTTACAAACATGACTCCAATAAAGCTATTCTTCCCACAAGAACTCCCTTCAAAGGAAAAATCTTTGAAGGCAGTGATTCTCTTTCTTTCCTAGAGTCTAAGACTCATGTCAAACTTACTCTTGGTTTTTAAGAAAACCAAAGTAAAAGAATTTACGAGTTTTCTTACTTGAAGTAACTCCAACTCAATTGGCAACATTTTCATCTGCCAGGAAATTTATAACTCTTTACCCATACAGACTAACCAAATATGATTTGCAAAAGATCACACCCTTTCTCAATTTTACTCATTTACAGAAAAAGTAAATGGTTAAATTTACGAGACTCGATTCTCAACAATGAAGGAGCATTCAAAGAATTGTCTCCAACAAGAATAAATTATTAAGGAACGGTAAAGATAATTGCATTACAAAATAACAAAGGAATGCAATTTTGATTGTATTCTTAAAACTTAGACAGTAGAAGATACGTCTATGAAACTAAACCAGTTCAGAAACATGTTGATGACAAACACAGTCAATACCTAGATAAATACCAAGAGTATTTTACACATTCATAGAAAATCAAAATGATTTTCCACTGAATTAATAGTACAGTCAAAAGTCTACTTTCTACGACACACTTCACTTAACACTATTCGTTCAATTGTGATGCTTCAGTCCTATCTTATTACGGAAGTCTCACCCATTTCGACTAACCACTGGTTTACATTTTACACCTTTGCGGATCCTCCCCTTTAACATATTATCCCAAAATCAAGTTCTTGCCTTAAGTTTCCCGAAATCTCTAGAGGTATGCCCTGTCTTCCCACACTTGAAACAGATAATACCCTCGATGACACAGTCACGAGTCCTTTACCACATTTCATACACTTCTGTGGAGACAATATGGATGGGCCAGCCTCTCCAGTACCTCATTCGCACAACTTTGACCCCCATCGTAGATGTGCCCGCGTTAGTTTCGCATACGGATTTTTCTGTAACCCCTTATCATCCCTGAACCTCAAAGGTCCATAACTCCCCTTTATGTTTTTACCCTTCTCCGGATCTCGAGAAACTCGACACTCATCCATTAAGATTGGAAATTGTAGTAGTTTCAATGACAGGATAGTCTTCCTGATTTCAACTTTCACATTCCCCTCTAACTTCCTACAAGTTCGTCCTTCATCGGCATACTTCAAATACAATTCTTTAAACTTAATCAATTCTTCCAACTCAGTCTCATATGCAGTGATTGTCATGTCCTCTTGTCCGAACTGCAGGAATTCAATCTCCTCTGTACGACTCACTTCAGTGGAAGCATACCTCTCCAGAAATCTACTCCAAAACACCATCCAGGTGATCTCTTCCTGTCTTGCCACTAACAACTGGAAAGTTTCTCTCCACCAAAATCCAGCATCTCCTACCAACAGAAATGTTGCACAAGCCACCTTCCGGCTATTAGGGCATTCCTTAGTTCTAACGAGCCTGTCTATTTCCTTAATCCAGAGCCTAGCTTTCTTCGAGTTTAGCTTACCATCAAATTGAGGTAAGTTACTACGACAGAACTCAGCTAGTCCTTGTATCTCAGTAATTTACTCATTCTTTCGTGCCACATTTGTTGCTAGCTCCCTCAGGACTTGTACAGTTGCAACCATCTCCGCAAAATCCTTGCTTGCTGAACTAGATCCACTTGTTTCAGAACTAACCATGATTTCCTATAAAGACATGGTAGTCAGAACTAGGAAGTAAACAATACATCAAAATCTGTCCAACATTATTCCTCCTTAGGAACAATAATGGAAAGATCAACAAACCATGTTGTATCCTTTCGGAACAACGTCATGAAGAATATAAACTCAACCAAGGATAGACTAAAGTCATTATCCTTTCAAACATTGGTTCTTCATAGAACCAAGAACACAAAACAACACAAGACACAACCAGAGAAAACACAACTCAAACGACAATAGACCTAAACCCCAAGCCCAAAACGACTCGGCCAGCTCTGATACAAAAAATGTAACACACTTATCGAGTTCTACATCGTACTTGAACATTTTAAGGTCGAAAAGTAGGTTAATTAAAATTGGATATAAAAGAATGGGGTAATTTTTTTCCTTTTTCTTAAGTCGTAAATATAACTACTTTGATATAAAGGAATGGACAATAAAATATTACATTATCATAATTAAGGTGAGTTCGAAAATCATTTACATAATACCCAACCCGACTCTTAAACAAAAATCATAGAAATGTACAAACTCAACATAAAGATATGGAGACGCAGCTCCTAAAATACAAGATACTTGGAGTCGCAGCTCCATAGATAGTTACATTAACTCTCAAGCATAACCAACTAGCCAAACTAAAACAGAAAAGACAATCCTTTCTTGTACATCGTGAGAAGGATAAACCAAACCGACGAGATCTAGTTGAAACTCTATTTGAGTCCACTACCGACGTCGTCACAAAAGACACTACTAGAGTCACCACAAAAGTAACTCTAGGACTAAGCCCTTCCTCTTCCAAGAGGAAAAACATGGTCTACGAACCCATCAACAGTCTGGAAGACTTCCACTATGAATTCCCACATATCGTCCGCATGCTCGAACCTCAATCTCTACAATGCGTCAGTCATGGGACATCTTGACGTCTCAATCTTCTCAAAAGAATACTGAAGGCACATAGCCAGTCGACATAGGCAATATAAAAATAAAGAGGTGAGATTTCCATTTATCTTACACATAAGGCATACATGTAGTGGTACGACTCACAAGTATATAATACAACAGTCATATATTCTTTTTATCTCCAATTTTAATTCCACAACTCAAAATTATAAGAATATAATATATCAAACTCGACAATAAGATTATCAAGCACACAGGATACGGTTTGTCCATCAAAGGACAGGAATAGAGAGAAACTAATTGAAACTGCATAGTCCCATTCCTACACAGCCTCAAGAAATATCTGATTCTAACATCGAAGCTAATTTGACATTTTGGAAGGAAATGGTCCGTATAGGTTTCACATCCTCTTACCTCAAGCACCTTTGTGGTTTTCATGTTACGCACACAAGGCTTAAATCATAACATACGTACAATCATAATCACATGTGATCTCAAACTCTCTGTAACACATCAGGCTCTTTATGAAACCTCTACAACCGAAAATCGGCTTCCTGGGCACAACGACCTCACCGAACATAGAATCAACTATGTATCTGGGCAAAATTCCCGGAATACATCCAATTGGTCAATCCATCGGATAACCTCGTGATTCCACCAGAATCCACTTGCTGTCAATCTCTGACGGACGATATTCTTGGTTACAAATCATCGGCCCTTCACTGATCCACAGTTCTTAAATAGACTTGTCATGTTTATGTAAATATGTTTTAAAGAACTTGCATATAAGTCCTAACACATTATGAAATTGGATCGACAATCCAACCATTTATTTCTTTACACTTTTCTAATACAGCCTTTCTCTTGGCTTCCAAGAAATCAAATAACTATTAAATCTTATGGAGGTTTGGATAATGAATTATCCACACTTTACGACAAATGGTCTTGCTTCACCATAAGTCATAAAACATTAAGTTCATATTTTCATTGAGTCATTCATGACTTAGGTTTTGCTCTTTAATGTAAATACTAGTCTTGAAGACTAAAATCTTCTTTTGTCTTAAAACCAAACCTTTGGTTAAAACCAAAATATTTTGAAATTAGATTCCATCAAAGTACAAAAGTTCTAAATTCCTCAAAACAGTTTCTTGAAAAATGTCGAAACTCTTAAAATACCGTTTTACGCTTTTTACTGTATTTCAACTTAAATTCCATATTTTCACAAATGTAATCATTCTTCTCAAATCCTTCACTTTCCTAAGTTACCGTACTTATATTAAAGTATTAAAATCCTGATTTCAAACTTTACATCATTGTTTCCTCAAAAATCTTTAAAAACGCTTGACGACGGTTTCACCGATTTTTCTTGGTTTTAGGCCCAAAAGCTATTTTTGAAAATATGGCTCTTCACCTCAAATCTATTACTCACCTAGGTTATAATACTCATTTTAAGATGTTGAAACACTGATTTTGCTGTTTCCTTTCCATGTATACGAAATTCCTAAAAATTTGACCGAACGTCGTTAAGTTTGTAAAACGCGTAAATCATTTTTCAACGATTTTAAACTCTAATAGTCCAAAACTCATTTTGGAGTTTTAGAACAGTTAGATAGGTATGAAAAACAGTCTCTCAATGTCCAGTTAAATATATTTTCGAAAATTGCAATTTAACCTCTAAACTTTCATTAATTGCAAAAAGATCCTTATTCACTTAAGACCTTGTAACTTTTTATTTATAACTTCAAATCACATCAAACCAGATTCCATAGATATATTTTTCATTTACCATCAATTTTCTAGAAATTAAATTTCTGCCCCCAAACGAGCTTCAAATCATTGTTAAAAACCATTTGTTAGTAACCATAGTTAATGTTAACCAAGCTAGGTTAAGTTAAAAAATAATATAATACTTAACTAGGGTTATTAATAATCATGACTTGGAAAATATGTGGTGAAGAGTGAAGGGGGTGGTGTGGCTGAGTTTTGGACCACATAAAGGATGAAGAAGCAAATTTGAACTTTTCTTGGCTTAACCATGGTTAACTTTTAACTATGGTAGGTTAGGTTAAGGGCATTTTAGTCTTTTCACATAAAAGACATGATTACTTGCATTTAATGTTTCATAAATTCTTGGTGATCATTGTGGTGACTCACTCCATGGCTCAGCTCCTCCCGCGTCCGGTTCTATCTCTGTACATCCATTCTTGATTCTGTCGATTTCCCGATTAGTGTTTTACGCTCAAATAAGCAAAATAATTTATTTTGAAAATTTTCAAAATAACCCTTATCATTGGAAACGAAATATAAAGTCTAACCATTTTGTTGACGAGTCAAAATTAGGTTTTGTGATCAGTAAAATCTAATTGTCAGTTAAAACGCAGACCGGGTTTCGTCTGAATTTTAAACCTAAATTTTTACCGTTACCTTCTACCATAATGTAGAGTAAAATTATGATTTTATTTTATCCAAAATCATTGTCTATATCTCAGATAAAATATAAAGAATTAAAAATTCTACCGATAATGAAAAACAGTAAAAACGGGGTGTTACAACAGTCGTCAATCCATAAAGCAGATAGGGATATTACATATCTTACACATAAGGCAGACATGTTGTGGTGCGACTCTCAAGTACGCACAATTATCAATATTCCATCTCATAATATTCAATCACATCATCATTCACATCAGAGAAATAATGTTTCACAGAAACATGACCCCATCACAACGTTTTTCCTAGATAGAAGACATCTAAGACTTGAGGAATCACCTCTGAATTCCTATACCATGTTTTATGAACAGTTGGAGAGAGTGGTTTCGAAGGATTGTTCCAGAGGCACCAGTCGTGGGTAATAGAATACATCAACAGTAAACGGCGTGCTCGTCATAGGCTTTTTCGGGAGCATCCTACACTACCAGAAAACACGTAGCATCTATTCAAGTATGTTGGTGTATTGCAAGATCACCACACCACTGAGAAGTAACCCACTGGGCCTATGTGTGTATTTCATAACCACGACATCCCCAAGCATCAAACAGATCGGCCCTACGAAATTCACACTGGCATTAAAGTATTAGCTCAATATCCTAGGCTCAACGGCCTTACAGAACATACTTTCACTATGTGTTTAGGGAAACTTTGCCGGAAATGCGTTCTTCTCATTTATCCACCAGATAACATCTTGATTCCATCAGAATCCATTCAATGTGCTTTATTAGAGGCTAGATGTTCTTAAGTCCAAATCGTTGGTACTTAACATCGAGATGAAGTTCTCAAGTAGCCTTTCATCTTTGGGCAAAGATATCATAAAACCACTTGATTAAAAGTTCTAACACATTATGAGATTGGATCACAAGTCCAATTAATTATTTCTCTGCACTTTTCTAGTTGAGCCTTTCTCTTGGCTTCCAAGAATCAAATACTTCTGAGTCCACTAAATAATATGGATATATGGATAATAAATCATCCATACTTTATGACATAAGGTCTTGTTCCACCCTACGTCATAAATTATTATGTTCGTATTTTCACTAAGTCGTTCATGACTTAGGTTGTTGCACTTTATCGTAAAAACTTGTCTTTGAAGACTAAAATCCTTTTGATCTTAAAACACAAACCTTTGGTTAAATCAAAGTCATTTTGAAATCAGATTTCATCAAAGTATTTAATTTCCAACTTCCTCAAAACATTTTCTCGAAAAATCTTTAAAAATGCTTAACGACGGTTTCACAGCTTTTCACTGAAATTAGGCCTAAAAGCATTACTTTTAAAAATATAGTTCTTCACCTCAAATTTATAACTCTCCTAGGTTATATTACTCATATTATGATGTTGAAATACTGACTTTACATGTTTCTTTCCATTTATTCGAAATTCCTCAAAATTTGACCGAACGTCGTTAAGTTCAAAAATCGCGTAATTTCTTTTTTAACGATTTTAAACTCTAATGGTCCAAAACTCATTTTGGAGTCTCAGGACACTTAGTTAGGTATGAAAACAGTCTCTCACTTTTCAGTTACATGAATTTTTGAAAATTGCAATTTATTCCCTAAACTTTCATTAATTGCAAAAAGATCCATATTCACTTAAAACCTTATAACTTTTTATGTATAAGTCCAAATGACATCAAACCAAGTTCTATGGTCTCATATCATTAAGGACTACAATTACCATACCTAAAAAAATAATTTTCAGAACAGTCCCTGAAATTCTTAGTATTTGTATATTAGTCCTTATATCTTTAAAACTCCATAACTTTCAATATAATTAACCAATTCAATTCAAACCAATTTTGAATCTTTAAAACAGGATGAGTAAGTCCTTTAAAATCAAAAAAGGCAATGTATACTTCCCCAAAAACATTTTAGCAAACTTAGTGATTTTTCTTGGTTTTGCTACTTTTTAAAAACTTTAAATATTCATAGAGTTCCATGATTTTAATCCTTAAGCTTTTCATACCAATATTTCTCATCATGGACGAAACCATGGCCAACACAAATGAAGATTTTCTCTTCATCAATCAATCAAAAAACATCATACATGTTCATGTATTCAAACACTCGATCATGGCATGATTATTTAGCATAATTTACAGAATTTCTTTCAATGATCAAGTAAGCATACAACCAATTTTCCTTTAAATATCATGCATCAAATAATCACATAGCTCATCAATTAATATAATAATGATACAAAGTCCTCTTAGAGGCTCACAAACACCCAAAGACATAACCCTATCTTTTAGGATTTCAAGACAACATAAACACAATATAAACCACATACATGTCTACATTAAGGTGGGATAGTGGTAATCTCCCCCTTACCTCTTGTATATCACTTGAATATCAAACAATAACAAGCTAAACCAAGCAAGGTAGGCCACGGTTTTGTCCACCAAAACCTTGCCATGAGCAACCAACAAGAAATCAAGTTAAAGAATGAAGAAAATCATCCTAATCCATTTGAGCTTAGGTTCGGCCAAGACCAAATGAAATAGCTAGGGATCTCTAAATTCTTAAAGCTCTTGGATGATGAAAATAGAAGTCATATGGAAAACATAGAAATTGATCTTGTAACACCCCGATTTTCGTTGCTTCGTAATATCGGTAATAAATATATAAATATATATTTTTATCCGAGACTTAGAAAATGATTTTGGATAAACCAAGGTCATTTCCAAGTTATATTAATTTTTATAAGGTTACGGGAAAGTTTTTGGTTGAAAATTCAGACGGAAACCGGTTTGCCGTTTTCTGCATTTTCACTGACAGTAAAAGTTTACTGCTCAAAAGACCTAATTTTAATTCGGTAACGAAAGAATTAAGATTTTTATTGTATTTCCTACAATTTTGTATTTTTAGAATTATTTCATAAAAAAATGAAATAATATACGTTTTACGGGCGAAATACGTAATCGATTTTGGAGTTTCCAAGAGCAGATAAAGAGGTTATCTTAGAATTTTGAGATGATTCATGGGGATGAATCACACTTTTGAGTCTAGAAGATTCTACAAGGTTAAAGTGGCAATTTATGGATTTTGCACTTAAGTCCTTGAACTTTCTATTAATTACACTTTGGTCCCTAAGTTAGTTCCTATGTTTTTCTAAGCGAATTGGGCCAGAATTTTTGTTCCCAATCTATTAGTGGACCATGGCCTTGAAGCCCAAATTCCTTGTCCATGGATTAAATTTCATGAAGCCCATTAAAAATCATGTAAGTTTCCTATGTCATGTTTATGCCTTAAGCATTTTGGTGGGCCCAAAATAATTAAATCCAAGCCCAAATTTACAAGGCCCTTGCGCAAGCCCAATAAGGAGTGGGGGCTGCCCTTAACTTGGAAAAGTCAAGTTGATTCTTGAATGTTCCACAATGTTCTCCTAAGTTCCACACAAATCTAGCATACTCCAAAGTATTCTAGATTCTTCCCAAAAAGCCTCAAGAAAATTCAACAAGATGAGTCACAATGTGAACACATTAAGTGTTGCACATGGTCATCATTTCAAACTATTCACAATTTACAAAATAGTCCTTATACTTTTGGAATCTTTGCAAAATGGTCCCTAGGAATTAATTGCACTTAAATCCTTTGAGAAGCCACCTCCTTTATACTTAATCCTTCCAAAGTGGCACAGCCACCTCTCTATAAATACCCTCCCTCACATTTCATTTTATTCCTATTGCCTTTTGTTTCAAAAACTCAAAAGTTCTAAGTTCATAGCATCATTTTGTGAAGCAAGTCTTTGGATCTCCACTTGTCTTTGATCTTCAAGAGGTGATTCCTATTCTCATTCCCTAATAATGTCTATGTCCTTCAATAAGTTTCATGATTCAAAGTCTATTTCATCTATGTTCATCACTTTTAAGTTTCTAGATCTAGAACTTTGAAAATTCATAACTAATTCTATAAAAATCCTTTTGACATGAAACCAATTGCTATGATCTTATAATCATCTCTATTTTCATCATCTAGAAGCATATGATCCTGATAAATTTATTTCCTTGATTTCTGGGCTGGGCCGAATCCATTGAAAAGTGATGTTCATGGGTTTTGTTTCATTTTCATGTCTTGATTCATGATTCAATCTTCTAGTATCTTGATAGTTTTTGTATGTAAGTACATAGAAGATCAAAAATCAAACTTTAACCTATTGGGTTCATTAAGGCCGAAACCCTAGCTATGAACACTTGATGGTTTTGATTCTTAACTTTGTTGTTTAGCCTTAATCCATTTCCTTAAGTATATTAGGATCATTAATCCATGACTTAAGCAAATTTGGAGATTTTGAGCCAAAAAAACCTAAGAGGCCGTGACCTATTAGAGAGGATTAGGTGTTTGTTTAGCTTGTTTTGATTGGTTGTTTGGATGTGTTGTTGAAGGTTAATTGTTTTACGGCGTACGAGGGTTTCCGACAAACAACAGAGTTCTTTTAATTTCACTGAGGAGCTTCGAGAGGTAAGGGGAGCTTACCTGAGGGATTTTCTCAAAAACTATTTGCTTGTAGTGTGGTTGATATGATTTATATGTGATTGGGGTTAATTGTTTATGTTGTTTACGTTGTGTTGTTTATCTGTGTATCGATGATTGATCTGCATTTAATTTATTTAATTATCTGCAGTTGTATATTATGTTGTTATGATGCATGATCTGCCAGGTGATATAATCCTGATGATATTGTTGAATGATGAATGTTGAATGTTGTTTGAGAGGCCTGACGGTGGTCAGTGCACAACCGATTAATCAGATAAAAGCTTTAATGAGTTGTGAAAATTATATTCAATGTTTTATGGGGAATGTTGGAATATAATAGTGGTGGAAATTATTATTTTGGAAAAATAATGAGTTTTGAGAAATATTATTATTTTAATGATTTATTAGTGTAAAAGAAATTTATGAGTCACGGTGAGAGCGTAACCGTGAATTTTTTTTGTACTGCTAATTTTTATGCAACAAATTACGAAATATTATAAAAAGTTATTTTGTGAAATTAATATTCGAAAATACTTTATAAAAAAATAATAAAAATAATAATAAAAATAAAATTCAAAGTCAAAGTCAATGTTTTACTTTAAAAACATTTTCTTGGAAAATGATAAACGACAGCAAGTTTCGAAATTATTTACGGTGAAAGTTTAAAAACAACAGTACTTATTTTGAAAAGAGGTTTAATCAGAATTGATTTAATTTTAAGCGCTGAAGTTTCAGTAAAAGAGTTCTTGATGATTTGACGTTTTATAAACGAATTTCAAGTGGAAAGGATTTTCGGTAAATGAGTTTTACTTAATGACGTAAAGGACGATATAGAACTTAGTAACCGAGATGTCGGGGTACTAGTGTTCTTATGACGTTGTCTTATTTTGGATTTGTTTTTCACAGACAAAAAACGATGTAAAACGATGATATGGAACTTAATAACCGAGACGTCGGGGTATTAAGGTTCGTTGTGTTGTAGACTGGGTATCTACTTAAAGAAGTTAAAACGTTTTGAGATGTTTTCTATTACCACGAACCTAAGACTGATTGCAACGGTCTAGGGGTTTCGTGATTGAGCACTCGAACTTTGAGGTCCTGTGTTGTTAATAAAAGTTGTAAAGATGTTAAAAACGATGATGCTTTTGAGAGCATTCGATGTTTAAAACGATGATGCTTTTGAGAGCATTCGATGTTTGAAATGATGATGGGTTGTAAGCTTTTGAGAGGTTTGACAAATAAAGATATAGCACAAAGAAAAGTGTTGAGAACAAAATGTTTTCTTGCATGCATTTGGCAGACGTGCCATGATCAAACGAGTGATTACCTTGCGGCGCCAGGGTAGATCATACCAACGATGTTCTCATTGTACCCGGGGTTTGGACAATGAGACCCCATCTCCGATGTTATCACTGTGCCACGATGTTGGACAGTGTGCAATGGGTTTTGGCTGGGTGCCGGTAACAATCGAGTCTGATCAACTCATCACGAGGTTGGAGATATCTCATGAGATTAAGTGTGAATGCTTAGATGATGTATTGAAGTGTTCATGCATAATTTTCCAACGTTGACGTTTGGGGTATGAAATCCATTGATAAACGAGATGTTATGATATGAATGAGTATGTTGTTATAAACATGTATATGTGTATGTGCCTTCTTTTGTGTTGTCCATTTAGTTATTGTGTTAAATCCATATATTGGCGTCTCACCCTTACAAAATATCAGAATCGTACAAGGGGTATGATCTCTACAAGAAGAAGAAGGCTGTCTAGTTCGAGGCATGTTGTTGCTGCTTTTAGCGGTTGTAGTGTCTGTTAGTTACGACCAGCTTAGGTACTATTATGTTGTATTATATTTTGAGAATAAAGCTGATTATGAGTTAGGTGAGAAAAACATATGAGGCAGTATAGTTATATGACTTATATACATTATGTATTTAAGTGTGATTTGATTACGTTGTTGTGGTTATGAGGTTAAAAGAAAAAGGAAAAAAATTATCACCATATTTTGAAAAGATAAACGTTGAGAAAACATTATTTTACGAAAGCAACCAGCAAATTAAGTTTTATTTCCGCAAACGGGTAACCATGTGATGACCCGAGTTAGGGTGTCACATTAGTGGTATCAGAGCTGGTCGAGTCTTTCGGGAATGTTGGGAAATAGGTCTGTTGTGTTGACGTTGAGTTTTCTCTGAGTTAAGTTTTGTTTGAATTACTTCTTAGAAGTAATATGTGTTAATAAATAAGTAAGAAATTACAGAAAAGTGTCTATGGTAGTTTTACCTAAGTTGAATGTGAGCGGAAAAGAAAAGTTCTTGAGTAAAATTAAGTTGATAGAAAAGTTCGAAAGTTAATAGTTAGATAATTTTATTCTATATAATCCCTTTTGGTTTAATTGAATTAAGATATGCAATGAAGTTATTTTGAGGATGAGATGTGTGAGGTGATATCAAATTGGAGTGGTGAATTATAATCAAGAGGAACTAAGACTATGATTAAATATTTTGAGTAGGGGGTTGATGCGTGGTGCTGTGAAGACATTGTTAGTATTAATGATAATATTCAGAGTTAGATGATTGGAATAAGGTTTCTGGTGGAACCATGTTGATAAGAGAAGTGATTAAGTTTTGATTTGTTTTTCGAGTGTGATAGACTTTGATGAAATTTTGAGGATAGTACGGATATATAGAAATGACGTAAGAATGAATTGTGTTATGGAATATGGAATAAGAGGAATGAAGTGATGTGAAGGGCAATGTAAAATCTTAAGGTTAAGATGAGATTACAAAATTTTGTTTAGTTTCGAGTCTCGAAATTTCGAGGACGAATTTTTTTTAGTGGGGTAGTAATGTAACACCCCGATTTTCGTTGCTTCGTAATATCGGTAATAAATATATAAATATATATTTTTATCCGAGACTTAGAAAATGATTTTGGATAAACCAAGGTCATTTCCATGTTATATTAACTTTTATAAGGTTACGGGAAAGTTTTTGGTTGAAAATTCAGACGGAAACCGGTTTGTCGTTTTCTGCATTTTCACTGACAGTAAAAGTTTACTGCTCAAAAGACCTAATTTTAATTCGTGAACGAAAGACTTAAGATTTTTATTTTATTTCCTACAATTCTGTATTTTTAGAATTATTTCATAAAAAAAATGAAATAATATACGTTTTACAGGCGAAATACGTAATCGGGTGAACGACAGAGTAGATTTTGGAGTTTCCAAGAGCAGATAAAGAGGTTATCTTAGAATTTTGAGATGATTCATGGGGATGAATCACAATTTTCAGTCTAGAAGATTCTACAAGGTTAAAGTGGCAATTTATGGATTTTGCACTTAAGTCCTTGAACTTTTTATTAATTACACTTTGGTCCCTTAGTTAGTTCCTATGTTTTTCTAAGTGAATTGGGCCAGAATTTTTGTTCCCAATCTATTAGTGGACCGTGGCCTTGAAGCCCAAATTCCTTGTCCATGGATTAAATTTCATGAAGCCCATTAGAAATCATGTAAGTTTCCTATGTCATGTTTATGCCTTAAGCATTTTGGTGGGCCCAAAATAACTAAATCCAAGCCCAAATTTCCAAGGCCCATGCGCAAGCCCAATAAGGAGTGGGGGCTGCCCTTAACTTGGAAAAGTCAAGCTGATTCTTGAATCTACCACAATGTTCCACAATGTTCTCCTAAGTTCCACACAAATCTAGCATACTCCAAAGTATTCTAGATTCTTCCCAAAAAGCCTCAAGAAAATTCAACAAGATGAGTCACAATGTGAACACATCAAGTGTTGCACATGGTCATCATTTCAAACTATTCGCAATTTGCAAAATAGTCCTTATACTTTTGGAATCTTTCCAAAATGGTCCCTAGGAATTAATTGCACTTAAATCCTTTGAGAAGCCACCTCCTTTCTACTTAATCCTTCCAAAGTGGCACAACCACCTCTCTATAAATACCCTCCCTCACATTTCATTTTCTTCCTATTGCCTTTTGTTTCAAAAACTCAAAAGTTCTAAGTTCATAGCATCATTTTGTGAAGCAAGTCTTTGGATCTCCACTTGTCTTTGATCTTCAAGAGGTGATTCCTATTCTCCTTACCTAATCATGTCTATGTTCTTTAATAAGTTTCATGATTCAAAGTCTATTTCATCTATGTTCATCACTTTTAAGTTTCTAGATCTAGAACTTTGAAAATTCATAACTAATTCTAGAAAAATCCTTTTGACAAGAAACCAATTGCTATGATCTTATAATCATCTCTATTTTCATCATCTAGAAGCATATGATAATGAGAAATTTATTTCCTTGATTTCTGGGCCGGGCCGAATCCATTGAAAAGTGATGTTCATGGGTTTTGTTTCATTTTCATGTCTTGATTCATGATTCAATCTTCTAGTATCTTGATAGTTTTTGTATGTAAGTACATATAAGATCAAAAATCAAACTTTAACCTATTGGTTTCATTAAGGCCGAAACCCTAGCTATGAACACTTGATGGTTTTGATTCTTAACTTTGTTGTTTAGCCTTAATCCATTTCCTTAAGTATATTAGGATCATTAATCCATGACTTAAGCAAATTTGGAGATTTTGAGCCAAAAAACCCTAAGAGATCGTGACCTATTAGAGAGGATTAGGTGTTTGTTTAGCTTGTTTTGATTGGTTGTTTGGATGTGTTGTTGAAGGTTAATTGTTTACGGCGTACGAGGGTTTCCAACAACCAACAGAGTTCTTTTAATTTCACTGAGGAGCTTCGAGAGGTAAGGGGAGCTTACCTGAGGGATTTTCTCAATAACTATTTGCTTGTAGTGTGGTTGATATGATTTATATGTGGTTGGGGTTAATTGTTTATGTTGTTTACGCTGTGTTGTTTATCTGTATATCGGTGATTGATCTGTATTTAATTTATTTAATTATCTGTAGTTGTATATTATGTTGTTATGATGCATGATCTACCTGGTGATATAATCCTGATGATATTGTTGAATGATGAATGTTGAATGTTGTTTGAGAGACCTGACGGTGGTCAGTGCACAACCGATTAATCAGATATATTATTATTTTGGAAAAATAATAATATAATAGTTGTGAAAATTATATTCAACGTTTTATGGGGAATGTTGGAATATAATAGGGGTGGAAATTATTATTTTGGAAAAATAATGAGTTTTGAGAAATATTATTATTTTAATGATTTATTAGTGTAAAAGAAATTTATGAGTCAGGTGAGAGCGTAACCGTGAAATTTTTTTGTAATGTTGATTTTTACGCAAGAAATTACGAAATATTATAAAAAGTTATTTTGTGAAATTAATATTCGAAAATACTTTATAAAAAAAATAAAAATAAAAGTCAAAGTCAAAGTTTGACTTTAAAAACATTTTCTTGGAAAATGATAAACGACAGCAAGTTTCGAAATTATTTACGGTGAAAGTTTAAAAACAACAGTAATTATTTTGAAAAGAGGTTTAATCTGAATTGATTTAATTTTTAGAGATGAAGTTTCAGTAAAAGAGTTCTTGATGATTTTACGTTTTATAAACGAATTTCATGTGGAAATGATTTTCGGTAAATGAGTTTTACTTAATGACATAAAGGATGATATAGAACTTAGTAACCGAGATGTCGGGGTACTAGTGTTCTTATGACGTTGTCTTATTTTGGATTTGTTTTTCACAGACAAAAAATGATGTAAAATGATGATATGGAACTTAATAACCGAGACGTCGGGGTATTAAGGTTCGTTGTGTTGTAGACTGGGTATCTACTTAAAGAAGTTAAAACGTTTTGAGATGTTTTCTATTACCACAAACCTAAGACTGATTGCAATGGTCTAGGGGTTTCGTGATTGAGCATTCGGACTTTGAGGTCCTGTGTTGTTAATAAAAGTTGTAAAGATGTTAAAAACGATGATGCTTTTGAGAGCATTCGATGTTTGAAACGATGATGGGTTGCGTAACACCCTAGTTTTTACATCTAGGATTAACTATTTTATTTGGATGTTTAAGTTTATTTTGTTATGTGGTTTAGTTTGGGTAATTAAATTACTCTCTTCAAATTATTTTATTGGGTGCGTTAGCACTGACTTATTTAATTGAATGCACGCTTACTAGACAATAATTTACGTTATTGTCACTATTATACCGGTACAGAAAAATATTTTAAATAATATGATTAAGAGAAAAATATTTTCATATTCTCATTCTATTTAATTTTAGAGTTAAAAATATGTTGGTTTGACATTTATCGGAGATTAAATTTTGGACTGAGTATTTTCTTAGTTGATCAATTCAATTATTAATCTTTACTCTAATTTGAATTTCGAAATTATATCTTTATCAATCTTTATTTTTAGATTCTAAAAAGTAAAAACATGTTTATTTTAGGCCTAATATTTATCACTCATTTTGTACCTATCACTAAATAATTAGTTTAAAAACTAAACTTTCTCACTTTTCTCTCTCTCTTTCTCGACGTTCTCTCTCTTTTTCTCTTTTCTTTCTCTGTTTCTTTCTCTTTTCTTCTTTCTTTCTTCCTTTCTTCTCTTTTCTCCTTCTTCCTTCTCACACCGTCTTCTTCCTCCTCCTTTTCAACCAGCCCAGTCGCACGCCGCCACCGTAGGAGCACAGTCCGGTCAAGTGAGCTGCTCCTCGCCGTGCATCGCTGTGCGCGTCACTGTCGTCCTTCAGCAGCGACTCTGCACGCAACTCCGGCATTCGCTGTCACCGGCCGTCGTGGTGAGCCCCCTGTCGCCGTCCATGGTGATTCGGCTACCCTTCCCTTCTTCTTCCTTGTGTTGTGCGCACCAAAACCCGCAGTTCAAACCACTGTTTGCCGCCGCTGCCGCCGCGTTGCCGGAGCCGCCGCAACCACGTTTGGCCCCCGTTTCCTCTCTTCTTCACCTTGGGTAAGAGTTTTACCTCTAACCTCTTCTCTTTTGTAAATCCTCAAATTGATTTTGAAACCCTAACCCTAACCCTCTGATTTCAGATTTTAATCTTGAAATTTAAAGTTGTTTTATGAGATTGGGACTGTGAGTTTGTGTTTCCCTAAACCAATTTCATTATTCTGAGTTTTCCCTAAATTTTAATAAGGAGCCCTAAACCCCCAATTTGATTTTATTTGAATTTGGGTATGTTTTTGTGAAATTAATTATGATTCGGTGTAATTAGGACTCTTAATGGATGATTTCCAAAGTTCTTTTTCAAGATCTTTTAATCAAAATAAAGTTTCCTAAAAGGGTATTAGGAAGCGTGAGCTTCAAACCTGACTTTCTTTAAAAATAACCTTGTTTGGTAATTAGATTAAGTGTTTAGATAAAGTTAGAATGTGTGTTTGATCATGTGAAATTGATTTCTTGATTTTTGGTTGTTGCGCGTTGTTGGATTCCCTCTCTGAGACGTTTGACACGGCTATGCTTGCTTGATGGAGTAGATAGTTACACTCTTGGAGCTAATGTGAGTATTTAGACGAGGATCCTTTACTTGTCTTCAAAGGTAAGGGGAGTTTGCCTAGGGATATTCAATAACTGTATGCATGTGTGTAAGTGTTTAACTGGATAGTTATATGTTGATTGAGCTTACTTGATTATCTTATGTACTTGAACTGTTGTGCTATTATCTGATGTTGAACTGTACTTGTTCTAAATGATAAAATGCATATATGTGATGAACTGCTTTCAACTGTGATATTAGCATTGCACTGATGATATATACTGTTGTTGATTAAAAGTTTGCTAAGCCAGACGTGCGTCTGTGCTCAACCGTTATAAGGATTAAAAACCTTAATAAGCTTTGAAGATGAAGGGATTGGTGTTCTTTTCCAAAGGCTCTAAACTTAAAGTACTTGCTTTAATTGTTGAAATGGTTTTGGTGTACTATTGTTATACAAGAGAAAAATCCTTTTTGAACTATGTCTCTTCAAGTGAAAACGTTTAAGATTATTTGGCAATATCCTATTGGGGGGAAATATTTCAAAGACAAAAGAATTTCAAAGATGCTTTATAAAAGATTTTCAAAGAAAAGGTTTTTCCTAAATATCTTAGAAACTTTCCGATAACCTGGATAGGTTATCGAGGATTCGGTTTTGAATTTGTTTTTCACTGAACGAAAAATAAGTACTTAAGAAAGAGAATCTAGTACGCGAGACATCGCCTCTAGTATTCAGTGATGTGCACGTGATCTTGGATCAGTGTTAATTCGGGACCGTAAAGTCCTATTCGTAATGTTATGGACTTCAAGTCCAATTCGCGGAATCGAGGACAGTTCGTTTTGATTTCCGTTGTTGTGGGCTATTGTCCTTAGCATGATAAGTAAAACATGACTAAAAGTATATTGATTTCCATTACCACAAACCTTGACTGCGGCCACGGTCTAGGTGTTGGGATTGAGCATTCGGACTGTGTGTCCTATGTTTCTAAGTTTTCAAGTGAAGCGGAAAAAATTTTAAGTCATTAGCTTTGAGCTTTGACAGTGAAATATTTACACAAAGAAAAACCTTAAAAGGAAAGTTTTTATTCATATGCATTTCCCCTGGCAGACGTGCCTTTGCTTATTGAGGATACCCATGGGGTATCTGAGAGTCAGTCACATTGCTAGCTGTTTCGTTAAGGGCATGTGGCGTTGTCTGACCAAGAGGCCTGGTGAATCAGGATGCGGTGGCAACAGCCCGGTGGGCAGAGCTTGACCAACTCTATCTTCTCCGGTGATAACATGGTGTTGTGATCTCATGAGATTAGGATAGAGCCTGATATTGAAGTGTCATGCACATTTTCGAAAACTGATTGTACGGGCTTTAGGACCCCTTGATATAACACTGTTATATTATGATGATTATGCATGCTTTAACTATTGATCTGATTTCGTGTTGCATGTATCATGTGTATGGTTGTTGTGTGATATATCCATTTGTCGGTATCTCACCCTTACAAACATTTTCAGGATTCTTCTAAGTTCGATATTGTACCCTGGGTACTCTATCACAGATGGTGCAGAGGAGTCTTTCTAAGTCACTCCAAGACTTAGATGTATTTGCTTGATGAGGTATTACTTACGGAATAACTTTTAGAACGACCAGCTTAGGGTTGAGACTTAGATTATTTTGATAGTATGTACGAGTTTGGCTCAGAGAGCCTTTATTTTAAAAAGGGAATGTCTATAGCTCGGAGAGCATATCTTTTGAATGAAAAATCTAAGCTATTTCTTTTGGTTTTGTGAAGCTTATGACTATAATTATTATTTTTATGTATTGATGCCTGTTTGAATTTAGTGTATCTGGAATTCTGGAGTGAAAATGTAATTATTTTAACAGGTGTTATTTTACTCTGGGATGTCCGAATTACAGAGGAGACTCTGTCGAAAATTTTGTAAAACTACTATCTTGTATTTAAGTATATCCTTTAAGGCAAGCTATGATAGTAAGTTTGTGTGTCGATTAAGGCTTAGTTATGGAGTCGTGACAAAAAAATTTTACACCCAATTTTAGACACTTATGTACTTATATAAGTTATTTTCCGAAAGCACCAGCAAATTATCTTTTAATTTAAATTCCGCACGTGTTATTTAAGTAATGCCCCTAAGGGGGGGCGTTACAAGGTGGTATCAGAGCTGGTCGAGTCTTACGGGATCTTTGGGGAATAGGTCTGTTAAGTTTTGTTGTGTGATCTCTGAATGGCTCTTGTTTGAATTGTTTCTTGTTGAAGCAATGTGTGTTGACGCACAAGTATATGTTTCTTGATGGTTTTCCAAGGGCTTTCTGTCCTGGGAGACCTTAGATCTTGAATGTTACTTGGGTTCGTATATGACATTCGATTATCCTTGCGAATCGTGTCAGACATTTGAAACAAGGTGCTTGTGTAAAGGGTTTTTTCCGGGAGTGTTCCCTGGAAATATTCTAGGTTTATGGTTAGCAAAGGACATTGATTTTTGATTGATCTAGTTTCTGGATTCGATCAGATCTCTGTCGCTTTGTGTAGGATGTTTCCCACAAGGTTGAAGCGAGTTGGACGACTCGATTCAACTGAAAGATCAGTGGTCTGAACCGTTTGTTAGACCGAGTGTTTTCTTTGTGAAGAACCAATTGTAGTGTGGAGGTTGTGTCACTGTGTAGATTTCTGACAGCTAGGTAAAAGGACGAATGATGGACAAGTATTCTCTGACTTGCGTAGTTAATTTGGTAAATCTATTTCGAGGAGTTGTCGACTACTCAAAGATTGACTTGAAGACTAGGTATTACCAGATTGGAGTGATGACTTATCTAAGGTTTTGCATCGTCAACTCAGTTTATGAGGAAAGATCAACCTTTTTTATGTTGGATCGATTGATTTAATTGTCCGGGATCGTACCCAAATTCAAGGTGGTCATACTAAGCTTGACTAGAAAGACGTGTATGTTGGTTGGAACCAAGACGAATCGAGTGGATTTTCGATCTTGGGTGAGTGTTTCTTGATTTAAGGAACTCTTCATTGTACTCTTTGATTCTCTTATGTTTGTCAGTTGAAATTTATTTCTCGAATCCTGTGATTGTATTAGATAATCACAACGGTGAAGTTTGTGTGGGTCAGATAAATTTTCTGATCTTAAATTGAAATCTGTCAGGACTCATGAATTAGTTATGTTGATTCATAAATTTCCAGTTATTCATTTTTTTTGTTATGAGAAGTCGTACTCACACTTCTAAATGATCCTCGATGTATTAGACATTTGAGTGAATTGATTTATCGGAATTCATTGGTCTGGATACTTTCACATTTTGTGGAGAGAAGTGGTTATGACTATTTCTTGAGTTATAACACAAATAATTTCGTGATAGCAGAAGTTTCTTGGTGAAACTCAGTTTCGTCACTTCTATTTTTGATAGAGGTGAAAGTCATCATTTTGTAAATTCTTTGTATTAAGAATAAGAATTAATCCTCTTGGGATTAGACATTATTCACCCCTTGATTCTTTGAATCCGTTGGAAGATTCTTGTGGAAGAATGAACTTTATTAGATTCATGTTTGTAAATGTGTATTGATCATGCATTTTTTACACCCACGAACCTGATGGAATGATCTTTTTCCATACTGGATGTTCCGATATCCTTCAAATTAATGAAGTTCTTTTCTATGCTTATGTGAAAGTGAAATCCCGAAAAAAATTTCTTTTCTTGAGAAATTATTTTATGATCACCAAGGTCTTGTCTTATTGCGGTTCGATCGTACTTTTCGTCATTGATCATTTTAGTTCTACGTATTTTCCAAATGTCGTCGATGTGTGACCTATCTCATCAGTCATGAGTTGGATATCTCCACATCAAGATGTACAATTGAAACCTTCCTTGTTGAGAAGTTGACATTCCTTCAATTCTTGTTATGAGTTTGCTGAGGACTTACACGAGTTTTGTTTGAATTCAAGTGATCGTTGATCGACCGATGAAGTCTACACCCTTCTTACAAGTTAAGATCCACTATGCAGTGTTAGTGAACCGAATAATGTATCAGAGGATTGTTCAGATTTCATGGAGTATCTTCAAGTGTTGTTTTAGATGAAAAACGGAAGTTTATCAACCTGTGTCGGTTAAGTTTACTTTAAGTGTTGAAGACTAAGTTGAGACTAAGTCCAACTGATCATCCTCAGTGGGATGGATAAGTAATGAGATTACCTATCCTTAGCAGGTTAGCTGGGAGATAGTGTGGTACCTAAATTTTTGCCATCTCTATGGTAGGACGAACTAGAGTTGATAGGAGTTTCGTTAGTGTATAGATGTGAATGGTACTATGAGGACCCTTAAGTTCAACGTCATTGAGTGAGATGATTACGATGGATTTTGTCATGATCGAGGCAGATATATCATTAAAGGAATTTAGAGTAGTGATCAATGTTTATGGTTAATGTTGACTTAGTGAGTGCGAGGATTAACGGAGAAATATATATGGTAGTTTCCCTTAAGCTGAACGGACGTAGTAAAGAGGATTTCTTGAGTGAAACTAAGTTGTTAAAAAAAAAGTTTAAGAATTAGGGTTTTGGATAATTCAAACTGAAGTGATTCCTTTTGGTTGTAGTTGCATGGAGAAATGTAATCGTATTATTTAAGATTGAAATGAATGACTATGATATAATTTGGAGTGGTGGAATATACTCAAAGAAAACTAAGACTATAATTGTGTACTTTGGGTGGAAAGTTGATATATGTGATAGAGTTAAGGTTGAACTTGATGTTCGTTGTGAGGATAAGGTGTTGAAGAAGTTTTGCTAGTAGACAAATTTTGAGGCAAGAAGTAATTAAGTTTTGATTGTGTCTTTCGAGTGTGATAAGCTATGGTGAAATGTTTATAATCTTTGAAGTCTTATTTTGGTAAAAATGTGGTTGATGATCCATAGTGGAAACTAGATATTTTAAATCCAAGATTGCCATTAGGGAGTGTCCACCTGGATTTCTTGGCTTTGTTTTGGTGCAACTCCTAGGGGTAATGGCCTTAGAGAAACTCTATTTTATAATCTCTTTTCTCAGCTGGATATATAAGATAAGTGCAGATATGATACAAGCACTTCCTTGCATAAGTGATAGAGCTATATCTTCAGATGGAGGAATTGTTAGGAGTTGTGTATTTTCTTTGGGCAATAGGGTAGATGCATGGTAAATTTCTTAAACCAGGGATACTAACGGGGCTTGAGAACTAAATTGAAAATGAGAGACAAATGAAGGATATGAAATCGAAGTAGGCAAAAGATCCGAGAGGAATTAAGAAGAGAACGGACTATGTTGGATGTGGTATGGTTCAATTTTAATAAGATTAAATTTCTTAGGTTTTTGGCGCAAAGTATATCATGTGCAATTCAGGAATGTTATGACGTTTTGATTGGAGATTTGAAAAGTGTGAATTTGGTATGACTAAAAGTGTAGACTAAGCCCAAATGGACTAAGACTATGATTGCATCTCTTGAGTAGAAGATTAATTGATGTTATGGTAAAGTAAGTGTTGGTTTTGATGTTAGCCGTGAAAGTTAGATATTGGAGAAAGTTTTCTAATGGATCTATAATGAGAAGTGAAGAGATTAAGCGTTGATTTTGTTCTTTAAAGTGTAATAGACTAAGATGAAATATCAAAGGTAGTGGGGATAATTCGGTAGTGAAAAATCTCGAGGATGAATAAAATAGTATAAGAATCGATCTTGTTATAAAGTTATAGATAAAAAAGGAATGAAGCGATGAGAATACCAAGTAAGATTTTAGGGTTAAGGTGTGATTACAAAATCCTGTTTAGTTTTGAGCTACGAAATTTCGAGGACGAAATTTTTTTTTAGAGGGGTAGTAATGTAACACCCTAGTTTTTACATCTAGGATTAACTATTTTATTTGGATGTTTAAGTTTATTTTGTTATGTGGTTTAGTTTGGGTAATTAAATTACTCTCTTCAAATTATTTTATTGGGTGCGTTAGCACTGACTTATTTAAGTGAATGCACGCTTACTAGACAATAATTTACGTTATTGTCACTATTATACCGGTACAGAAAAATATTTTAAATAATATGATTAAGAGAAATTTTTTTTCATATTCTCATTCTATTTAATTTTAGAGTTAAAAATATGTTGGTTTGACATTTATCGGAGATTAAATTTTGGACTGAGTATTTTCTTAGTTGATCAATTCAATTATTAATCTTTACTCTAATTTGAATTTCGAAATTATATCTTTATCAATCTTTATTTTTAGATTCTAAAAAGTAAAAACATGTTTATTTTAGGCCTAATATTTATCACTCATTTTGTACCTATCACTAAATAATTAGTTTAAAAACTAAACTTTCTCACTTTTCTCTCTCTCTTTCTCGACGTTCTCTCTCTTTTTCTCTTTTCTTTCTCTATTTCTTTCTCTTTTCTTCTTTCTTTCTTCCTTTCTTCTCTTTTCTTCTTCTTCCTTCTCACACCGTCTTCTTCCTCCTCCTTTTCAACCAGCCCAGTCGCACGCCGCCACCGTAGGAGCACAGTCCGGTCAAGTGAGCTGCTCCTCGCCGTGCATCGCTGTGCGCGTCACTGTCGTCCTTCAGCAGCGACTCTGCACGAAAATCCGGCGTTCGCTATCACCGGCCGTCGTGGTGAGCCCCCTGTCGCCGTCAATGGTGATTCGGCTACCCTTCCCTTCTTCTTCCTTGTGTTGTGCGCACCAAAACCCGCAGTTCAAACCACTGTTTGCCGCCGCGTTGCCGGAGCCGCCGCAACCACGTTTGGCCCCCGTTTCCTCTCTTCTTCACCTTGGGTAAGAGTTTTACCTCTAACCTCTTCTCTTTTGTAAATCCTCAAATTGATTTTGAAACCCTAACCCTAACCCTCTGATTTCAGATTTTAATCTTGAAATTTAAAGTTGTTTTATGAGATTGGGACTGTGAGTTTGTGTTTCCCTAAACCAATTTCATTATTCTGAGTTTTCCCTAAATTTTAATAAGGAGCCCTAAACCCCCAATTTGATTTTATTTGAATTTGGGTATGTTTTTGTGAAATTAATTATGATTCAGTGTAATTAGGACTCTTAATGGATGATTTCCAAAGTTCTTTTTCAAGATCTTTTAATCAAAACAAAGTTTCCTAAAAGGGTATTAGGATGCGTGAGCTTCAAACCTGATTTTCTTTAAAAATAACCTTGTTTGGTAATTAGATTAAGTGTTTAGATAAAGTTAGAATGTGTGTTTGATCATGTGAAATTGATTTCTTGATTTTTGGTTGTTGCGCGTTGTTGGATTCCCTCTCTGAGACGTTTGACACGGCTATGCTTGCTTGATGGAGTAGATAGTTACACTCTTGGAGCTAATGTGAGTATTAAGACGAGGATCCTTTACTTGTCTTCAAAGGTAAGGGGAGTTTGCCTAGGGATATTCAATAACTGTATGCATGTGTGTAAGTGTTTAATTGGATAGTTATATGTTGATTGAGCTTACTTGATTATCTTATGTACTTGAACTGTTGTGCTATTATCTGATGTTGAACTGTACTTGTTCTAAATGATAAAATGCATATATGTGATGAACTACTTTCAACTGTGATATTAGCATTGCACTGATGATATATACTGTTGTTGATTGAAAGTTTGCTAAGCCAGACGTGCGTCTGTGCTCAACCGTTATAAGGATTAAAAACCTTAATAAGATTTGAAGATGAAGGGATTGGTGTTCTTTTCCAAAGGCTCTAAACTTAAAGTACTTGCTTTAATTGTTGAAATGGTTTTGGTGTACTATTGTTATACAAGAGAAAAATCCTTTTCGAACTATGTGTCTTCAAGTGAAAACGTTTAAGATTATTTGGCAATATCCTATTGGGGGGAAATATTTCAAAGACAAAAGAATTTCAAAGATGCTTTATAAAAGATTTTCAAAGAAAAGGTTTTTCGTAAATATCTTAGAAACTTTCCGATAACCTGGATAGGTTATCGAGGATTCGGTTTTGAATTTGTTTTTCACTGAACGAAAAATAAGTACTTAAGAAAGAGAATCTAGTACGCGAGACGTCGCCTCTAGTATTCAGTGATGTGCACGTGATCTTGGATCAGTGTTAATTCGGGACCGTAAAGTCCTATTCGTAATGTTATGGACTTCAAGTCCAATTCGCGGAATCGAGGACAGTTCGTTCTGATTTCCGTTGTTGTGGGCTATTGTCCTTAGCATGATAAGTAAAACATGACTAAAAGTATATTGATTTCCATTACCACAAACCTTGACTCAGGCCCACGGTCTAGGTGTTGGGATTGAGCATTCGGACTGTGTGTCCTATGTTTCTAAGTTTTCAAGTGATGGGGAAATAATGTTAAGTCATTAGCTTTGAGCTTTGACAATGAAATATTTACACAAAGAAAAACCTTAAAAGGAAAGTTTTTATTCATATGCATTTCCCCTGGCAGACATGCCTTCGCTTATTGAGGATACCCATGGGGTATCTGAGAGTCAGTCACATTGCTAGCTGTTTCGTTAAGGGCATGTGGCATTGTCTGACCAAGAGGCCTGGTGCATCAGGATGCGGTGGCAACAGCCCGGTGGGCAGAGCTTGACCAACTTTATCTTCTCCAGTGATAACATGGTGTTGTGATCTCATGAGATTAGGATAGAGCCTGATATTGAAGTGTCATGCACATTTTCGAAAACTGATTGTACGGGCTTGAGGACCCCTTGATATAACACTGTTATATTATGATGATTATGCATGCTTTAACTGTTGATCTGATTTCGTGTTGCATGTATCATGTGTATGGTTGTTGTGTGATATATCCATTTGTCGGTATCTCACCCTTACAAACATTTTCAGGATTCTTCTAAGTTCGATATTGTACCCTGGGTACTCTATCACAGATGGTGCAGAGGAGTATTTCTAAGTCACTCCGAGACTTAGATGTATTTGCTTGATGAGGTATTACTTACGGAATAACTTTTAGAACGACCAGCTTAGGGTTGAGACTTAGATTATTTTGATAGTATGTACGAGTTTGGCTCAGAGAGCCTTTATTTTAAAAAGGGAATGTCTATAGCTCGGAGAGCATATCTTTTGAATGAAAAATCTAAGCTATTTCTTTTGGTTTTGTAAAGCTTATGACTATAATTATTATTTTTATGTATTGATGCCTGTTTGAATTTAGTGTATCTGGAATTCTGGAGTGAAAATGTAATTATTTTAACAGGTGTTATTTTACTCTGGGATGTCCGAATTACAGAGGAGACTCTATCGAAAATTTTGTAAAACTACTATCTTGTATTTAAGTATATCCTTTAAGGCAAGCTATGATAGTAAGTTTGTGTGTCGATTAAGGCTTAGTTATGGAGTCGTGACAAAAAAATTTTACACCCAATTTCAGACACTTATGTACTTATATAAGTTATTTTCCGAAAGCACCAGCAAATTATCTTTTAATTTAAATTCCGCACGTGTTATTTAAGTAATGCCCCTAAGGGGGGGCGTTACAGATTGTAAGCTTTTGAGAGCTTTGACAAATAAAGATATAGCACAAAGAAAAGTGTTGAGAATAAAATGTTTTCTTGCATGCATTTGGCAGACGTGCCATGATCAAACGAGTGATTACCTTGCGGCGTCAGGGTAGATCATACCAACGATGTTCTCATTGTGCCCGGGGTTTGGACAATGAGACCCCATCTCCGATGTTATCACTGTGCCACGATGTTGGACAGTGTGCGATGGGTTTTGGCTGGGTGCCGGTAACAATCGAGTCTGATCAACTCATCACGAGGTTGGAGATATCTCATGAGATTAAGTGTGAATGCTTAGATGATGTATTGAAGTGTTCATGCATAATTTTCCAACATTGACGTTTGGGGTGTGAAACCCATTGATAAATGAGATTCTATGATATGAATGAGTATGTTGTTATAAACATGTATATGTGTATGTGCCTTCTTTTGTGTTGTCCATTTAGTTATTGTGGTAAATCCATATATTGGCGTCTCACCCTTACAAACATATCAGAATCGTTCAAGGGGTATGATCTCTACAAGAAGAAGAAGGCTGTCTAGTTCGAGGCATGATGTTGCTGCTTTTATCGGTTGTAGTGTCTGTTAGTTACGACCAGCTTAGGTACTGTTATGTTGTATTATGTTTTGAGAATAAAGCTGATTATGAGTTAGGTGAGAAAAACATATGAGGCAGTATAGTTATATGACTTATATACATTATGTATTTAAGTGTGATTTGATTACGTTGTTGTGGTTATGAGGTTAAAAGAAAAAGGAAAAAAAATTTATGACCATATTTTGAAAAGATAAACGTTGAGAAAACATTATTTTCCGAAAGCAGCCAGCAAATTAAGTTTTATTTCCTCAAACGGGTAACCATGTGATGACCCGAGTTAGGGTGTCACAGATCTCACATTAAAATGATTTTTATATGGTTTTCTAGAATTATTTGAAAATCTAGATCTAAGAATTGAATCATGATGGTTTTGTCAAGAAACGAATGAAATCAATGAAGATGAAGGCAAGAATAATCATAGAGATATGAGTTCACCTCTTGTTGATGGAAGAAATGAAGTGAAATGGTCAAGTTCTCCAAGAAAGATCAATGGAGTTCTTTGTGTGTTCTTGAGAAAATAGATGAAAAAGATGAAGTAAATGAGAGAAAATGAGAGAAAAAATGTCTAAGTGTGGGATGGGTGTGGGCAGCCACGAAATTGGCTAGGTGTGGAGGGAGTGAGTGAGTGAAATTGTTTTGTTTAAAGCTTAAGAGTGAACCATGGTTGCATGATAACTTAAGCTTGGTTAAGAAATATGATATAACACTAACTAGGCTTAGTCTTCATCATGAGCTAGGAGAAAAATATGTGGTGAATGGGTGAGGGGAGATGTGGCTGAGTTTCACACCACATGTGAGGAAAGAGATATTTTTTTTTCGCAAATCATGGTTGGGTAACCTTGGTTGAAGTTAACTAAGCATCGGTTAGGTTAAAGCTCAAAATATCTTAGATATTTCTTTGTTTTCATGATGGCTAGGGTGAGTCACCACCATGACTCACCATGGTGACTTATTCCTCTTGAATGATCATGGATGACTCGTCATTTTGTGCCCCTATATATCTCTACACATTCGTGTCCGGTTGCGTTGTTTACCCGATTAGGGTTTTTGAGAGGAAGATGATGATATGAAAGCAAAATGAAATGATTTTGGTTTAGTGGAGGGGCTGCACCAAATTGAGTAGGTGGGAGGGTATTTTGGTCAAAATTCACTTAAGGACATTCTTGGAATTTCACTTAAAGACCAAGGGCATTTTGGTCTTTTCACTAGAATAAATATCATGATATTTTGGTGTCATCATTATGTTTCATAAATGCTAGGTGAGTCACCCATGTGACTCACCACCCTAGGTGGCAAGATGTCCCATCATTAGATGTCCGATTTTGGCTCTGCACATTCGTTCTCGACTTCGTCGATTACCCGTTTGTTGATAATATGCCCGAATAAAGTATAATAACTTATTTATTTTTAAAATTATCAAAATAACCAATATCGTTGAAAATATAATATTAAGGTAAACCATTTCGTTCTTGGGTCAAAATTAGGTTTTCTGATCAGTAAACTTTTACTGTCAGTGAAAAACACAGATCGGGCTCCGCCTAAATTCTAAAACTAAAATTTCACCATAACTTCCTTCGATATAGAAAGTCTCAACTATGATTTTGTTTTCTTCAAAATCATTTTCTAGATCCCCGATAATAATATAAAATATAATTACCGGTCAAGATGCGAGAAAACGGGGTGTTACATATGGCCGGATCGTCTTACTCTCGGATGACCTCCCCTTTGTTGCACAACCCCCACTAACATCTCCGATGTGTGAATGCATGCTTAACACAACACAAACACAACCACCACATCCGCTTGGGCCACTAGGCTACCCAAGTTTTATCGCCATCAACATCAACACCTTAGACCCATTCGGGTCAAGGCCCCCTTGGCCGAAAATCACCAAGGTACAGCTTATCAACACCTCGACCATAAAGCACCAAGGTCACTTTGGCCAAAAAGCACCAAAGCCCATCAACATGCGGTAACCCATTAGGCATCGGCTTAACCAACTTGTCATCCTTATAATATCTTAATTAATCTTTAGTTAAGTTATCCAACTCTTCAACATTTGATTGGTGTATTATCATGTCATTATTGGCGACCATTGGGGTCAACACCCCTTTAATTCCTTTTATTGGGGACAACCGTGCTTCCTTTTATGCACGGTCGTGATCGGATGCACGGTCGTGCTTAATGTGTGGCTTCCCAGAATTCAAACTTGGAGCACGGGCTTGCTCCCTGTTCAGCACGGTCTTGCTCTTGGAGCTGGTCTTACTGTTCTGGACATATTTCTTGTGTTCTTTTAACCAAACGCTCCTAAATCACTCTTAAATCATTCCTAGTGTCTTTGACTAACTCATTTGGCATAAAAATCTCACCTCACACTACAGTCCATGTTTTATGACGTCTTTAGGGAAATCATCCATTTAATTAATATCTTAACAAAATCCCTATTTTAACCAATTAAAGGTTTATTTAACATTGACATCGTTAACCCACACTCGTTCAACCAACAAGGTATATATATATATATAATACAAAAACAACCAACATCATCATGGCACAAACATTCATACCAATATAACTAACAAATCATGGCAATAGGCATACATAGCAGACATACCAAATCACCAAAATAAACACATTATCAAACATGTGATAGTCATACATAACAAATAGGCATTTAAACATGTTATCATACAATAGGGTCATGGATAACCCTTCGTCTTATGCTACCCCCCAAGCCTACAAGCTCATACTATTCCTTCTCCCCATACCAAGTATGAAGATCAGATCCCAAGAGTAAACTGGTCGCGTTCCCTCAAGACGCTCGATGAGTTTCCCAAGCCTAGGCCAAACACAAGAACAATCAATTAATCCCAATCCAACAATTAGGAAAACTAGAGTGATAACGTCAAGAACATCAAGGGGTTCAAGGGAAGGAATAGATGAGAGGTTTCTGCCACACTAGGATTGCCCAAAGTGCCAAAATAGGGTTTCACACGAAAACCCTCGCGTTCTGTTCCTATTTATAGACTCTGTGACCCGTGTTGGAACCAAAGTGGTTTTGATTTAAATAATCTCTACGTTTTGATGTTAACAAAAGGATTAAATTTGCTTGGCAAAGTGTTAGTTGAGATCTAACATGTGCTTTCAGTTATGTAGGAATATTCATAATATAAGTAATGGAAACTTGGGATAAGTTTTCATTGGACTCCTTGAGAAAAATACGCGTCCACCCTTGTAGACGGCTGCTCTGATATTGGTAAAGTTATTTATTCATTTAATTGAGTAGACTGATTTCTTTAAGTAGATGGGGAACTAAATGTTTACTAGTCAGAAATCAAGATAACTTACTTAGATACAACAAGTCCAAAGACTTGGTAGTAGACATGCCTAGCTTGCCACGTCAGCAGACGAGAATAATTGGTAGAATTGAATGAACTGAAAGATAAAATAATCAAGTAGGCGAGCTCTAAGTGCCACGTCACCAGACGAAGATTATGATAACTCACCGAGGTATAGCAAGTCCAAAGACTTGATAGACGAGAGGATATACCACGTCAGCAGACGAGCAAAATAAAACAGTGAACAGACTTAGTCTCACATAAGTAGACGGAGTTCTTAAATAGACGAGATCCATCTCTTGAATGAATAAATGCAATCCGAATATCTTGAATTTATTTCAAATGATTGATATTTATTTCTATAGAATATTTGTTCTTCACATTCTTTTTATCTGCTTTAATATTTTACCTCGATGTAAAAGAAATATAGTACCATCAAAGAAATGCAAAAAGAAGAATCGTACAATGAGAAACTGCAAAACGATCTGTATGATGACAACTTTATGGCTGGAAAAAGTTGGATTGTACACAAAGGAGGAACAACAAGTTTTCAAGCTGCAAGGCTCAGAGTAGTGAGCCTCCATTTCGTGCTACCTCGATAACCTAGAGTACTTTTCAGCTTTGCCACTATCTAGCTATCAGTCACAACGGATATCATGCATTCAATGCTATCTCTGAACGGAACTATTCAAAATAACCGTTGAAGAAATACAAGTAAAGAAGAAGGTCGCTATAAATAGAAGACCTCAAGTTCTGAAGAACGATCTTTTGCCAATCGATAATCACTCATTCTAATTTCCTTTTAAAGAGCAAGAGTCTGTATTCTTTAGTTTGAATATTGTTGCAATATTCAACTGATCTTAAACTTTCATATCCTCACACATAGTGAGTTAAGAAGATCATAAGTTAAATCTCTTTGTTAGAGTTAGAGCCTGGAGAGGCATGGTAAGAAAGGAATACTTGTAAGCCTGGAGAGGTGTTGAATACTTGGTTGTAATCTATTTGGAAAATAGTGGAGAAAAACCTTCAAGTAGAAGGGACTGGACGTAACTCTTGGTTGGAAGAGAGTGAACCAGGATAAAACATCTTGTGTGAATATTTTATCCCTAAACTCTTACGGCTTTATTTGTTTTTACTGACTGATAGGGTTTTGATATTGATTTTGTTAAAGCTTTTTAAAAAGGATCCATTTCTTTGTGATTGCTTCTGATTTAATCTTCTTGTGTGCAAAAATAATTTTAAAGGTTGTTTTTGAAAATTATTAACAAACACAATTCAACCTCCCTTCTTGTGTTTGCCTGTGTCAACTTCAGTTGGTATTAGAGCTCAGCCTCGAAAGGGTTGAGCGTCTAACAAGTGCTAAGGGAGTACGATCCAACAACCATGGATGCAGAAGGACAAGCTATCAACAGACCTCCTCTCTTTGATGGAACAGATTATGACTACTGGAAGAAGAGGATGATGGCCTTCTTGGATGCGTAGAATGTATATATTTGGGAGATGATTGAAACCGGCTACACAGAGCCAAGAGATGAAGCTGGAGCTGCTGTTCCTAGAGCCCAATGGACTCAAGAGCAGAAAAACCAACATCAGCTAAATATGAAGGCTAAGCACTATCTCATGTGTGCTATTACCAGATCCGAACATGACAAAGTTCACAGATGCAATACTGCTAAAGAAATTTGGGATACTCTTGCCCTAGCTCATGAGAGTTCCTCACAAGTAAAGGAATCAAAGATCAACATGCTAGTTCATTAGTATGAGCTGCTCAAAATGGGTGAACATGAAACAATAGACCAAATGTTTGGAAGATTCCAAACCATCACTAATAGTCTCAGATCTCTTAGAAAAGTCTATGAAAATAGAGATCATGTTAGAAATGTGACACCCTTCTACCCCGCACGTTAATATAAAACGTGTACTTAAAAGAAGGATTATAAAAGCTTGCATTTATTTAAATAAAATAAATACTTGGATAAAAAGGTTTCATATCTCAACATATACAACGCGGAAAGAAAGCATAAACATAATATAAGTTCAAAAGGCATAACGTAACGTAAACATAAACAAAGACATAAACCCCAACCCCAATGTCACAAAAAGAGCTGGTATAACCAAAAATCCGAAATAACAAATCCTCGGATACAACCGAAACAACTAACTAATAACTAAGAAAAACTGGGAATCCTAAACGAAGGTAGCGGCTCCTCAGAGTCACTCCTCAACGGGCTGATCGTCATCCTCTACATATATAATAAGGTACATGCAACACAAACATAACAACAGGGAGTAAGAAACATATATATGAATATAACGGCAAGGAAACAGTTAGCAAGACGAGCATACAACAAACAAACATGTTATATCAACAACGGTATCGTAAGATCATCATCATAATATGTATGCTATGCAATGCAATCCTGCTCCACGCCTTTACTATGCATTTGGATCCAATCTATCTCAGGATGAGCAACTTCGGAGTTAAATATCCACATTGGCCACTAGGCACCAATGCCGGGGCAATCCAACTTACCTTGGTTGGACCCCTTGGATAGCCGATGCACCTTACTCTCGGATGCGCCACCATGGGGGTACCAGGTCCCGTGGACGGCCAGAACGCCTTACTCTCGGGTGAACTCCCCTATGTCGAACAACCTCCCATCAACATCTCCAATGCGTGAATGCATGACAAACATCACACCAACATGACCTCCACCTCCGCTTGGGCCCATAGGCTACCCAAGTCTTATCACCATCATCACCTTGACCGCTAGGCTATTGAGGATTATCATTTAACATTCATCGTTAAGTCTTTTAATCACTTGGCCGTTTTGCACCAGAGGTTACC
The DNA here is from genome assembly GCA_030762895.1 of Sophora flavescens. Lineage (NCBI taxonomy): Eukaryota > Viridiplantae > Streptophyta > Magnoliopsida > Fabales > Fabaceae > Sophora > Sophora flavescens. Next base: position 176,285,493 of record CM061063.1, on the reverse strand, counting down.
GCCTCGACCATTCGGCTATCGAGGTCCCCTTGGCCACTAGGCTACCAAGGTACATCATTATTATCACTCTGGCCCTTTAGGCACTAGATATTACCACCTTGACTATCCTGCAGTAAGACCCCTTGGCCACTAGGCTACAAAGGTACAACATATTTTCACTTGTCTTTTGGTCTTCATGTTTCGTTGGTATCTTATTTAGTCCTTTAAGCCTTTGGGGTAAGAACCCCTATCTCAAACCGTTTCTGTTTTCTGTTCTGGGTAAGGGAGCACGGGCGTGCTCCTTACCAAGCACGGTTATGCTCAAGAGCAGACCATACTGTTCTAGTCAGCAAGGGTTTTAAACCCTCGCCAATTCCTTTGGAGTAAAACTTGATTCAACCTATTGGCATTACTAAGTCCTTTCATCACAATCTAATCACTTGGTTTAATCTTTATGTCTTATAGACTTATTTGGGGAATTAATCCTTTAATTGGCTTCTCTCAATTTCTCACAAAATCATTCCCTCGGGTCCTTCTAATCCTTTGAACAAAACCTCACAATTATTATTAATATTCATGTCTTATTAACCGAAAGTGGAAAAACCTCCCTTTTTATCATGGTTCACAACGAATAACTCAATCAACCAATAACCAAACATTGTAACATACGGTAGTCATGGCATCATCATTCAACTCATAACAACAATCATATCAACATTAATCATATCATAAACATGTTGAGAAATGATACCATAAACACATATAAATAACTCATATTATCACATCAATAAAAACATATAGACATGTTATAAAACAAGACACATCATCAAACACAGGGTCATGGGTTAACCCTTCGTCTTATGCTACCCCCTATGCCGACATATTCATATTGTCCCTTCTCCCCATACCTAGTATGAGGTTCGCGTTTCAAAAGAAGAAAGAGGGTCCTCTGGGGTCTCGTCTCACAAGCACTTATCTTGTTTGAAGGTTGAAACAACGAATATGATGATCACGTCTTCGCAGCGATGTTCCCCTATCAACGAATGGTGAAGAACGATGCAAGAACGGGTTCCCTAGGGAGATTTTTCTAGAGACGGTTGGTGAAAATTGAGAGAAAAAGAGAGGGGAGGCAACTCTGAGTGTTGGGACGTGATAGACTAGGGTTTAGTTGTGTTTTAGGGGTTGAAAACGGGTTGGAAAACATTTTGGGCTTAAAAAGAACCTAAATCATGTTTTATGGTTCTGCAAGTATTCGCAGTGTGAATCCCATTCGTGGGGCGAGCTAGAGATCCAATTTCTGTCAGTTGGATCCGCGAGGCGAACCCGAAAGCTCAAAGCTGAATTTTGGGTTTTCGCGAGGCTAACAAAGGCTCTCGAGGTAAGGCCAAAACATTCGAATTTGGCCACAACACATTCAATAATATTGTATATAATTCTCTTAGCTTTCCAACACCACAAATATTACCTCGATCGGACATCTAGAACTCAAGATATGGCCAAAACGGTGAAACAAGTTACTAGGACTTCTAAGACAATTGAACCTTCCTAAGGCTAAACCTTCCCAACATGAACATATACATCAAAAGCAAACCTAACAAGAATATGCAAACATCTATACAACATATATAAATGAATTAAGCTTATTTATGAAAAACGGGGTGTTACAAGAAAAATCCTAAGAAGTCTATCCAAGCAATGGAGACCCAAAATTACTGCTATTCAGGAAGCCAAAAATCTGAATACACTTTCTCTGGAAGAGCTACTTAGATCTCTCAAGGTTCATGAACTTGAACTTAATGAAGAAGAAAATTCCAGAAAAGGAAAATCTATTGCCCTAAAGGCGAAGAAAGAAAGCTCATCAAAGGTTCTCAAAGCTGCTGAGTCATCAGATGAGTCTGGATCTTCTGATAATGATGAAGGATCAGACGAGGATGAATTTTCCTCCATCTCCAGGAAGATTCAACATATGTGGAGAAAGAAATGTGGTTTCATAAGGAAGCAATTCAACAAAAAGTTTTCCAAGGAGAAGTCAGACTCCAAAGAAAAAGGTCCACCCTTGTTCTTTGAATGCAAGAAACCTGGTCATTTCAAAGTTGACTGCCCTGAACTAAAGGATAAAAAGAAATTATTCGAAAAGAATAAAGGCTTAATGGCTACATGGGAGGATCTTGATCTGTCTTCATAAGATGAAGAAAATGAAGCTGAGGAAGAGGCAAATATCCGTCTCATGGCAGACACTGCATTAGAAAGTGAATACATAGATGCTGAGGTAATGGACTCTGACCCATCCACTCTTCAAAAAGCTTTTGATGAATTGTTGTATGAGTCGTGCATACTATCACGAGAGTATAGGAGTCTCAAAAAGAAATTTTCTAAATTGTCTAGGGAATATGATAGGGTCTGCACTGAGAAACAAAATCTTAAAGATGAAAATGACATACTAAAATCAGTGAATGTCAGTCTAGCTCACAAAATGGAGTGTGAGCCTAATGTTTCTTGCGAAGTTACAAAATTGAAACAAGATGTAACATATCTGACAGACTCTCTATCAAAACTTGTAGGTGGCTCAGATAAGCTTAGTCTCATTTTAAGGTACTCTAGGTCACCTCGTGATAAATCTGGCCTTGGTTATGACAAAGAGAAGCAAGAAGCATCTCACAAAAAGTCAAAACCACATACACAACATAGAGCTTCAAAAGTTCCAGATAAATATGCTAAAGCTAAGTCTAGCTCGTCCATCACCTTTTGTAAAGTGTGTGGAAAAAGTGGACATATTACATCTAGATGCACACACAATAAACATGCTAAGCATACTCGTCCAGTGACAACTAACAAGAAAGGACCCAAGTCAGTTTGGGTACCTAAAGATAAGATAAAACCTGTTGCAGATTTGTTTAACAACAGGAAGAAAACAGACATCTTGGTACTTGGACAGTGGCTGTTCACGTCACATGATGGGAGAAAGGTCTATGTTCTAAAGCCTTAAGCCCAAAGATGGTGTCTGGGTCACTTTTGGAGGAAATCAGAAATGGAAGATCATTGGTATAGGTAAAATTGGTAAACATCCTTTTTCCTCCATTGATAATGTTCTTTTAGTAAATGGCTTGAAGCACAATCTGCTAAGCATAAGTCAATTATGTGACAGTGGATATGCAGTTTCTTTTGATAAGAACATGTGTACTGTCAAGAAAGATAATGGATCACTTTTATTCACTGCTAAGAGGCAAAACAATCTTTATAAGATTGACTTAGAGGACCTCTCAAATCAAAGTGTCTCATGTCTAGTGTCCATTGAAGATGAGCGATGGATTTGGCACAAAAGGCTAGGTCAAGCAAGCTTGAAATTAATTTCAAAGCTAAACAAGCATAACCTCGTGAGAGGACTACCAAACCTTAAGTTCAAATCTGATGTCTCTATGATGCATGCCAAAAGGGAAAACAAGTCAAATGTTCTTTTGAATCTAAGAATGTCGTCAGTACCAATAGACAACTAGAGTTGATACACCTTGATCTTTTTGGTCCAACAAAGACTGCTTCTGTCAGTGGTAAGAAATATGGTCTTGTCATAGTAGACGACTATACTAGATGGACATGGGTTATGTTCCTAACTCACAAGGATGAGTCTTTCAAGGTCTTTTATGTATTTTACAAACGTGTACAGAATGAAAAAAGCATGTGTATCACTTCAATCAGAAGTGACCATGGAGGAGAGTTTGAAAATGATCTATTTCATAAGTTCAATGGAGAAAGTGGTATCCTTCACAACTTCTCAATACCTAGAACACCACAGCAAAATGGTGTGGTATAGAGAAAGAACAAATCTCTTCAAGAGATGGCTAGGACTATGCTCAATGACAACTCTATCCCTAGACACTTTTGGGCTGAAGCTGTTAACACTGCCTGCTACATTCAGAACAGAATATACATTAGACCTATCCTAAACAAGTCTCCTTATGAACAGTGGAAAGGACGAAAACCCAACATATCTTATTTTCATCCTTTTGGTTGTAAATGCTATATACTGAATACTAAAGATCAACTTGGTAAGTTTGATGATAAATAAGATAATGAAATACTATTAGGATATTCTGAAACTTTTAAAGCCATTAGAGTTTACAATTCTAGGACTCTGATGGTAGAGGAAAGTATTCATGTCAACTTTGATGACAAACAGCCTGATAAGAAATTATCAGAGCTAGATGAAGCTTTTGATAAGAAATTATCAGAGCTAGATGAAGCTTTTGCAGATCTTGATCTAAACATCTCAGGAGACACACCAGAGATGAAAGCTGATGATCAAGAAGACGATCCCACTCAACAACCAGAAACCTCCACTTATCAACATGATGTAGTTCAAAACTCTTGGTACTTCAAGAATTATCATCCACAAGATCAGATCATTGGAAACCCCAATGACAAGTTAAGAACCATATCAACTTTCAGCGAACAAAATATTTCTGCACTAGTCTCTGAGTTGGAACTAGAGACAGTAGATGAGGCACGGTTGGATTCTAGCTATGCAAGAAGAACTGAATCATTTTGAAAGAAGTGAAGTTTGGACTCTCGTTCTCCTGCCTAAAGACAAATCAGTGATTGGAACAAAGTGGGTTTAACAAACTTGATGAAAATGGTAAGGTAATAAGAAACAAAGCAAGACTTGTTGCTCAAGGTTTCTCTCAAGAAGAAGGTATAGATTACACTAAAACCTTTGCACCTGTTGCTAGATTAGAAGCAATTAGAATTCTACTTTCATTTGCTGCACATCATAGGATTATGCTTTTTCATATGGATGTTAAAAGTGCTTTTCTAAATGCCTTTATTAATGAAGAAGTTTATGTTATGCAATCTCCGGGTTTTGAGAGTGAAATCCACCCTGAACATGTATATAAGCTTAAGAAAGCTTTGTACGGCCTTAAGCAAGCCCTTAGAGCTTGGTATGACAGGCTAAGTTCATTTCTTCTGGAAAATGGCTTTAATAGAGGAAAAGTATACATAACTCTGTTTAGAAAATCAATTAAGTCTGATTTCATAGTTGTGCAAATTTATGTTGATGATATCATTTTTTGTGCTACTAATGAATCTCTTTGCAAAATTCTCTAAGTTAATGCAGAAAGAATTTGAAATGAGCATGACAGGAGAACTCAAATTCTTCCTTGGACTTCAAGTAAAACAAACCTTGGACGAGGTGATCATCCATCAAACTAAGTATACAAAAGAGATTCTGAAGAAGTTTAAGATGGATGATTGTAAGTCAATGAATACCCCTATGCACCCCACTTCCATACTGAACAAAGATGATAAGGAGAAAAAGGTAGACCAAAAGGTATATAGAGGTATGATAGGAGCTCTCTTATATCTTACTGCGTCTAGGCCTGATATTATGTTCAGTGTATGTTTGTGTGCTCGATTTCATTCTGATCCTAGAGAATCTCACTTATCAGCAGTTAAGAGAATTTTTAGATATTTAAAAGGAACTACTAATCTTGGTTTGTGCTTTAAGAAAAATGAAGATTAAAGATTAGTTGGTTTCTGTGATGCTGACTATGCTGGAGATAGAATTGAAAGAAAAAACACTAGTGGAGGATATCACTTCATTAGAGCTAGTCTTGTCTCTTGGTCAAGCAAGAGGCAAAGTACCATTGCTTTATCAATTTCTAAAGCTGAGTATATATCAGCTGCAAGTTGCTGCTCACAACTTCTTTGGATCAAACATCAATTGGAGGGCTACAATGTGTTTGTAAGTAGTATTCCACTTATGTGTGATAATACTGCTGCAATAAATCTATTTAAGAATCCAATTTTGCATTCTAGAGCTAAGCACATAGAGATTAAACATCATTTTATTAGGGATTATGTGCAAAAAGGTGTGTTTCATATTCAATTTGTAGATACTGACCATCAATGGGCAGATATCCTTACTAAACCTCTTGCAGAGGACAGATTTATCTTTATTAGAAAGCATCTTAACATGATATGTGTGGATTGATTTAGGCATCCAGCCTTGTGAAAATTGTTTTGATAATTTTGCGTCTATTGCATATGTGCGTCTAATGCCTGATAAATTTCTGCGTCTATTGCATGTTGTGTAGCACGTCCACTATATGTTGCATCTATTGTTGTGGTTTACTGTGTCCATTGTATAATTTCATACGCGTCCACAACTGCTTGCGTTTAATCATATTTTTATTAAATGCATTTATTTTGTCTTACTAGACATATATATCTAGTATATTCTCTTTGCAAAGTCAGTAATTTCCATCAATCCCATCATAACCTTTTTATGGTTTCAAAATAACAATGCCTTTTTACTCTTAATGACCTGTCTTGTTATTAATTTGTCTTTCGACTTATTTTCAAAGAAAAACCTTGGAAATTCAGAAACCTTTAAAGCAACTTCTCTTCCCTCGGAAAAACTTTTCATTGCCTCTGAGTTTTTTTTTTTTACGAACCTTTGTTTCTTTGCTTCTTTGAACCCTAACCTTCAAACCTCAAAAAAATGGCTTCACCTTCACTCCCTGTCCATTCCTATGTCACTGATTCTCCGAAATTAGCGGTTGAACACCACTTTAATTGTGAAGTCCTGGAGGATTACAACTTGAATGTAAGCAAGTATATAAATGCAGCTAGATGGGATGGCATGTTCTTAGAGAAAGTATCAATCTACCCTAACCTCATTAGGACCTTATGGAGGAAACCTACAATCACTGAAACTGAGATTATTAGCTTCGTACTGGGAAAGAAGGTGATTGTCTCTGAGAAGACCATTTCTGATGCTATTGCTTGTGCCCAAGAGGGTTTGGTGATTACTGATACTTGGGAAGAAGACTTAGGTGGTTCTGAGACCATTGTTGTTACCCTAATGAAATAAGATACTGTAAGAACTCATTCCTGGAAGTCTGCTGAGATGAAAGATGAAATCAGAATCCTCCATCAGATTCTGAACAAGACTGTCTTACACAAGACTGGCTCCAAGGACAACCTCTCTGCTCTCCACAAATTATGCCTGTGCAATCTCTTTTGGGAAACCAAAATCAACCTTCCCTGGATTCTGTTTAATAGATTCAAACAAGCTATGCAAAATAGAAAGAACCTCTCTACCATTCCCTAAACTCACCTTCTACCAAAGATTCTCAGGAATCAAGGTGTTTATGATGTCCTTGCTGCCATGTCTGAAGAATATCATAACAAAATTCTATCTGAGAAAGGAATGTCCGCTGCTGATTTTGGGAGAAGCAATCTCTCAGGCATGCAACTAAGTACTTACAAACAAATTGCCTTGGCCAAAGCAGAAGAAGCTATGAAAATCATGGGAAGAAATGATTGAGGCCAACGATGCTGAAGTCCTAGGAATAAAAAGAGGAACTAAGCAAAAGACTACTGCAGCAAGGAAACCTGGCCCCAAGAGGCCAGCTGGTGGCATTGTAATTAGGGAACCTATTGGTGCTCCTGCTGTGAAGAGGCAAAGAAGAATCGTCTTCTCACGCAATGAGGATGAGGAAGCTGATAAGGAGAGTTCTTATCAGTACCATCCTGAAGAAGTAGAAAACTTCTGCTGTTACTGCTGTTGTCACTGCTGCTGAGGCATTTGTGCCTGTCTCAACACAAACCAGAAGGCAACCTACAAGAAAGGCCAGAACAACTATGACCTCTAAGGTAACCATCTCTGCTAGTGATCATGTTCAAATAGCAGTAGATGTCTAGTTTAGAAAATAGAGATGATATTCTCCTTGATGTTGTTGCCTCTGTTGAAAATATTACTGTCTCTGCTCCAGATGAGGTGTTCAACCAAAACATAACTGACAATGTTTATATTCCATCTCCACCCTCACCCCAACCAACACAAACTGACCAAACCACAAATTTACCTACACATTCCCCTGCTCACTCATAAATAGCCTCCTCATCTAGACCACAATTTCAACCAATTATCCCTGCTGATGATCCCTGGTTCAATCAACCAGATGCTGGCATTTCCCCTGGTGCTCCCTTCCCAAAACCTTTAAGAACTTTATTTCCTTTCACTCCAATTTCTGTTGTTTATGATGGCAAATCTGAGGATTGGGCTAAAGTAAAGAGAGATTGGAGAGTTCTGTTTCTCACTCACCAGCATGAACCTGAACACATCCCTGATAGGTGGTACCCCCTACCTGAGTTTGAAGAAGAAATAGACCCACCAGTTGAACCCTACCATAAACCTCATCCTGATTGCAAACTAACCACAAATGTTCCTTCACAGATGTTCAACAACCTTGGACCCTTAGTCACTCACTTGCCCCAGAAAAGATTCCCTCCCAGGAAAATCTATCCTAATATTGTCAAAACTCCACCTCTCATACCTTTCACTGATGGAGTTCAGAGATATGTGATAAGTGTCTGGGAGACAGACCCACTAAGGAAGAATCTTCCTACCCTCCCTGAAAGAAGAGCGAGTCCTCACAATATGTCCCTATGATCATGAACTGTGACACAAAATGGGGATCCATCAAGCATCCCAGTGTCTATGGGAGGGCCTTTGATTTCTTCAACGATCAGCTCATCTATGAAATACCGAAGTGGGAATTCAGTCATTTCAGAGTTGATAGAGCTATACATTTTGTCCCTCCATCATGGCTGAGGCATAATGTAGAAACAAGAGTTGGAATCATACCCTATATGACCTGTCCAAGACTACAGATGATTGATCTGAACAAGGACTAGGACAATAAGCATAGAAGATTCAAAGGAATAATGCCACAAGATGAATCAGTAATGCTTGATCTGAATCAAGAAACATTTGACTACTCCTTGCTGGACTATTATTTGAAATCTGAGTCTTTTGGGATGATTAATGAAAAACGTGCTGCTGACTTCTGGAAGTCCCACATCATTCATTGCACAAGAGAAGCATCTTCCTCCGGTCTGACCCAAGAAGAGAAAAAGGGCATTCCTAAAGTCAGAGGCAAATGTGGACTTTCAATCTTCAGATACATGATCTACAAAGATCTCTGGGGACTTCCTATAATAAGTAGGAATGTGGAATTCTCCTATCCCATTAAATGGGCAAAGGAAATAGCAGCAACCACTTTACCCCTTCTTATGATTAAGCATGCCCCTCCTTCACCTCCTTCTGAGCACATAGAAGATGAAATTATAGTTGAAGGACCTAGTATGAATGCCACTATTGTTGACTTAGGGGGTCATGAGGAAGAGGTTGCTGAGTCCATTCCCAAAAAAAGCACCTCTGAAAAGCACACTTCTCAACCACAAGCTCTGGCTGTGGTTCACCCTTCAGACCATCCTGAACATTCCAGAGCATTAAGCACCTTTCAAGCATATGCTCTGCCACCAAATCTTGAAGAAGTTCTTGGCAAGATAGTTGATGAAAGAGTTGGCAAGTTGGTTGAAGAGAAGGTTGAAAAGATGACTGAGAAGATCACTGAGGAAGTGTAGCACCCGGTTTTTCACTGTTTACTGTTTTTATATCGATAAAACCAATAGCAAGGTTTATAATTTTATTTTTTAAACCTAGAAAATGATTTTGGATAAACCAAAGTTATATTCATATTCAATATTAACATTGAATTCCATGATTAAATTTTGGGTAGAAAATTAAGACGAAAACCGGTCTGCGATTTATTGATAGTAAGATTTTACTGCTCAAATGACCTAATTTTGACTCGTGAACGAAACAGTTAAGATTTTTATGAAGTTTCCAACTTCTTTGGATATTTTAATTTTTTTTCACCTAAAAAGTGAAATAATAAATATTATCCGGGTGTTTTACGAAATCTGGTAATTAACGGAGCTGAGAACGGGATTTACGGAACCCGCTAACGGATAAATAGGATGTCAAATCATGATGAGTCATTGTGGATGAGTCATAAAGATAATATCCAATAGTGATTATTACTTTTTAGGGAAAATGACCATTATGTCCTTATGGTTGATTTTAATTTCAAATTAACCTGAAGCAAGATTACACCTTTGTCCTTGGGTTTTTGCATGGTGGACCTTCCTACCCTTGAAACCCACGGCCCCAAGGCTGCCAAGAGGCCCAACTTCACACCTATTTAAGGAGAACTTCATCTTCTCCAAGAGTTTGCTCTTTTTTCTCCATTAAAGTGTTAGGTTTCCATAGCTCATGTTGTGAAGGAAGTGTTAGATTTCTTACCATTTTCTTGATTCCAAGAGGTAAACCATTCTCATCATCCTTATTTGGCATCATGGTCTTCATTGAATTTTTCATTTTGAAGTCTTTATCAATATGATGCATTTTAGGGTTTCTAGATTCAAAAATTCATAGAAAATCATAGGAAAATCCATTTGACATGAAACCAACTTCTATAATCCTATTATTACCTCTATATTCTAGATCTAGAAGCTTGCATGAAAACAAAATTTTCTAACCCTTATAACCTAAAGAGGCCGAACCTATACTCTAGAAAACTAGAGTTTTGTTCCAATTTTTCCTAACTAGTTTGTCATGATTCAATCTTATTAGTTGAATAGGTATTGAATCTATATTGTATGAACCAAATGAATGTCTCTAAGCCATTTTATTGATCATGACCGAAATTCATTTGATGAGGGATTGGAAGATTTAAATTCAATATTTGTTCAATAAGCATTCATTTAGGGTTTTTAGTAATTAGGAGTGATTAATCCAAAAGTTTAGAAATTTTTGAGATTCCTAACCCTAAGGCCAGCCCTAGGCCGAAACCTACATGTAGTAATATAGGTTTGATTAAGTTGTTTGATTGTTGATTAGTTGTTGTTTTTAATGAAGGATAAAGTTAGATTACTGTTTATGCGCGTTACCGACATTGCGGGACTTGTCAGAAATTATTCACTGAAGAAACTGTGTTTTTGAGTTAAGTGAGACACCCCGTTGTTCCCAATTGTATTATTACATTAAATCCTTAATTATTTATTTACCTAATCGCGCGCTTATCGTTGAAAATACGTAAAAATTAAAACTTAATTAATAATCAGATAACTTCTACAAATATACACCACACCAAACTATTTTACATAGATACACACATAAGTATCCTTTATTTTACACAACTTGCTTATAACTAACAAAAAACAAAACATCTTATGTGACTCACTGGCCTTAAACTAACTACGCCACATTATCAGGATCAGTAGGTTGTTCTTCAGTGTCAACTTCATACGGAACGTCGTTCAACTCTTCAACAATCTCCGTCTCGTATGGGATTCCATCCATCTCCTCCGTAACATAGTCGTCCATATGGTCTTCTAACGTAACAAAGTAGACATACACCAAAAATACAGAAATAGGGAGATAAGAAACAGTTCTATCATCATAAGTGGAAAAGATTCATATCAAATAATACAATAACAGTCACAGACATGCATCACTCACAATTTACAATCATCTATACTTTATAACATCATCCTCTACCCTTCAACTCATGCAACTAAACCTTGATGCTGACGTGGCCACTACTACTCCTGTCACACATCCCTCGTTAGGGATGCCAGTCAGTCGTCCAAGTGACACGTTCCCAACGCCGGTGCACATTCTCATCCATGGTAGGAATGCTCATGCAAAGCAATGACACTATTCACAGTACCGTCGGTGCACACCCTGGTTCTCTCTCTCAACTCTATCAAGGGTACTCCTGCATAGCAATGACACTATAGTTGCACAACTTAAATTCTAATTTGGAACGTCTACAAGAACTTCGAACCTCGTGTATCTCAAATACACAGTTATGAACAACAATGCAACATATGATTCTCACTGACTTTTATCAATAACAACCTAGTACCTCAAGCTTTTCCTCACAACCTCCACTTACATTCTATATCACATCACTTCTATATAATAATAGCGAGGCACTTCTAATTCACATTCAAAACTCTCACCCAACAAAATACCTTCGAGCCATATATTTATCTTTCCTTAAAATTATCTAAGCATAGAATTAAACTCAGGCAGATCATGCATAACACATTAATCAACAAAATATTCAAACATCACAATATCATATAAGGCGATTTATCACAACCAACTCATAATAGTCCAATCAAAAAAATAACACAGTCAGGTTCTGTCACGGCCTGGTCGTGATAGCCATCACGGTCGTGACAGACAACAAATGCAAGTCAGATTCTGTCACGGCCTGGCCGTGATAGCCATCACGGCCGTGACAGACAGCAAACACCCTCACTATCATAATTATTCAAACACCGAAACAATACGTTACATGCAGATGGAATACCTCAACCAGCGTATCACAAACAGTCAAAAGTAAATAATTCAAACATCCTCAAATATGAATAATTAATCTAAGGCGATAAACCTACAATCCCCAAATCGTCATTGGTATTACGGAAAAGTTTCCAATACGATTTTGGTATTGTCGATTGCTCGACCACTAGTAGGGTTTAGGTCGCCCTACACCATTATTATAAATTATATACTACTTATCAGTTCCGACGATGGAATGGTTCTTTCTCCCACCTGAGTTTGCACCGGAAACACGTACACGACGATCCTCGTTATCCCGCCACGAGTTAACACAACCACCTTCAACCAAACAACATAATTATAATTAATCAACTAACACCCATCTATGACACTTTAGGGTTAGGTTCGGCCAAGACTTAGAAAATAGGTTTAGGATTATCTTCTTACTGCCATCTTTTGGATCCTAGTTACTAGAGTCTTAACTAACATAGATTACTTATTACAAGACTAAAATTTGAAACAAAATCCTCTAACCTTTAGGGTTAGGGTTTCGGCCAAGGGCTGACTTTTAGGGTTCAACATCCTTAAAATTTCTAATCATGATTAAGTCATAGATTAATGATCCTTGATTAACCTAAATCATGGATTAGTGACTAAACAACTAAAGTTGAAACTCAAAACTTCCTATCTCTTTTATACAAGGATTCGGCCTCAACATGTTCATAGGGTTAGGGTTCTTAGTTTAATAAACCAACTTGGATTTATTAAGCATACAAACTAATAGCTTGCTTAACAAGATCATTAATGAAAACCATGAACAAAAACTCTACCAACCTACTTTGATAGATTCGGCCAAGGCTAGGTTTTTAGGAAAGAAATTTTTGATTACATCATGCTCTTAGATTTAGATAATATGCATGATGTCAAGAAGATAGAAAGTAGTTTCATCATCATTAGATTTTTCTAGAATTTATTATGACTTTTCAAAGTTCTAGGGTTAGAAACTTTAAAGTGATTAACAACTATAATATAAACCTTGAATCAAGAAACTTGATAAAGAACTTAGGCATGATTAAGAATGAAGATTAGGATTTACCTCTTGAAGATCAATGACAAAGGAAATCCAAGAAACTTGCATCACAAACTTATCACTAAAGAACTTATGAACTTAGGATTTTGAACAAAAAGGCATTAAAAACTAAGTGAAAAGTGAGAGTATGGTATTTATAGAGATAGTGGTGCCATCTTGGGAAGCATCTAGAAGTGATGAGTTGTCTTTCTAAAAGGATTAAAATGCAATTACTTCCTAGGAACCAATTTGCAAAGATTCCAAAAGTTTAAGGACTAGTTTGCAAATTGTCAATAAATTGTCATGATGACTTGTTGCCACATTTAATGCAAGATTATCTTGACTATTTTGGGCTGATTTTTGTGTCATAGATATTTTAAGAAATTCAAGAATGTTGAAGAAGATTTTAGAAGCTTGAAGAACAAAGTGGAAGAGTGTAGAACATTCTAGAAAATTATTGACTCATCCAACAACAAATGAGGGCAACCTTCAATTCCTCATGGTCTTGCTCATGGGCTTGGTAAGTTTGGGCTTGGTTTCATTTTTGTGGGGCCCACTTGAAGATTTAAGCATAAATCTTGACATAGGAAACTTGTATAGTTCCAAATAAGCTTTATGGAATCAATCCATGAACTAGAAAATTTTGGACTTCATAGCCACAACCGTTAGAGATTGGAAACCAGAATTATCGACCAATTCACTTGAAAAAAACTTAGAAACTAATTTAGGGACAAAAGGGTAATTATCAGAAAGTTCAGGGGCTTAAGCGTAAAATTCATAAATTTTCTATTTAACCCTGAAAAACCTTCTAGACTTAAAAATATGATTCATCCCCTTGAATCATCTCAAAATCCTAAGATAAACCCTCTATCGGCTCTTAGAAACTCCGAAATCTCTTCCGTCGTCTACCCGATTACGTGTTTCGCCCGAAAAACATAAATTATTTTATTTTTTTCCAAAATAATTATAAAAATACAGAATTGTAGGAAATAAAATAATAATCTTAAGTCTTTCGTTCACGAATTAAAATTAGGTCTTTTGAGCAGTTTAATTATACTGTCAATGTAATTCACGGGCCGGGTTTCGCCTGACTTTCCAACCTAAATTTTAATCGTAGCTTCCTACATTCAAGTAGGATTGAGTAGTAAACTCCGTGTATTTAAAATAATTTTCTAAAACTCAAATAAATTTATAAACATATTTATATGTATTACTGTTATTTAAAACGATGAAATACAGGGTGTCACATTACTACCCCACTTACAAAAAAATTCGTCCTCGAAATTTACATACTTCAGAAAAGATGTGGATATCGTTGTTGCATATCTGCTTCACGTTCCCAAGTAGCATCTCCAGTAGTTTCATCCCATATGACCTTCACCAAAGGAATTTGTCTACCACGAAGCTCCTTAATCTCTTTATCTGCTATCCTTACAGGTAGAGCCTCATACTCTAGATTCTCTCGCAGTTGTATAGACTCAGACTCAATAACATGTGAAGGATATGGATAATATTTTCTCAACTGAGACACGTGAAAGACGTCATGAAGGTTAGCAAGGTTAGGTGGTAAAGCAATATGATAAGCTACTGGACCAATCCTTCGAATAATCTGGAAAGGTCCGATGAATCTAGGAGTAAGTTTTCTAGTTTTGATAGCCCTGCCAATTCCGATCTTCGGAGTGACTCTCAAAAACACGTGATCTACCTCCTGGAATTCTAAAGGTCTCCTTCTCTTGTTACTGTAGCTCCTTTGCCTATCCTGTGCTTCCTTCATCTTTTCCCTTATCTTCCTAACTTGTTCCGTAGTCTATTGCACCACATCTGGACCCAAGACTTGATTTTCACCAATCTCATACCAACATAACGGTGTCCTACACTTCCTTCCATACAAAGCCTCGTATGGTGCCATCCCTATACTACTGTGAAAACTATTGTTGTAAGTAAATTCAATCAATGGCAAGAACTCATCCCAACTGCCAGTGTGTTCCAAAACACAAGCTCTTAAAAGGTCCTCCAATGATTGAATCGTCCTTTCTGACTGTCCATCCGTTTGGGGATGATAAGTAGAACTCATTCTCAACTTTGTCCCTAAAGCATGGTGCAACTGTTTCCAAAATCTAGATGTAAATCTAGGATCTCGGTCTGAAACAATGCTCGATGGCACACCATGCAACCTAACAATTTATTTGATGTAGATTTGGGTCAACTTCTCCAAACTATAGTTTTCACCCTAGGTAAGAAGTGAGCACACTTCGTCAACCTGTCAATTATAACCCAAATCGCATCATGTTTCTTAGGGGTTCATGGTAGTCCAACCACAAAATCCATAGCGATGCTATCCCATTTCCATTCTGGGATATCTAATGATTGCAATAAATTAGCTGGCTTTTGATGCTCTATCTTAGCCTTCTGACACACTAGGCAAGATAAAACATACTCTGCTACCTCTTTCTTCATCCTTGTCCACCAAAACAATTTCTTTAGATCCTGATACATTTTAGTGGATCTAGGATGAATACTCAACTTACTCTTATGTGCTTCTTCTAATATCAACTTCCTAAGTTCTAAATCCTCGGGCACACATATTCTATCCCTAAACCTCAGTACACCATTTGTTCCTCTACTAAACTCAATTTTTACCTTCATCTATACCTCCACTTATCTCCTGTAAATATGGATCCTAAGCATGTTTATCCTTAAGATCTCTCATAAATTCACTACTAATAGTGATCATACCTAAGCAAATGTTATCCTCAACCAACTCCATTCCTAAGTTCAAATCTCTGAACTGTTCCGGTAATTCCAACTCTTTAACCATCATTGCGGACACATGCAATGATTTCCTACTCAAGGCATCCGCTACTACATTCGCCTTCTCAGGATGGTATAGTAAATCAAACTCATAATCTTTGATAAACTCCATCCATCTTCGTTGTCTCATATTCAACTCTTTTTGGTCGAAAAGATACTTCAGACTTTTTTGGTCACTGTAAACATTAAATTTTGCTCCATATAGAAAGTGTCGCCATATTTTTAATGCAAACACTATGGCTGCTAATTCCAAATCATGAGTCGGATAGTTCCTCTCATGAATTCTCAATTGTCGGGAAGCATAAGCCGCAACTCTTCCCTCTTGTATTAGAACACAACCTAAACCTTGGTATGACACATCACAGTATACGTCAAACGGTCC
Source organism: Sophora flavescens (assembly GCA_030762895.1). NCBI lineage: Eukaryota > Viridiplantae > Streptophyta > Magnoliopsida > Fabales > Fabaceae > Sophora > Sophora flavescens. Next base: position 176,269,053 of record CM061063.1, on the reverse strand, counting down.
TAATGGATCCGATAAAGTCAACACCGGTGATGTATTTAACATTTCCTTCAGCTTTTGGAAACTCTGCTCACAGTTGTCCGTCCATACAAAAGCTGTATTTTTCCTCGTCTACTGCGTCATAGACAACGCAATCTTCGAGAAACCCTCTATAAACCTACGATAATATCCAGCTAACCCTAGAAAGCTTCGTACTTCACTTACTGACTTAGGCCGTTCCCATTTAAGAACTGCCTCAACCTTTGATGGATCTACTGCTATACCTTCCTTGGTGATCACATGTCCCAGAAATTGGACTTCTTCCATCCAAAACTCACACTTGGAGAGTTTAGCATAAAGCTGCCTATCCTTCAAAACTTGCAGCACTATCCTTAAATGTTTCTCATGATCTTCCCAGGTACGAGAATAAATAAGGATGTCGTCGATGAATACAACCACAAACTTATCAAGAAACGGTCTAAATATCCGGTTCATATAATCCATGAACACTGATGGCGCGTTAGTCACACCGAACGGCATAACTAAATACTCGTAATGTCCATACCTTGTTCTAAAAGCCGTTTTTAGTATATCTTCCTTCTTTACTCTAATCTGATGGTATCCAGATCTCAAATCAATCTTGGAAAATACTGTGGCTCCTTTCAATTGATCCATCAGATCATCTATCCTAGGCAACGGATACTTATTCCTAATTGTTACCTTGTTTAACTATCTATAATCCATGCACAACCTAGCACTTCCATCTTTCTTCTTAACAAATAACACCAAAGCTCCCCATGGTGAAACACTTGGCCTTATGAACTCTTTTCCCAACATATCATCCAACTGTTTCTTCAACTCCTCCAATTCTATAGGTGACATCCGATAAGGTGCCATAGATATAGGTCCTGTCCCTGGTACAAGATCTATGGTGAATTCCACTTCTCGTTCTGGTGGTAAACCTGGAACGTCGGGAGGGAAAACTTCAGGAAACTCACTCACAATAGGCATAGAATCTATACTAGGGGTCTCAATAGTTTCCACCGCGAACAGCATCACGTACTGCCGAGAATCGTCACCCCTCATGGATACTCCTTCATTGGCAGAGACTATACTAGAAGACTGAAGAAATGATAAGGTCTTACTAGAACAGTCTAGCATTACATGGTTAGCCGAAAGCCAATCCATGCCAAGAATAACATCTATCTGTTGCATAGGCAAACAGACAAGGTCTACAATAAATGTCCTATTCTCAACAACTATAGGACACTGTAAACAAATAGACATAGTAGTCAAAGGATTACTAGTTGGAGTAGATATTGTAAGGGTATAAGGTAATTGAGAAACAGTTAATTTTAATTGATCCACACATTCATACGAAATAAATGAATGTGTAGCGCCTGAGTCAAATAACACGTACGAGAGTCTACCAGCTATCAAACACATACATTGTATAAGATCAGCAGATTGAGAGGATTCGGATGCCTTCACGGTAAACACTCTTACAGTGGCCTGAGGTCTTGCTCCCTGTTGCCCTGCTGTTATGACTCCTCTCCCAGCTCCACCCCTATTGCCTCCATTTCCTCTTCCTACAGCTATCGGCGGTCGCCTAGCCTGCTATCTACAATCTCGGGCCATATGACCTATTTTCCCACAGTGAAAACAACTAGGTCGCTCCATACAGTCTCTAAGATAATGCAGTCCTCCACATCTGAAACAAGATAAGCCTTGCTGCTGTTGACCAGCTCTAACCACTGGTGCTGGTGTCTGCACTGGTCGGGCATACGGTCTCTGTCTCCATTGAGAGTTACTACCTCCTCACCTTTGAAAACCCGGTCGAGTAGGACCCCCACTCCTTAATTGTTTCTGCTCATTAGCCAGCCTCTGATCTAGACTTTCGATCGCACTGCATCGTTCCACTAGCTCTGGAAAACTCTGGATATCAAGAGATACTATAGCCCTCTGGAGTTCATGTCGGAGTCCTTCCTCAAACCTTCTACATTACCAATCTTCATCTGGGAATCTCCGATAAAATTCGGAATACTTAATCAGAGCCTCGAATCATGATGCATAATCACCAACAGTCATGTTGCCCTGTTTGAGACTCATGAATTCCCTTTCTTTCTCGCGTCGAACTAGACGCGGAAAATACTTCTCAAAGAAGCAGTCACTAAACAGCTGCCAGTTGGTAACTCTACCTTCGGCATCCAGCAATCTTCGCTTGCCTCTCCACCAAGACTCTGCTCCTCCAGTTAGCATGAAGGCAGCATACGTCACTTTCCTATCCTCTCTGCAACGCGTGGTATCGAATATCTTCTCGATCTCTTGTATCCACCATTCTGCCTTCTCTGGATCATAATCTCCTCGGAATTGGGGTGGCTTCCCTTTCAGGAAAGTAGCCATCCTGGCATCTTCAGCTGCGGCAACTCTCCTTTGATTCTGTTGTTCCTGCTGTTCTTTGTTCATCTGTAGCATCTCAGCATTCTGCTGTGTTTGTAACAATAGAGCAGTAACTATGTTTTTCATGGTATCTTGAGTCTCAGATGACTCTCCTCCACTTCCGGTCTGATTGTTTTCCACATTGTTATCCCCAACAATTCTTTCAGGAGTTCTGTCATCACTGACGATCGGACGTCCTCTTCCACGAGCCATGATTCTGTAAAAGAAATCATTTGCTCTGATCAGTATGACATATAATACCACATAGACCAGTATATACATACCATATGCCACACTAATGCTAATTAACACATCGGATTCGGACACACTACCCATCTTCTAAGCATAGTTGAAATCCGATGTGGATTCAACTAGACATGGCCAGTAACAACTTCCTAGACCTCACAGTCCAATTAGAATCGAACTGCTCTGATACCACCAATTGAGACACCCCGTTGTTCCCAATTGTATTATTACATTAAATCCTTAATTATTTATTTACCTAATCTCGCGCTTATCGTTGAAAATACGTAAAAATTAAAAACTTAATTAATAATCAGATAACTTCTACAAATATACACCACACCAAACTATTTTACATAAATACACACATAAGTATCCTTTATTTTACACAACTTGCTTATAACTAACGAAAAACAAAACATCTTATGTGACTCACTGGCCTTAAACTAACTACGCCACATTATCAGGATCAGTAGGTTGTTCTTCAGCGTCAACTTCATATGGAACGTCATTCAACTCTTCAACAATCTCCGTCTCGTATGGGGTTCCATCCATCTCCTCCGTAACATAGTCGTCCATATGGTCTTCTAAAGTAACAAAGTAGACATACACCAAAAATACAGAAATAGGGAGATAAGAAACAGTTCTATCATCATAAGTGGAAAAGATTCATAGCATATAATAAAATAACAGTCACAGACATGCATCACTCACAATTTACAATCATCCATACTTTATAACATCATCCTCTACCCTTCAACTCATGCAACTAAACCTTGATGCTGACGTGGCCACTACTACTCCTGTCACACATCCCTCGTTAGGGATGCCAGTCAGTCGTCCAAGTGACACGTTCCCAACGCCGGTGCACATTCTCATCCATGGTAGGAATGCTCATGCAAAGCAATGACACTATAGCTGCACAGTACCGTCGGTGCACACCCTGGTTCTCTCTCTCAACTCTATCAAGGGTGGTCATGCATAGCAATGACACTATAGTTGCACAACTTAAATTCTAATTTGGAACGGTCTACAAGAACTTCGGACCTCGTGTATCTCAAATACACGGTTATGAACAACAATGCAACATATGATTCTCACTGACTTTTATCAATAACAACCTAGTACCTCAAGCTTTTCCTCACAACCTCCACTTACATTCTATAGCACAACACTTCTATACAATAATAGCGAGGCACTTCTAATTCACATTCAAAACTCTCACCCAACAAAATACCTTCGAGCCATATATTTATCTTTCCTTAAAATTATCTAAGCATAGAATTAAACTCAGGCAGATCATGCATAACACATTAATCAACAGAATATTCAAACAACTCAATATCATATAAGGCGATTTATCACAACCAACTCATAATAGTCCAATCAAATAAATAACACAGTCAGATTCTGTCATGGCCTGGCCGTGATAGCCATCACGGCCGTGACAGACAACAAAGGCAAGTCATATTCTGTCACGGCCTGGCCGTGATAGCCATCACGACCGTGACAGACAGCAAACATCCTCACTATCATAATTATTCAATCACCTAAACAATACGTCACATGCAGATGGAATACCTCAACCAGCGTATCACAAACAGTCAAAAGTAAATAATTCAAACATCCTCAAAAATGAATAATTAATCTAAGGCGATAAACCTACAATCCCCAAATCGTCATTGGTATTACGGAAAAGTTTCCAATACGATTTTGGTATGTCGATTACTCGACCACTAGTAGGGTTTAGGTCGCCCTACACCATTATTATAAATTATATACTACTTATCAGTTCCGACGATTGAATGGTTCTTTCTCCCACCTAAGTTTGCACCGGAAACACGTACACGACGATCCTCGTTATCCCGCCACGAGTTAACACAACCACCTTCAACCAAACAACATAATTATAATTAATCAACTAACACCCATCTATGACACTTTAGGGCTAGGTTCGGCCAAGACTTAGAAAATAGGTTTAGGATTATCTTCTTAATGCCATCTTTTGGATCCTAGTTACTAGAGTCTTAACTAACATAGATTACTTATTACAAGACTAAAATTTGAAACAAAATCCTCTAACCTTTAGGGTTAGGGTTTTGGCCAAGGGCTGACTTTTAGGGTTCAACATCCTAAAAATTTCTACTCATGATTAAGTCATAGATTAATGATCCTTGATTAACCTAAATCATGGATTAGTGACTAAACAACTAAAGTTGAAACTCAAAACTTCCTATCTCTTTTATACAAGGATTCGACCTCAACATGTTCATAGGGTTAGGGTTCTTAGTTTAATAAACCAACTTGGATTTATTAAGCATACATACTAATAGCTTGCTTAACAAGATCATTAATGAAAACCATGGACAAAAACTCTACCAACCTACTTTGATAGATTCAGCCAAGGCTAGGTTTTTAGGAAAGAAATTTTTGATTACATCATGCTCTTAGATTTAGATATTATGCATGATATCAAGAAGATAGAAAGTAGTTTCATCATCATTAGATTTTTCTAGAATTTATTATGACTTTTCAAAGTTCTAGGGTTAGAAACTTTAAAGTGATGAACAACTATAATATAAACCTTGAATCAAGAAACTTGCTAAAGAACATAGGCATTATTAAGAATGAAGATTAGGATTTACCTCTTGAAGATCAATGACAAAGGAAATCCAAGAAACTTGCTTCACAAACTTATCACTAAAGAACTTATGAACTTAGGGTTTTGAACAAAAAGGCATTAGAAACTAAGTGAAAAGTGAGAGTATGGCATTTATAGAGATAGTGGAGCCATCTTGGGAAGGATCTAGAAGTGATGAGTTGTCTTTCTAAAAGGATTAAAATGCAATTACTTCCTAGGAACCAATTTGCAAAGATTCCAACAGTTTAAGGACTATTTTACAAATTGTCAATAAATTGTCATGATGACTTGTCGCCACATTTAATTCAAGCTTATATTGACTATTTTGGGCTGATTTTTGTGTCATAGATATTTTAAGAAATTCAAGAATGTTGAAGAAGATTTTAGAAGCTTGAAGAACAAAGTGGAAGAATGTAGAACATTCTAGAAAATTCTTGATTCATCCAACAACAAATGAGGGAAACCATCAATTCCTCATGGGCTTGCGCATGGGCTTGGTAAGTTTGGGCTTGGTTTCATTTTTGTGGGGCCCACTTGAAGATTTAAGCATAAATCTTGACATAGGAAACTTGTATAGTTCCAAATAAGCTTTATGGAATCAATCCATGAACTAGAAAATTTTGGGCTTCATAGCCACGACCATTAGAGATTGGAAACCAGAATTCTAGCCCAATTCACTTGAAAAAAACTTAGAAACTAATTTAGGGACAAAAGGGTAATTAATAGAAAGTTCAGGGGCATAAGCGTAAAATTCATAAATTTTCTATTTAACCCTGATAAACCTTCTAGACTTAAAAATATGATTCATCCCCTTAAATCATCTCAAAATCCTAAGATAAACCCTCTATCGGCTCTTAGAAACTCCGAAATCTCTTCCGTCGTCTACCCGATTACGTGTTTCGCCCGAAAAACATAAATTATTTTATTTTTTTCCAAAATAATTATAAAAATACAGAATTGTAGGAAATAAAATAATAATCTTAAGTCTTTCGTTAACAAATTAAAATTAGGTCTTTTGAGCAGTATAATTATACTATCAATGGAATTCACGGGTCGGGTTTCGCCTGACTTTCCAACCTAAATTTTAATAGTAGCTTCCTACATTCAAGTAGGATTGAGTAGTAAACTCCGTGTATTTAAAATAACTTTCTAAAACTCAAATAAATTTATAAACATATTTATATGCATTACTGTTATTTAAAACAGTGAAATACAGGGTGTTACAGTAAGGGGAAAGCCTGAGGGATTTTTACGATAGCCATGTGTAATTGTTATTGTGTGTCTTAATTATGGTGTGTAAGTATTTATTTTGTAGTTAGCATTAGTTGCTTATTGATTATCTGTTGTTAATTATTTGATTTAACTGCATTTAATTATTTGTTGTATTTGGTGATATGTTTTAAATTTCTAAGTGTCATATTATTGATATGAAATAATTGTTGATGTAGATTGTGAGTTTGAAAGCCTGACAGTGGTCAGAGCTCGATTAAATACACGGTTAAAAGTACTTAAAAGCTTTTTATGAAATGATGAAGTTAATTTAGGTGGAAATAGAAATATAATATTACTTAATTAATTATTTGGTGTAAAATGGGAATTTATGAGAAATAATATTATTTTAATGATTTAACGGCGAAAGAGCGTTTTAAGAGTCATGGTGAGGACGTAACCGTGAAAATATTTTAGCACTACTAATTTTCACCCAAAGAATTTCTAAATAATAGAAAATATTATTTTATGAAAAAAAGTTTCAAAAATAATATTTATTACAGTGTCAGAAAAATTAATTTACAATAAGGAGTCACGTTTTAGCCTAATTGCATTTTGAAACGGCAAACGGCGGACAATTCCGTCAATATTTAAGAAAGTATTCTTAAAAATGTGTAATAATTAATAATATTGATAATTAGTTTTAATTGTGATTTTTAATTTCAAATTAGTGAGTTTTAAATAAAATGAATTTCCAACGTAAAAGGATTTTCGGTAAACAGTAGATTGTTTTCGTCAAAATTAAGAAAGGTTTGGTTTTACTTCGGATTTTCACAGAATAAACATGGTTAGAGTTGTATACGAACCTAGCCGCAGAGACGTCGGATCTAGTGTTGTTAAAGATATGGCCCGGGGCCCAAAAAGTGGAATAATGGACTAGAAGTCCTATAATCAGTGTATTGGTTTTGTGTACTAAAATCTACGTGTCTAAGACTGGTGCATCGGTCTAGATTCCGTGATTTGCACACCTTTGACTTAAGGTCGGTTATGATTTAATTGAGATACTAAACTTAGTAGTTTAAGATAATGGGTTGTCGCGAAACTTTTTAGTCCCGACATATAAAGAATGAACACAAAGAAAAACAACGAGAATAAAATGTTTTACATGCATCCCAAGGCAGACGTGCCTTTGCATTGAACTTGAATGCTTGATGGCAAGTATTCATGCAGTTTGCGTCACTGTGCCTTGATGGATATACGACCACATAGACCATGTACTAAGAGTAGTCCCCACTTTGCCCTGAGTTGGATTGTGGAATGGTTAATATAACTTTGCCATATCAGGCATTGATTCTACCTTAATTGGCAACTAAAGCCTGATCAGCTCATCCATTGGTTGATTGGAGCTCCGGAGATTAGGTCTCAAAGTTAGTTGATGAATATTGAAGTGTCGTGGTTTTTAAAGCGGTTACGACTGACGGGTATAAAACCCTTTGAGATATATATTGTTTTTGTCTTTAATATTCATGATTAAATGGTAATTGAGAGTCGTACATGTGGTTGTCGTTTTAAAATCCATATATTGGTACTCACCCTTGCATGTTTTATTGTTGTTCTTCTTTTTGTATGGATATTATATTATATGAGTATAGATGGACCCGGCGATGCCTTTGGCCCATACGGGGGTCTGGTCCCTCCACTTTGAAGATGTGGACAATATAAACACATGGGTCATCCACCCGGGAGCCCATAGTGTCAGGTATAGCGGGCATGTGCATACTATCGAGGGTACTATAGAGACGGGGCCACAACACGAGCATAGGAGTATGGAGACCATTGAGGTGTCATTACCTCCATTGTGGCTATGACACGTTGTCGCGCACGGGTCAAAAAGCGAGTGGATTGTAAAAACTGTAGTGAGGGTGCGACAACTCGAGTATCGTCTCACAAGGACTCTTGGATTGTTATTCGCAGAAAATTCAGTTTTTAGGGGGGTTAAGATTGAATGATCAAATTAAGAAAACAGAGCAGAAAACAATGCAAACTAAATAATTATCAATAGGCTAAAAACGATTAATCTACTGTTTTCGGTTTCCCACTAACATTGATTCATATAATTCCAAGCCCTAAGCGGATTCTAATCCCTTTTCGATTGTAGCAACAATTAACAAGTGAAATTGGCACTACGAGATGTATGTTCCTAATTCCCGAATTAAGCAAACGGGGTGAAGCTCTTGTGAATTAAGCAAACACGATTGAACACACGCGAATTAAGCAAACGCGATTATGTATAGGAACACGCAATCATCAAAATAAATCAATACCTATTCTATACAGCCCTGAATTAAGCAAACAGAACATATAGAACAATATTGGAAGAGAAAAGCAATAAGAATGGGAATTACATAACCTCAAGTGTCAATAGAACCCGATTACAGCAGATTAATCCAAGGAGACTAGTTCTCCATTACAAATATGACAAAACCTAAGAGTATAATGTAAATTATGAAAATTGGATTGTTTGTGTCTGCTGCATTTCTATTTATAAGGAGGCCGCGCGTCACGGCCGTGATGGCCGTCACGGCCAGGCCGTGACCGCTTCTGTCAAGGGCGCGCATTCAAATTCTGGTCCGTCACGGCTGTGATGCCTATCACGACCAGGCCGTGATTGCTTCTGACTTTGGGTACTGACCTGTCACGGCCGTGACTTCCATCACGGTTGGGCCGTGGTCAATTCTGACTTTCAGGTTCTCCTCATCACGCCCGTGATGTGTATCACTGCTGGGCCGTGATCCTTTTTGTCTTCCATGGGTAGCTCATCATGGCCGTGACCAGTGTCACGGCCTGGGCGTGATGGCTTCTGCTTCAGGTGTCCTTCCCTTTTTGCTCTTCTTATTAACCTGAAAACATGAACTAGCAGTGAATGATTTATTTGACTCAAAAACTAACTAAAATGTCCTGAAGTACTTAAGAAACTCAAAATGTTGCTTCAGGACGATCAAATCCAAATCTGGGCTAAAGCGAGATTGAAACTCGAATAATTAGTGCAAAAGCCATGGTCTTACTGGTTATAAAACTAGTCTACCAGAGACTGATCAAAATACCCCAAACTTAAACTTTGCTTGTCCCCAAGCAAACTAAAACTCAAAAAGGACTCAAACTTGGCAAGCTTAAAAGATTCAATCAAATTCGCACAAATTTCATGCAATTTCAACAAAACAATTTCTCTTCAATGTTTCCCCCCTTTCCAATAATGAAATCCCCATATCCATTTACTTTAAACCATTGAGAATTCCATCATTCATGCAAACAGTAATCTAAGCAAGGGATCCAAGTTACACACAAAAGGGAGATCACCAAATTCAAACAATCGCCTTCCTCACAAGGGCATTTAGTGTTTCACTCATTCGCTCAATTTGTCTAGGCTATCAACATGTCACTCAATTTCACTTTTAAGAGCACTTCCCATGAATTTGAATTTCATCTCAAACAAGGTTCCCACAAAAACATGCATGCAACATCAAAAGGTCTTTTAAGGGTTGTAATGGGGCCTGGCTAGAGGTAGGATATTCAAAGGTGCTAGGCTTAAGTCCCTAGGAACTAAGAGAGCTTGAGCATTTTGATACATTGAATTTCCACTCATGTTCCTTTTTCCATTTTTCTTTTTGCCTTGGGTGACTACAGCCTTTTTCTTCTAATATCCTTTTTTGACATTTTTGTTCTTTTCTTCTTCCCCTTTTTTTTTTCTTTTTGCCTTTGGCTCCAACCTTTATTTTTTTCTTTTTCTAAATCCCAAACAACACATCATATCCTTGTGGCCACCCCAAACTTAGCTTCTTGCAAACCTTGTCTTGCTAAGCATCCATGCTCTCCTAATCCTAAGATCGGGTTAACATGGTTTTTCCAGATTTTAGGCTCATAACATAAGGTCATCAAGAAATAATAGGCTAATTAGGCTCAAAGGGGCTAACTAAGGAACATGCATTAGGGACTGGTTCAATTTAGGCCAAGTAGCTAATTCAAAGAAAATTGCCTAAATCATTTGATGCAAACACATAGACATGCAAACCATGAAGAGATTCAAGCAAATTCGGGAAAGTGCAGCTCAAAAATGATTCACACAGTTTAAAACATGTTGGAGGCTCAAATCCTCACCTGGACAATTTTGCAAATTGTTTGACCGAGATACAATCCCTAGTGTGAACACCCCTTCACCCCAAACTTATCATAAATCATGCAATCACAATAGAATATCTCAAAGTTCGGTTTTCAATTTTTCACATGGGGGTCAAATTTCAATTTTCAAAACCTAGGGGGAAATCATCAACAGGCAACACATCATGCAATCCATCTATGCAAATTTTAACAAAATCCAGCAAGCTTACCGACACAAGACTCACACACATGCTCTTGATCTTCTCAAATTATTCAAGAGCTAAAAGAAAACAAACAAAAACAAAAACAAAGCAAGGAAAAGATAATTAAAAAAAAGAAGGTTTAGAGAAACTCATGGAGGCGGTTCCACCGGGATCCCACTGCCTGTGATACAGCGGCCAAGGAATGCTCAAAATGTAATATGATCCTCCCGGATCCCATGGCATGCAGCATAAGTATGAAGTGGGCGCTTGTCAATTATGGTGACTCCGCCAAGTGCGGCGGACTTATCACTCCCTCTCGGGTCGAAGATGACCTCCTTGTCAACAAAGTCCTCCCAATAAAAATGGGATTCAACCTCTTGGACTGGACACAGTGCCTTCATATTTAAGGATGCCAAATCCAGTCTCTCAGGCTGAGGCTTGAACTCCATCGCTGGTTGTTCCACAGTGGGAGGAGGCAAACAAATGGAGAGGGTCACTGGTTCTGCTTTGACTTCTGCACGATTTTCATTCACTGCATTAACAAATCCATCACCTGCTATACATGCAGAAATCTCAGCACAAACAGCACAAAGGTTAGTGTTAGTACAGTCAGTACATATAGTACAATAGGCAGAATCAGAAAAGGCTTGAATGTCTGGAAATTCAACACACAGTTCATCAATAATAGTGTTCTTGACATCATTATCAAAATCATGTTCAAAAGAAATATTGTCAAGAACAACTATTTGTGAATCTGTACGTTTCTCAAGGAGATGTTGAGTTTGCAGTGTGGTCAAGGCGGAGGCAATGTGACCAATTTGAGCGGCCAAATCCTGAAGACTTGCTTCTGTCCTCTGTTGGAATTCAAGAGTGTCTTGTGCCATTTGTTGCACCAATTCCTCTAGACTGGGTTGGACTGGTGTGGGGTCAGGCTGATATTGATGCTGACTCACTGTCATTTGATGCACCAAGGAAGCTAACTCATCCAGATTGCCATGTCCTCCACCGTGTTGGCCAGAATGATCATTCACTCCAAACATGCCAAAATCGCTGCTAAACTCATAACCTCCAGCAAAGTTAAGATAATATATGCAAGGTGGCTCATAATAAACGTTAGGCATATAACCTTGCATATAATCACCCATGAAAGTACTAGGATTCATAACCAGACAAAACAACCATAACTAATTCAGCAAGGCAAAAATTTTTATTTTTTTAATTTCTGTTAATAACAACAAGAGTCCCTGACAACGGCGCCAAATTGACACGTTGTCGCACACGGGTCAAAAAGCGAGTGGATTGTAAAAACTGTAGTGAGGGTGCGACAACTCGAGTATCGTCTCACAAGGACTCTTGGATTGTTATTCGCAGAAAATTCATTTTTTGGGGGGTTTAGATTGAATGATCAAATTAAGAAAACAGGGCAGAAACGATTAATCTATTGTGTTCGGTTTCCCACTATCATTGATTCATATAATTCCAAGCCCTAAGAGGATTCTAATCCCTTTTCGATTGTAGCAACAATTAACAAGCGAAATTGGCACTACGAGATGTATGTTCCTAATTCCCGAATTAAGCAAACGGGGTGAAGCTCTCGTGAATTAAGCAAACACGATTGAACACACGCGAATTAAGCAAACGCGATTATGTATAGGAACACGCAATCATCAAAATAAATCAATACCTATTCTATACAGTCCTGAATTAAGCAAACAGAACATATAGAACAATATTGGAAGAGAAAAGCAATAAGAATGGGAATTACATAACCTCAAGTGTCAATAGAACCCGATTACAGCAGATTAATCCAAGGAGACTAGTTCTCCATTACAAATATGACAAAACCTAAGAGTATAATGTAAACTGTGAAAATTGGATTGTTTGTGTCTGCTGCATTTCTATTTATAAGGAGGCCGCGCGTCACGGTCGTGATGGCCGTGACCGCTTCTGTCAAGGGCGTGCATTCAAATTCTGGTCTGTCATGGCCGTGATGCCTATCACGGCCAGGCCGTGATTGCTTCTGACTTTGGGTACTGACTGGTCACGGCCGTGACTTCCATCACGGTTGGGCCGTGGTCAATTCTGACTTTCAGGTTCTCCTCATCACGCCCGTGATGTGTATCACGGTTGGGCCGTGATCCTTTCTGTCTTCCATGGGTAGCTCATCACGGCCGTGACCAGTGTCACGGCCTGGGCGTGATGGCTTCTGCTTCAGGTGTCCTTCCCTTTTTGCTCTTCTTATTAACCTGAAAACATGAACTAGTAGTGAATGATTTATTTGACTCAAAAACTAACTAAAATGTCCTAAACTACTTAAGAAACTCAAAATGTTGCTTCAGGACGATCAAATCCAAATCTGGGCTAAAGCGAGATTGAAACTCGAATAATTAGTGCAAAAGCCATGGTCTTACTGGTTATAAAACTAGTCAACCAGAGGCTGATCAGGCTACTTATTCAGCATCTGGTTGATCACGGGCAGCTGGAGGCACAGCCCTTGGCAGAGGCAGCACCTGAGCCAGTTCTGGAGGAGGTTGTGATTGATCCCGAGGAGATGATAGTAGATCTGGAGGAAGATCCAGAGGAGTTCGTTGAGGATGTACCCGAGTATGTTCCTCTAGGTGATGAGGATGATTCACCTGACGAGGGTACTGGTGTACTTTCCTCTGATTCCTCTGTTGGGAGTGGGATAGACCCTGGTCTTCCCAACGGGTATCATTAGTTGCTGACCAGCTGTAGGTAGTTTCATTTTTAGGGTAGTGATTCCGTCAGTATTTCTGGCTACTGAGAGCCATGTTTTTGTTATATGGCCATAGACGTTTCACTGTAGATATCCTTATGCTTTTACTTCTTTACTTAGTTTGTGAATGACATGTTCTTATAAAGATCCTATATAGTTACATATTTTGTACAAAAACTGATGATGCATATGATATACATATATGGTATGTTAATTACGTGGTTGTATATTGTTAGATGTTGTCAAGTTAACAAGAAAAAGGAAAAATATTTATCACTATTTTTGGTATAAGAGAAGTATTAGAAAACATTATTTTCCGAAAGTAACCAGCATAATTAAGGTTTATTTTCCGTAACGTGTTACTGTGATATTCTAGTATGGGTGTCACACTCTCAGAGAGTTCAAGTATCTATGGCTCCAACCTTGAGGTTGTGAACAAAATGCTGGAATTTTTGACTGATTTCAAGAAAACTCAGACTCAGAATCAACCTCCTCCACCACCTCCTCCTACCTAACTTTGAAATTTTTTTTTACTGACAATGATGGTCCACATCCTTCACCTTTTTGTCTGATGACAAAAAAGGGGGAGAAAGGAAATAAAAGAGATTTTTTATATATATACAAAGTCAGTTTTGAAAAGCTCATATTCGTCTGCATATGCATATTCTGTTTATAACTACTATGATATTTTTGTTTGCTTATTTGCTCTGAGATCTGTTAAACTATGCTTATTTATTCTTTCATATATACTCTAAGTTTGATAAGCAGTTGCATTGATCTAATAGCTTATATGCAGTTTGTCTCATATGCTTTTACTGATTATATATCTGAATACTTTGTCTTAGGGTAGCTTTGAAGCTCTCTTAGACTTTGCTTTTCAAATTTAATTAGTTTTTGTCATCATAAAAAAGGGGGAGATTTATGGAACCAAAGTGGTTTTGATTTAAATAATCTCTACGTTTTGATGTTAACAAAAGGATTAAATTTGCTTGGCAAAGTGTTAGTTGAGATCTAACATGTGCTTTCAGTTATGAAGGAATATTTATAATATAAGTAGTGGAAACTTGGGATAAGTTTTCATTGGACTCCTTGAGAAAAATATGCGTCCACCCTTGTAGATGGCTGCTCTGATATTGGAAAAGTTATTTATTTATTTAATTGAGTAGACTGGTTTCTTTAAGTAGACGGGGCACTAAATGTTTACTAGTCGGAAATCAAGATAACTTACTTAGATACAGCAAGTCGAAAGACTTGGTAGTAGACGTGCCTAGCTTGCCATGTCAGTAGACGAGAATAATTGGTAAAATTGAATGAACTAAAAGATAAAATAATCAAGTAGGCGAGCTCTATGTTCCACGTCACCAGACGGAGATTATGATAACTCACTGAGGTATAGCAAGTCCAAAGACTAGATAGACGAGAGGATATGCCACGTCAGCACACGAGCAAAATAAAATAGTGAACAGACTTAGTCTCACATAAGTAGACGGAGTTCTTAAATAGGCGAGCTCCATCTCTTGAATAAATAAATGCAATCCGAATCTCTTGAATTTATTTCAAATGATTGATATTTATTTCTATAGAATATTTTTTCTTCACATTTGTTTTATCTGTTTTAATATTTTACCTTGTAGTAAAAGAAACATAGTACCATCAAAGAAATGCAAAAAGCAGAATCGTACAATGAGAAACTGTAAAACGATCTGTACGATGACAACTTTATGACTGGAAAAAGCTGGATTATACACAAAGAAGAAACAACAAGTTTTCAAGCTGCAATGCTCAGAGCAGTGAGCCTCCATTTCGTACTACCTCGATAACCAAGAGTACTTTTCAGCTTAACCACAATCTAGCTATCAATCCTAACGGATATCATGCATTCAATGCTATCTCTAAAAGGAACTATTCAAAATAACCGTTGAAGAAATACAAGTAAAGAAGAAGGTCGCTATAAATAGAAGACCTCAAGTTCTGAAGAACGACCTTTTGCCAATCGATAATCACTCATTCTAATTTCCTTTTAAAGAGCATGAGTTTGTATTCTTTAGTTTGAATATTGTTTTAATATTCAAATGATCTTAAACTTTCATATCCTCACACATAGTGAGTTAAGAAGATCGTAAGTTAACTCTCTTTGTTAGAGTTAAAGCCTGGAGAGGCTTGGTAAGAAAGGAATACTTGTAAGCCTGGAGAGGTGTTGAATACTTGGTTGTAATCTATTTGGAAAATAGTGGAGAAAAACCTTCAAGTAGAAGGAACTGGATGTAACTCTTAGTTGGAAGATAGTGAACCAGGATAAAACATCTTGTGTGAATATTCTATCCCTAAACTCTTACGGCTTTATTTGTTTTTACTGACTGAGGGGTTTTGATATTGATTTTGTTAAAGCTTTTTAAAAAGGACTTATTTCTTTGTGCTTGCTTCTGATTTAATATTCTTGTGTGCAAAAATAGTTTTAAAGGTTGTTTTAAAAAATTATTAACAAACACAATTCAACACCGCCCCTTCCTTGTCTTTGCTTGTGTTAACTTCAACCCGAGCACGGCCGTGCACTCCACTAAGCACGGTCATGCTTACATCAGCGTCAAAGAGACGAGGTTTCCTTTGAGCACGGACGTGCTTCCTATTTAACACGGTTGTGCTTGTGGCTCAGGTAGCCACAAGACACGTGCATCAAGCACGGGCGTGCTATCACGTATAATAGTAGATGAATTAAATATTTTATAACAAATTTTTTCTGCCAAGAAATAACATAATTTTATTTGGAATAAATAGATGCGTGATATATATTTGAATAAAAAATCTCTATGTAATTTTTAAAAAATTATTTAGTAATACTTTGGATAGTAACCATGTTTCATTATATTCTGATACTTTTTTTCTACTACAATACCATATATTTATTCAATTATTATTCTTTAAAATTTGACTTGAGATTTAAAATTAATTGCAAGAATGATAAGTTGAAAATGAAACCAAGGTATTTCGAAAAGGTGAAATTAATGAAGGGTGATAATTGTCACTTTCCTAAAATAAATTAAAGCAAGTTAAAAATAAATAAAATCTTTCAACCAAAAAAAAAACATAGTCCATAAAATAGGGACAGAGCTTGGAAACCTGTTAACTTTTTTTTTTTGGAGTTTGGACTCTCACTCGGGTTGCCTTAGACTATGTTTGGATTGATAGAAAATGGAAGGAAATGGCATAATGTTTCATTGTTTGGATTAAATAAAAGTGGATGAAAAGGAATGAAAACCAATGGAATCTATTCCATCCTATTCCACCATATACGACCATTTTGCTTCCCTCCCAATTTGGGAGAATGGAAATTCAGCTAAAAATCAGATACTCTAAAAATTATAAAATTACTCTTATATCCTTGTCCCTCAAACCCGTTTCTCAAATCAGTTCCATCATTCTTTCTTAAACGCACACAGTTTCTCAACTTGCAGAATAATACAATGCACTCAATAAAACAGCTTCTATTATAAAATTTAAATGGATAGTGATAAAAAAAACTCAATTACTAGAAAACCATAAAACAAGAACGTGCTTGTGTTAAACTTAAAATAAGAAGAAATAGAACTTAATAGTAAAAAAAGAAACTTTATAAACTAGAATTTAGTAGTAGCATCTAAGAACTCCTAAAGGCCTTATTTCTAGTGGCTTCCATGTATTTCGCCATGTGAGTTGCATTCTCTACTCTCACATTCTCTGCCATGGCAGATCCACACCGCTTTCACGACACCTTCATCATTCAACTTTCTCACTCCATCAACCTCACCCAGTCAAAGAAATAAGAAAAGTGATAAAATGAAAATAATTGTTATATTATTTTGTGTTTATCAACTATGAATGGTCACTATACTTTTGTGTTTATAAAAATTTGTTATAATCTTTTGTTTTTTATTTTTAATTTTATAATTGCATGGTTAAAGATCATTTAATTAAAGATATAATAAATAAAATATTGGCATTTTCAAAATAAGGGTAATATAATAATAAAAATTATAACTCAATCCTTCCCAAAATAAAATATCCAAATAATGGATTGAAATTTTTATTCTATTTCGTTCCGCTCCACTCCAATCCATTATACTATGTTCTATTCCGTTCGATCTTCTTCCACCAATCCAAACATATCTCATTAAATAAAATGATGCCCATCTAAATTTTTTCATTCAAATGAATATAATTGTGAATATTTAATTTTGTCGTAGTAATAATAATGAGAGATTGGCTCAATCCACTGGTGTGGTCCAACTCTCATAAGAAGCTCAAAGCGACCCACGACCCTTTGGGTTATGTGCAAAATTTCACAACATTACATCCAAAAATAAAATAAGAAATCAAAAGAGATAAATTAAGGAGCTTTAACATCTTAAATATATTGAATAAACATCTGCATTCGATTATTTTCACTATAGTGATTAAAACAGATTACATTGCAAGATATTACTTCCAATCATAACAGGTATACTTATTATATCTGTTGTCTAACATACATGCATGATCTTTTTGTATGCTCCACTTACAATCACCATTGCACATTACACCATCTCTAGAGTCTTTGTAAATATCAATCCAATGTAATGCACCATCCCATGTCATGCTGCAGAAAAACAATGTAGTTCCCCAAAAGTTAGTCACAAACGAAAACTCATACTCGCCTCCGAATATGACATCATGAACACCAAGGTCATCATTTTTTGATTTACAATGAACTTGTAGAAGAATACCATTGCCTAAGTCATTCTTCACATGAACATGTACTTTGTCATTGAAGGGACCTCCCTCACTTACAACCACAAGAGCAAGTAATAGTAAGAGGAACGAAAAGATATGTTTGTGAGGTTGAACCATCATCATTTTTTCAAAGTGAAATTTGCAAGCTTTGGTAAATAATTGAATATTTGTGTGGATTGACTATGCTATCGCCTATTTATATAATGAATGTAGAGATAGATTTTATGACGAGAAATGATAATTTAAGTATTTCGTTGAAGAGGATTTTAACTAAATGTAAATATTTTCTTTTTTATAAGTGAAACTATTCAATAAATTTATTAATTGACGGAGAAAATAAAGAAATAATAAACAAGAGTGTATGAATTATTAAGCTTGGATGGTACGGACGGTTGGACGGTGCGGACGGTTGGACGGTGTGGACGGTTGGAATTAAACACATGTATCACACATGTTCTTAGAAAATATCTAGAATTAATTTCAATACTTAGGAAATAGCTAGCATTAATTTCATTGTAAATATAAATTGTATTTACTCCTAATTATTATATACATCAAAATGCTAAGTAAATGCAACTCAAGCAATTCACAAACATTAGTCTTTGAATTTTTACATGGTATCAAGAGCCAACACTTAAGCCAATATCCTAAACCGTACCTTACAGCTACCATGGCAGAAGTTGAACAACCAAAACCTGACAATCCAGAACACTCCAAATCTGATACTCCCAAAAGAACACCATCACCTTATGATCTAAATTCGAACGATAACCCTGGCAACGTGATTACCCAGGTGCAGTTGCAAGGTGGCACTGTACGTGCAAATCCTGCACAGACCATGGGAGTAGGCACAAGTGCTTTGGCAAGGATTGTTGTAGATGCAGAAAACTCTAGCTTGATAGGGTTGAGCAATGAACAATGGCACACTTTGCTTGGGATGTTGAATAATCATAAGTCAAGCACAAGTAAAAGGATGATTGATAAGCATAAACACATTTCACGGATCATTGATACAGGGACATCGAACCATATGACCGAGAGTTTGAAGAATTTGTGTGAATTGCGAGATGTGCTTGGGTGCCCCGTTGGACTGCTGGATGGACAACATGTTACCGCAACCAAGGAAGGATCAATAAATCTTGATGGGGGTTTAAAAATTGAAAATGCTCTTTATGTCCCCATTTTAAATTGAAATCTAATTTCCATGTCGCAATTGATAGATGAGTCAAATTGTATTGTCCAATTCACTAATAATTTATGTGTTATACAGGACCGCACTTCGAGGATGCTGATTGGTGCAGGTGAACGAAGGGATGGGCTCTATTTTTTTCGAGGGGTTCCAAGTGTAAAGGCTTTCAGGACCAATGGAGCAAATCAGTATGAGCTTTGGCACAGGCGTTTGGGACATCCTTCCTTGAAAACAACAAAGTTAATTCCAAATGTTAGTTGTCGTAAAAGTAGTGAGTCATTGAATAAAGCTTGTGATGTATGTCAACGGGCAAAACAAACTAGAGACAAATTTCCTTTGAATGATCACAAAGAATCTAATGTTTTTGAGCTAAGTCACTTTGATTTATGGGGAGCATATAGAACTCCATCTTCTTGCGGTGCTTCATATTTTTTTACAATAGTAGATGATTGTTCTCGTGCTGTATGGATATTTTTGTTAATAGATAAGAGAGAAGTATCACGTGTGCTAGTGAATTTTTTTGCAATGGTGGAAAGGTAGTGTAACATCCCCCCCCCCCCCTGGGCATTACTTTGTAACACGTGCGGAAATAAATAATCAAATAATTTGCTGGTTGCTTTCGGAAAATCAGTTTTTCTTAAGTTATAATCCTGTCTCAAAATGGTGATAAAATTGTCCTTATCTTTTCTTTTTCGACAACCACAACGACAACTTAAATATAACCGTATATGGATTAAATATATATATATCATACAACTATACTGCATCATACTGTTTTCACACCTAGACCTTTATAAGTATAGGTCCCTTTATTGAATTGAAAACAACAACATATCATAAAAAAAACCTAAGCTAGTCACACCTATAATACAGACATAATAGTAGCAAGTAAACGTCGGCATTCTCCGAACTACGGGAACTTCTTCTTGTAGTCATCTAGTTCCTTGAGTGGCTCATCTGGACTCGGATATAAATATATGCACAAGTAGAGAAACCAACAATAAAGCATGCAAGAGTGAGAAACCAATATATGGATTTAACTCGACAACTACATGCGCGACACAAAAGAAAACATATATATATATATATATATATATATATATATATATATATACATTTCTATAAATAAACAAGTATTCTATCACTGGGTTTCATACCCGATTACCATCTTTTGAAAACAAATGCATGAACACTTCAACTTTCAACGTCTAACTTTTCACTTAATCTCCGGAGATCCCAACACCGTGTAAATGAGCTGATCAAGCTCGATTGCCAGGTATATGAGGCACAACGTGTTACCATAGGCACACTGTCCAACACAAGGCACAATGATCAACGTATATGGGTTTTCATTGTCCACCAGGGCACGAATGAAACAACGTAGCCTGAAATATCTTACCCTCAATCTATTCAGACATACAACGTGGCATGGAATACCTTAATTATCAAGGCACCATACATAACAACGTGGGCACGTCTGCCAATGAATGCATATAAAACATTTTGTTCTCGTCACTTTTCTTTGTGTTGATTCTTCTTTTGTCTAAGCTCAAGATGGCTTACGACTATTCATAATTTTCAACATGTTAGATTTTTCAACATTAACACAGGACACGAATTTCGAGTGCTCAGTCACAACACCTTAGACCTTACAATCAGTCTTAGGTTCGTGGTGGTAGAAAACAACATTCAACTTTAACAACGTTTATTACAACGTGAATAGACAACGTGGATAGGACCCAAAGTCCATAACAATGTAACACGGATCAAAGATCTTCGTGCTTCTAATTAAGAACGCCAGTATCACGACGTCTCGGGTACTAGGTTTAAATTTCAACGTTAACATCATTTTCGTTTGGTGAAACACAAAATCAAAACAAAACTTCCGAAACTTATCCAAGTTGTCGGAAATAACCCTTGGTATAAAACTATTTTACGGAAAATACGTTTACGTTGGAAATTCGTTTTTCAAAATCATCAAAATCACTTGAAACTCATTTTATTCTGAAATCTTTTTCCGAGAAACTCTATTCTTTTAGAAAGACCCATGTGTGAATGATTACTTCTATTTTTAAGAATGCTATCCGTAATTATTTTCGGAATTAGCCGTCGTTTAGTTTTTTTGTTAAAAAAAACTTTTTAGTCTAATTTTGACTTTTCCCACTTAAATAATTTTCTAAAATCATAATTAAGTTATTTTTGAAAATTAATTTCATAAAATAACTTTTTATATTTTTACGAAATTTCTTACGTAAAAATTAACAGTACAAAAATAATTTCATGGTTTCATCCTCACTAGGACTCATAAATTAATTTTATACTAATAAATCATTAAAATAATAATATTTCTTAACATTACTTATTTTTCCCAAATAAAATTTTCCTTCAATATTATATTCCAATATTTCTCCATTAAACATTGAATATAATTTTTAAAGGTTCTTAAAGCTTTTATCTGATTAACTGAATTGAGCACTGACCACTGTCAGGCTTCTCAAACAACAATCAATGACAACATCATAATAATATTCCCAGGCAGATCATGCATCACAACATTATAATATTTAACTGCAAGTAAACACTTAACCGCAGATAAATAAACACAGATATAAATAACACAACTTATAACCAGTTAAGCAAAAACACAACAACCACAGATAAATATACAGACCAAATAGATAGCATGTAGCCTTCGGAAAAATCCCTCAGGCAATCTCCTCTTACCTCTTGAAGATTCAAGCTTTCGATTAAAGCTTTGACACGAATCCGGAAACAGTGACACACGTACAAGGCACACGTCTTTATCCTTCAACAAATCACAACTCAACCAATCAAAATCAATCAAGTACCATCACCTAAACTCTAAGGTTAGGTCACGACCTCAATAGGGTTTGGTGGCTAAAAATTTCTACAAATGCTTAAGTCTTTGGATTAATGATACTTGAGTACTTAAGACATAAATCATGATTATTTGACAAGGATTTTTGAATCAAATTCACCTAACCAACATAGTTAGGGTTTTTGCCATGATTATCAAAATTAGCTAGGGATCTCAAAATTTCACATACTCTTAGATTCATGACGTTAGAGTAATTAAGAGCAATGATCATAAGTTGTATACCAAAACAAAATCATCCAAGTTCTCAAGAACATGGATTTGGACTTCACATGGAAAATAGGCTAGGGGTTTTATTTTGATACAACACTTTGGATCCAACCTATACATGATATAAAAAGATGAAATCCAAGTTCACATACTAAGGAAAACAAACAAAATATCCTCCACCCAACATGCAAGGTTTCGGCCTTGGAGAGAAACATGGGGAGGAAAACTTTGTTTGCAACAAACTCTTGGATTATGATAGTAGAGTTGATAATAGGAACATAGAAATTAGTTTCACATTTTTAGGATTTTTCTGTGATTTTCTATGAATTATCAAACTTCTAGATCTAGGAATTGAAAAAAATGAATAAGGCATTGAATCATAAAAATATATGAAGAACATAGTGTTTAATGATGATGAGGATCAAGGATTACCTCTTGGAATTGGAAAAAGTGTAAGGAATCACTAAGTTGCTTCACAAACCAAGTTTATGGAACTTAAGAGATTTTAAGTAAAAATGGAGGAAAGCTCTCATGAAGAAGATGATAATGCCTTAAATATAAGTGAGGATGGCCTCGTTGGGTGCTTGGGTCGTGGGGTTTGAGGGACAAAAGGGTCCAAAGCTTAATTTTCTAGGGATAAAATTGTAATCTTGGACAATGCCATTTTTGTAGTTAAAACCAACCTTAAGGACAAAATTGTAAAATCCACTAAATTTCATCATTACTAAGGTGAGTTACCAATATGACTCACCCATTGTGAGTCACCACTTGTCTCCATCCATTGAATGTCGGATTTTGTCTTTGCACGTCCGTTCTCGGCTCCATCGATTACCCGATTAGGGTTTCTGTCTGATTTTCGATCGAAAATTCTCAAAATAACCAAACTCGTTGGAAATATGTTTTAAACATAATCCATTTTGTTCCTGAGTCAAAATTTGGTTCTCTGATCATTGAAATCTTACTGTCAATGAAAACACCGACTGTTTTCCGATCGAACTTTTACCAAAATTCATTCGATTAAACATAATTTTTCATTTCTGATCAGAAATTTGGAAAGTATAATTCATCACGGACAAAATATAAAAAAACTATAAATTTCAGTTTCGGGTCAAATCAGGGTTTTCTGTCGGTATAAAATTATATTGTCAGTAAAAACGCAGACCGGTTACCGGCTGAATTTTAAACCCAAAATTTTTCCATATACGTATAAAAATAAGTATAATATGAATATGACTTTGGTTTTCCCAAAATCATTTCCTAAGTCTCGGATAAAAATATAAACGTATTTATATAATTTCCGATATTAGAAAGTAGCGAAAAGTCGGGGTGTTACAGGTAGTATGATAAACAGGTTAAAATTGTTCGAAGTGATAATGGGACAGAGTTTACATGCATGAAGAATTATTTTCTTGAACATGGTATTATTTTTCAAACCTCATGTACAGGGACACCACAACAAAATGGAAGAGTAGAGGGCAAACACTGACATATTCTGGATGTAGCAAGAGCACTGCACTTTCAAGGAAACCTTCCCGTTGATTTCTAGGGTGAGTGTGTGTTTACTGTTGGTTACTTAATAAACCGCACTCCATCTTCAGTTTTAATTGGAAAAAATCCATACGAAATTCTCCATGGGAAAGTACCCTCATATGATCACTTGAGAGTGTTTGGCTCGTTGTGTTATGCACACAACCAAGGCAGGAAAGGGGACAAATTTGCTAGCAGGGGTCGTAAGTGTATCTTTGTCGGGTATCCTTATGGTAAGAAGGGTTGGAAATTATATGATCTAGAAACAAATGAATTTTTTGTGTCACGGGATGTTGATTTCATTGAAACAGATTTTCCATTCGCTCAAGGAATCTCTACATCTAGGGAGAGATCTGTCATAGAAATTTATCATGTCAGAGTTGATGAAGAGAATCATGGAGGAGTTGGAAGTGAAGGTTACCCTTAGCAGAAATATGACAAAGGGAAAGAGAGTTGAATATTGATGTAAGGGGGGCACATGCAATGAAAGTGAACAAGGAGAGGATGTGGCAGAAGATAATGACGAAGCAGTACAAGATGTGAGAAATTATGATGGGCAATGTGATGAAGACCAGCTAGGACGAGGACACAGTAAAGCGTCCATCAGTCTGTTTGCAGGATTATGTGACTAATACAATCCGAAAATTGAGCCCTTCTTCTAGTTCACCTGTTCCAATGCATAATCCAGGTGCACCCTATCCTATAGCTATTACTGCAGAACGGGAACCAGTTTCTTTCCTTGAAGCCGTAAAGGATGCTAGGTGGAGAGATTCAAGCCCTTGAAAATAACGGGACGTGGGTGGTGGAGCGCTTACCTCCCGGAAAGAAGGCACTTGGCTGTAAATGGGTATACAAGATAAAGTACCGCTCAGATGGAACTGTGGAGCGATTCAAGGTTAGGTTGGTGATCTTTGGCAATCACCAAGTTGAAGGCATTGACTATACATAAACATTTGCACCGGTGACTAAGATGGTTACGATGCGGACGGTCTTGGCTGTAGCAGCGGCGAGAGACTGGGAGCTGCATCAAATGGATGCGCACAATGCTTTTCTCCATGGCGAGCTTCACGAGGAACCGGGCATGGTGTGTAAGCTGCGTAAATTACTTTATGGGTTAAAATAGGCCCCAAGATGTTGGTTTGCTTAACTTTCCATTGCATTAAAGGTATATGGTTTTAATCAGTCGTATTTCGACTATTCATTATTTACCTTGCAACACAAGGATGTGCACATTGTTGTTCTTGTCTATGTTGATGACTTGATTATCTCTGGAAATAATCATATAGCCATTCAAAAGTTCAAAACTTATTTGAGCAACTGTTTTCACATGAAAGATTTGGGGGCCTTGAAATATTTCTTGGGTGTTGAAGTAGCTAGGAATCAGTCTGATATTTTTCTTTGCTAGCGTAAATATACTTTGGATATTATATCTAAAGCTAGACTACTAGGGGCCAAACCAGCAGGTATTCCTTTGGAGCAGAACCATCAACTAGCATTGGCAAATGGTCATTTGCTTGATAATCCAGAAAAATATCGGCGTTTGGTAGGCCGATTAATATACCTTCGCTTCAATCGACCAGAATTATCCTATTGTGTCCATACTCTTTCACAATTTATGCAACAACCAAAGGAAGAACATTGGGAAGCTGCGCTACGGGTGGTCTGATAATTGAAAGATAACCCTGGTCAAGGCATCCTGCTGCATAATGAGTGTGATTTACAATTGTATGGATGGTGTGGTTCAGACTGGGCAAGTTGTCCTTTGACTAGGAGATCTCTTACCGGGTGGTTTGTGGTCTTAAGAAATTCTCCAATCTCTTGGAAGACTAAGAAGCAACATACAGTGTCTCGGTCATCAGCAGAAGCATAATATAGGTCCATGGCAACAACAACAACATGTGAACTAAAGTGGTTAAAAGGCATTTTGTCCAACCTTAGAGTGATACATTCCAAACCAATACATCTTAATTGTGATAGTCAAGCAGTATTGCATATAGCCAAGAACCCCGTTTTTCACGAACGAACAAAACACATTGAAATTGACTGTCATTTTGTCCGAGACGAGATACTAAAAGGCAACATTCGGCCTGTGTATGTTCCTACTAATACACAATTAGCAGATATATTCACAAAGGCATTAGGAAAATCACAGTTCGACTATTTCCTCGACAAGTTGGGCATTCTGAATCTTCACGCACCAACTTGAGGGGGGTATTAAGCTTGGACGGTGCGGACAGTGCGGACGGTTGGAATTACACGCATGTATCACACATGTTCTTAGGAAATAGTTAGAATTAATTTCAATACTTAGGAAATAGCTAGAATTAATTTGATTGTAAACATAAACTGTATTTACTCCTAATTATTATATATATCAAAATGCTGAGTAAATGAAACTCAAGCGATTCACAAACATTAGTCTTTGAATTTTTACATGAATTTAATAATCATGAGAATTTTAACAAGTCTTGATACTATGAAATTTTATCTCATAAAAATTAATAATAGGAAATTTTATTTAATGTCGAAATGACTATATCTCTTCCTTAGCTAAAATATTAATTATAATTATAGATTAAATCTTCTAATAAATAGAAAGCTAGTAATAATCATCACTATAGGAAATTGGCCTAATCCCAACAGTTGAGAACATTGATTCCAAATATATTTTTTCCCCCAACAATTGAGAACAAGTCAGCAAAAAAAATATAAAGGAAAATTTAATTATAAATCTTTAAGTTAAGGTAGAAATTTTTACCAAGGAATACCATTTATTAAAAATTTAATAATAATATCAATGATTACTATTATTGAATACATCTTTAAAATGTGAAATTTTAGTTTCTAATGATTGAAATGATATAATATCTCTTTCTTAGCAAAATATTAATTACAATTTAAGACTAAATCTTTTAATAAATATAAAATTAGTACTCCCTCATGTCCATATTATAAGAAACAAATAGGTACATTTTGTTTGTCCAAAATATAATAAACAAGCATCAATTTTGACACATATTAAATGCTAATTTCCAATATTACCATCATTTATAATATGATTTATATTTACTGTAACCCCCCCCCCCCCCCCCCCCAACCCCCTCGGGCATTACTAAGTGAACACATGTGGAATTAAAATTAAAAATAATTTTGCTGGTTGCTTTTGGAAAATTGATCTATTTTAAGTCAGAAAATCTGGGTATAAAACAATTTCTTCTGAATACTTCGAACATAACTTGCACATCATAATAGTACAAACCATTTTATTCACAACAGAATTTCAAACCAAATTAAGGTTTTCAAAACACCTACACAGACTTTCTCAAAAATACCACCCAAAGAAAATCCTAAGCTGGTCGCTCTACAAGACACTCGCTGATAAGACTTCGTGATTATCCCTATGGTCACACATCTCTTTCCGCAATCCGAACTTAAGTCTCCAAGTGACTTAAGGAACGCTTCTGCAACATCTGCACTTGTGTACCAAGGTACAACAGCCAAGCCAGAAAACATATATATATATATATATATATATATATATATATATATATATATATATGCAAGGGTGAGTTCCATTATATGGATCTTAAAATGATAACCATATGCACGACACTCAAATATCATTTAACATGTAAATTCAAAGATAAACAATATATTTATCAAAGGGTTTCATACCCGACAATTTTCGTTATTTTAAAAACCATGACACTTGAATATTCATCATCTAACTTTTGTACCTAATCTCCGGACCTTCAAACACCAAATAAATGAGTTGATCAGGCTCTCATTGCCAAATAAGGTAGGTTTTAATCGTTGTCGAATAAGGCAGGTTTTAATCATTGCCAGGTAAGGCAGGTTTTTAAATTAACCATATCACTGTCCAAAATGAGGCACAGTGGTTACTATTTATAGTATATGGTTTCGTGGTCATTTGTCCATCAAGGCACGGTGATGCAAATTTCATGAATACTTGCCATCAAGAATTCAAGTCCTATGCATAGGCACGTCTGCCCCAAAAATGCATCTAAAACATTTTGTTCACATCATTTTCTTTGTGTTCATTCTTTCCATGTCAAGGCTCAAAGGCTCACGACCAATCCAATGTTTAAACCTTTAAGTTTATCAAACACTCCAATCAAACAAAATCCAAGTCAAAATGTGCAAATCACGAAATCTAGATCGATGCACCAGATTTAAATTCGTAGATTTTGGCGTACAAAAATCAATACAGATTTTTATAGGACATCTAGTCTGTAACTTCACGTTTAGGACCCTCGGTCGATACCATAGAACACTAGACCCCGACGTCCCGGCAACTAGGTTCGTCTTTCAATTTAAAAAAAAAGCGTTCCATGAAACACAAATCCAAATCAAAACACCACAGCTTATCCAAGTTGTTGGAAATAATACCATTGTATAAAGTTACTTTACAGAAAATCCCTTTACGTTGGAAATTCGTTTTATAAAATCACCAAAATCACTTAAAACTCATTTTCTTTCAAAAAGCTATATTTTGAACCTTAGTTCCAAGAAAATATCGTTCTGAGACTAATTCTCTGTTTTAACTAATATTGTTGTTTTTAAGAATACTTTCCGTAAACATTGTCGGAATTGTCTAACGTTTGACGTTTTAAAAACATTTTAAGCCCAAAATATGACTTTTCTAATAAAATAATTTTCCCAACACCATATAAAAATTATTTTTGAAACTTATTTTTTTAAAATAACCTTTCCTAATATTTAGAAATTTCTTACGTAAAAATTAGTAGTACTAAAATATTTTCACGGTTACGTCCTCACCGTGACTCATAAAACACTCTTTCGTCGTTAAATCATTAAAATAATCACATTTTTCACTGTTGTCCATTGATAGCCAATCAAACAATTAAGTACTCTTATATTACTAATTTTCCATCAATTAAAACTCATTATTCCATAAAAAAGCTTTGTAATGCTTTTATCCTCGTAACTAATTGAGCAATGACCACTGTCAGGCTTTTCAATCCACAATCAACATCAATAAAAATTCCATACCAATAATATAACAATTAGAACAGTTAATGACATGCAATAAAATATAATAACAATTAAATGCAGATAAATAATTAAAAGCAGATAATTTAAAAAAAGATAAATCTAACTACGTAAAATAACAAATGCACCCAAATAAATCATACAGACCACAAACAAATTACATACAGCTATCGTAAAAATCCCTCAGGTACTCCCCTTACCTCTTGAAGATTTTTCTCTCTGAATTAAAATTCCGTCAAACGTCCTATCTCCGCAAAACATGTTCACGATTCACACAACAATTTATCCTTCGACAAACCACAACAAATAATTATCAACCAAACAACTAAATACCATATTTTCCTATATGACAGGTTCGGCCATGAGGTGATTAATTGGCTAAAAATTTCTAAAATTCCTAAACTCTTGGATTAGTGATCCATAATCACTTATAACCCTAAAACAATGATTAGAATACAAAGATTGAAATAAAATACTCCAACCCTAATTCGGCCATGACACAAAATATAGGCTACAGATCTCAAAATTTCACATACTCTTAGATCCATGACCTTAGATTGGTGTAGAGTTAAGATAAATTATCATAAGTTGAAAAATGAAACAAAATCCTTCAACTTTCCAAGAACATAATTTCGGTCATGAACAAAACAATCGGTTAGAAATTTTAGTTTGATTCAATCATCATGGATTCAATACATACATGAATAAAAGAATTGAATCAAGCAAGACTTGTAAAAAAAAATGAACAAAGTTCCTTCCCCACAACAAATTAGGGTTCGGCCTTATCTGTAACACCCTTCTCGGGCGCTACATCGTAAGTGATATTTTAAGGCCGAAAAGTAGGTTAATTAAAAATTGGCTATAAAAGAATGGGGTAATTTTTTTCTTTTTTTGTAAGTCATAAATATAACCACTTTATTTTAAATGAATGGACAATAAAATATTAAATTATCACAATTAGGATCATAAGTTCGAAAATCATTTACATAATACCCAACCCAACTCATAAACAGAAATCATAGAATAAACAGACTCAACATAAAGATGTGGAGATGCAGCTCGTAAAATATAAGATACTTGGAGTCACAGCTCCATAGACAGTTACATTAACTCCCAAACATACCCAGCTAGCCAAACTAAAATAGAAAAGACCCTCATTTCTCATACATCGTCAGAAAGACAAACCCACTAGCGATATCTAGTGGAAACTCTACTTGAGTCCACTACCAACATCGTCACAAAAGACACTACTGGAGCTACTACAATAGCAACTCTCGAACTAAGCCCTTTCCTCTTCCAAGAGGAAAAACATGGTCTACGAACCATCAACAGTCTGGAAGACGTCCACTAGAAAAATCTAACATATCGTTCGCATGCTCGAACCTCGACCTCTACGACGCATCAGCCGAGCAACATATTGACGTCTCAATCTTCTCAAAAATAGTACAGAAGGCAGCCGACATAGGCAATATAAAAATAAGGAGGTGAGGTTTCCATTTATCTTACACATAAGGCAGACATGCAGTGGTACGACTCTCAGGTACGTACAATTAACAATTAGCAATCAGATTTACACTCATAACAAAACAATAATGTTTCACAGAAACATGACCACAACACCGCGTTTTCCTAGATAGAAGAGATCTAAGACTTGAGGAATGACCTTTGAATTCCTATACCATGGTTTTACGAACAGTCGGAGAGAGTGGTTCGGAGGATTGTTCCGGAGTTTACCAGCATTGGGTGTAACAGCCTGATTTTAATTATGTTGTTCAACCAGTTAAAATATAATTAATTATATTTTAATATGAGAGTTAAAAAGTGTTTTTTAATAAAACTAAATCATATTCATAGTCTAGCTTATGGTAGAGGGTTATGCTAAAATTTTCGATTGAAAATTCAGACGAAAGTCGGTTTGCGTTTTCACGTCCGAAACAAGTTTACTGTGCAGAAAACCTAATTTTGACCCGTGAACGAGACGGTTAGTGTTTTTAATATGTTTCCTTCAACCTTGGTTATTTTGAAAATTTTCGTTCAAAAATAGAATATAATATTTTATTTGGGCGAAAACGTCGGAAGAATTACGATCGGAAAATAGAATCGGGTACGAAATGGAGCAGATTAGGGAGCACAAAAGAAGTTAAGTAACTTAATGGGACTTGATGGAAATGGGTTATGACACACTCCAAAAGTGTAATCATCACACTTTTCAAATTATAACATATTATATTCTAAAAACCTATTTTTCTCTTTCCTCTTCAACCAAACAAGTCTTAAAGACAAAACTTGCTCTCCAAGCTCATCCTCTCTCCAAAATTTCGTGATCCCCTCTCCCTCCTCTACATAATCATCACTCATCTTCATTCTCTCATTTTCTTACTCCATCTTCATACTTCTTCAACTTCTTCCATTTCTTCTTTTTTTTTCAAATACTTAAAGCTTCCATTTTTATTAGTCTTTTCCACTTGAGATCTTCATTAAAGTTCTTCCTTATACTAAGGGTAATGCTCTCATATGAAACTTTTTGCAAGTTTCATCTTTTATTTCTTAGTTTACTTTATGTGTTCTTTATATGCTTTAAACTTCTAAAATCTCTCTAAAATGGTAGAAAACTCCTTTTGTGTCGAAACCACTTTCTATAGTCTTATATTAACTTATATTTTCACATACTAAGAGATTGTGTAAAACAAAAATATCTACCTATCTCTTCCAATGAAGGCCGAATGCTTGCATTTGTGACCTAGGAAGTTTTTGCTTCAACTTTTGGAATATGATCATGTGTTTGAGTTTTTATTTTTCCAAAATGATCATGGACTTAAGCTCCATAAGATATTTGGATGCTAAGTCTAAGAGATTGGAAAGTTTAAGGATTTCTAACTTGTTTATTCTATGTTATTAAAGCTAGGATGTATTACTTTCATTTTTCCAAGATGATCATGGAGTTGAGCTCCATAAGATATTTGGATGCTAAGTCTAAGAGATCGGAATGTTTAAGTTTCCATTGTTTTCCAAAATGATCATGGACTTGAGCTCCATAAGATATTTGGGTGCTAAGTCTAAGAGATTAGAAAGTTTAAAGATTTCTAACCTATAAATCCTATGAAGGCCGAACCTAGAAGGTTATGGACCTAGGATACTTTGTTCTTATTTTTCCAAAATGATCATGGTTTTGAGCTCCTTAATACATATGGGTGCTAAACCTAAGAGATTGGAAAGTTTAGTAAATGCTAGCCTATTTTACTAGCCTTGGCCGAATACCCTAAGTGTATAACTTAGTGGCATTTTAATTCAACTTTGTTAAATGATCATTTTTTATGAACTCCTAACACTTAAGGATCATAAATCCATGAGTTGTATAATTTTTGGGAATCTCTAACCCTAAGAACTAGTCTTGGCCGAACCTATACCTTGTGGTTTAGTGTTCTTATTTGATTTTAACTTGTGATTTTATGTTCATAACCTTAGACTTCCATCACGGAGGAAACGAGGACGTTCGTGGTATACCTCTTCGAGCAACTAATCTCCTTACCTTCACAGAAGGTGAAGTTAATACTTTATGGTGTGACGACGAGGAGCTTCGAGTTCGGGAGTTCGGTGATAACCCAAGTGGGGGAAAGAACCAACCTATCGTCGGAATGGATAAGTAGTAGATTATATAATAATTGTGTAGGGCGACCTAAACCCTACTAGTAGTCAAGTAATCGACAAGACCTAAATCACATTGGAAACCTTTTCTGAAAAACCAATGGCGATTCAGGGATTGTAGGTTTATCGATATTAGGTTAATTTTATATTGTTGATGGTTGATTTGATTTTATTACCTTTATTGACTTGATTTTGTGATATGTTGGTGATATGGGAATATTTTGATTGATATTGTGTTATGCATGATCTGCCTGGTTTGTATTATTATGCTTAGTGGTTTTTTTAAGCAAAGATATATATGTTGTCTAAGAGATGATTGTTTTGGGTGTGAGTATAATAATGATTTAGAATTGCCTAACCTAGATGATGTATGTTAAAGAGGTGTTACGGCATAGAATATGTGTCAAGTTCTAATGGAAGGTTAAGGCACTAGGATGTTGTTAAAACGGGTTGGTGAGATTCAAGTATAGGTGTTGTTGTCCACAATTGTGTATTGGTAATATAATACACAAGGACAAAAGTGAATTGGTAATATAATACACAAAGACAAAAGTACTGTATTGGTAATATAATACGCAAGGACATCTGTGTATTGGTAATATAATACACCGTGTATTGGTAATATAATACACCGTGTATTGGTAATATAATACACGTAAAGCACTTCTGTGTATTGGTAATATACCATGTATTGGTAATAGAATACACGTAAAACATTTATATGTATTGGTAATATAATACAACGTGTATTGGTAATATAATACATGTAAAACACTTCTGTGTATTGGTAATATAATACACCGTGTATTGATAATATAATACATGAAAAATCAAGAGTTCTTGCGAGATCACTTCCACCTATAGGGAATGGGGGTGGAACACCTTAACGGGAATGGGGGTGGAACACCTTAACGGGAATGGAGGTGTGCACTAGGTGGAACATCCTAACGGGAATGAGGGTGTGCCCCGATGCAAATGAGGGATGGTGACAGGAGTGGTAGTGGCCACGATAATGTAAAGACATGGTGACATGATTAGAGAGGATGTGTTAAAATAACGTGTTAGATTGCCTGAGAGTAAGGGTAGAGGATGATATATATTAACCTGAGGATGATTCATTAGTTATGTGTATTGATTGTCTGTGACAATTACTGTATAATTTACTATGACTCTTTTCCGCTTTTTGATGATAGAATTGTTTCTTATCCCCTGTATATTTCTGTATGTTGTATTTTATCTCCTTGTGGAATTGTACGAGAAGACCCTACGGATGAGCATAACCAGGAGGTGTTGGATGGAACTCCCTACGAATTGGAGGCTGGAGGACGAGCTGTGACCCATGGTGATTAGGGTCTAGTTAGTTATGGCCAGTGCGTCTCGTGAGGTGTATTTTTATTATGTTTTTCGCTATTTAACTTTTGGTCTAAGTATATGTCTGTGAGGGATCCTACTGATAGGATATCCTCAACAGTGTTTTGTAATATGCATAATATACTTATATTGTGATATGCCATTCTATATGAAGTTGTATACTTTATAAGTTAAGTTTTAATTTTTAAGTATTTTCACGTTAAGCGTGCGATTAAGTAATTAAATAATGAGGTTTTAATCTAATGACACAAAGAGGCACAACGGGGTGTCTCGTTGGGTAATAAAGAATGTGTCAATAGAAGAGGGCGTGCACGTCATAGGTTTTTTCGGGGACATCCTACACTACCAGAAAACATATAGCGTCTATTCAAGTATGTCGGTGTATTGCCAGATCACCACGCCATAGAGGAGCAACCCACTGGGCCTATGTGAGTATGTCATAACCCTGACATCCCCAAGCATCAACCAGATCGGCCCTACAGAATTCGCACCCGTATTAAAGTGTTAGCTCAATATCCTAGGCACAACGGCCTTACAAAACATAGTTTCACTATGTGTGTAGGCAAAATTGCCGGAAAATGCGTTCTTCTTGTCTTTCCATCGGATGACATCTTGATTCCATCGGTATTCTCTTAACGTGCTTTCTCAAATGCTAGATGTTCTTAACATCAAGCGAAATTTCTCAAGTAACTTTTCATCTTTGTGTAAAGATATCTTAAAACACTTTGTTTAAAAGTCCTAACGCATTATGAGATTGAAATACAAGTCCAATTATTTATTTCTTTGTACTTTTCTAATTGAGCCTTTTTCTTTGGCTTCCAAGAAAACAAATCCTTCTGAGTCCATTAAATTTTATGGAATATGGATAATGAATTATCCATACTTTATGACATAAGGTCGTGTTCCACACCACGTCATAAATTATTGCGTTCGTATTTTCACTAAATAATTCTTGACTTAGGTTTTTTACAGTTTACAGTTTACAGTAAAATCTCATCTTTGAAGACGAGAATCATTGTCTTAAAACCAAAATCTTTAAATAAAATCAAATCAATTTTCAAGAATACTTTCCATCAAAGATACATAGGTAGCGGTTTCTCAAAACATTTTCTCGAAAATCCTTAAAAACATTTAACGACGGTTTCGCCACTTTTTACTGAATTTAGGCCCAAAAGCCATATTTTTTAAAACATGGTTCTTCACCTCAAATGTATTACTCTCCTAGGTTATATTACTCATATGAAAATGTTGAAATTCTGGTTTTACATCTTACCCTCCATTTATACGAAATTCCTAAAAATTTGACCGAACGTCGTTAAGTTTGTAAATCGCGTAAATCATTTTTTAATGATTTTAAACTCTAATGGTCTAAAACTCATTTTGGAGTTTTAGAACAGTTTAATAGGTATGAAAAACAGTTTCTAACTGTCCAATTACATAAATTTTCGAAAATTGCAGTTTAGTCTTTAAACTTTCATTAATTGCAAAAAGGTCCTTATTCACTTAAAACCTTATAACTTTTTATCTAAAACTTCTAATTACACCAAATCAACTTCTTTAGATATGACTTTCAGTTATCAACAAATTTCCAAAAAATTATATTTTTGGATCTCATATTTTTCAATATTTGCAAATAGGTCCTTGATTATTAAAAGGTCCATAACTTTTTATATATCAATCCAAATGACCTCAAACCAATTTCTATGGTTTCATCTCACCAAGGACTACAATCTTAACACACAAGAACATGAATTTCAGTGCAGCCACTGAAATTCTCAGAAATTGTATTTTAGTCCCTAAGGACACATAAAATCATATATTTCAATATACATATCCAAATCAATACAAACCAATTTCTATTTCCTTGTATGTTCATTCAATACTCATAAAAATTATTCAAACAATTTAACACATCATAGAACCCATTTAACCAGTCATGGCCGAATAGCCTTAGATTACTCAAGTTAAGCACTTTTTTAACAATTCAATCAAAACAACAACCAAGTTTTCAATTAGAGATCAACAACACCAAAACCACATATATCACAACCAACTTATATCAAACCATATCCTCCAAGAGGATCACACACATATGCAAATAAATATACAAATTTTATACTTAGGAATTATAAGACCACATATACACTATTTAAACCATCAACATATCTACATTAAGGTAAGATAGTGGTAATCTCCCCCATACCTCTTGTAGACCACTTGAAGATCAAACAAACACAAGCTAAACCAAGCAAGGTGGGACACGGTTTTGTCCACCAAAACCTAGCTATGAACAACCAACATAAAAACAAGTTAAAGAATGAAGAAACACCTAAACCCTTAGAGACACAGGTTCGGCCAAGCTATGAAGAAATAGCTAGGGATCTCTAAATTTTTCAAGCTCTTGGATGATGAAAATAGAAGTCATATGGAGACACTACAAAAAAAGAACTGTTTAGCGACCGGCATATTCGGTCGCTAAACTTTCTAATTCGGTCGCTATTTAATTTAGCGACTGAATTAGCAACCAATTCATGGTGGTAGCTGATAACCTGGTCACTAACCTTTTAGAGACCGAAATAATAATTCGGTTGCTAAATGGCGACCGTAATTGCGGTCGCTAAATAATAAAAAATGGTCGCTACACGGTTGGTCGCATTGTTTGGGTAACCATTTTTAGCGACCGATAATCGGTCGCTAGTTTGGTCACCAATGTTGGTTATTGTTAACCTATATTAGCGACGGATTTTTGGTCGCTAGACCACAATCAGTTAATGGTTACTAAAGTTTAGTGACCGAATTATTGGTTTCTAATTCGGTCGCTAAACTGGTTTTTATTAAAAAAAATTAAATTAAATTTTTAAAATAATAAATTTTTTCTGTTTTTCTTTAAAGTTTAGCAAAAATACTAATAAAACACACCAAATTACTAATGAAATATACAATCATAAGAAATAATGAATATATATAAAAAAACATAATCCAAAGTGTCGTACAAGAATCATTTAAAGTCAAAAATATGAAGAAAAAAATCAGTCATGATGAGGGGGAGGTGGAGGAATCCAATCATCCTCAGCGTCCGTACCACCGACGTCTGCTATCTGATCGTCCTCTACAGTAGCAGCATCAGTAGCTGGCGGCGGAACTGGAGGAGCGACAGCAGGCGGCACAACCGTCAGAGCATCACCCTGAGCAACTGGAGTCTGGATCCTCATCTGCTCTAACACCAGCCGCAGTGTCTGGCCCTGCTCGATGCTCGTCTGCATCAGCTGCTGGTGTGCCTGAGTCAACTGTGCAATCTGGTTCGCCATCTGCTGCTCTCTCTCGCTCTTCTCCCGAAGCTTCGCGTTCAGCTGCGTGATGGTGTCCTGCATTTGGTTGAACTGCTCTTGAGGGACGGTATCGGCGTAGGAAGGAGCAGGCGTGCCAGATGATGAAGCAATAAACTCGCCTCCCGGGTGTCCGAGGCCATACACGTGCCCCTTCTTGTTCCTGCCCCCGACGACCTCCAAATAAATGGCATTATCGTCGATGGAGATAGGAGAGCTGGGCCCATCACCAGTCAAGGCCTCATCTTGTGACTGTGAGGCACGTGATATGGCATCATCCTTCTTCTCGTTGAAGCCCACCTACAAAGTATAGTTGAAGAGATTTAGTTAAAATTATAATCAATATTAACAAATCATTTATAATAAATTACAAGTAAACACTAAATTGTTTTTTTGCTTACAGCATAGTTACGGGCCTTGTCGTTGACCAATGTCCCCGACTTCAACTTCTTCGTCCTCTCCACCAACTCCATAGCAGTGGGGGCCCGCTGTTTTTGCGCTTTCTGCACAGAAAAATATAATATTAAATTCATAAGAATGATTAAAAATGAAAACTAATTAAATAGTATAATAAGTCAAAAGTTTAATGTATTACCAGCTCGTCGTAGTGGGTGGCGGTTGATTTAGACCCGTCGGTCCAAGCACATGCGCCACCATCAGAAGCTCGATTACGCCGAGTTGTGGCCTGGATCTCCTGGAACTTCTCAGTAGCCCAGTACTGGTCCAGCTACCTCCTGATCTCAGGATCCACCCACTTCCCCTTATTCTTACCCTTCCTCAACTTGTTCGTCAGATTCTTCATGACCAGTGAGCCTTTATGCTCAAATATGTCCCTGACGAGACCCTCTAAAGCTACGTCCCACCTATACTCTTTCTGCAACGTACAATTGTTAGGAAATTCGTGTGTGTGTGTATATATATATATAATGTAAATTTAATTTAAATAACTTAATAAATTGTTACCTTAAACTCTAGAAACAACTGATCCCTATGGCCCCCTGGGATGGCCTTCCATGTAGGCCATGGACCATCAAACTTGCGTCGCAGGATCTTCGATATCGAATCAGAAGGGCCCTTCGCGGGCAGAAAGCTACAGCAAAATTAGAGCATTAATAAATGTTATAAATAAATTTAAAAAACAAGTAAATAGAAATTAACCATACTTTATATATATTAAAAAATTAAATTAGCTTACTCGTTATCCCCCCTAGGGATAAGAAGAATCCTCCTGTCGAATGGACCATGACTCTCCTGTCCTGATGATGATGATGGTCCTATCATAGGTGTGGATGATGAGGGTGCAGCCTGTGTCCCGACCACATGAGGCTGGGTAGGGGGTGCAACTCCATCACCCTGAGGTGTCCCGTCTACAGAGGTGCCGGTAGGGTGGTCTCGATCTGAAGGCTGTGGGTCGGCCGGCGAAGGGACTCTCGCAGCACGACCTCTGCCACGACCTCCACGACGACCCCTACCTCTAGAGGAATCTGCCATCTGTGTAAAAAATGAAAAGATGATTACACAACAGTGTAAATAATACAAAAATAAATTACCTAAGTAGAATGACATTTACACAATGAATTATGACATAAATAAATTACCTAAGTAGAATCTCCGTCACTAAATTCACCATTACTCTCATCAGTCTCACTTGATCGGAATGTGCCTTCGCTAGATGCGTCCAACTCGGATTGATCCATTAACTCTCTTTCAACTTCTTCCCCATATCATAGAATCTTTGAGCTCCAGGATTCAGATTCTCCTCTATGTATTGGGAACCCATTCCACCATCTTATCCCCCATCTTCTTCTAGTACAACACCAACCGATGGTCCAGCATGATCCATTATCATCTGCTCGTATGGATTCAATTCTTCCCTCTGGTCACCACTTCCATAGCACGAACCTTCAAACACAATCGGGTTTAAATCAGGCAACGTCTCATCATGGTTACTCCACCAATAGTAATCAGGCATGAAGCCCTTCTCATAAAGATCAGCTACAACTCCATCCACGCTTTTGAAAGATTGACACTTGCATCTTTTTCAAGGACACCTCAAATGATCACCGCCCAGTCGTATAAATCTCTCCTGGCTAACAACAAACTCTATAAACTCACCCACTCCAACTCTATACTCTTCCCAAAGACGTTTATTCCGATCCAACCTACGATACATCCATTTCCGATTCTCCAGAATATCCATTGCTGGCAATTAAATAGCCTGACCAATCCTCCAATAACACTTATATATTATGGTGCATTCCAATAACTCCATCAATCTCGTTCTTATGACAAGGTATGAACCTATCCCATTCGAGAAGAAACCTTTACCACACTCGACTAATAATAGTTGTTCCCATATTCAAATACCTTATACTTGACAAAATTTTGGCAGCATTTCCCATCGGTCTCCAAGTACACGACTCGAGCACGGTGAGAATCACCGTGATCAAGTATGCACCAGGAGAACAAAAGGAAATGCATCAGACCGAGATTTCAACAAGTATATAAGGCATTTGAACATTGAAATGACTATTGTACGAGTGTGAAAAAGGTTTTTTCCCAAACTGTCCCACTTGGACAATTCAAGATTCAATACAATGAGCATGCGTGCCCTGATAAGGTACGCATGCTCATTAATATTGAATCTCAAATAGGAAACTAAGGCTTTCGTAACTTAATAATTAACTCTAGCAAAAAATAAAACCATTGACTTATAAGGATTGCAGCATACTTCAACAAATATATATTGAAGCATATTTCAATACAAACTTAGATAAAATATAGTAGCAAACATCCTATTGAGCTCCGCTCTCCACTAACAGGTAACACATAATTGTCAAACACGTGCATAACTTCTAAATTAGCAACACACAACAACCATCCCGCCTTTTTAACAGGATCACATCCTATTGAGCTCTGCTCTCCGCTAAGGCTATTCTAGCTCATTAACCATAACAGAAGATACAAATTTAACTCTTTATACATAGCACAATTTTAGCGACAAAAACATTAATAAGGACATAAAAATGGCAATCAAGCCATAGAATTGACATATCCATCCTATTGAGCTCTGCTCTCCACTAACAAACAACATATAAAGTTTACAACCACATGCATCAATTTTAATCTACCAGCACACAACCAGCATCCTATTGAGCTCAGCTCTCCATTAACAAACAACATATTCAATTGCAACCACATGCATCATTTCTAATCTACCAGCACACAACCAGAATCCTATTGAGCTCAGCTCTTCACTAACAATCAACAAATCAATTCAAAGTCTTCAAGAACGACTAGCAACAAAGAAAAAGATAGAGTATTTGACCTACCTCAACTCCAAGCAAATGGTGAAAATAGGTGACGACTAGAGCGGTTGTCAATCGACAAAGAAAACTGTAAGGAAAAATAATAACATCATCAAAGGCTCTTGTGATAAAAGTATAAACTTGGAAATCATTAACCTACTTGCACACTTGCCACTCATGAAAGTATAAACAAAACATTTTCATTATATATCAGTACCATAGCTTGTTTAAGCCGGGCATTGTTTTAGTGGCAAAGCAATAAAAACTTAGATAAAATATTGTAGCAAACATACTATTGAGCTCTGCTCTCCACTAACAAGTAACACATAATTGTCAAACACATGCATAACTTCTAAATTATCAGCACGCAACCAGCATCCAGCCTTTCGGACTGGATCACATCCTATTGAGCTCTGCTCTCCACTAACAAACAACACATATAGGCAAACACATGCATAAACATTAAATTATCAGCACACAAATCCTATTGAGAAACAACATATAAACCCACTGATCCTATTAAAAGTTTACAACACAAACTCATTGCACAGAGTAACTAAAATGAGCTTCTCTTGTGCTCACTTGTAAGTTGTAGCTTGTATGCTAGATGGGTAAATAATAACAGAATGTAACAAATACTGTATGACAGATAAGCCAAACAGTACACACACATATACATACAAAGTAAAACAATAAATTGATCAAACCAGAGCATTCATATAAATAAATAAATAAAAGATCATGGCTCATGGTTGTTAGGCCTTCATGTGACAACATAAAAAAATTAAGCATCATCAACCAAGCATAATCTTAAAGTAGGTTAAAAGGGTATCATATAACATATTTTGAAACAAATTGTTATTTAAGGGTATCTAACATTGCTCTTTAAAATAGTTCTACCAACATAAAAAACTTTCCAGCATCATTCTTCATTTTCGTTGTCAGGAACCATGGGCACCCACACAAAGCAATTTAAATGAACCTTACACCTATCTTAAAACCATTCAAAATTTTCACTTTCATGATACACTGTTGTTATACATATCAATTTGTTTTGAAGCATGGATAAATATTAGGAATAATTAAATGAACCTAAGATGAAAAACAAATGACGACAGAAAAGAGATATAACAACAGATTGACACAACAAACCATATGAAGGCAACACAATAATCCATATTGAAAATCCAGTATTCAAACACACAGTCAATGCTGCTGTCCAGATTCACAAGTTTGTTATATTCATCACAGTACCAATACAACTCATGCATTCTCTAAAAAGTGCACCCATATTACTGACATATGGTCTGCTATTTACCATTACAGATTTACAGGGTAATGGATTTGTGAAAATAAAAATAAAAGAAGCAAGTTGCAATTTTTGCTCCAAAAATACAAACAAAACAGAGCCTTCAAAGAGCCAGAAAGCAAAGAGCAGAGGGCAGAGAGCAGAGAGAGGGAACTTCCCGGAGGTGGTGGTGGACCGGTGGTGCACGGTGGCTCTCAGGTGGTGGTGGCTCTGCAGGGAGGCAAAAGAAAATACAAAGAAAATTAAAAAAATAAAGCAATAGAGGGGAAGAGAGATAAAGAGAGACAGGGAGATAGAGGGAAAGGGATACCTGGGCTCGCAGTGGTGGGGGTGGTTGTCGCTGGATCGCGACGGCTCGCAGTGGTGGGGGGTGGGGGTAACAGAGAAGAGAGGGAGAGAAGAGGGAAAGGGAAATGGGGGGTAAGGAGGGGTGGCACGTGTTGGTTCGTGGTGGGGGTGGGGGTCGCTCGTGGTGGCCTCGTCGGAGGAGCTGTCGGACAAAGAGAGGAGGAGAGGAGCTGAGCAGGGAAGGGAAGAAACAAGAGGTAAAAGGAAAAATGGGGGGGGGGAGATCGCGTGCGTTTTAGGGTTTTTATGATTAGCGACCGAGTCGCTAAAAAGTCAGCAAGTTTTGACTTTTACTTTCCTTTATTTAGAGACCGAAATAGCGATCGATAACTCAGCTACGCTCTATTTCGATCGCTATTTCGGTCGCAGTATCAACTATAACCAGTGTTTCATGTAGATCCTACAATCGGTCGCCATTTCGGTCACAAATAGCAACCAAAAAATTCGATCACTATTTTCGGTCGCTAAATAACCTTTTTTTTGTAGTGAGATCATAGAAATTGATCTCACATTAAAATGATTTTTTCTATGATTTTCTAGAATTATTTAAAACTCTAGATCTAGGGATTTGAACTTGAAGAAATCTTTGAGATTGGAAGAAATTTTGTGAAGAGAAGTGAAGATAAGATCATGGATTATAAGGCTATACCTTTGGATTCTCAAGAAATGATGAAGATCTAAAACTTCCTTTGTAAATCAAGTGTAAGAACTCAAGGGTTTTTTTTTTGAGAGAATCACTTGAACACTTTGTGAAAGTGGAAAATTGAAGTGAAGGTGGCTTTAAACAGAGGTGGTGGCGGTGAGTTCCATGGGAGAAAAGGGTCCAAAGCCTGTTTCATTTAGGGACAAAATGGTGATTGCACTTAGGGCAAACTTGTCATTTAATAAAAGCTTAGGGACATAAAAGACATTTTACACCAAAAATAATCATGACAAATGTGTGGTGAGGAAGAGTAGGAGGTATGGCTGAGTTTGGCACCACAAATGAGGAA
Source organism: Sophora flavescens (assembly GCA_030762895.1). NCBI lineage: Eukaryota > Viridiplantae > Streptophyta > Magnoliopsida > Fabales > Fabaceae > Sophora > Sophora flavescens. Next base: position 176,225,549 of record CM061063.1, on the reverse strand, counting down.
GAAGATATTTTAGTTGCAAATCATGGTTGGCTAACCTTGGTTGAAGTTAACTAGACATAAGTTATGTTAAAGCATAAATATCTAGATATTTTGATTCTAGCATTTATGATGGAGGTGACTTACTACCATGACTCATCCCCTTTGAGTCATCCATGACTCGTCATTCTGTTCCCCGGTATATCTCCACGCATTCGTGTCTGGTTCTGTTGTTTACCCGATTAGGGTTTTTGAGAGAAAGATTATGAAATGAAATCAAAATGAAATGAGTTTGGTTTAGTGGAGGGGCTGCACGAAATTAAGTAGATTTAGAGGGTATTTTGGTCAAGAATCACTTAGGGACACTCTTGGAATTTTACTTAAAGATCAAGGGCATTTTGGTCTTTTTACATATAACCATCATTACTTGCATTTAATGCAAGATGACTAACCCCTATGACTCACCCCCATGATTCATCATAGATGACTCATTGTGCTCATCCACCAGGTGCCGGGTTTTGTCTCTACACCTCCGTTCTCGATTCCGTCGATCCCCGATCGTCGAGTACTTGCCCGATTACGTATAATAACGTATTTAGTTTGAAAATTTTCAAAATAGCCTCTATCGTTGGAAAAAAAATTAAGAATCTTAACTGTTTCGTTCTCGGGTCAAAATTAGGCTTTCTGATCAGTAAAATCTTAATGTCAGTTAAAACGCACATCGGGTTTCGTCTGAATTTTAAACCTAAATGTTTACCGTAAACTTCTACCATAAGGTAAAGTATAAATATGATTTTTTTTTTTATTATCCAAAATCATTTTCTAAATCTCAAATAAAAATATAAAGAATTAAAAATTCTACCGATAATGAAAAACAGTACAAACGAGGTGTTACATTATCAAGATAAATGGGCAAGAAATTTTTGTTTGATGCATATTCTTGGATCTTAAATATAGAGGTGATACTAAGATCATAGAAATTGGAATCACTTTATAATGAGTTTTCTATGATTTTCTAGGTATTTTCAAAGTTCTAGATCTAAGAATTGAAAAATATGATCATGATCTTGAAACATAAAAATGAATGAAGACCATGATATTGGTTAAGTGAGAGGAGCATGGTATACCTCTTAGAAGTTGAAAATGAGTAAGAAATCAAGTAGTTGCTTCACAAAAAAATGGATATGGAAAATTTAGAGTTTTGAGAAAAATGGAGAGAGCTTCATGGAGAAGATCAGGTCTTGCTTTTATAGCAATGGAATGGGCTCACAAAGGAGGGTTTGGGTCGTGGGAATCAAGGGGTATAAGGGTCCAAAGCATAAATTTTTAGGGACAAAGTTGTAATCTTACATAATGGTAATTTTGTGATATAAAGACAACTTAAGGACAAAATGGTAATTTCCCAAAAAACCATCATGACAAACATGTGGTGAGTATTGGTTGGAGGTGTGACTGATTTGTCCACAAATTGCTGGGACAAACTTGGCATTTGAATGAAAGTTCAAGGGTAAAAAGTCCAAGGGTAAAATGGTCTTTACACTATTTTGAAGAAATATCTAGATATTTGCTAAATGTAATCGTGACATTGGTGAGTCATCCATATGACTCACCATCCTATATTGCAAGATATCTCAGCATCCGATGTCGGGTTTTGTCTCTGCACGTCCGTTCTCGACTCCGTCGATTACCTGATTTAGGGTTTTACGCCCGAATCACGTATAATAACCTATTTATTTTGAAACTTTTCAAAATAGTCTATATCGTTGGAAATGAGTTATAAAATTTATTCATTTTGTTCTCGGGTCAAAATTAGGTTTTCTGATCAGTAAAATCTTATTGATAGTGAAAATGCAGATCGGGTTCCGTCTGAATTTTCAACCAAAAATATAATCGTATACTTATAAAAATAAGTATAATATGAATGTGGATTTAATTTTCTCAAAATTATTTTCTAAGTTTCAGATAAAAATATAAACATTTATTTATATTTATACTGATTTTATAAAGCATAAAAATCGGTTGTTACATTTACGAGATAGTATCAACTTTCCATACAAGTGAGTTTGTTCATTAATTAAGAAAAGGTATTTTTTGAAAATCTATATGCAAATTAACTACAATTAGCTTAGTTCAATGCATTTTCTTGATTTGTGTGTTTTAGTGTTTTATTTCTTATAATAAGGATCGGAGGAAGTAATAATTATCATTATAGGAAATTGGGTCAATCCCAAGTCCCAACAGTTAAGAACAAGTTGGGAAAAAAAAAGTTGGCAAAAGAAATATAAAAAATTTTAATTATAAACTTTAAGTTAAGGTAGAATATTTGTCTGCCAAGGAACAAAATTTAATTACAAATATAATAATAATAATATTATTATTATTATTATTATTAGTATTATTATTATTATTATTATTATTATTATTATTGAACAAGTCTTAAAAAATATGATTTTTTATTTTATTTTTAGCTCATGAAATATGAAATTTTAGTTACCAATGATTGAAATGACTATATCTCTTCCTTATCTAAATATTAATTAAAATTAATGAATAAATCTTCTAATAAGAAAACTAGTAATAATTATCACTATATACGAGATTGTGTCAATCCCAACAATCGAGAACAAGTCATCAAAATAAATATAAAAAAAACTTAATTATACTTTTAGTCGTTTTATTATTTCAATTGTGTGATTTTAGTCTCTTAAAATTTTTTGATGAATATTTAATCCTCAAATTTATTAAATGTGGCAAATTTCATCCATGATATGTTAAATCTCTAACTGGACATCCTACCTATATGTTACTATCTTAATTAAAATAATAAATTTTAACTTTTTTATTTTTATAAAATTAATTGTTTCCTTAAAAAAATTAATTGTTGAATAAAAAATATGAGTGAAAGCCCAAATTGGGCTCTGAAAAATTTTGGGGATCTACTTTTAGTCCTTGAAAAAAATAAGTTAATCATTTAGTCCCTCAAATTTTCAAAGCGGGACACATTAGTCCCTAGGTTTAGTTCTAATGTCTATTTAGTGACTCATGTGTCCCATTAACCATCATACTTGACCCGTTTGTGGTCCTGCGTGACTTTTGACAAATTTCGTTGATGAAAAACGAATACAAAATTAAAAACATGCATAATTTTAAAATTCAAATACTTGAAAGTTAAGAATTTTTTTCACTTTTATTAAATTTTTAACACCAGAAATCCATCATAAGCCACACACGATCACTAACGGATTAAATAAGATGACTAATAAGACACTTATGCAAGTAAGTAGAAGTTGGAACAAATTCGAGAACTAATATATCCCGCTTTAAAAATTTTAGGTACTTAATAGTTAATTTATTTTTTTCAGAAACTATAAATAAGTCTCCGAAATTTTTTTCGGATCAATTTCAGCATTGAGTCAAAAAATAAAGATATTACCCCCAAAAAAGAATGCTTCATCAGATTAATGGGCCACGTGACCCAGCATGATCCCATGTTCCTTGAATTATGAACGAATTAGGATTCCAAATCCCTACATATTCGACTCCCTCTTGTTACTCATCTCCATCGAAGAGGCAGTAGAAGAACTCTAATCTCTGAACATCAACGTGACACCAAGCTTCGTTAATATACTCTTCCTTCCTCGAACTTCGTTGTCTTTTCACGTTTGTTGCTTTGATTTTCAACGCCCCCTACGTTTTTTGTTCTCCATTGACGACTTTGCTGAAAAAATCTCGGATGCGCCTCCCGTTGCTGAACAAAAGAACAAGAAATATAGCAGCAGAGCAGAAGGAGATACCAAGGTTTTGAAGAAGAAAGGGACATTCAAGCAAGGGTAGAGGTGAGTGTTGAAATGGAATTTGGGACCCGAATTTGGTTCCAATTCGACAAACAGGGTTTCGAATGGGGAAACTCAAGTTTTTTGTGGTAATATCTTTATTTTTTTTATTCAATAATTAATTTTATAAAAATAAAAGGTTAAAACTTATTATTTTGATCAAGATAATGGCAACATGTCATCAGTGTACATAGGCATGCCCCTAGGATATTCACGTTAAAGATTTAACGTTTCATGGATGGAGGGATGAAATTTACCACATTTCACAAATAGAAGGATTAAATGTGCATCAAATTTTTTTATTCCATTCTCTTCCCAATATAAAATATCTAAATAATAGAAAGAAATTTTTATTTCATTTCATTTCGCTCCACTTTAATCCATTATATTTATTCTGCTTTATTTCATCTTCTTTCATCAATCCAAGCATAGCATATTAAATAAAATGATGTCCATCTAAAATTTTCCATACAAATTAATATAATTGTGAATATTTAATTTTGTCCTACTAATAATAATTATTATTATTATTATTATTTATTTTAATCGAGTTTTATTTACTTATTTATGAAAAAAAAGATTTTTGAAGTGGCCTTTTAGGATATAGTCTTTGCTCATAAATTCATATAAAATTTAGTTTTTTTTACCATAATATCCCTTGAAAATTGTCATGATACTAAAATCTCGAATACTATTGCAATTATAAAACTTTCAGAACAATTTCATTTGCTAGAAAAAATGCATAAACTTTAAATTCAAGAAAAATCCTAACATAATGGATAGTACAAACAAAATCTTCACAAAATGCACATTTTGATACCACCTAAACCCGGCCTAACCCCTAACCCTACCCAATCTGTAGTGTTAAGACTGGGTCTGGCCATAACCCACAAAGAGAATAGATGAACCCGTGTCCAATTAAGCGACCCAATATCGGGTCAGGAATAGGTCCGGGTTGAATTTTGGGTTATCCAGCCCATCCCATATAATAAAATTCTACTTTTATTTTTATCCTTACCTAGCTTACATTTCATGGACGATCACTGAGAGAGAAGTGTGAAGGGGTTAACTTAGACTATATTTGGATTGATGATTCTATCATATTCCATCATATACCAACATTTTTGCTTCCCTTCACGGGGGAATGGTATTCTGCCAAAAATCAAATGCTCTCAAAAATTATAAAATTACTCTTATATTCCTATCCCTCAAATCAATTTTGTCATTCTTTCTTGAATGCACACAGTTTCTCTACTTGCAGAATAATAAAATGCACTCAATAAAAAAACTTATACTAGAAAATTTTAATGGATAATGATAAAAACTCAATTACTGGAAAACCATAAAACAAGAACGTCTTTGTGTTAAACTTAAAATTAGAAGAAGAAATAGAACTTATAGTAAAAAAAGGAACTTCTCTGTAAACCAGAATTTAATACTAGCATCTAAGAACTCCTAGCTAAAGGCCTTATCTAATGGCTTTCATGCATTTCGCCATGTGACCCGCATTCTTTGCTCTCATATTCTCTGCCATGGCATTTCCACACTGCTTTCGCGGCACCTTCATCATTCAACTTTCTCACTCCATCAACCTCACCCAGTAAGAGAAATGGGAAAAGTGATAAAATTTATGATCTTATGTTTTTATTTTATAATTTTATAATTGCATTTTTAAAAATCATTTTATTAAAGATATAATAAATATAATACTGATGTTTTAAAAATAAGGGTAATACAGTAATAAAAAATTATAACTCACTCTATTCCATTATCTTTCCAACATAAAATATCCAAATAATGGAATGAAATTTTTATTCCATTATATTGGTTCCGTTCCATTTCGTCTTGTTCCACAAATCCAAACATAGCTAATTAAATAAAATGATGTCCATCTAAATTTCTTCATGAAATGAATATAATTGTGAATATTTAATTTTGTCCGAATAATAAAATAATAGTAATTATTATTTATTTATTGATTTTAATCTAGTTTTATTTACTTATTTATGGAAAGTAAAGAAGACAAGAAAAATCACTAAAGAAAATAGAGAGTGAGAGAGTGGCTCAATCCACTCGCGTGACCCAACTCTCATACAAAGCTCAAAGTGACCCATCACCCTTTGTGTTATATGTCAAATTTCACAACATTATATAAATCCAAAAATAAAATAAGAAATCAAAAGAGATAAAAGAGCTTTAACATCGTATTTATTGAATAAACATCTGCATTCGATTATTTTCACCGTAGTGATTAATACATATTACATTATAAGATATTACTTCCAATCATAACAGATATATTTATTAAATATATTGTCTAACATACATGGATGATCTTTTTGTATGCTCCACCAACAATCACCGATGCACCTTTCACCATCTCTAACGTCATCGTAAATGTCAATCCAATGTAATGCACCATCCCATGTCATGCCGCAGAAAAATAATGTAGTTCCAATAATGTTAGGCTTAAACGAAAATTCATACTCGGATTGGTAGATGAGATCATAAACACCAAGGTCATCATCTTTGGATTTACAATGAACCTGTAGTTGAATATCTTCACCCAAGTCATTTTTGATATGAACAACTTTTTTGTCTTGGAACCAACCTCCCTCACTCACAACCACAAGAGCAAGTAATAGTGAGACCAACAAGAGGATGATGTTGTCGCATCGAACCATCATCATTTTTTCAGAGTGAAATTTGCAAGCTTTGACCAATTATTGAATATGTGTGCATTGACTATGTTATCACTTATTTATACAATGAACATAGAGAAAGATTTTATGATGAGTAATGATAATTTAAGTATTTCATTGAAGAGGATGATTTTAACTAAATTTAGATATTTTCTTTTTATTTCTTTTTATAAGTGAAACTATTCAATAAATTTATTAATTGATGGAGAAATTCGAGAAATGAATTTTATATTCATGAGGCTTTTAACAAGAAAATATGAAATTTTAGTTTCCAATTATTGAAATGGCTATATCTCTTCTTTATCTAAATATTAATTACAATTAAAGACTAAATCATCTAATTAATAGAAAACTAGTAATAGTTATCACTATAGGAAATTGGCTCAATCCCAACAATTCAGAACAAGTCAGTAAATGAAATATAAAAAATTTAATTGCAATCTTCAAGTTAAGGTAGAATATTTGGCTACCAAGGAACAAAATTTAATAATAATAATAATAATAATAATAATAATAATAATAATAATAATAATAATAATAATAATAATAATAATAATAATAATAATGATAATAATAATCATTATTATTATTGAATTAGTCTTGAAAATAAGAAATTTTGAGTTTCCAAAGATTGAAATGACTATATGTCATCCTTATCTAAATATTAATTATAATTTAAGACTAAATCTCCTAATAAATAGAAAACTAGTATGATTATCACTATATGGAATTGGGTCAATCCAAGAGTTGAGAACAAGCCAGCAAAAGAGATATAAAAAATAATAATTATAAAAACTTCAAGTTATGGTAGAATATTTGTTTCCTTAAAAAACATTTAATTACAAAAATTATTTATTATTATTATTATTATTATTGTGAAAGTGAAAAGACTGAGGATCGAACCCTTGACCAAAGGATGGGTTTGAACCCTTGCCTAAAGGATGAGTGAAAGGAAGAACGACCACCAGACCATTAATATACAGAAGCCATGTCTTATGTTATCGTTTTATTGTATTTAAACGTAAAACAAAGATCTAAAATGTAGCCCCCGGTCTCGCGCGACCTGAGACCTTTTTGGTCGTTTTTGGACATTTTCGTACCTTTCCTAATGATTTTTTATTGTGGAAAATGACTTAATGATTTAGGATTCAAATGGTGTAATTTTTATGTTAAAAAAGGTAAAAAAACAAATCAAAAAAAAGTTTGAATTCAAGTTAGGACTCGTGTTGCAGGTAGTCTTCAATGGTACTCTTCGATTTTATAGAATGTGATCTTTGAAGTGGTGATACCTACGGTCGGAACGATCCTCTTTGATTTTTACAGATGGTGGACGACAGTGGTTGATGAAGGTGGAGATTAGGGATGTCAATTTTACCCGTACCCGCGGATATCCGTGATTAAAATCTATAGCAGACACAGGGCGGGGATCTTAATATGTACCCACAGATAAATTAAACGGATATTTTTGTTACCCGTTTGTTATCCAACAGGGTGGATATTGAGATACCCGTTTTGTGTTTGTTTATGAATGATGAATTAAACGGATCTTTATGAATGATGAAGAGTTACGCATTTCAAGGGGTGATGATGGCAGTGTGTCTGTTCTTATCAAGGAAGACAACCTTTTTTGTTGTTGTTGATAAGATAGCTTTCTTTTGATTAGAATTGGGTGAAAGTTTTGTTGCAACTTGCTTGTTGGATTAATCTTTGCAATTTTAACTTGATTTAGAATTATTGTTATTCGGTTGTACTGGTTTCTCATGGAGTCGGGTATCTTTTTTATGTATAAATTGAGCTAAAACAATTATCCGGGGATACCTATGATACCTGCAGGCATCCATAAAACTTGATGATAAATACCCGTAAAGCGAGTACTTGAGTGGGTAACGGGCGAAGACAGGTAGTGTTTGCCCCGACGGGGGCGGGGAGTGGGCGAGTTCTATCTGTGTCCGCGCGCTCTGCCTTGTTGACATTCCTAGTGGAGATGAACAATCCCATGATTGTGGTGAATGGAAGAGACATGTTTTTCATTTTACTTTTGCAATGAGGTCCCTCAAGACTAAATGATAAAAACAAAAGTTGAATGGAGTATTTATATAAAACAAAATGTCTATCCATGGTGACAGTGACATGGTCTCTTTTAATTAACCTGACATATTTTGACTAGGCCATCTAGATAGGATAAAAGTTACCCAAAATATTGTGAAGGTAGCCAAGAATCAACTTTCTCACTCCATCAACCTCACCCAGTAAGAGAAATGGGAAAAGTGATAAAATTTATAATCTTATGTTTTTATTTTATAATTTTATAATTGCATTTTTAAAAATCATTTTATTAGAGATATAATAAATATAATATTAATTTTTTTAAAATAAGGGTAATACAGTAATAAAAAATTATAACTCACTCTATTCTATTATCTTCCCAATATAAAATATCCAAATAATGGAATGAAATTTTTATTCCATTTTATTCCGCTCCATTCCATTATATTGGTTCCATTCCACATTTTGCCTTCTTCCACAAATCCAAACATAGCTAATTAAATAAAATGATGTCCATCTAAAATTTTTCATGAAATGAATATAATTGTGAATATTTAATTTTGTCCCAATAATAATAATTATTATAATAATTATAATAATAATAAAAGTAATTATTATTTATTTATTTATTTATTTTAATCTAGTTTTATTTACCTATATATGGAAAGTAAAGAAGACAAGAAAAATCACTAAATAAAATAGAGAATGAGAGAGTAGCTCAATCCACTCGCGTGACCCAACTGTCATACAAAGCTCAAAGTCACCCATGACCCCTTTGTGTTAAGTGCCAAATTTCACAACATTATATAAATCCAAAAATAAATTAAGAAATCAAAAGAGATAAAGGAGCTTTAACATCGTATTTATTGAATAAACATCTGCATTCGATTATTTTCACCGTAGTGATTAATACATATTACATTATAAGATATTACTTCCAATCATAACATCTATACTTATTATATATATTGTCTAACATACATGGATGATCTTTTTGTATGCTCCACTTACAATCACCCTTGCACCTTTCACCATCTCTAACGTCATCATAAATGTCAATCCAATGTAATGCACCATCCCATGTCATGCCACAGAAAAATAATGTAGTTCCAATAATGTTAGTCTTAAACGAAAACTCATACTCGGCTTGGTAGATGAGATCATGAACACCAAGATCATCATCTTTGGATTTACAATGAACCTGTAGATGAATACCTTCACCCAAGTCATTTTTGACATGAACAACTTCTTTGTCTTGGAACCAACCTCCCTCACTTACAACCACAAGACCAAGTAATAGTAAGAGGAACAAGAGGATGTTGTTGTCGCGTCGAACCATCACCATTTTTTCAGAGTGAAATTTGCAAGCTTTGACAAATTATTGAATATGTGTGCATTGACTATGTTATCACTTATTTATACAATGAACATAGAGATAGATTTTATGATGAGTAATGATAATTTAAGTATTTCATTGAAGAGGATGATTTTAACTAAATATAAATATTTTCTTTTTATTTCTTTTTATAAGTGAAACTAATCAATAAATTTATTAATTGATGGAGAAATTCGAGAAATGAATTCTATAGTCATGAGGCTTTTAACAAGAAAATATGAAATTTTAGTTTCCAATTATTGAAATGGCTATATCTCTTCTTTATCTAATTATTAATTACAATTAAAGACTAAATCATCTAATAAATAGAAAACTAGTAATAGTTATCACTATAGGAAATTGGCTCAATCCCAACAATTCAGAACAAGTCAGCAAAAGAAATATAAAAATTTAATTACAAATCTTCAAGTTAAGGTATTTGGCTACCAAGGAACAAAATTTAATAATAATATAATTATTATTATTATTATTATTATTATTATTATTATTGAATTAGCCTTGAAAATATGAAATTTTTACTTTCCAAAGATTGAAATGACTATATGTCATCCTTATCTAAATATTAATTATAATTTAAGACTAAATCTCCGAATAAATAGAAAACTAGTATGATTATCACTATATGGAATTGGGTCAATCCCAAGAGTTGAGAACAAGCCAGCAAAAGAGATATAAAAAATAATAATTATAAAAACTTCAAGTTATGGTAGAATATTTGTTTCCTCAAAAAACATTTAATTACAAAAATTATTTATTTATTTTATTATTATTATTATGAAAGTGAAAAGGCTGAAGATCGAACCCTTGACCAAAGGATGGGTTTGGGCAAGGATGAGAGAAAGGAAGAACGACCACCATACCATTAATATACATAAGCCATGTCTTATGTTATCATTTTACTATATTTAAACGTAAAACCAAGATCTAAATTGTAGCCCCCGGGTCTCGCGCGACCTGTAACCTTTTTGGCCGTTTTTTTTTTGACATTTTGGCACCTTTCATAATGATTTTTTATTGTGGAAAATGACTTAATGATTTAGGATTCAAATGGTGTAATTTTTTTGTTAAAAAAGGTCAAAAAACAAATCAAAAAAACTTTGAATTCAAGTTAGGGCTCGTGTTGCAGGTAGTCTTCAATGGTAATCTTCGATTTTGTAGAACGTGATCTTTGAAGTGGTGATACCTGCTGTAGGAACGATCCTCTTTGATTTTTACAGATGGTGGATGACAGTGGTAGATGAAGGTCGAGATTAGGGATGTCAATTTTACTCGTACCCGCGGATATCCGTGATTAAAATCTGTAGCAAACACAGGGCGGGGATCTTAATAGGTACCCACAGATAAATTAAATGGATATTTTTGTTACCCGTTTGTTATCCAAACAGGGTGCACTGGTGCAGAAAAGGGATTCCACATCGGTTATTTTTGGCTTTTCACATCGGTTTTCAAACAGATGTTGAAAAGACTGATGTGGTTTATTGCCACTTTACACATCGGTTTTGAAACCGATGTGTAAAGTACATTTTTAACAGCGGTTTTTTAACAAACCGATGTGGAAAGTGAAATTTGTCAATTGGTAACCTATTGGAAATATCACTTTCCACATCGGTTTTCCCAAAACCGATGTGGAAATTCTCATTTTTTTATTCTATTATTTACATTTCTGTCATTCATTTCCCCTGTTTCAGTAATGCAGATCAATACCAGAATAACATACTGTAAATATTCTAAACACAATCACTTTTGTACGACAAAAACACAAATAATATATACTGAATTTATTACGACCAATACATATGTACAATCAATTACATTCAGACAATAAAGATAATTAGAAACCAAAAAGCCACATGATATATTATAGATTTCATATCAAAATACATATGATCAGTCAAAAGTACACTATAGCTAGTACATGATAAGTTTTTAAACTAACTACATATATACAAACTAAGGTTGGTACACTTCAAGAAAGAAAGTTGCCCAACGCCTCTTTATGTTGATGATGTCGGAATCAGATAATGGAGTTGGATTGTTGAATATCTGCAAGTTTAATTGGACAAAAGATTATAATATCTTTTAAGTAATAAACTAACATAAAACATATAACGAATCTATAACTATTACTTCTAATTGTGTCAATTAACATCTACCTCGTGCCATCTTTCAGTGATCCTGGAGGAGATAATTTCCAACATCCACTGCATCACATAGTAGCCACATTCTCATGATCCACGTTGTATACATGATTACGTACAAATGAAACCCAATTAGAATATGAGCAATTAAATAGAAATCAATAATTATACCCACTGCATTTGATGCATTTGAACTAATAAATATCTTACGCTATGAATAATCCATCTGATAGCCCGAGTACGCCTTTCACCACGCAACATGTGGTTTGCAGTAATAGACCTATCATGACAAAAACATTAATTAAAGTATATCTAATAGATTTCAGATAATTAAAACAACTGCATTACTGATTATAAAGTATTTTAATGCTTACGTTTCGATGATCGTCTTCAGTGCATTCGCCGGCTTATTTCCCAATGAGCAGAAGAAGACCACGACGTTCATCCTAGGGTATAAGATCAACAGTTGCCAATGCTGGCTGTATTTGCGGAACAGTTAGTGACTAAGTCATATATAGTTATACTTAAATAACCGGTACTTACTTATTGAGATAAGGCGCAAGGTAGATTTGATGATCGTCTCGGGCAAGTATATCACGTATGGTGGTGACCGAGTCTTCTGATGCTAGGAGAACATCACCCTGAATGAACATGGGGTCAATGAACCCATAAAGGGCGAGGTTACCCTGATCAACCAACATACAATGCAGATACTTAATATATTGGAAAAACATGTTAATTATCATAGTATGTAAAAATTAATTACTTAACTTATGAATAAAATGTACTTACGTGCACCATAACGATATGTGTGCAGAACTAGCAATTTCTTTATTGAGTGCCATCTCCATAAGTTCCTTCTTTGGGATATACAGTTCATCACTTGGACTGGCATAATGTTTCAACCTTACCAAGGCTGCGTCATTCTCCATGGTGACAACCTGTATAGCCAGAACTTTAAAAACATCACCATGACCAGGTGCCCCTTTGTCGATCCCCTAAACAACATAGATATATATTAGTAATCACGGATAATTAAGTTATTTAATTCGTAATTAACTAAATGGTCAAATGAATACCTTGGCAGGAGCAGACATCTCTGGTCTTCCTGGATCCGACCTTTTAGGCACAATATCATTTCCAACATCCTATAACGAATAAAAATAAAGCATTATCTTTAAACAATAATAAATTATTTCAACTATGAATATAGAAAAACACAACTAACTGAATACCTTAGATGCAACAAGAAAGCTGACCAGTCTTCTTGGCCAAAGGATGAAGTTACCAGGGGCCTGACCCACTATTTGAACCTCCCCAGTGGGCACAGGAACTTGAGCATCAGCATCTCGAATAATCTCAACAACGACCCTCAGCTGATCATCCGGTAATAAACGATGGTGTATGGTATTACCTAAGTTATTATGTGCCCTCCCCAATGCCACTAAGCGGCGATGATGATGATCATCAACATACAGCTCACACCTATCAGGGTCGTCATCATCATCATCATCATCATCATCATCATTTTCAGGCTGATGAGGAGGATCACATGAGCCCTTAGTGCTCACATGGACAGAGGGTTGGACACCGGCTGTCATCTGCTGGGACATTGAAGTCAATATTGCCATCTGCTGGGCAAACTGCTCGACCATCTCCTGTCGAAGCTCAGCTGCAATCTCCTGTTTTAGCCGTGCTCTATCTGCATCAACATCCCTGTGGCATTGGTGTGAAGATGAACCATGGTATTGGCGAATGCCGACGCCCCATCCAACACCAATGACACGGCCCGAGTGGTCTGGTTTACCGATGGCAGCAGCTAAGATATCCTCGCGTCCTCTAGGAACAAAGGTTCCTTGGGTTACCTGCTCGTCCAAGGCATCCTATCATATAAAATATCAGGTCACATTACAATTCGGTAACAATCTTAAAATGACAATTACAATTCAAACTATACTTACAATCTTCTCAGCTACTTGGCGGGCCTCCTCATATGTATATTGTCTCGTTTTTCTTTGTCGGGTCCTCTTCCATTTACGATGGCGTGGGGGTGGAGGTGGATCAACAACCTCTGGACGATTTTCAGCATTAGGATCCGCCTGAGATGATTCTTCCTGACGTGCTTTCTTTTCCTCTTCAACCATTTTTTGAATAAGCTTTTTATATCCCCCACGAGACATGACATAGGGGTAGACATTCTTACTTTGGTTTTTCTGCCCCTTTTTCCTCTTCTCCTATTATAAATAGAAGACAATTAAATTACATAAGTAAATAAAATTAATGAAATTACATAAATTTAGAGACAAATCAAATAAGTTAACCTGAAAGCTGGGATCATGTCGGCTCTGAACAAAGTGATCCCACGTCGCCTGGTCAAGAAACGGGTACACCTCAAGTGAGTTCTTTTTACATTTTGGATTGAATACATAGTATCTTCCCAGGTCGGCCTTAAAACCCCTCCAACGCTCACCAGCATACTTTAGCAAACGCTTCTTCATAACGTACGTATCCGGTATGTCAAAGGTCAGCTACATTAAGACCAAAAGAATCAACGAATTACTGTATGATATTATTAAGATAAAAATAAAGTAGATACAGACAAACACAGGATGTAAAAGTATAGATACCAGAATACTCTCCCATATCTGATCCTTCACGTCCGCCGGTACATCTTTCCAAATATCAATGAGTATAATAGGCCTGCTCCTAGCAAGACTCGCCACAAAACTGTTAAACTGCTCTGCCATTGGCCCAATAGGATTACGGTTATTATCAAAGTCTATTCTTATCCTTTGATTTGAACCACGGTTGGCAGTCAAATTCCTCATTCGTGTGGCACGTCTATCCTTTCTACCAGTAGATGGGGTCTCCGACCCGCTGCATGAAGGAGGGATATCCTCAGGATCAACCATGTATACCTGTTTAAACAAAAAAAAACTTGTTAGTATGTCAGGATAAATATCAAACATAACTTATAAATATCGATCAACGTACGTAAACATAACTTATAAATATCAACGTAAACATATAATATGCCTTTAAACATAACTCAAACTAAACTTACTTTGTGGTCAATTAGTAAAGTTCTCCCATAACCCTTGGTGATCATTACGAGTAGCATGTACATCATCCACTTCATTTTCCTCATTGAAATTAGGCACTCGTGTTGAGAAAGAAGGAGTATCAGAAATATCAAGAGTTGAATCGTGATTTCCCTCACTACCATTATACATGTTTTTTCCCTGGAGAACCACTGACCACCTTTTGTTAGAAGGATCACGGATATAAAACACTTGTTTTGCTTGAGATGCCATGATGAAAGGCTCCTCTTTATTACCTACCTTATTAAGGTCCACCAATTTGAATCCTAACTCATTGGTTTGCACACCATTGTTACTGTCGACCCACTGACATTTAAAAACAGGTACTCTAAACTTCGTGTAATCAACCTCCCATATCTCTTCAATGATTCCAAAGTATGAAACGGATGCCATAACAGGGTTTTTATCTTTCGAACTAGAGAAATGCATGGACTCAGCGACGACCATAACCCCACTGTTTTGCATTGTACTTTTGTCATCCTGGGACTTTGTATAGAAGGAAAACTTATTGATATCGTACCCACTCCAGCATATGACATCAAAGTTAGACCCCTGTGCTAGCCATTTTAATGTATCAGAAGCAATACCATCCTTTCCAATTTTTTCTTTAAACCAATTCAAGAAAGTCTTGTTATGGTTGTTCAAACACCATTTTTCATTCATTCTAGGGTAAGTTTCATTGATGATGCTTTTATGCTCACATAAGTATGGTTCAACCTCATCAGTTTTATTCAATATATACAAATGTGCTTGAAGCACTTCCTCCCGATCCATGCTCTTAACAGTGATACCTCGTGTACCCTTACCATCATATCTTCCTTCGTGACGAGACTTCGGAAGCCCTACAGGTTCCGCTTCTGACATATAGTCTGTACATAACTCAATAGCTTCTTCTGCAACATACCTTTCAACAATAGATGCTTCGGGACGGTGTGGATTTTTCATATATCCTTTCAAGATATTCATGTATCGCTCAACCGGGTACATCCACCTTAAATAAACGGGGCCGCACAATCTAATCTCCCTCACTAGATGAACAATCAAATGAACCATGATGTCAAAAAATGAAGGTGGAAAATACATCTCCAATTGGCACAATATAATGGCTTCCTCATTTTCCAAGTCATCCAACATTTTAGTGTCAATGACCTTGCTACATATAGAATTGAAGAATAATCATAACCTAGTAATGGCATGTCTGACTTTTTTAGGCAATATGTCACGAATGGCCACCGGTAGTAGTTGTTGCATCAAGACATGACAATCATGAGACTTTAAGCCAACTAATTTGAGATCTTTCATTGAGACAAGTCTTTTGATATTTGAAGAGTAACCCTGTGGTACTTTGACTCCCCGTAGACATTCACAGAAACTTCTTTTCTCTTTTTTTGATAAAGTATGACATGCTGGGGGCAAATAAGTCTTCTTATCCCCCACTTTAAGTGGAGCTAACTGCTCTCGTATACCCATCGCAACTAGATCCGGACGAGCATTCACACCATCCTTTGTCTTGCCTTGAATGTTGAGAAGCGTTCCAATTAAACTGTCACACACATTTTTCTCCACATGCATCACATCAATACAATGTCTTACATCAAGCTTCCACTAGTATGGAAGATCAAAGAAGATTGACCTCTTCTTCCATATTTTCTTCTCGGTAGCCTTCTTCTGGGTCTTCCCATAGATAACATTAGTGTTGTTCACCTTTTCATAAACTTGCTCTCCGGTCAAGGCCACCGGAGCAATTTCATTCTCCGGAAGTCCATTGAAAGCTTTTCTCAGTCTACGATAAGGATGATTACGTCGGAGAAATCTCCGATGCCCAAGGTAAACCGTCTTCCTTCCATGTTGCAGTTGATGGTAACATGTGCCTTCTTCACATATTGGACATGCTTTATGCCCCTTAACACTATACCCACACAGTTTCCCGTATGCTGGAAAGTCATTGATGGTGCAAAATAACATGGCACGCAATCTGAATGTCTCACGGCAATACCCGTCGATCACATCAACGCCTTCATCCCACAACATTCTCAAGTCTTCAATCAAAGGACTCAGATAAACATCAATACCATTTCCTGGCTGTTTAGGACCCAAAATCATCATACTTAACATAATGTATTTGTGCTTCATGCACAACCAAGGAGACAGGTTGTAAATTACCAGGAGAACAGGCCATGAACTATGAATACTACTTAAGTTTCCATATGGATTCATTCCATCGGTAGCAAGTCCAAGCCTGAGGTTTCTGGGCTCATTGCCGAAATCCGGAAACAAACTATCAATTCTCTTCCATTGCAAAGAATCGGCCGGATGCCGAAGCTGTCCATCACACTTCCTCTCATCTGCATGCCATCTAATGTTCTTTACGTCATTTACATTAGCAAACAATCGCTTGAACCGCGGAATCACGGGAAGATACCATAACACCTTCGCAGGAGGACCTTTGGTGACCACATCACAACTAGAATCACCATCCTTCACTTTGTAGCGTGATACCCCACACCTGGGGCACTCGTGCATCTCTTCAAACTCTTTCTTGTACAATATGCAATCATTGGGGCAAGCGTGTATTTTCTTATACTCCATACCCATCGGACACAATATCTTCTTCGCCTCATAGTTTCGAGATGGCAATGTGTTGCCTTCTGGAAGCATGTCTTTCAACAACTCAAGCAATTTGGTAAAGCTTTTATCGCTCCACCCATTTCTCGCCTTCACATTGAAAAATCTTAACACCGCTGACAACCGTGTGAAATTAGTGCACCCCGGATACAAAGCCACTTCCGCATCACTGCACAAAGTATCATACACATGTGCGCGCCGAAAAGACTCTTGCCCAACATCACGGATCATGTCCTCTAGTCCATCGTCCATTTCCACGTCATCAACTTCCTCTCTATCCGACACCCTCGACCTGTCTAACGATTCACCATGACATATCCATGTTGTATAACTCTTGCAAATCCCCTCATAAATAAGTTGATCACGTATCTCCTCAGCTTGTAGTCGTCTCTCATTCAAACAGTTAACACAAGGACAATAAAACCTTCCGTTACCACTATCAGGAGCATTTATTTTTGCAAACTGTAGAAAATCTTCTACTCCATTCTCAACTCATCACTTGTCCGTCTAGCATTCATCCAACCGCGATCCATGACTAAACCAATAACTTCGTACTTAGTCCAACATATTCATCAACCACTTCTTATGACAGGGTATGGCCTTATCCCATTCGAGAAGAAACTTTTTCAACATTCGGTTAACAGTTAGTCCTTAACTCTCATGCTCATACTCGACAAAATTTCGGCAGCATTTCCCTTCGGTCTCCGACGTACACTACTTGAACGCGATGACATCCACCACGATAAAGTATGCACCCAGAGAACGAAAGGAAATGTATCAATCCGAACTTTCATCAAGTATATAACATTAGAATCAATGAATAACTATTTTAACTGAATTAAGAAAAAGTTTTTTCCCAAACTGTCCAACTTTGGACAATTCAAGATCCAACACAATGAGCGGTACATTAAGCACATACACGTGTGCTCATTAGTATTGCATCTCAAACGGGAAACTAAGGCTTTACTAATTATGTAGCTTGCATGAAGATGGGGCTTGAAAAGTGAAGAAAATTAGCCAAACAGATCCCATCACGGCCTAGCCTTGAAAGCCATCACGGCCGTGATCGAGTAGAGCTTAAAAGAAAGAATGGAAAAGTCAGAACTGGTCACGGCCAGCCCGTGATGCCCATCACTGCCGTGACATGTCAGCTGAACCAGACCCTCACAGGCAGAACTGAACACGGCCTAGCCGTGATGGTGGTCACGGCCGTGACAGACCAACCAGTGAAGCAACCTCCAAGGCAGAACCTGTCACGGCCTGGCCGTGATGGCCATCATGGCCGTGACATTCCAACTGAACCAGACCCTCACAGGCAGAACTGATCACGGCCTAGCCGTGATGGTGGTCACGGTCGTGACAGAGCAACCAGTGAAGCAACCTCCAAGGCAGAACCTGTCACGGCCTGGCCGTGATGGCCATCACGGCCGTGACATTCCAACTGAACCAGACCCTCACAGGCAGAACTGATCACGGCGCGAAGAGTAGGAGGGAATGAAAATAGAAAATTAGGTTATTACACATCGGTTTTTAAAAACCGATGTGGTTAGGATATTTCACATCGGTTTCCTATAACTGATGTAGAAACTTACAATTTTCATTAAAATTTCATTTTTTTTTAATTTACTACATCGGTTATTTTAAAATCGATGTGTAATCTTACGGCTCATTAAAAAAAAATTATAATTCGTTTCCATTTTCCACATCGGTTATTCAAAACCGATGTGGAATCGTATGTCTAATTTTTTTTTTTGATTTCACTTTTCCACATCGATTTTTTTTAAAACCGATGTTAAATATTTTTATCACATCGGTTTTTAAATAACCGATGTTAAAATATTTCAGTTTAATTTCAAAAATGTCACCGCCTCCTATTTCACATCGGTTTTAAGATGTTAAAAAACTGATGTTAAATGTATATTTTGCACTAGTGGTGGGTATTGAGATACCCGTTTTGTGTTTGTTTATGAATGATGAATTAAACGAATCTTTATGAATGATGAAGAGTTATGCATTTCAAGGGGTGATGATGGCAGTGTGTCTGTTCTTATCAAGGAAGACAACTTTTTTTGTTGTTATTGATAAGATAGCTTTCTTTTGATTAGAATTGTGTGAAAGTTTTGTTGCAACTTGCTTGTTGGATTAATCTTTGCAATTTTAACTTGATTTATAATTATTGTTATTCGGTTATACTGGTATCTCATGGAGTCAAGTATCTTTTTTATGTATAAATTGTGCTAAAACAATTATCCGGGGATACCTATGATACTCGCAGGCATCCATAAAACTTGATGCTAAATACCCGTAAAACGAGTACCCGCATGGGTAACGGGCGAAAACAGGTAGAGTTTTCCCCGACGGGGGCAGGGAGTGGGTGAGTTCTACCTGTGTCCGCCCTGCCTCGTTGACATTCCTAGTGGAGATGAACAACCCCATGATTGTGGTGAATGGAAGAGACATGTTTTTCATTTTACTTTTGCAACGAGGTTCCTCAAGACTAAAAGATAAAAACAAAAGTTGAATGGGGTATTTATATAAAACAAAAATGTCTATCCATGGTGACAGTGACATGGTCTCTTTTAATTAACCTGACATATTTTGACTAGGTCACATGAATAGGATAAAAGTTACCCAAAATATTGTGCAGGTAGCATAGAATTCACCAAAATATTATGATAATTATATTGTAAAGCACCCAAAAACTTTTTGGATCTCAATTATATTATAAAGCACAATGAATCTGTTACAATTCAGCTTTTTCTCTTGAAAATTTGGATATCAATTATATTTGCATGAAGTATGAACCATAAGAACACATAACACTATTGCAAAAAGCACTTTTAACAGTGGTTGTCACTATAATCGAAGTTACAAATTAGCTTGTAACAGCGGTTTCTATATACAACCGCTGTTATATGTTACTTTTAACGTCAGTTATAGTCTTAACCGTTGTTACAAGTTTTTTTTTTTAATTTGGTTTACTTTCAGTTAACTTCACGAACATAGCACCTGCTTTCGGATATACACACAAATCAGAAATTCATTCAAATGGCAGAATCAAGCTATATTAATGCTTTAATTATATATATAAATATCTTATACATCATATATACACTAGGACAAAATTGACTAAGTTAACTAATTAATTAATTCATGATCTCATATACATAATCCAATAATGTTCTAAGTATATAACTAAAACATTAATACATTCCTAGGATCTAAGTCTACTTGTTTCTCCTTAGCATAATCAAAAAAGAACTCTGCAAACTGCTCCCTCAAGTTTGTGAATTCATGTTTATTTAAGCAAGATTCATCGTTGAAAGCCTACAAGTTCAAATTAATGCAACATTTGCAACATTAATTAAACAAAGTAAATAAAAAAATAGAATATAATTAATTACTAGAGTATAAAACACATAATATATATATATATAGCTATTTATTACATGCGTCCATTTATCTTTAATATCATTGGAGACAATGTCTAACATATGATTCATGACATAGTAGCCACACTCCCAACTGTCGGGTTGTTTACGAGACTAGAAATCAATATGAAATCGATCAATTAATTACAAGTAAAAATCATGTTTGAGTATAATAATAATAATAATAATAATAATAATAATAATAATAATAATAATAATGACTTTTTATTAAATTACTTACCTTTGGGATTATTTTCCACTCCTACTTTTACCATTTGCACAAGCAATGCTACATGCAATCATTGTACTATATGATAAAAAATATGAAAATTGTCAAAATTTACAAATAAAAAAAATTACAAATTATATAAGATTTTACATATGTGTCAATCGACTGTTTCACATTAGGGTCCACCTGATAGTGCAATGAGCAAAGAAATACGACTGTATGTTGTGCTGGACAAAGTAGGAACAACTACCAATGGCTATTCCTGAGAAGTGGTGCCATATATACCTCAGCATGACTATTAGATACTACGGATTGCATGTATCTGGTCAAATAATCACCAGTAATTCAGAAATCACCCCCAATAACGGAGGGGTCCAAGAATCCACAAGTAGACAACCTACCCCTTGTCCTGGCAAGGCGATGCATATACTTAAGAAATGAAATAACTAGTCAATGTTAATTACGTAATATATTGAAATAAATAAATTATATTGAAATATATATATATAAGTACGTACGTGCACCAGACACTGACAACCGTGTTGGTTAACCATATTCGATCACGGAGTAAGTCACCCACCCCCCCCCCCCCCCCCCCCGGCCGGATGATAAAATAAGGCAACAACTCGGTGAAGGAGCCGTCATGTTCCAAAGGAATGGAAAAGTCGTCGTGTAGGTACGTCGCCGCCCACGCAGCCAGACGACCTATCAGTGAGATACTACCCCTTGGATTTGACGGAGCTGAGTGGTCCTAAACCAACAATATAAAGCATTATGAATAAAAGGTAAATTAGATTCTAAACTATATAAAAATTGAATGCTTATTAATACCTGAGGTGCAGGAAACTTCCCCCTCTCCTCATCGATCATCGTTCGTCTCCTCATCATCGTCCCTCTCCTCATCATTATCAACCAACACATGTTAAGCTGGATAGCTCCCCTTTGTACTCACATGTGAAGGTTGGACAGATGGGCCACCTTCAGATTGCATAGATGATATAAGAGTTCGCAGAGCCCCTGGGTCCTCTAAAAGGCTCTGGATAACATCCTCTCTAATCTTCTCCGTGAGTAACCGCTGCTCCCGTTCGACATGGTTCCCTCGTGTGAACGTGCTCCATGTAATTGCCGAATGCCCACCCTCCCTCCAACACCAACTACTCGGTCAGAGTGGTCATCTTTACCTAGGGCAGCGGCCAGGATATCCCGATGACCCTGTGGAATGAGCGTCCCTTGCGAGCTTTGCTTCTTTAGTTCCGCCTACAAAGACGAAATTTAAAAAAAAATTAAGATACTTAAAATGTTGTTACAAAGTACATGTAGAATTAAATTTTAATTACTTATAATCTTTTCGGTAACAACATGTGTGGGCTCAGATTTAACAACCCCCGACTTTGACTTTCATCCTTCGATCCATGTATCCTCATGTGGGATTGGGGATGGAGGATCAATAACTGCCCCCTCATCTCCTTCTTCTTCCCGCCTCTTCTTCAACTTTTCCTCCATCATAACCTGCCGTTTTAGTTTATAGCCATGACGAGACAACGTGTGTTTGTAGACATTTTTTGTCTGGATCTCCTGCCCCTTTTCCCTTTTTGCCTGTTATACAAATAATACAAATTCAGTGAAATAAATAAATTAAGGTTGCCCTATTATAAAAAAAATAAACCTCAACTAACCATATAGACTAGCGAGCATCGGATAACCATAGACCGGTCCCACATATCTCAATCAAGAAATAGGTAGTCTTCAGTAGGACACTTGTGGGCCTTCTCTCCAAAGATGTATCAGCATGTGAAAGCACTTTCTTCTTCATAGCTGCAGTATTCAACATATCAAAATGGAGCTACATTACAGAATAAAATATAGGAATTAGTGTATGACAATATATGCTTAAATACAATAGATAAAAATGAATAGGTTAAAAGTTACTTTACCGTGAGTGACTCCCAAATCTGATTGTTCATATTATCTGGTGTAACACCCCGATTTTCGCTGCTTTGTAATATCAGTAATAAATATATAAATATATATATTTTTATCCGAGACTTAGAAAATGATTTTGGATAAACCAAGGTCATTTCCATGTTATAATTATTTTCATATGGTTACGGGGAAGTTTTTGGTTGAAAATTCAGACGGAAACCGGTCTGCCATTTTGTGTTTTCACTGACAGTAAAAGTTTACTGCTCAAAACATAATTTTAACTCGTGAACGAGATGAAAAATGTTTTTATAGTATTTTCTACGATATGGGAAGTTTTGAAAAATTTAGCGTAAAAATTAAAATATTATATTTGCTGCGGGCGAATGCGTCGAGATATCTCTAGGAAAACATGCGTTAGATGAACCAGGGAGTCAGCAACGGGGCTGAGGTGACGGATTTGACCAAAGTGACAAGCAATTATGATGAGCTTATCCGCGTCATAATGGTCATAATGGCGCATTTATGACAAAGGAATCTTTTACCTGGAAATGACGATTTTACCCTTGGCTCTTCATGAATTTTTCAAGCCATGCCATTGTAAATTTGGACCAAATTGCCCCTAAACCCACGGCTCCCCCTCTTTAGAAACACACTTTGGAAAATTTCTTCATTTCTTTATGTCATCTTCTTCCTCCAAACTTAATGTTCTCTTAAGAACTTCAAGAACAACCATAAGTGTTCATATTCGCCAGATTTTTACTTAGCGATTCTGACCATTTTATATTATGAATATCGAAAAACTTTCTACATGAAAGTTGTTCATCTTTCTCTCTTATTTCCAACGACATAAAGATCATCAAAAACGGACAAGTATATTGAGAGATATGTCCAAATTACCGAAACTGTTCTAAATCTTCATCATCTTCATCTTTCTCTCTAAGCTTCTCAAGAACACTTAGAACACCAAGATGATTTTGTGAAGAACATCATCCAAATCATCATTTTATTTGATAATCAAGAGGTAGTATCTCTTAATCTTGCTATTTTAAGCTTTTCTATTCACAACTTTTATGGATTTATGCTTGTGTTCATCATGTTCTTCATATGGTTCAAAGTTCTTGAAGCTTTCTTCAAAAATTCATAACTAATTCTAGAAAAATCCTTTTGACATGAAACAAATTGGTATGATCTCATAATCATCTCTATTTTCATCATATAGAAGCATATGATCATGAGAAATTTCCTTACCAAATTTTTGAGTTGGACCGAATCCATGAAAAAGTGGTGTTCATGGGTTTTGTTTCATTTTCATGTCTTGATTCATGATTCAATCTCTTAGTACCTTGATAGTTCTTGTATGTAAGTAAATAGAAGATCAAAAATCAAACCCTAACCTATTTGTTTCATAAAGGCCGAAACCCTAGCTATGAATATTTGATGGATTTTTTATTCAAATGTTGTCTAGTAACACTTTAATCCAACTCTAGGTTTTGTATGTTGGTTAAATCCAAGAGTTGAGAAAATTTTAAAACCTCTAGCCTAAAATCTTTAGAAAAACAGAAACCCTAGTTCTTGGAACTAGATGAGTTTAATTCCATGTTCTTGGTTCATGATCTTAGATTAAGGACTTAATCATGTTTAAGTTACTTATGGATCATAAATCCCTAAGTTAACGAATTTTCAGCTTTCCTAACCTAGAAAATTTGTTGAGGCCGAAACCTAAATTTCATGATCCAAGTATGTTGTTGTTTGATTTGATTTATTTTGGTTGCAATTCGTTTGAAGGAATCGTTGAAGTTAGCTTGACTTAAGCTGAAGGAGGAGAATCATATCGGGCTAGGGAGATTACTTGAATCTGCTAGTTCAAATCTCCAAGAGGTAAGGGGAGTATGCTTGAGGAGTTTAATATAATCACGTGCTTCTAGTTGGAGTCATTTATTAATTTGCTGTAGAAAATATTTTATTATCTTGCATTGTTTACTGTTGACTACTGGATTGATGTGATATTTATCTGAGTAACTGAAATGATGTGATGTGTGGATTTACATGATTATAATTATTTGGTTATGTTATAATTGTGATGCATGTCAAAGATGGATATATGTCATGTTATTCGGTGATTAAAATTGATCTGCTGTTGAGTGTTGGACTGAGAAACCTAACACTGGTCAGTGTTAAAAAAATTAATTTGAGGATAAAATCTTAATAAGCTTGGATAATTAATCAGAGGGATTAATTTGGGAAATTTTGAGAAAAATGAAAAAAATTATTATTTTAATAATATTTTGTGGAAATTATGCAAATAAGCGACAGTAATAGCGAAACCGTGAAATTTTTTCACAGGCTCTAATTTTTGTAAAATAAATTCAAATTTATTATAAAATGTTATTTAAAGTGATTAAGTTCCGAAAATAATATTTTATAGCAGTCAGAACAATTACTTCTGACAGAGAAGTGATATAAGTTATTTAATATTATTTATTAAATATTATTAAAAATTTAATTATTTAATTATTATAAATTAATTTATTAATTTCTTTTTAAAGTTGACCTTTATTGAGAATTAATTTCTGAAGTGAAACAATTAGAAATGAAAGGAATTTATCAATGATTTTTAGATTTTATCAACGTTTTAACAGAAAAAGGATTTCTGTAAAAATATTTTTATTTAGTGAAATTATTCCGTTAAACTTGGATAAGTTTTCGGAGCTGTTGTTTTGTATTTGTTTTTCACTGAGTGAAATGTTTTACAAACAGATAAATAAACCTAGGAACCGAGACGTCGGGGTTCTAGTGTTTTGTGGACACGTAGATCAGGGATCTGTGTCATTGGACTGAGTGTCCTGCAATGATTTTGTGGACTGTGTATCCTAAGTTGATGTGGAAATTGTGATTTCCATTTCCGCGAGCCTAAGACTGGTGCATCGGTTTAAGGGCCTCGTGATCGAGCACTCGGACTGTGTTTCCTGTGTTGAGTTTAAAACATTTGGGCTGTGTGTCCTATGTTTGTTTAAGGGGAAAGTCTTAATAAGAAATTAAGCATGTTCGTTAGCTTTGTGCTTCGACAAGGAAAGATTATTACGACAAAGAAAACAAAACGAGAATAAAAGTTTTTCTCATGCATTTTTGGCAAACGTGCCATGTGTTATGATCATTGTGTTCTGTGTGGACCAATGAGTTACCATGTGTATGACTACAACAATGGTTGTATAGTTGTCACACGGGGCCGTATGACTAAGCTGCAATAGCTGTTTGATTGGCTATTATACGAGGTTGTATAATACTTGTGCATAGCTGCAATAGCTGTTTGAGTGGTTATTGCACAAGTGACTCTGTACATAACTACAATAGCTGTTTGAGTGGTTATGTATCTATATATGTATAACTGCAATAGCTGTTTGAGTGGTTATGTACCTGTGTACAACTGCAATAGCTGTTTGAGTGGTTGTCACAGAGGGGTCGTGTGAACAATTGCAATAGCTGTTTGAGCAATGGTCACATGAGGTTGAGGTGGATTATCCGACAGTGTAATCTGTGTACAACTGCAATGGCTGTTTGAGTGGTTGTCACAGAGGAGTCATGTGAATAGTTGCAATAGCTGTTTGAGCAATGGTCACATGAGGTTGAGATGAAGTGTTTTTGAGCCTGATCAGCTCATTTGAAATAAGTTGGGATCTCCGGAGATTAGGTATCAAAATAGAGCCTGGATATTGAAGTGTCATGCATTTTTATAAAATGACGATGACTATCGGGTATGAAACCCTTTGAATTAAATCATTCTGCTGTTTTGAATAATTTTTGTATGCTTTGAATACATGGTATATGCTATTTGTGTGTCGTGCATGGGGTTGTCTTATCAAAACTCATATATTGGAAACTCACCCTTACAAATATATCAGGTTTATTTTAGACTAAGGTAGTACTTGGGTATACTACTACTGATGAAGCGAAGGAATTCACTAGGTCGTTTGAGGACTTAACTTCTAGATGCTTGAAGAGGTACGCGTTAGTGGGAATGTCATAAGGGTATTTCCAATAACAGTGATTACTAGTATTGACCAGCTATAGGACTTTTGGTGTCTTATAAAGTAGTGGTACTTGGTTAGTCTGGATGTTTGGCTATTGAGAGTCATTCTTTTGAGTTGTAATTCCATATTACCGCTACGGTACAATTACGTTATCATTTTCTTATGTTATGACTTTGGAGATGACCTGTTATGTGAAGGTCTAAGTGTAAATCTCTTATGATACTTAATTATATTCTATTAATGGTGTTGGATTGTATATGGAGTAAAAGAAAACGAAAAAAAATTTATCACCAATTTTGAAAGGGATGAGTAACTAGAAAACTATATTTTCCGAAAGCAACCAGCAACATTATTTTTATTGAGTGAATTTCCGCAACAAGTTACTTAAATGTGATACCCTGAAAATGGGGTGTCGCATCTGGTACTTGTTTCCATTGCTCAATGAGTATGCTAGCATGGCTTCTAGCTTGCATAGCCAAGAAACTAGAATAATCCTTAGCATGCGGGCCAATAGCCTCCCCATAACTATCAAACTCATTATGCAACTTCATATTATTAGGAAGACGCGAGGTCAATTTTTTCATGGTGGTGCATGATCTACCCCTCTTTTTGGAAAAGGTACTAGCTGCACCGTCCTGTGAAGGAGGCATACCAGCCGACGAGGTGCTACAAGCACCCCCCTGTGAATCAGCCATAAGCTATATATGTATGCCTTGTTTAGACAAACAATAATAAATTGGATAAAAGCAGATAACAGAAGTGGGAACAAGATATAACTAAATTACAATACGGACGAAATTACAAGAGGAAAGTCAGGTAAATCTTCAACCATGAGTAAATCCTACCATCTAGGTTGGAAATATAACTAACAATAACCATAATTTCCAACAGAAAGGTATCATCCATCACCCATCACACCTTTTTAAGCTTCTTCCCTCTAACCATGCCCATGTGGAGAGCAAAATGGCTTTTATTTCAAATGGCAGATCAACTTGAAATCCTAACCAAGCATACATCATAGACCATAACAGAGAGGTAATAGTACAATTAAAGAACAAATATGCATAGAGGATTCAATATGACACAGGCAGAAAGCACATGATAAGGACATTAGTGGATTAATAATGTATCTTGTGGCCAAATTGCACCTTGGTGGATTCATAACATTCATAACAGTCAACTAACACTTCATCAGACTTATTAAGAAGTTCTGAAAAGAATGAAAATAGAAACAAAGTAAAGAAAAGAATGAAAACCTGATGGCAGTTCTGAAAACCTAGAGTTCTGAAAAACTCGCGATAGGAAAACCTCCTTCTGAAAACCTCTTAAGGGCGGTGGCGGCGGCGGTGTTAGCTATTAGGGCAGCTCTGAAAATAGTTTATATGGAAGCTCTGGAAATAGAAAAGAGTTTAGCTGTTAAGGCTTGATAAGGAGAAGAAAAAGGAAATGACGATGGTGGAACAAAAAGAGTTAACAAAATACTTACCTCGCGATATGAGACCTCATTTTGGAACAGAGAAGGGAAAGATGGTGGATGATGGTGGCTTTGCAAGAGTATGAGGGAAGAAATAGAGAAGAAGCTGGGTTAGGGCGCGGGAGTGAGTGAGACTTGAGTTTTCATGTGTTAACGTTATAAAGACATGTAACGTCGGTTCCCTGGTTAACCGTTGTTACATGTAACTTATAACATCGGTTCCCATGTTACCCGCTGTTACAAGTTTCTCCCTCCATCCACTCTATTAAGAATTGATCACTTGTAATAGTGGTTGTCACACAACCGCTGTTATAAGTCACTTATAACATCGGTTAACCCACAACCGCTGTTACAAGTATTTTAAATGAACCATATATTTACGTTACTGCCACCGCCTCTTTTGTAACATCGGTTTTAAACAAACCAATGTTACACCCAATCGTTACATGCATATTTTCCACTAGTATAAACTTTAAGGCACATGGAAACTGTATATTTTTTTATTAGAACCATGAGATACCCGTAGCCTATGTAAAATTACAAGAATGCCACTATTTTTTTAACCCTAAGCCATAACCATTTATATTTTGTGCCTCTGTGGTCTGCGCCATTCTCGGTCACTCGACAACCTTCAAGCTATGATTGCATGGCACAAAGGAAGGAAGGTATGATCATGTTTTCAAGCTACACATCGGTTACTCACTACATACCTTTATGAATGATGAAGAGCTACACATCTCAAGGGGTGATGATTGATGATGGCAGCGTGTTTGTTCTTATCAAGGAAGGATTTAGAAGAGAGATAATTGGAAGAGCTTTTATCTTTGAGAATGGATTTGGATCACATGAACATGAATATTATCATCAACTTAAACTAAATCACGTTCGCTTTCAATCCATTAACATTTTACGGCTCATCATAAGGATTACTGATCACATCGACTTATCCATCGTGGGGACTATTCTTTTTGTAAGCACTAAATATATTAAAAAGGGGTACTCGGGGTACTCCAGCCCGTTTACATTATAACACCCTCCATCGGTCAAGTGTAAATAATATACTGCTCTCGAACTAAGTACAATATTAGTTTTACACAAGACCAAAACACTATAAGTGTCTGTTTGTTTGAGATTTCTCTCAACGCAAACGGGAAAAATACACGTCCCGAGGCTCTGGATCCAATTTTTCTCAACGCTCCACAAGGGAGCTTTCTCCCGACACAACACTGGATGCCAGTTGGCATTAGGAATAATCCAAAACAAACACACACTATGTGACCTTGAGACAGATGATCACAAAGCCTTCCCAACCAAATGTTCCCACCAAAATCAAAACCATTGAATTCCCCTATACCCCTGTACTACCCCTTACTTAAGTTACAACAACAAAGCCAAAACCAAAGCAAATATAATTTAAGCATGCATCAACACAATAAAAGAATTGTTTGGTTTGTTTTTTGTTTCCTATTTTTATAAATAATTACAACATAAATATTATAAAAATTGTCACATTATTTTTTATTTCAAAAAAATTGTACATAAAACACTGAATATAAGGTGATAATTTTATAATTATTTTTGTTGCAATTATTTTTTAAAATAGAAAATAAAAACTGGAAATTGTAAATAAACCAAAATGTCCCTTACCTTTTCATATTTTTGCATATTTATTTATTTAAAATATGTGATTTATTTTTTAAAAAATAAAAATATTAATTATTTATTTTAAATAATAAACGCTGATGATAAATTGATAATAGTAATGCTACAAGAAGCAAATTGTAACGCCCTGATTTCTACTGTTTTCTGTATCGATAAACAAATATCTGTTTATATTTTTATCTAAGACCTAGAAAATGATTTTAGTTGAAACAAAATCATATTTAGACTCGACTTCATGGCTAAAGACTACGATTAAATTTTGGGTTGAAAATTCACACGAAACCTGGTCTGCGTTTTCACTGACAGTAAGATTTTACTAGTCAGAAAACCAAATTTTGACTCGATAACGAAACGATAATTTTTCTTATCACTTTTTAAGTGATATAGACCTTTTTAAAAAATTCGCTCTAAAATAAAATATTATAGATCGTTCAGGCGAAGTTTCAAATTAAATTAGTTGTGGAAAACCTAAATCGGGAGAATAACGGAGTCGGGGTCGGAATCGGAACTACGGAGACTGAATCGGGCACCGGGCCAAGGGACGGACAAGTGTCAAAGTGTTGTGGTGACTAGGGTGAGTCACCACTAATGACTCACCACAAGTCATTATTAGTTTTAAAATATCTTAGATATTTTTGTTAGGAAAAGACTAAAATACCCCTAAGTATAATTAGAAACCTCAAAACTACCCTTATGACTCATTCTCACGCCAGTCCACACACCCCCCCTCTCATTTAACTTCAACTAAGAAAAACCAAAGAAAAACCTAAGTTCTTAAGGATTTCTTTGCAAATTTGGATTAATCTCTTCAATTTTCCTTCATCTTCAAGAGGTAACCTCTCTTGCTCTATGATCATGAACCATCCTATTCCATTTCTTTCCATTGAATCATGTCCAAAACTCAATTTTCATCAACTTTCATGTATGTATTCATAAAATTGTAGAAAATCATAGGATGATTACTTTTGAGTTCTAGAAATTTTCTATACCTCTCTACTACTCTAGGATCGTGGATCCAAGAGTATGTAAAATTTTGAAACCCCTAACCTACATCTATACTACTCTAAGGTCATGGATCTCAGAGTATGTAAAATTTTGAGATCCCTAGCCCATTTTTCCAACGAAGGTCGAACCTAGACCTTTAGGTTTTAGGAGATTTTATTCATTTTGTAACTTGTTCTTTACTTGTTTGTGAAGGATTAGTTGAGTAGTTGGTGTTTTGTGTGGTGTAGAGGAAACTGAGAACTACCGGATCATTTTTAGAATAAAAATCCAAACGTTAAGGTAAGGGGAGTTTTCCTGTGGAGTTTCGATAACTATGTCTATAAATTGTTTGGTGTGTCTGTAATTAATTGTTGTAGTTTGTGGTGTTTGTTTTAAAATTATTGCATAATATTCTTTGATGCATGATTTATCTGTGAAAATATGCTATGAATTGCGATGTGTAAATTTATTGTTGGTTGTGAAAGCATGTGATAAATTGTGAAATTTTCTGTTGATTTTGTGATTGGCTGGAAGCCTGACATCGGTCAGTGCTTATTGGAAATTAAGGATAAAATGTTAAGAAAGTTTAAGGAAGACTTTATGTTTTTGGAAAATTAATGGATTTTATTTTAAGAAGAAAATAATAATATTTTAAGGAGTTTTAATGAAAGAATAAGTAACGAGTGACACCGAGTGCGTAGCCGTGAAAAAATTTCACTTTTGCAATTTTTTTCGAAAACGACGGGAAAATGGAAATAAATATTAATTTTGAGAAAATGGATTTTAAAAATTGTTTTAAGGTTACTAATAAATAATTTTTTCAGAAATAAGGGTTTTTGCCTGCCAAACGGCAGTATGAGGAAGTATAATATTTTTACGTGAGAAAAATAAATACATGATCTTTTTACGTGAGAAAAATAAATACATGTGTCAAAAATGATTTTTAAAGGGTTAACAAATTTTTAGAAATAAAAATAAAGGAATTGAGGAAAATGATTTTCGTTACGTTTTAAAATGAATTTCATCAAAAAAGGGTTTTTGGAAAATAATTTAAGAACAGCGGAAATTTTCCGACAAACTTGGATAAGTTTTCGGAGTTTTTGTTTTGGTATTTGTGTTTCACTGAACGAAAAATCTTTGGGCAAATAAAGGAAGGGATAAAGACCTAGATTGTCGAGACGTCGGACTAGTGTTCCTAATAGGAAATTGTACTTTGGAGGTAGAAATAATTGGAATACCTGAGGAAGGGTAGTCAGGAGCTTTAAGCCCCGACAGAGGAAAAACGAACGACAAAGAACAGTTACGATAACAACGGGTTTTACATGCTTAGTCTGGAAAATATGCCACTTTGGGCAGACGTGCCTTGTGTATCGAGCTACAATTTCACAAAGGGTGAATTGGGTAAATTGGTTAGTTACGGACCAAAGATAAATTCTAGGGTCTTTGGGTCTTAGGGACATTCGGGCTTCGAAAATCCAGCGAATATTCGGGGCCTTGCAACCTCGGGTCATGGAATTCGGTTACCCGGCACGAATGTACTCAATAGGGAACCATTCCAATATTATTTTAGGTGCTCCATCGTGATATCCTTGAACAATTGGAGCCGGACCTAAATTTAGAGGCCGATCTCATGAGACAATTGTGTTGAGGGTATCACGGCCTAATCATTGCTCGAAGAAGGGAAGTTAGGAATCTCCGGAGAATCAAGGTCAAGACTCATAGGATGGATTTTGAAGTGCCGTGCATTTTGGAAAAAATCATGCTTGGATGATCGGGTATGAATCCCACTGGTAGGAAATAATTACAATATGTATATATGATGTTTGTTTGGTGTCATGCATATAGTTATCATAATGAAACTCAATATTGGTATCTCACCCTTGCTTTATTTATTTTCATGTTGGGTTTCTACTATGCTTCTATATATGGAGGTCTTCCCAATGGCTTTCATTAGTTGCGACCAGTAGTAGGACTTATTTTGGGTTTATGTTTTTGGGGAGTAGTGGTATCGTCACAGTCTGTATATCTTAGCTACTGAGATCCATCTTTTTGATGTCGTGGTTCCAGACCACCGCTGCTATATAGGTTTAGTTTATGTATGTTTCCTTATGTTATGACTCTAGTAAATGACCTGTTAATATAAAGGTCCATATGTAAAACAATAATGATGCATGTATATATATATATATATATATATATATATATATATATATATATATGTATGTATGTATGTATGTATGTATGTATGTATGTATGTATGTATGTATGTATGTATACGGTTGTTAGTTATCAATGTTTCGTTTGTAACGATTGAGGAAAAGAAAAAAAATTTACAACTAATTTCAAGTAAGTTAAGAAATAGAGAAAATTATATTTTCCGAAAGCAACCAATGTAATTATTTTAAGTCTTTTATTTTCAATATGTAGCGCCAAAAGGGTGTTACACAAATGAATAAAATATTAATTAAGAAAGGTAACTAACCAATTCTGGATAAAAAGAAAAAACTGACCATAACCAAGTCTCAATTAAACTTGAAGATATATTAGTTTGCTCCCAATTGGGTTCCATCTTGTAAAATAAATTCTGCTTTCTAATAAGCCAAATACTAGAATGGTGACACCCGAATCTTTTTTTCTTTCAAAAACTTTAATTCCAACATCCACCCAAAAATCAGAAAAGTGTGGTTTGTTTGGTATAGAGTATGGACCATCTGAAACCCCGTCAATCTAAAAAAACAGCAACATATATAATTTCCAAAAGAAATAACAGAAGAGAATATATATATATATATATATATATATATATATATATATATATATATATATATATATATATATATATATATATATATGCACAATATTTTCTTCCCCAAAATTGCAAAAAAGACCAAGAATGTCACTTTCCTCTAGCAAGTTAAGTTTCTTAAGGCGATCTTTAGTATTAATCCAAGAAGAACCAACCATATAAGTAATTCTTCCATGGAGGAGCAACGCCTTACTAAACACCTTATGTATAGTTGATTGAGAGGCACGTGCAAGTGCTAACAAATTGGATTCAGCAAACATGAAGGATTTAAGTTTGAAAGACCCTTTTCAAGTTGAATTTTCGAAATAACCTATCATTCAATAATCGTGGTTGAACCAATATTATTTAAATGTGAGACATAACAGACTCATAGTCCAATTAGTTCAACTGGTTATTAGTTCCGTCTAATACTTAAAATCCTTATTTATACAAACAGAAGGAGAAAGCATGTGCATGTATAGTGCATGTGAGACATGTGTATTTCGTTACAACAGACCTAATTATCCAACCAGGTACGTACGAGGTGGTAATCTAGAAGAAAATAAAACCACTATGTATCTGATCTCTTAAGCTGATATATATAATATATTGCGGGTAATAAGATTATTCTTTGAATCTATCCTCCTTTCTTGACATGCAGCTAATTGCATAGGTTAATTTGGGATGCGACGGCTTGGGGCAGTTGTAACACCCCTTTGGACATTACCTCGTGAACACGTGCGAAAATAAATTAAAATAGGATTTTACTGGTTGCTTTTGGAAATTGATTTTACTTTAATTTAAGTCTTAAAACTTGAGTATAAAATTTTTTCTTGCAGAATACTTCGAAAAGGTGATGCACACATCACTGTAGTAGAATCACCTTATACTTGACAACACACATAAACGGAGTTTATTCATAAATCAAACCACCACAACGTACAAGTCTTCCTGAAATTGTTTTATATTTTTCAAGACTCAACTCGAAACCATATGTGTGACACCCGGGGCTGACGAGGGCGGGGAATGGTGGCCGGTACAAGAGGCATGATCAAGGAGCGGCTCCTGGCAGGCTTCTAGGTGGAGGGACACATGAATGAACCGATAGCACACCAGAATGAGAGGGATCCTGAGACTGTGTAGGTATGGGACTATACAGTAGAGGATGACTTATATGAATTGATTGGTACTACTTATACCAACAAGATGCATCTTCTTTTCGGTAGCCCATCACTTAAGAACTCTATAGTTAAGCGTGCTTGACTTGAGCAATTATGGGATGGGTGACCTCCAGGGAAGTTTTCCCGGGAAGCGTGTGAGTGAGGACAAAGCACCCTAAAAAGACCCGTGTTGGTCTGTGGGGACAGTCGTTGATCCATAGAGCAGCCAGGGATGTTACAAATGCACCAACTTTCAAAACAAAATACACAACCCAAAGAAAAATCCTAAGCTGGTCACTCTACAAGACATTCCCTGGAAAGACCTCCATGGTTCTCTCCACACTCTTTAACACCCTGATTTTCGTATAAGGGATTATGTTATTATGGATGCCTAGCTGATGTTGTTATTACTATTATTATTAATATTGATGAAGTTAGTATTGTTATTTATATAATTGATAATGTAATTGTTATTAGTGTTGTAGTATTATATATATATATATGTATATATATATGTATATATATATATATATGTATATATATATGTGTGTGTGTGTGTGTGTGTGTGTGTGTGTGTGTGTGTGTTTTAAATATGATAATATGTATATTAATAAATGATTATTTGCATTAATTTGAGATTGTGTCTCTTAATGTGTGATCTTATATGAATATATGATTTTTTTTGTGATTTTATATGTTAATATATGATATGTTATTTTATTAATAATAAGTGATTAAGAATGATAGGATGAGATATCGTGCGATTTAGTATTTAAATAGAGATAGTGTAATTCTTAGATTTTAGCCCCTCAACCAATCAGATTTGAGTCCATATTAATAAATGATAATCCTCTTTTGGTTACCTCTTAAGATCTTATCATAATCTCCTAAGGATCCTATCTAGGAATAACTACCAAATCTGTCGCTAAAGTTCCATCAAACTTTTTACCACCTTAGAGTCCGATTTAGCATTCAATCGTTAGACATTAATTTGTAGATATTTCTCTGAGCTTTCTAACGACACCAAGAACGCCTCAATAAGAAACTTGTAACACAAGTTATAGTCAAAATACCGATCTGTATATAGTTTGGGCTAAAATAGGAGCCCGTTATGCCCTAACTTGTATTTATACCATAAGACTCGAGCTAAACCCTATTTCTCATATTGTTAAACTCAGAATAGCTGCCTCTCTTCATCTTTCTTAGTTTCCCTTGAACCCCTTGAAGTTCTTGGAGTTTGTGAGTCCGTCTGGGAGAGAAGTTATGTGTGTTAGCATCGTTTAAAGTATCGTAGTTATCCCTCCTTAATCTCCTTTTCCTTTTATTTTGAATTGGGGATTAATTGGTTATTCTCTTCCCTTCTTGTTTGACCAAGGATTGAGGAACTCGTCGAGCCTCTTGAGGGAATGTGTCTAGTTTGTCGATGTTATCATTTTGGGAATCTTCATACTAGGT
Organism: Sophora flavescens; assembly: GCA_030762895.1. Lineage (NCBI taxonomy): Eukaryota > Viridiplantae > Streptophyta > Magnoliopsida > Fabales > Fabaceae > Sophora > Sophora flavescens. The sequence continues at coordinate 176,188,601 of CM061063.1, read as the reverse complement.
ATGGGGAGAAGGAATAATATTGACATGTAAGCGTTGGGGGTAGCGTAAGATGAAGGGTTAACCCATGACCCTGTCATATGTTGTTTGCCTATTTGATGTTAATTGATATATGTATAATATGATTCTAATGTTAATGACATGCTTTAATTATTGTACTGTTTGATGTTAATTGTTGATGATGTATGATTGGATGTTATTGAAATGCCCAATTGTGTATGATGTTTTATGATACCATCAACGTTGTTATGATAATGATGAGACTATTATGATGATGATGTTGTTGTTATGATAATGATGAGACTGTTATGATAATGATGATGATGTAGTTCTCTGAATGAGTGTTGATTGTTGTGGATGTTAATGCCAACAATGACGTTAATAAGACTAACCAATTAATAAGTCTTATTAATGATGTTAAGACCTTAGAAGAGATGTTAATAAAGATGATTGCATTTAAGGGATGTTTTCCCAGTTTGTTCATAAGACATGAATATAGTATGAGAGGCAAGGTTATGTTTATAGGGCTTAGTCAAAGACCCTAGGATTGATTAGTGAGTGTTTTAGGGACATTAGTATTGAAGCTGGAAGTAAAAGACATGGGAACAATTAAAGGTAATGAAACTGATGGTTGATGGTGTAGCTTAAACTAATAGGTTTGATCTTCGAATGCCCTAGGAAACTTAGTAAGGGTTGTTTAACCCTTCTGACCATAAACAGTACGACCACGCTCCATTGAGCACGACCGTGCTCAAAAGTCAACACGATCGTGCTTGACTTAACAGTCAGCACGCCCGTGCTGAGGGGAAAGCACGCTCCTGCTTCCCTGTAAAAATCATAACACAAAAACGATAACAAGGGGTGTTTCACCCCCAAACACTTCTAATAATGAAGAAGACACCAAACCAAGTAAAGACAAGCTAGATACATTAGTGAAATAAGTGCTTTTTATGTCAGTTAAAATTGATTTTTTACGTCAGAATACTGATTGACGTAAATACAGCTGACGTTAATAGTTAATATTTTAACGTCAGTTGAGAACTGACGTTAAATATAAAACTATTAACGTCAGTTCTTTAACACAACTGACGTTAAACATAAAACTATTAACGTCAGTTCTTTAAGACAACGGACGTTAATTTTGTTAAAACTAACGTCAGTTGTTATTAAGAACTGACGTTAAAGGTTTTAATTTTAACGTCAGTTGTAATAAACAACTGACATTAATAGTGTACTGTATATTTTATAAAATACTATTAACGTCAGTTGTTTGATACAACTGACGTTAATAGATTTTTTTTTAAATTCAGTTTTAAAATATCACTCCCCTCAGCTATCCCTGCATTCAGTAAATATCCCAGTAACACAGAATATCACATACATTACAGAATTACAAAGGAAAAATGGAACAATGGGGGGACTTAAAACCAAAACCCATGTATATATATAAATAAATTTTAGTCTCCAATGTCTAAAAACAAAACTACCAATCTAAAGATATATATATACATGTTATTAATTAGTTTCTAAAGTCTAACAAAAAAACTATTCATCTAAGTAGTGCGGAGGTATCTTGTCAATTCCTTTTTCAGCCGCATACTTGAAGAAGAATTCAGCGAAGCGCATCCTCAAGTCTCTTAACTCATCTTCTTGAATAGGCGATTGGTCGTTAAATGATTACACACGTTCAAATAATAACAATAACATCAATGAAGTCATCTTCAAAACTATAATATATAATTTAACAAGTTGTTTAAATATTACCTTATTCCATCCATCCGTAATAGATGTGGAGACTATGTTCAGCATATGAAGCATCACATAATAGCCGCACGACCACCCGTCATTTTGAAATCGAGACTACCAACAAAATTAATTTCAATGTCAGTTGAATATACATATAAATTAGTAATTATAATATTAATTATTTGATAAATAAACTACCAAACCTTGAGGATGTTCCATACAGGATTTGCTTTAGCCTTAGAAGTCCTACTTCTCCCGTTGGCGCAACTTATGCTATTCACCTTCAGCGCGCTATCATAAACAAATAATCATGTTGATCAATTAACAAATTCATATATCATGTGTGTAATAAACTAAAAACAACTGATATTAAAATTTAAATTAAATTTAAGATTAGTTACTTACTTATTTACAGCTTCCAACACCACCTGTGGCGGCTGTTGGTGGAGAGAGCAATAGAATATGACAGTATGCCTAGACGGGTGAAGTACGAACAACTGCCAATGGATTTTCATACAGTAGGGAGCCAGATATAATTCTTTCTGATTGTCTCCCAACAAGTTCCCTAAGTATTTACTCAATGCATCGCCAGCAAAGAAATCGGGCAGAAGGATTGACGGATCTAAGAAGTCAGAACCGATGCAACGCCCTTATCAAGCTGAAGACGATGGAGATACCTAAGATATGAAAAGGTGTGGATGTTAATTACATAATATATATATTGAAATTAAAATAAATTATTAAATGGAAAAATACCAAAAATAAATAAGTTATAAAATTAAAATTAACTTATGTGCACCAGAGACTCAAAACTGTGCTGGCCATCCAGATGTTATTTCTGCAGGCGTTCCCGAGATCGTCACCACAAAAGGAAAATATCCTCCGTTGCTCTGGGCGTGCCACCTATCCATCGTGCTCCAATGGACATTCAAAAATATCAAACGCATAATCCTCACCAAGTGAGAACAAACGAGTGATAGGTGGCAGCGACACCGACGTCGACTTGGCCTTCAGTTTAGAAAAAATAAAATAGATAAGTTGTTGATAATTAAAAAAAACACAAGTAATTATTTGACTAATTTGGACATTAATAATGAATACATACCTTTGTTAACATTTCGAGATCACGTCGTTTGAAGTTCAACTCAAGCTCACGCCTTTTCATTTCCAACTCATGCTCATGGAGTTGGACTAAGAACTCCCGCTCCCTAGCTGCCAACTCATCGTCCTCCACATGTGCCCTACTAAAACTCTCTTTTGTGCTCATATGTGAAGGGTTGGCATGCCCTGAGGTGTCCTGGGATGTACCGATGGAGGAAAGCTCTCTGGAAAGCGCCTGCTTGAATTATGGGTTGGATATTAGGCTTTGCATCAGATGTGTTGTAATAGCTGGGTTGGACATGAGGTGCTGAGTAATGTCAGTCAAAATTGATGCTTCATCGACCACCCGCTTTCGTGAAGCAGACTTGCCATAATATTCTTTGATGGTCACGTTCCCAGGAACACCGAGAACCCGACCAGGATGGTCTTTCTTGCCTAGAGCAGTCATCAAGACGTCCCGCCGTCCAGAAGGGACGAATGTTCCCTGGGAGGATTGTGCTTTAAGATCCATCTACAATGAAAAAAATGAAAAAATGTGCAAGTGAAAAGTGTTGCAAATATCTATACAAATATCAATTGAAATCAAGTTAATTATTTACTTACAATCTTATCTGCCACTTCGCGAGTGGTGTCAACTTTAAAAGATCCCGTCTTTGTCATGCGGCCGGCTAACCAGACATCCTCGCGGTCGCTGTCCGACGGAGGACTTAATGGTGTGCCCTTAGTCACCTCTCCTCTTTCAATCCTAGCAGAGTGCTCTTCCTGCTTCGCCTTCAGCCTATCCGCCATCATCTGCTCGATCCGAGTCTGGTACCCACCCTGAGACATGGTGTGGCGGTGGACGTTCTTCTCCTGATTCTGCCGACCCTTATTTGCCTTAGCCTATTCAAACAAAAACACATAATTAAATACAGTTAAATGATCTATAAGAAGCATACAAAATTAACTTAATCAACCAACCTGAAATTCTCCATCTTGTCGACTCATGGCAAACATATCCCAAGTATCCTGATCAATCCAGGGATAATCCGAGAACATTTTATCAAGCCGCTTCTTCCCAGATACATAGTACCTGGTAAGATCATGCGTGAACCCATTCCAACTCTTTGATGCCATTTTCATACATTTATGACGATGATCCTCGTCATTTGGCACAGTCCAAGCTACCTACACATTAAATACATAACAACTGGATGGATTATAACTCGGATAATTATCTAATAATGTAAATCAAACGAATGTAAAGGTAAAATACCGCGATAGCCTCCCAAATCTGATCCTTAACGTTCTGTGGAACGTCATTCCAGTGGTTGTAGTTGATGCTTACGTGCTGCTTCGCTTGTAGAAACACCCATTTATTAAATTCTTTAGAACGGGGTCCCTGGGCATTTAGATTAGCATCGAAGGACACCTCAAGCTTCTGCCCGCTTTGCCTGTCCTTCTCTAGTTTCTTCAACAAGGTGGCTCCTCTACCCCGTTTCCTATGAGCCTGTGATGTCTGTATGGACCAAAAATAAAAATAAAAATAGAGGGTTGTAACATTATAAACTTACATTAAAAAGAAGGACTAAAGATAGTATATAACAAGTAAACTTACACTAGAATCAGGCGTAGGCGTGATAGGGTCCTGCGTAGCCCCCACAGTATCCTCCCGTGCATGTGGGCTATCCGACTGATCCATATGTATACCTGTTCAGAAACAATATATATTTATTAACATAGGTTATAACTCAAAATAAATACAGAAGTATAAATAAAAATAACTAGATAGGTCCTGTAGATATACAAAACATATATTCAATATAAGGACAATACGGGAGATTGAAAACTATAGTTTTTGAAGATTGCCAAGCACTGGTCATGGCTTGGCAGTGATGTCCATCATGATCGTAACGTGCCAACTGAACCAGACCCTCACAGGCAGAACTGATCACGGCCTAGCCGTGATGAGCATCACGGCCTAGCCGTGATGAGCATCACGGCCATGACAGATCAACCAGCAGAGCAACATGCACTCAAAACCAAAAATAGAGACATTCCAAACAACTCAAACTCACGATTTCAAGTTTCAACTACTGAGACTACAGTTTCAACATACACTCAAAACCAAAAATAGAGACATTCCAAACAACTCAAACTCACAGTTTCAAGTTTCAACTACTGAGACTACAGTTTCAACATACACTCAAAACCAAAAATAAAAAAATGTGCCATAAAGACTCACCAGAAATAGGTGCTTGCGTGGTGGTGGGGAGGGGAGCTCGAGTGGTGGCCAACGTTCGATGTGGTTACTGAGAGCAGAGGGACAAGGAGAGTTAGAGCGCGGGAAGGGGAAAGAGAGATGTCAAGTTATTGCAAAGAATGAGCGGGAAAGACAGAGTTAGGGGTTAAGAGTGTACCTCAAGGTGGTGGCGAAGAAGCCCTCGCGGTGGTTGCGGTGGAGATGAGCTCGCGATTAGGGCAGAGTGAGAGTGAGGGTTGAGAGTGAGGGTTGAGCGTGATGTAAAGAGAAAAGAGACGTACAGAGCGAAGTGCAGAAGGCGCGCGAGTGTAAACGTTATAATCAAAATAAAACAACATTTTACGTCAGTTGTTTGTAAAAACCGACGTTAAAGGACACTTAATTAACGTCAGTTGTATTAAGAAACTGACGTTAAAAATAAAAAAACTTTTAACGCCCGCTGTTGAAGACAACTGATGTTAAAAGTGTTCTGCAAAAACATTAATTCCTTTGACTACTGTGCTACCTACCCCTGAGCATTAAGTTTATAGATCAGTTTTCAAGAAAATCAGTCTCTCTTCTTACCATTCTTCTATATCAGTCTCTCTTCACAACAATATGTTTACTAATTTAAGCTAATTAATGAAGATTAAACATAAACTTGTTTAAAAAAAGTTTATAAATAAACTGCACTATATATATGGAGTGACCTGCGTTAAGGGTGACAATAGGGCATTTCAGATAGGGATATAGGATTATTTACGTCAGCTAGTTATTTAACTGAAAATCACACTTTTAACGTCAGTTGTTTAAAAAACCGACGTTAAAAATAAATATTTTAAAAAAAACACTTTTAACGTCAGTTGTATTAAACAACTGACGTTAAAAGTTTATTAGTTTCTCCAATAACATTCATTCCTTTGACTACTGTGCTACTTACCCATTCACCTTGTAACCTAATCCTCTTAATGAGCATTAAGTTTTTAGATCAGTTTTCAAGAAATTCAGGTAGTCTCTCTTCTCTATATAAAGAACCATATTCTTCTGTATCAGTCGATCTGTATTACACCCCCCTCTTTTCCTCTATATTTCGTGCTTTTTCCTTCACAATATGCCTCTATCATTTTTGAGGTGTTATTATTTCTTCCTATTCCTAGACTTAAAGGTCTCTGTCTTAATGGTAAAAAAACTTCTGAGGTTGAGTAAATCACATAACATGGATGGTAAGGTTGGGTGAATCACGTAATGTGATTCCCTCACTTTATTTCATCCCCGTCATCCCTTTCACTTTGCTTTGGAAGCAAGTGACTGTGGATTCAAGACGATGCATCAAGGAATTCCAGTGAAGGAGAAGATGCAAAGATCCATTTCAATGTGGATTCACTTTTGCATCATGGAATTCAAGTGAGGGAGGAGATGCATCCATTGGAGTTTCTGAGGACAGAAGTGAGAAGAAAATGACGTTGAAGCAAAACTTTTTTATATTTTAGGGCTATGTTGCAGAATTTTTTTATCTTTTAATCATTTAATTGTAACTTATGAATCGCTTCAATGAGATACGATTTGATTATACATATAAGTTGTTTTATGTTAAGTGTTTATTTATTTTAATTTGCACAAGAATTTGTTTACTAATTCAAGCTAATTAATGAAGATTAAAAATAAACTTGTTTAAAAAAAAGTTTAGAAATAAACTGCACTATATATATTGAGTGACCTGTGTTAAGAGTGACAACATGGCATTTCAGATAGGGATATAGGATTATTTACGTCAGCTATTTATTTAACTGAAGTAAAAATCATACTTTTAGCGTCAGTTGTATAAAAAATTGACGTTAAAAATAAATATTTTTTATTTTAAAAACACTTTTAACGTCAGTTGTATTAAACAACTGACGTTAAAGGTATATAAGTTTCTGCAAAAACATTCATTCCTTTGACTACTGTGCTACTTACCCATTCACCTTGGAACCTAATCCTCTTAATGATCAACTTAATTTTTTAGCAACCTAATCCAATAAATAGCTTCCTTCCTTCCTTTTATTTTTCTGTTTCACAATATGGCTCTGCCATGGAGATTAACTTCATCACTCTTTCTTCCTATTCCTAGACTCAAAGATCTTTGTCTTAATGGTCAAACAACTTCTGAGGTTGTGTAAATCACATAACATGGGTGATAAGGTTCTGTAAATCACATAATGTGAGTTGCTCACCTTATCATCCTTCCGGAGAATCAGCTGCTACAGTTCCAAAACCTCAGCTTATGAATGACCACATTATCAGCATGTACCTCGATTCCAACATGAGTAACACCATCACTGATAGACATGGTCACATTCGGAGTATAGTTTTCCCTTTGGCATATTTCATAAAACTCTCTGATGGGATGTAGCTTTAATGTTTCGGGTGTGATAAGGGGTTCCAAAAGTGGCCTTATGCCTTGCCACACAACCTCCTCATTGAATTCTGGAAAACTCAGTCGCTCGACTCTCCTCTCTTGCTCACCCATGAAGGGAACGAAGCCTCAACAAATGTTTAGGATTTTAAACCCTTTCAATGTAACATTTTATAGGATTTTAAAATTTTGAATGTATCTTGTAATTGTATTATTGATACACTTCATGAATGAGATCCGATTTGGGTAATTGATTCAACTTATACTTCGTACATATATTTTAGTTTTCAAAACAGAAACACAAAACATACAAGCAAGTGAAACTGAAACTTTGAGGAAGGCAATGCGGAAAGGTACATTTACTAGGTAAAAAAAATTATTAAAATAACCTTTAACGTCAGTCCTTACAACAACTGGCGTTAAAATTGAATTAATGAAGTCTGATATTTACAAAACTGCCACCGCCCCCTTTTTAACGTCTAGCTTTTGGTTAACTGACGTAAACCTTTACCGTCTAATGTATATTTTCCACTAGTGATAACTTAAAGATAATAATGTACCTTGGTAGCCGAGTGGTCAAGGGGACCTTGATGCTTAATGGTCAAGGTGTTGAGCTCTGGTGCCTATGGGCCAGAGTGTTAATAATTAAAGTGGAAAGATGTTGTTTTGTACCTTGGTAGCCAAGTGGTCAAGGGGGCCTCGATAGCCGGGTGGTCGAGGTGTTGAGCTCTGGTGCTTATTGGCCAGAGTGTTGTTGTTTTGTACCTTGGTAGCCGAGTGGCCAAGGGGGCCTTGATGCATAATGTCAAGGTGTTGTTAATTAAAAGATATTGGACCTTGGTAGCCGAGTGGCCAAGGGGGACCTTGATGCTTAATGGTCAAGGTGTTGAGCTCTGGTGCTTTTTGGCCGGAGTGTAAGTGAAAAGATTATGTGATAAAAGATTAAAGACTAAAGATGAAAGATAACATTGATGACGATGATGAACTTGGGTAGCCGAGTGGCCCAAGCGGAGGTGGTGATTGTTGGTTGTGCGTTGTGTTGCTTATTCATGCATTGGAGTAGTGGAGCAGCATTGCATCGCATATCATACCTTGTTTGGAATTTTATATATATATATGATGTTAATATGATGAGATGATTATGTTTGATATATTATGTTTATATAATGCATGTTCATCTTGCTAACTGCTTCAATCCCATTATGTTGATATATATGTTTCTTACTCCCCGTCTTTTGTTGTTTGTTTGCATGTATCTTTTTGGATATGTAGAGGACGGTGAGCATCTTGTTGAGGAGTAACTCTGAGGAGTCGCTACTCATAGTTTAATTTATGTTCAGTTTTAGTTTGTTTATCTGAGTTGTTTTATCGGATTGGTTATACCAGCTCTGTAATGTGACATCGGGGTTGGGTTCGTTATATGTTTCCTGTTATGTTTCTTTTAAACAATGTTTTAGTTTTTGTTCGCGTTGAATTTATGTTACAATGCGGCAACCTCTGCGTGGTTTTTATTATTACGATACAATATGCATGTGTTCTCTTTTCCTTTTATATCTTTTACGCTTTATGAATACATGCGGGGTAGAGGGTGTCACACTATCACCGACCCCTTCAAGGATCGGGACTAATATCCCCGAGTGAAGCTGTGAACTCTTCTGTTCCATTTGCTATGAGAGGAGAGGGAGATCGAGAAGAAGAAAGAAAAAAGGGAAAGTAGGAGAGAGAAAAAGGGAAACGTGGACAACTTAAGACCAGGGAAAAAAATGACCTCCTTTAATTTTTCTGATGCTACAAATTTCTTTTAGAGACTATGAAAATAAACTTTCTTCAATCAAAATATTTTTAGATGGTATTTTTGTAAACACAGAACAATAGCTAAATGCTATTATCTAGCAAGTGTGCACAACCGGTACCAGAGCAATGTTAACGCACTCAATAAAATATTTTTAAATGAGTAAATAAAATTACTCAAATCAACCCCCTTAAAATAAATATCCAGAAAATTAATCAATCCAAATAAAATATTATAAGCATATATATATATATATATATATATATATATATATATATATATATATATATATATATATATATATATCTTACTAATATTAAAGAACAATAAAACCGGGGGTGTTACATTACTACCCCCACTTAAAAAATTTCGTCCTTGAAATTTCGTGACTCGTAATTGCACAGGATATCTTAATCCCAAAGTCCTACATTGTATTTCTCATCGCATTCATTTCTCCTATCGACAACTCCATAACATAATACATCCTTATGTCGTTCTATTTATACTCAAACTTTTCACCACCACATTATTCCCATTATCTTCGACATTTCAACTTAGTCTATCACACTCGAAGGACATAATCAAAATTTAATCACATCTATTCTCAATACTGGTCCACTAGAAAATCTTCTTCAACATCTAACTCTCACAACTAATACCAAGATCAACACTAACTTTACCGCAACATGCATCAACTTCCTACTTAAGGTATCCAATCGTAGTCTTAGTCTAGTCGACTTTCCAGATTATATCAAAGTCACACATTTCAAATCTCATATCCAAAACATCGTAATATTTATTAAGATAAACTTAAATCAAAATACCCCACTCATTATCTAATTCATCAATTTTGAACTGCTCTAGAAAACTTAACATCTTTTCCGCTCACGTTCAACTTAGGTGAATCTACTATAGACACCTTCTTGCAAATCTTCAAACTCATACAATCAATCTTAACTACAAGCATTTGATAGTTACTCTAGATTTATTTAACGGTACTCTGCCTCGATCAACATTTGATTTATAATAATTGTCTCACTTATGGATATTGATCTTAAGGGTTCACATCTTATCGGTCACAACTATACCTCAACAAAATTCCCATCACTTCTTGTCTATCTTGCTAAAGGGATGATCGTAGTTAGATACTACACTTACTCCCAACCAACTTTCTAAAGATCATATCATTTTTCTCGCTTGTCCACTCGAGTTAAGGGTGATCCGTTGAACTCAAACTCAACTAGGTCCTCAACATTTGGAGCGGATTTTGCCGACAACGTTGGTAAACTTCGGGTCTTCATTTTGAAACAAAAATTGAAGATATTCCATGAAGTCTGATTAGTCCTCTGATACATACTTTGATTAACTTCTCCACTGCATAGCGGATATTAACAGATAAGAAAGATGTCAACTTCATTCGCCTGTCCACGATCACTCGAAACAAAACAAAATACTTAGAGATCTTCTGTAAACTCATAACGAAAACCATTGCGACACTCACATCTTGACAAGGAAGGTCTCAAGCATCAAGTTATCTCTTTTTCACTGTACTCGACTAACTCTGATATCATGTTATAAATCCGATACCCATCCTCATGACTCATGAGATAGGTCACACGTCAATGACGTTTTTGAAAATATATAGGGTAAAATGGATCAAAAGTGACAAGTTCTATCGAACTACAACAAGATATGGTCTAGATCATGGAAAGAAATTTTCAAGAATTGAAATTTCTTGATCTTACCCTTATAAGAAAGCATATAGAAGAATTCTGTCAAACGGAAAGATACAGGAACATCCAATATGGAAAAATATTCTTCAATAGGATCGTGGGTGTAAAAATGTATGGCTGATACACGTTTACAAACATGAATCTAATAAAGTCCCTTCTTTCACAAGAACTTCCTGCGGATTAGGAACTCGAAGATGAACAGTTCCAAACTCCAACAGGATTCATTCTTCGTACCGGGAATTTACAAAACGACGTTTTAAAAGAAAAACAGTCTGGCAAAAAACTAAGACTGTATCACCTCTACCAAAAGTAAAAGTGACTAGACGAAGTTTCATCAAGAAACTTCTATTATCAAAAAGTCATTTGTGTTACAACTCAAGAAATAGTCATAGCGAATTTTTCAATGAAGTATCAAAATATGTGGATTAATGGATACCATCCAATCAATCCACTCAAATATTTAATACAACTATAGGGACTCAGACAATTTTTCAATTTACTAATTCTTAAGAATAAAATAGTATAGTGAAGAGTTACTTAATCAAGAGACACTCACCCAAGGTTGAAGATTCGGATTGGCTTGTGTCACCTTCAAACAAGCACAAAGGTCTTTCTAAACACGCCTAATTTGGTTTGTTGTTGTCTTCCGTATTCTTCTCTGAACTATGTACTTTTACCGACAACTTAGTCAGTCTCTCAGTCATGCGAAGAGTTGGTCTTTCCTCGTAAATTGAGTCAACGACGCAACAATTTTAGATCGGTCCTTGATGAACTTTTGATAATAATCGGTTACCCAACAAACTACGGATTTCCATCTTAGTTTGGGGTTGCTTCCATGAAATCACTGCTTCTTCTTTATGAACAACACCGATGCTCCCCACATGACACACTTGGTCCCACAACTGTTACGTCAGCAAAAATTCCTGTTAAGTCAACTCGACCAACTTTGTAGGCGATATCCTATACGAAGCGACGGAGATCCGATTGAATCAAGGAACTAGATCGATTAAAAATTCAATTTCCTTCGCGAGAACAAACCTGGAACATTTTCAAGGAATACTCCCTGAAAATCTTCCACAACAGGTACCTCATTCAAATGTATGACACAATCCCAAAAGGATAAACGAATGTGTCAACATGAATCAATGCACCATCTACAAACGATGGGTTCCCACAAGATCTCACCTATATCAAAACCCATCAAAACACACATACTTGTGTGTCAACACACATTGTTTCGACAAGGAAACAATTCAAACAAGGTCCAACCAGAGATCACACAATAAAAACATTACAGACCTATTCCCCATGGTTCCCGAAAGACTCGACCAGCTCTGATACCACTTGTAACACCCCCATTGGGCATTACCTCGTGAACACGTGAGGAAATAAATCAAAATAGGATTTTAATGGTTGCTTTAGGAAATTGATTTTACTTTAAGTCTTAAAACTTGGGTATAAAATTTTTTCTTGCGAAATACTTCGAAAAGGTGATGTACACATCACTGTAGTAGAATCACCTTATACTTGACAACACACATAAATTGAGTTTATTCATAAATCAAACCACCACAACATAGAAGTCTTCCTGAAATTGTTTTATATTTTTCAAGACTCAAATCAAAACCATATGCACCAACTTTCAAAACAAAATACACAACCCAAAGAAAAATCGTAAGCTGGTCACTCAACAAGACATTCCCTGGAAAGACCTTCATGGTTCTCTCCACTATCACCGACCTCTTTGAGGTTCGGGACTAATATCCCCGAGTGAAGCTGGGAACTCTTCTTCACCATCTGCTATGAGAGGAGAGGGAGATCGAGAAGAAGAAAGGAAAAGGGGAAAGGAGGAGAGAGAAAAGGGAAACGTGGACAACTTAAGACCAGGGACAAAAATTACTTCCTTTAATTTTTCTGATGCTAAAAATTTCTTTTAGAGTCTATGAAAATAAAATTTCTTCAATCAAAATAATTTTAGATGGTATTTTTCTAAACACAGAACAATAGCGAAATGCTATTGTCTAGCAAGTGTGCACAACCGGTACCGACGCAGTGTTAACGCTCTCAATAAAATATTTTTAAATGAGTAAATAAAATTACTCAAATCAAACCCCTTAAAATAAAATAAATATCCAGAAAATTAATCAATCCAAATAAAATATTATAAACATATATATATATATATATATATATATATATATATATATATATATATATCTTACTGGTGGTGGTGGTTTGCCGTGGATGAAGGTTGGGGTGGTATGCGGTGGAGGGGGAAAGGTCTCCAAAATCTCACATAAACTACAATAGGAGACTAAAAATGCAATTAAGTCTAAAGTTTTTAATAATGTACGTGAGTAACATTATCCAAGATGTATGTGTATTATATAGGTTATTAATTCTTGTGCTTAAAATTATTTATTTGACAACTTATTTATCCATTTGATTGTGGAGATCCTCTTTATTCTTCCTCTCCATTTTGCCTTATAGTATCATAGTTTGAGTGTATGGAGGGGCAAGTGCTACGGTGCACAAGTGTAATGGGTATTCCCATGGTGCACAAGAAAATTAAACCATTGGATTAAATAAGTTCATAGATCTTATTTTTCTCCTCCCACACTGGATCAAACCCTTGGGCCCACTAATCTTCCTCCACCCCAGCCCCCTTCTTCCTCTTCGAACCCCCCTTCTCTCTCCTCCCTTCCCTATCCTCCTCCACCCTCTTGCAGCGAAGAATCTAATCAAGGGCCTTCTTGATATTTTCATTCTCAAAGTCATCCCAAGCTTCTCCATTTAGACTTGTCATTTGAATTTCAACGTCATGGTTAAAAATATTGTGAACACCTTTACTAGACTGGGATGGCACAAACTGTCTGCAATGATCATTGTTTAATGACAAGTTCAGGGATTTATCAAGCTGCTTTGTTACAGTGTCGATTCACAGCTCCCCTAAAGCTTAAGTTACCATTCAACAAGTTCATTCTTCTCATACAGGCTCTTGGAGGTGGTGGAAGATCAGAAAGTGACGACCAATCTATGCGATGCTATTTGGCACCAACAGTAGCACGGTGTCTAACATATTGGATCACCAAGTGGGATCAGAGAGAGAAGGGAGATTGAAGAAGAAGAAGGGCTGGGGTGGAGGAAGATTAGTGGGCCCAAGGGTTTGATCCAATGTGGGAGGAGCAAAATAAGATCTATGAACTTATTTAATCTAACGGTTTAGTTTACTTGTTCACCATGGGAATACCCATTACACTTGTGCACCATAGAATTTGCCGTATGGAAGATATAAACATGATGATGTGACATTGAGTGTGGTCCAAGTATTCTCTATAGGTCCTAAAACTGGAAAAGGATCATCTCCATTTTTCCTCTCTCCATTTCTATGTATATTAAGTTTTGGGAAAATAAGCATGTATTATACACAAGTGTGTAGCCCTTTATGCATTTATTATTCACAAAACTTTAGAAATGGACATCTCTGTTAAATATGCTTGGATCTCATTCCCAAAAGCTAGCTCTAAGGACAAGGGTTCCCAAGCATATATAAGCATTTCACAGCCCAGGAACCTTGGCAATGTGGTATACAAATGTAACTTCAATACCTTACAAATGCAAGTTCAATACCCATCCTCACGCACAGCATGGGCCTGGGTCCAATTCTAGCATTGCCTGTAAAATCCGGCTCTGATACCATGTTAAATATGCTTGGATCTCACTTCCAAAAGTTAGCTCAAAGGACGAGGGTGCCCAATCATATATAAGCACTGCACAACCCAGGAACCTTGGCAATGTGGGAAATAAATGCAACTTCAATAATCTCCATTTCTTAATAAAAATAGAGAGGATCCCTGCCCATGATTAGGAATGGCAATTGGTAAGGTCTGGGTAGGGTACTATGGTACTCGTTCCCATACCCGCGTTTGGAAAAATTACCCGTACCCGGACCCATACCTGTAACACCCCCCCTTGGGCATTACCTTGTGAACACGTGCGGAAATAATTTAAAAAGAAATTTGCTGGTTACTTTCAAAAATTGATTTAATTTAAGTCAGAAAATCTGGGTGTAAAATTTTTTTCTTCTTAACAATTCGGAAGGATGTGATGCACACAACACAGTAGTACATTTACACTACACTTGACAACACACATATACCAATTTTATTTATAAACAAACCTTCTATAACGTACAAGTTCTTCCTAATATGTTTTTCCTAATAAACCCTATAAATATCATCAGGACTCAGGTACTAAACCTTCTCAAACATACATCCCCAAACACAAACCTAAGCTGGTCGTTCTACAAGACATTCTCATGGCAAGACCCCGTGGTCATCCCCCATGATCAAACACCACTTCAAACATCTGAACTTAAGTCTCCGAGTGACTTAAGAAACTTTCCTGCAACATCTGCACTCATGTACCAAGCTACAACAACAAAACCAGAAGAACAGATATATGCAAGGGTGAGAACCAATATATGGATTTTAAAACGATAACTACATGTGCGACACACAAACATCCTATAACATATATAGTTATAACCACATAGATGTTCAAAAATAAACTAATAGTTTATCAAAGGGTTTCATACCCGACAGTTCAGACACCCCGTTGTGCCCCATTGTATTATTACATTAAAACCTTAATATTTATTTACTTAATCGCACGCTTATCGTTGAAAATACGTAAAAATTAAAACTTATTTAATTATCATATAACTTCTTCAAATTTAAAACACACCAACGTTAATATATATAAATACACACCTGTTTATTTATGACAATAACAAAGCACTGTTAAGGTCACCCTCTCAGTAGGATCCCTCACAGGCATAAACTTCACTACAGACATACTTAGGGGAAATATAAATACTCCTTAGACACACTGGCCGTAATATCTATACTCTAATCGCAATGAATCACAGCTCGACCTCCAGCATCTGGTTCGTAAGGAGTTCCATCCAACTCCTCAGCAACATAACCCTCCATCGGGCCTTCTAACGTAAACCAAAGTAACCCACCAAAAATATAGAACATAGGGGATAAGAAGCAGTTCTATCATCAAAAAGCAAAAAAGAGTAATAGTAAATTATACAGTAATTGTCACAGACATAACATCATTCAACACCTAACTAACAAAACATCCTCAAACTCAAGTATCATCCTCTACCCTCAATCTCAGGCTACTCAAAGACACCATAGCTGCACACCTATTTCTAAGGTGGAAGTGGTCTTGCGAGAACTCTTGATTTTACGTGTATTATATTACCAATACACAGTGTATTATATTACCAATACACAGATGTGTTTTACGTGTATTATATTACCAATACACGGATGTCCTTTTACATGTATTATATTACCAATACACGGTGTATTATATTACCAATACACAGATGTCCTTTTACGTGTATTATATTACCAATACACGGTGTATTATATTACCAATACACAGATGTCCTTGTGTATTATATTACCAATACACTTTTGTTTTTGTGTATTATATTACCAATACACGGTTGTGGAAAACAACACCTATACTTGAATCTCACCAACCCGTTTTAACAACTTCCTAGTGCCTTAACCTTCCACTAGAACTCAACACATATTCTAGGTCACCACACTTCATTAAAATACATAATCTAGATTAGGCATCTCTAAGTCACCATTATCCTCACACCCCAAAACAAACAACTATCTCTCGAACAACATATATATCTTTGCTTAAAATCCACTAAATACAATATTAAAAACCAGGCAGATCATGCATAACACAATATCAACAAAATAGTCAAACATCATAAAATATCACATAAAGCAATTTATCACAACCAGCATATCACAATCAAATCGATTAAGGAATAAAGCCAAACATCCTCAACATCATAAAATCAACCTTAATGTCGATAAACCTACAATCCCCGAATCACCATTGGTTTTACAGAAAAGGTTTCCAATGTGATTTTGGTCTTGTCGATTACTCGACTACTAGTAGGGTTTAGGTCACCCTACACAATTATCAAATAATCTACTACTTATCGATTCCAACGATAGGTTGATTCTTTCCCCCACCTGAGTTAGCACCATAATTCCGACTTCGACGATCCTCATTATCACACCACAGTTTAACAATTTCTCCTTCAACCAAACAATACCACTATAATTAATCAACGAAATCACTCTTAACCTAACTAGCTAGGTTTCAGCCTCCTAATTCAAAATAGGGTTATGATTCTTTTCTCATTCCAAGCTTTTGGATTCTAGTTCCTATAGTCTTAGATAGCTTAGATAAATCATTATAACTTGGAAATATTAACAAAATAATTTAATCTCCCTTTTAATTAAGTTTCGGCCTTACTTAGTAAAATAGGCTAGGAAATTCTCTTTTGATTTCAAGTTTCTAGTTATAACAACTATAGGTATTAAAGAGTAAATATCAAGTGTCATATTGTAAAAATTGAACAAAACTTCCTTTGCCTAAAAATATATAGATTCGGCCTTCAATAGATAAATAGGAAGGAAAATGATTTTGATCATATGCTTTTGGATAATGAAAGTAGGGATTATATCTAGATCATAGAAATTGGTTTCACATTTTTATGATTTTTCTACAATTTTCTAGATTTATTACAAGTTCTAGATCTAGAAATGGAAAACCATGACATATGAAGAACAAAAGCTTAAACAAGAGATGAGATGATGATGTTACCTCATGTTAGGAAAGTAGAAGAATAATAGATGATGAACTTGGCAAGCTTTGTAATGGAATCACTTGGAGCTCTTGAAGAATGAAAATGGAGTTTAAGTGTTTTTGGTGAAGAAATGAAGAAGATGAGTGAAATGGTGAGGGGAGGCCACGGTTTTGAGGACTTTTATAAGGGAAATCTTAGGCCTTGTTTGGTTTTTAACTTTTAGATTAATGGGTTTTGTGATTATTTAATTAATATAAGCTTAACCATAGTTAATAATTAACTTAACTAGGGTTACTTTGCTTAACTATGGTTAATAAATATGTGGCTCACATTTGATGGAGGTGTGGCTGATTTTGGGCCACATCTAGTGGCTCACCAATGAGTCACCGATCCTATCCGTTAGCGGTTCCCGGAAATTCCGTACGCAGCTCCGTCATTTACCCGATTTCAGTTTTTTGACAGGAAAATAATGAAATGAAAGCAAAATAAAATAGGTATGATTTATTGGAGGTGTATGCACGAAATTTGAGAGATTTGGGAGGTTTACAACCACGTAAAATGAGTGGTTAAGAGTGCGTAGATGTGTCTGATTAATACCCGCGAAAGCTTGGGGTATTTTGGTCTTTTCACCAAAAAGTCATGATTACTAGCATTTAATGCTCATAAATTCTTAGTGACTCATCCTCCATGAGTCATCATGTATGGCTCTTTGTCCCGATCTCTTGACGGGTCTCTGCAGTTCTGTTTTCGACTCCGTCAGTTTCCCGATTAGGGTTTTACGCCTGCGTAAAAGCGTAATATTTCGTTTTCGGTTGAAATTTTTCAAAACAACCAAACTCGTTAGAAATATGATTTAAATATAAACCATTTTGTTCACGAGTCAAAATTAGGTTTTCTGATCATTAAAATCTTACTGTTAGTGAAAATACCGACTGTTTTCCGTCCGAACTTTTACCAAAATCCGTCCGAATAAACTGAATATTTTATTTCTGATCAGAAATTTGGAAAGTAGACTTCCTCACAGACAAAATATAAAAAATTTACAAATTTCAGTTTTCGGGTCAAATTAGGGTTTTCTGTCAGTATAAAATTATACTGTCAGTAAAAAAACGCAGACCGGGCTCCGTCTAAATTTTCAACCCAAAATTTCACCGTAGCCTTCTAATATAAGATAGACTATGAATATGATTTTATTTTATTTAAAATCACTTTCTAACTCTCAGATTAAAATGTAATTAATTATATTTTAACCGGTTAAACAGCGTAATTAAAAATCAGGCTGTTACAACAGTCATCGTCATTTTTAAAACAAATGCATGACACTTCTATATTCGTCATCTAAAATTTTGTACTTAATCTCCGGAGATATCCCAACGTCGTGTAAATGAGTTAATCAAGCTCGATTGCCAAATAAGGTACATCTTTTAACCATAGCACACTATCCAAAACTAGGCATAGTGATAACATCTTGAATGGTTTTTCATTGTCCATCAAGGCTCAATGATACGTCATAACATGAATACCTACCAAGGTACCAAGCATAAATCCTTAGGCACGTCTGCCGAATAATCATGTAAAACATTTTGTTTTCGTTACTTTCCTTCATGTTCATTCTTTCCTTGTCAAAGCTCAAAAGCTCACGACCATCTCAACTTTTAAACATTTAAGTTCGTCTTTCAATTTCAACAATAGGACTCCAAGTCCAAATGTGCAAATCACGAAGGTCTAGATCGATGCACCAGCCTTAGATTCGTAGATTTTAGCACATAAAAATCAACATAACTTTTATAGTACACATTATTCACAACTTCACCTTTAGGACATGAAGTCCACAACTTCATCTTTAGGACACACGGTCCACATCATAGAACACTAGAATCCCGACGTCTCGGCCACCAGGTTCATATTTCAACTTTAAAATAATTTTCGTTCTGTGAAACACAAATCCAAAACAAAACTCTACAACTTATCCAAGTTGTTAGAATAAACTCCTCTGAGTAAAACTAATTTACAGCGAATCCTTTTTGTTGGAAATTCATTTATAAAATGGTCAAATCACCAAAACTCATTTTCCTCTAAAAATCCTTATTAAAAAATTTAGTTCTAAAAAAAGTATCGTTTTGAGACTAATTATCTGTTATAACAAATACCGTTGTTTTTAAGAATGCTTTCCGTAAATATTTTCGGAATTAACCGTCATTTAGCCTTTTAAAAATGTTTTAAGTAAAAATTTGACTTTTCTAGTAAAATAATTTTCTCAACACCATAATTAAATTATTTTTGAAACTTAACATTTTATAATAACATTTTCTAATATTTTGCAATTCTTTACGTAAAAATTAATGGTACTAAAATATTTTCACAGTTACGCACTCATTGTGACTCATCGTTCACTCTTACCCCAATAAATCATTAAAATAATAATATTTTCAACTATTCCACATTTTTAACCAATCAAATAATTAAGTAATATTATATTAATATATTCCACCAATTAAAATTCATTATTTCTTATAAACCTTTTTAACATTTTTATCCTCGTAATTAATTAAGCACTGACCACTATCAAGCTTTTCAATACACAACCAACATCAATAATAATTTCATGTCAGTTTATGACATGCATTAAAATGCTATAACAATTAATTATAGATAAACAATTAAAAGCATATAATTTAAACTACTAAAATAATTTAAACTAACGCAAACACACCCAAATAAATTATACAGACCACATACTAATAGCATATAGCTATCGGAAAAACCCCTCAGGTACTCCCCTTACCTCTTGAAGTTTCTTATATTATTCTCCTTCTTGAACAGAGTTCCAATCCGTGGTACAACTTACACGATCACACCAAAAACACTTATCCTTCATCAAACCATAACCAAAATAATCAACATCAAACAATTACAACACCTAAATTCTAAGGCTATGGTTCGGTCATGACTAGTAAAAATGGTTAGGAATTTCTAAAATTCACATGCTCTTGGATTTGTGATCCTTAAGCATAAGAGATTACATAATCAATGATCATGACTTGAAATTGAAACAAAATCCTCTAACACCAAGGTTAGAGTTTGTTCAGCCTTCACAAAATAATTTGACTAGGGATGTTAAAATTTTACAAACTCTTTGATCCATGATCTTAGAGTAGTATAGAGTTAAAAACAATGATCATAAGTTAAAAATAAAACAACATCACCCAATCTCTCAAGAACTTGAATTTGGCCTTCCATAAAAAATAGACTAGAGATGTCATTTTTATTCAATCCTTTAGATTCAACACTTATGTGAACTAAAAGGATGAAATCAAGCATCACTTCAAAGAAAAAGTGAACAAATTTCCTCCACCCACAAAATTAGGGTTTCGGCCTTGAGAGGAAAATTAGGCAAGAAATTTTTAATTGATTCATACTCTTGGATTATAAACATAGAGATGATAACAAGTTGATAGAAATTGGTTTCATGATCATAGGATTTTTCTATGATTTTCTAGAGATTTTTGAACATGAAAACCCTAAGATGAAACATGATGATCATGACCTTGAATCATGAAAATAAATGAAGAACATAGAGATGAATGAGTGATATGAGCAAGGTATACCTCTTGGAATTTTAAAAAGAGCAAAAGATCAAGTAGTTGCTTCACAATTTTGGGTTGTAGGAAACTTAAGAACTTTGAGAGAAATGAGAGAAAAGATGATGAAGGAGATGAAGTTAGAGAGAAATGAGTGAAATGGCCTATTAAGGGAGTTTTGGCCGTGGGAATGGAGGGGCAAAGGTGTCCAAATTGTTTTTCATTTAAGGACAAAAGTGTAATTTCACTTAGGGCTAATGGTTATTTAATTAAGACTTAAGGACATTTTGGTAATTTCAAACCTAAGGTAATCATGAAAATTGAGTGGTCATGGTTGAAAGAGATGTGACTGATTTTTTACCACAAAAACAAGATGAAGAAGCAAAAATGAAGTTGTCTTTCCTTAACCATGGTTAATGTTTAACTAGGATAGGTTAGGTTAGGGGTATTTTGGTCTTTTCACACTTAAACCCATCATTACGTAAATTAAATACTAGGTGAGTCACCCCTATGACTCACCACCCTAGGTGGCAAGATGTCTCCTCATCCGATGTCAGGTTTTGTCTCTGCACGCCCGTTCTCGACTCCATCGATTACCCGATTTAGGTTTTACGCCCAAATCATGTATAATAACCTATTTATTTTGAAAATTTTCAAAATAACCAATATTGTTGGAAATGGGATATAAAATCTATCCATTTTGTTCTCGGGTCAAAATTAGGTTTTCTGATCAGTAAAATCTTACTGTCAGTCAAAACGCAGACCGGGTTCTGTCTGAATTTTCAACCCAAAATTTAACCATAACTCTCTAAATTAAAGTAGAGTATAAATATGACTTTGGTTTATCCAAAATCATTTTCTAAGTTTCATATAAAAATATAAATGTTTATTTATATTTATACCGATCTTAGAATGCAGAAAAATCGGGGTGTTACAGTACCTTCATGGGTAGTAACTTTAGTACCCTTACGCGTATCCTCTGGGTACCTAAGAACCCGTACACGCACCCGTTACCCGCACTTTAACAGTGGAAAAGCAATAAATAACAAAAGAAAGTTATAACAATTAAAAAACAATTCAGCAATCTTTTAAATCCACCCATAAAACATTACAAAAAAATATTTAAATAAATAAAAACATTCGAAAAGGAGTTATAGATACAACTAGGTTTAGAAAGTTATGAATCTTTAGATTAATTTTGGTTTTAAAATTTGTATGATAGTTAAAATTATATATATTAGTAATATAAATAAATAAACAAATATTTATATATACATTTAAATATGTACGGATATGGGGCGGGGTGGGTACCATAGTACCCGTACCCGTACCCGCACCATTCAAATTTGCTGATAATTACCCGTATCCAGATCCTTACCCATTGTATAGGTAATTACCCTACCTATTGTGGATAATTTTTACGGATACCCAATGTATATAGTACAAATTGTCATCCCTACACATGATAATGGGAGGAGAGGGAAATGGAGAGTCTCTACCACTATGTGATAGCCTCCTGAGTCGGCGACCTGACATAGTTGGAATGACGATTTCTTAGTGACCCTAAATTGTTGGAATTAATAAAGTCTCTAATTATCATATACTAATTCTGATTCTAAGTGATAGGTTATTAGGTTAATCTCATATAAGTTCACTAATATTTGTAAACATTCTAATTGACGATGATATACGTGGTAATTTATGCATATGTTAATATTTATTGGGCCAAGCTCGATGTGGCCCGACACCATTGGGTAAAGGCCCATTCTTGAAGTAACCTAGGTCAATGCTTGAACATTTTGCGATTACTTTTTGCACCTTATTTTTTCTCCATACACTTATTCTGAAATTCTTTTATTTTTCTTTTCTGAAAATACCTTTCACCCACGACAACCATTTATCATCCCTCTCTTCCATTTTTCCAGTACAACTCTCCTCCAGCCCCATTTTTTCACACCCCTATCACCATTTCTCAAACCTTCTTCACCATTTCTCACATCTTTGCCATTGTCATTTTTTACTCTCACTGTAGAAATTGAAGAGAGACGTTGCCAATGCGAAAGAGCATTCATCTGAGACCAGGTGAGTTTTTGTTGATTTGTTTATATTTGTGCTGTCAAGAATTTGTTTTCCGGAATGATTCAGAAATTAAATTCCATAATTCATTTGCAATACCACCACAATTGGTTTCCGGAAGATCATAAATGTTTTTTTACAGTTACTGGAATTTAATTTACGGATGTGTAAAATGATTATCCAAAATTTAATTTTTGACTGTATAAAATGACCATCTGTATTTTTTAGAGTTATGATGGCTTAATTTTCAAATTCATGAAATGATCATCTAGAATTTAATTTTCGGATATGTAAAATGGTCATATGGAGTTTAATCAATTTTAATCATATCCATAATTCCTAATAAATCTAAAACTTTTATGACGCAACCATAAAGATCAAACAATAGGTGTAGAGAATTATAATGGTAGTAACATATACTTCCATTTTTTTTCTTAATCAAACCACAATATTGAAGAAAATGTAAAGGATGGTCAACACAAAGGACAATTCTAAATCCCAACCACCCACTCATACATCTATTTCAAGTTTTTTTTTCATAAACCAAAAATATATATTGATTGAGAGTATTGAGAGTACTCTATTCTAAGTAGAACGGGAAACTTGTGTGAAAAGATCAGATATGTTGTGTCATCTCCCGGTCTTCCTAGCAAAATTTTCAACACAAGTAAAAAAAAGGTATTGCTCCATGCATTTTGATAACATATCTTGAACCGCTAATTCCAACTACCATTATTTCACTCTCCCAAATCATTAAACAGAACATTCTTTGTTATTGAAATACGATAAAATCTAGCAAAAATTTCCCACAATATCTGAATCCACCCAAAAAAAAAATTACACAAGTCCTTCTACCAAAAAGAACACTTCTAAGACTCTTAATCATGTGGTCAGGGGTTCGATTCATGGCTCATGCATATGGAAAACATCTGTTGGGAGAGGCCAACCCCTTAAAAGGATCTCACTACCTTGAGGGATTAGTCTCTAACTCCCGACCGGAGGATACCCGGGTTAAAAAAAAAAGTACTCCTGCTGGAATTATCCCCATAACCCACACGGTGATACTAACACCTATATCTTGATGCAAGCACTTTGTTCCATGAGCTTCTACCTCACAAGTTCAGTGCACCTCTTCCTTCCTATTCCTTTTCCATTACCCTTTTGATTTTCTTTTGGATGCAACTCTTGGTCCCATTTTGGGGTGGGGCAGGGCCTTCCGAGACCCAATGGGCTTAATACAAATAAATAAAAATTTAAATGGATATAGTTTTTATTCATGAAAATATCATGAATTTTTGTTAAATTATTATAATTACATCTAAATTTAAAAAGATTATAATTCTTTACCAATTAAAATTATACTTATTTCATTAGTTTACTTTCCTTAGCAGCTGTGTGAAAATTTTGAAATATATAAAACAAAATGAAGATTGTGAATTTTTTTTATAGTATAGTACATGCATTAATGATATCTCAAAATTACTGATATTACTAATTTTTGGTCTTTTTTATCATTGTCTTGTCTGATTAAGATACGATGATAATTTAAATTTAATATTTATAATTAAATTAATGTCTAGAATTTGTCTAAGGGTGACATACTCACATTAATGATATACATAGGTGCCATTGTGTTATTGTCATTATTTTTAACATGAAAATTAATTGCAGCAGTTCCAGTCAGAAAAAATAAAAATTGCAGCTGTCCTAAGAAAATTTAAATGAAATATATTCACTAAAATGTTTGTAATTTTTTTGGGTAAACCCGGGTATCCTCCGATCGAGAGTCAAACATCCTGACCACATGTTTAAAGGATCAAGTTATCTATCAATTGTGAGATATCATGTTGGTAATGTTTGTAAATTTAAATTTAAACATATTATTTACTCGAAATTGCAACCACTTTAATAACATTGGTAAACTATCTCAAGTGGCAAATAAAAAATATATTCTCTAAATGAGCCCCATACACGAGAAATGATTTCCTTGTGAGCTTTCAGCATTTATATTATATACATTTGTGTTGGGTCGATATTATGTTTTGTATATAGGCAAATTCTACAGTGGGCGAGTGACACAAGTCACTCACCGTGAGAGGCCAAGTTTTACAGGCTATAACCTGACCGAGTCCCACTTATTTTGTGATTTTGCAAAGAAGTCCCCGTCACGGCGGCGGCGGTCGCCGTTGTCACCATCTCTGCACCATAGCCTCCAAGCCAAGTTCTTCGCCCAGTTCACTCCATTCCTCTCCCACCCCACCTCCAACCTCCCCACCCACTGCTTCTTTGTTCTTCGTCTCCGGCCACCCTCTTACTTTTTGCCCGACACTACGACCAGAAAGGCCACTTGGGGAATAGCGTTCTTACTCTTCCTGCTCTGTTTCTTCATTGGCTTCTTACTCGGCATGTCCCCCTTCGAACACGTGGCGGTCGATGACGACATCGAGATCAAGAGCCCACATCCTACCAAGGCTCGATTCCTCCCCGACGAAACCAGTTTCACGATCGATCCCCTGAGATGAAGGGGTGGTGGCGGCGGCGGCGGAGGGAGGAGTCTGAGCCTCTCTCCCGTTCTGTTGGATTAGGTTGTGGCGGAAGAAGAATCCATCTGTCCAACAGAGATGCTGCCGTGGCGGTGTACAACGACGTTTGTGGTGAAGAGATAAACGGAAAACGACTGCGGCGGTGGTGCATTTGTGATGGAGGAAGAGACCAAAAACGATGACAGCTGCTCAACCTCTCGAATACGTTGAGGATTCGGAGGAAGCTCCCGTGGCTGCGATCGATTTCGTCGGACGGTGTAGTCGCCGTCGAGGATCCGGTGGCGACGAAGCGAAATACTCGTAGAATGCGAGCGAAGCTTGAACTCACGAGATCGTACAGAGAGCTCTGAAAGGTTTGAGATTCATCAGCAAGACCGAAGAAGGAATGGAATTCTTAAGCTCTTGGCATGTGACACCCATGGTGGACATGTTGTATAAGTAAGACTGTGTTTTCAGCAGAATTGGCTACTAGTTTATTGACTAGTGTTGAATCACCGGCAAGTGTACTGGGTCGTCGTAACTAATAAAACACGGTAAGCAATTACCGAGGTCGGACACAGGGATTGGGCTACCAATTCTACCAATTTGCGAGAAGTTCGAAACGTTTGACCAAGCAAAGGCAAGTGGTTGAGGAGAGAGAGAAAATAGGATCACAATTCAAATTAACAAATCAATTAGAAATCAAGAATTAAAATCTGGAATTAAAACATCTAAGGTCACAAATCTACCTACCCAATCATGCATAGTACCCAAGTGATGATGATTTCCTCCCTAAGTTCAATTACAATGTCAACCAGGACCCCCAAATTCTCCTAATGACACTGTCGTGCTCAATAGGACGTATTCAACGATTGAGTTAATTACTTACTAGGTCTCATAACCCAACC
Organism: Sophora flavescens; assembly: GCA_030762895.1. NCBI lineage: Eukaryota > Viridiplantae > Streptophyta > Magnoliopsida > Fabales > Fabaceae > Sophora > Sophora flavescens. The sequence continues at coordinate 176,161,832 of CM061063.1, read as the reverse complement.
ATCAAACTCTATTAAATCTGGTTCCTATAAGGTTGCACCGATCTCCTATTCACTCTCGTGCAATATTCGATCAATGATCCCAATTCAAGTTCTAAACGCAAATTGCCTACTAAGCCTCAACACGTTAACAAGTCAATCAGGCATGCATATGATCAACGCAACAAATTCAGAATTGGAAAACAATAATTGAGATAAAGGAGAGAAACATACATCACATTGAATCTACACCTTCATGGGTGGTTTCATTGATCCCTTAAACAAGGGGATTAGCTCCTCATGCTTGTAACAAGACACAAACAATCGAAACTCATCATGATTGTACAATAGAAAAAGAAAATAAGGAGACGCAGATCCAGAGAACAAGGATTCGTCAAAAACCGATCTAAAACAAGTGGGTAACAAAAGATGGTTTTCAATCTGCCCCTAAATCAGCAACTTATAATTTTCAGATTCTGCGCCCGCTCGCGAGGCGAATATTAAAAGTGGCGTGCTTTCAAAATTGGATTCTCGCGAGGCGAGATGATGTTTCGCGAGGCGAGACTTCAAATTCTAGTCTGTCACGGTCGTGACCTTCATCACGGCTAGGCCATGATGGTCTCTGTCCTTCAGGGTCTTCTCACCACATGCTGGTCTTCAGGCTTCGCGAGGCGAGACAGAAAGGATGACTGCTGCTGCTCAGCTGGTCTTCAGGCTCGCGAGGCGAGTAGCCTCTCGCAGGGTGAATATTTCCAGAATTGCAATTTCCACTGTTTTCTTCATTCCATTGACTCGAAGAGCTTCACTTTTAACCTGAAACAACAAAAAGAAACGAAAAGCGTAATTCTACTCAAAATAAACTAAAAACCACTAAAAATGCATAAAACGAGTCAAAGTCTAACTTAGGGACAAAACAAGGTCAATTTGGGAGATTAGCGAGGGTGACTCGCCCAATTAGGCACAAAATATACCCCTTTTCTAGCTGGAAACTAGATGAGCCAGAGGCTTATCAAAACACCCCAAACTTAAACCTTGCTTGTCCCCAAGCAAGCTAAAACTCAAAAAGACTCAAGACTTGGCAAGCTTAAAGGATTCAATCAATTTTTGCACAGATTTCATACAATTTAACACAACAATTTTTCCTCAATGTTTTCCCCCTTGCAACAATAATCCCCACATTCATTTACTTTAAACAATTGAGAATTCTACCATTCATGCAATCAGTAATCTGAATTGAGGATCTAAGTAGCACACAAAAGGGAGATCACCATATTCAAACAAATGCCTTCCTCACAAGGGCATTTAATATTTCACTCATTCGCTCAATTTGTCTAGGCTAGCAACATTCACTCTATTTCACAATTCAATAGCACTTTCCATGGATTTGATTTTCATCTAAACAAAGTTCCCACAAAAATGTATGCATCATCAAAAGGTCTTTTAAAGGTTGTAATGGGGCCTGGCTAAAGGTAGGATATTCAAAGGTACTAGGCTTAAGTCCCTAGGAATTAAGAGAGCATGAGCATTTTGACACATAGAACTTCTACTCAAATTCCTTTTTCCATTTTTCCTTTGTGCCTTGGGTGACTATAGCCTTTCTCTTCTAATACCCTTTTTTGACATTTTGTTACTTTTCTTCTTTCTTTTTTTTTCTTCTTTTGCCTTTGGCTCCAACCTTTATTTTTATTTTTCTCAACCCAGAATGACATATCATACCTTGTAGCCACCCCAAACTTACTTTTTTGCAACCCCTCTCTTGCTAAGCTTCCATGCTCTCCTAATCCTAAGATCGGGTCAACATGGTTTTTTTTTTCCGGATTTTTGGCTTATAATATAGGGTCATCAAGAAACAATAGGCTAATCCGGCTCAATGTGGCTAACTAGGGAACATGCATTAGGGATGGTTCTTTTAGGCCAAGTAGTTATTTCAAAGAAAATCTGCCTAGATCATTTGATGCAACACATAAACATGCAAACCATGAAGAGATTCAAGCAAATCAGGGAAAGTGCAACTTAAAAGTGATTTACACAATCAAAAACAATGTTAGAGGCTCAAATCCTCACCTGGACATTTTTGCAAATTGTTTGACCGAGATACAATTTCTAGTGTGTGCACCCCTTCACCCCAAACTTGTCATAAATCAAGCAATCACAATAAAATTTCTCAAAGTTCAATTTTCAATTTTTCACATGGGGATCAAATTTTCGATTTTCAGAACCTAGGGGGAAATCATCAATGGGCAACCTAATTCATGCAATCAATCTATGCTAAATTTAATTAAAATCCACCAAGCTTGCCGACACAACACTCATACAAATACTCTTGATCTTCTCAAATTATTCAAGAGCGACATTCAAAAAAAAAAACAAAAACAAAAACAAAGAAATTGGTTCCCTCCCCCACACTTAAAGCATACATTATCCTCAATGAAAGAACACAGATATAAAATAAGAGTAAGGAAAGGAGAGGGTGCTCCCTGATCAAGTTGTAGTGTAGGTGGGCGCTTCCACGGAAAGCTCTTCTACGGTTGCATCCTCATCCAATTGGTCCCTCGGGCACCCCCCTGTGGCATAGCATCCCGGTCCCCAGGGTAGTCCTGCCACCCAAGCCGAGGGGATAGCTCCTCCTGAAAACTCAAATTACAGATTCGCGAGGCGATACATCACTCGCGAGGCGAATCTGGACTCAAATCACGAGGCGAGTAATAGCGCGCGAGGCGAATCTGGAATTCCAAGAGATGATGGTGCCCAGAATCGCGAGGCGAAAGTAACTCTTGCGGCACGAGACAGAAGCGTGAGCAAGCCTCTGAGATTCAGGGCTTCTGTCTCGCGATGCCACTATGTATTCGCGTGGCGAATCTTTTTTTTTTTATAAGAGAAAATGACAGAAATATAAAGGATACCTAGCTTGGGTTGCCTCCCAAGTAGCGCTTGTTTAACGTCCCGAGCCTGACTCAAGTCACCCCTAAGGGTTAACTCAGAAGAAGCACTTGCTTGCCATTTGGGATTGATTCCCCATGATAATGCTTTAGCCTTTGCCCATTTACCTTGAAATTGCCAGAGGCCCCTTCTAATTCTACTGCTCTGTGTGGAAAAACTTGGAGGACCTTGAATGGTCCTGACCACCTTGATTTCAGCTTCCCAGGAAAGAGTCTCAGCCTTGAGTTATAAAGAAGTACCATTTGTCCGGGCTCAAACCTCCTAGGCAAGATGTGCTTGTCATGCCATGCCTTAGTCCGCTCTTTGTAGATTCTTGCATTTTCATATGCTTGCATGCGGATCTCGGACAACTCATTTAAGTCCAAAAGCCTTTTCTCACCGGTCTTCATCAAATCAAAGTTGAGTTCTCGAATTGCCCAATAAGACGTTTCCTCCAATTCCACCGGCAAGTGGCATGCCTTTCCAAACACCAAATTGTAAGGAGACCTTCCAATTGGAGTCTTGAAGGCAGTCCTATAAGCCCATAAAGCATCATCTAACCTTTTTGACCAATCCTTCCGTGAGGAGTTGACGGTTTTCTCAAGAATACGCTTCAACTCACGGTTGGATACCTCCGCTTGCCCATTGGTTTGGGGATGATAAGGAGTAGAGACCCTATGCTTGACCCCATACTTCTCAAGAAGCTTGTGCATTTGATTGTTGCAAAAGTGGGATCCCCCATCACTAATCAACACTCTATGAACCCCAAACTTCGAGAAGATATTGCGCCTTAGGAATTTCATGACTACCCGCGCATCATCCGTGGTTGTTGGGATTGCTTCTACCCACTTTGACACGTAGTCCACAGCCACCAAAATGTATTGATAGGAGAAAGATGGTGGGAATGGTCCCATGAAATCTATCCCCCACACATCAAAGAGCTCTACTTCAAGCATGCTACTCAAGGGGAGCTCATGCCGCTTGGGGATGTTGCCAACTCTTTGGCAACGATCACAATTCTCAACAAAGGTGTGGGCATCCTTGAAGAATGTTGGCCAAAAAAACCCACTTTGGAGGATTTTCTCTGCTGTCTTCTTTCCCCCATAATGCCCACCATAATCCGAGCTATGACAATGCCACAACACGTTTCCGATTTGGTCATGGGGAATGTACCTCCTTAGGATCCCATAGCATTGCTTGAAAAGATAGGGGTCCTCCCACACATAGTACCTTGCATCCGAGAAGAACTTCTTCCTTTGTTGACTAGTCCAACCTTGCGGAACCACATTTGAAGATTTGAAGTTGGCCATGTCCGCGAACCAAGGAGGGGAATTTTCAATGAGTGCAAGCAGTTTTTCATCAGGAAATTCTTCCTTGATGTCTAAAAATTCCTCCTCGGTGTCGGGATTGACCAACCTAGATAAGTGGTCCGTCACACCATTGTCGGATCCCTTCCTGTCCTTAATCTCCAGATCAAATTCCTGCAAAAGAAGAATCCACCGAATTAATCTAGGTTTGGCCTCTTGTTTTGTCATCAAGTGTTTTATGGCCGCATGATCAGTGAAAACAACAATCTTAGACCCCACAATGTAGGATCTAAACTTATCTAAAGCAAAAACCACAGTAAGTAGTTCTTTTTCAGTGGTGGAATAATTAGCTTGTGCCTCATTCAAAACTTTACTTGCATAATAAATGACATGAGCTAACTTTTCCACCCTTTGTCCCAAAACAGCCCCCACCGCATAATCACTAGCATCACACATGATTTCAAAAGGTAAATTCCATTTAGGTGCAGTGATTATGGGTGTGGTGACAAGCATATTTTTCAAAATAGTGAAGGCATTTAAACAAGAAGCATTAAACTCAAAGGATACATCATTCACAAGAAGGTCACAAAGCGGCTTTGCGATTTTGGAGAAGTCCTTGATGAATTTGCGGTAGAACCCGGCATGCCCCAAAAAACTCCTCACCCCTTTTACATTGGTTGGTGGGGGAAGCTTCTCAATCAACTCAATCTTTACTTTATCAACTTCAATCCCCCTTTGGGAGATTTTGTGCCCCAAGACTATACCTTCCTTGACCATGAAGTGGCATTTCTCCCAATTGAGCACAAGGTTAGTCTCTTGGTGCCTTTTAAGCACCGAAGTCAAGTTCTTCAAGAAATTGTCATATGAGGTCCCAAAGACCGAGAAGTCATCCATGAACACCTCAATGCATTTCTCCATCATGTCCTAGAAAATAGAAAGCATGCACCTTTGGAAAGTAGCAGGAGCGTTGCACAATCCAAAGGGCATCCTCCTATAGGCAAAGACTCCATAGGGACAAGTGAAGGCCGTCTTCTCTTGATCTTGAGGATCCACCACAATTTGATTATAGCCGGAGTAACCATCCAAGAAACAATAGTACTCATATCCGGCTAACCTTTCTAGCATTTGATCAATGAAGGGAAGAGGGAAGTGATATTTCCTTGTGGCCTCATTTAGCTTTCTATAGTCGATACATACTCTCCACCCCGTGATGGTCCTTGTTGGGATCAATTCATTGCTTTCATTGACCACCACGGTTGTGCCACCTTTCTTTGGGACCACATGAATTGGACTAACCCAAATGCTATCCGAGATTGGATAGATGATTCCGGCATCCAAAATTTTAATCACTTCCTTATGCACAACTTCTTTCATGATGGGATTTAACCGTCTTTGTGGTTGAACCACCGGCTTATGATCATCCTCCATCAAAATCTTATGCATGCATAGGGAAGGGCTTATACCTTTTAGGTCCGAAATCTTCCACCCAATGGCGGATTTGTGTTCCCTAAGAACTCTCAATAGCTTCTCTTCTTCATCCTTTTTCAAGGCATTGCTAATGATTACCAGATGTTGTCCCTTCTCCCCCAAGAATGCATACCTTAAGTGGGTTGGGAGTTGCTTCAACTCTGGTGCCTTGTTATCTTCTTCCATTCCTTACTTGTTGAGCTTTTCCTTTGTACATTCATCCCTTAGGAGACTCGGTAAGGCTTCCATGTGTTTCAAGCACTCAAGATAGTCCTCATCCCCCAAAGGGTCTTCTTCCTCACTATCATCATCATGGGATTTTACCAACACTTGTACAAGTGAAGAACCATGGGCTTCTCTAGTGGCCTTTGCCTTGACAATCGAGTCCACCATATCCACTCGATACACATCCGACCTCTCAGTGGGGTGCTTCATTGCTTCAAAGACATTGAAGACTACATTCTCATCTTGCACCCTTAGAGTGAGTTTCCCTTGTTGCACATCTATCAAGGCACGCCCAGTGGCCAAGAAGGGCCTACCCAATATGAGAGGGATCTCGGCGTCTTCATCCATATCAAGCACCACAAAGTCCGCCGGAAATATGAACTTGTCCACCTTCACTAACAAGTCTTCGACCACCCCATAAGGATATTTTATAGAACGATCGGCTAGTTGGAGTGACATCCGTGTATCCTTGACTTCTTTGATCCCCAACTTCTTCATCATAGAGAGGGGCATCAAGTTGATGCTTGCCCCTAGATCACACAACGCTTTTCCTAGAGTCATCTCCCCAATGGTGTATGGTATAGAAAAAAATCGGGATCCTTCAACTTTGGAGGTAGTTTTCTTTGAAGAATGGCAATACACTCCTCGGTCAAAGCAACCGTTTCCTCATCCACTATTTTCCGCTTCTTGGAGAGAAGCTCCTTCATAAACCGGGCATAAGATGGCATTTGTTCCAAGGCATCCGCAAATGGAATGTTAATTTGAAGTTTACGGAAGACATCAAGGAATTTATTGAACTGTTTATATTGTTGAGGCTTTTTCAATCTTTCAGGATATGGTACCTTCATTTAGGGCGGGAGGTCTTTGGGTTCAACCCACTTCTTTTTTCGGAACTCTTCATCTACAAGCTTCAACCTTCTCCCTTGCTCCGGTGCCTTGTCACTTGCCAACTCCTCTTTCTCAGGTTGCTCTTCCTCAACATGTGGTTGTTTCGGGGCCTTGTCTTCCTGAGAACTAGTTGCACCCCTGTTAGATCCCAACACCCTACCGCTTCTAGTTGTTACGGCATTGCATTGGTTCTTAGGGTTGTTCTCGGTATCACCTGGGAAAGTGCCTGGGAGACGCTCATTTAGTTGCCTTGCGAGCTGAGCCATCTGCATCTCTAGATTCTGAATTGCCGACCCTGTATGAGTTGCCAACTTGTCAACGACTGTGCCTGTATTGATTGACAACTTCTCAACTGCCGCGCGCATCTTCTCAAAAGTCAACTCCCAAGGTTGCCTTCCACCATCTGTTATTTGCAACTGATTAGTCCCTGGGAATGCCTGCTGAGTATTACGCTGATGGATTCCATAGTTTGGCCTCTGACCCTGTTGAGGGTGTTGTTGCCAATTCTGTTGAGGTTGTTGCCAATTCTGTTGAGGTTGTTGTTGCCCGGATAGACCGCCACTAGCATTACTCCAAGCGAAACCCGGATGGTCTCTCCTCATATAACCCCTATTCTAATTCTGACTGTAATCATTCTGTCTGTTCCTCTGATAGTTGTTCTGGGGCACGCTGTCATAGAAATTATGGCATGAGTCCACATGTTCTTGAGAGAAGTTGAACGGACAGTTCTGAATGTCATGATCTCCATTACAATTTTCACAACCCGGAGGCATTCCTTTGTGTATCACATTAACCCTCCTGTTCCCAGACAAAGCCGCATTCTGCATCTTCAACAGTCTATTTTGCTCTAGTATGGCTTCTATTGTTACAGAACTGACTCCACTTGAGGTTTCCCTACCACGGTTGTAATCATTGTACGACATCTTCTCCAATAACTCCCATCCATCCTCAGTTGATAAATAAGAAAAAGAGCCACCAGCTGCGGCATCACAATTCATCTGGTAGCGCCCCCTTAACCCGTTAAAGAAATGTTGAACCTTGGAGACCGGGTCAAAGAAACCTGAAGGACATCTTCTCAATAGCACATTATACCTCTCCCAAGCTTCATTATAAGATTCATCTTCTGTCTGCCTGAAAGACGTGTCGGCTACTCTTGCTTGTGCCACTTTCTGAGGAGGAAAATACTTGGTGAGGAACTTTTGGGCCATTTGCTCCCATGTTCTGATACTGTTCTGATCCAAGCTGTCAAACCAATCGTGAGCGACATCCCTAAGAGAGAGAGGGAATAGCCGCAAGCGAAACTCATCTTGAGAAACTCCTCTTGTCTTCTGCATGTCACAAGCCTCAAGGAAGCGAGTGATGTGTCTATGAGGGTCTTGTTTGCCACTCCCATCAAATTGATTCTCACGGATATAGGCTGTGACACATCCTTCCACTCTGAAGGAATCTGTATTGAGGTTGCCCCTCACGATAGAAGAATCACAATCACCCAAGTTGGGTAGATTGTACTCGAAGAGAGGCTTGTAACGAGGAGGAGGAGGAGGAGGAGGGTTTTCTTCGGCCATCCTCTCAAAATTAATAGCTTCAAGCCTCTTTCGTTCTCTGGCTTCCTTCCTTAATCGCCTCTCAGTCCTGGTGATCTCCGAATCAAATAGCAAGTCCTCTTGTGAAAGGGTACCTCGCATACAAAAACAAGGCAAGACCAAGTGGAATCAAAGAAGTAGAGAGAAATAATAGTAAATAAATAGCAGAAAAAAATAAAAATAAAAACAACTTAACCAAATAATCAAACTTCCCAAAAATTAGGAAAATTGGTTGTGCCAATCCCCGGCAACGGCGCCAAAAACTTGTTGAGTCACCGGCAAGTGTACCGGGTCGTCGTAAGTAATAAAACACGGTAAGCAATTACCGAGGTCGGACACAGGGATTGGGCTACCAATTCTACCAATTTGCGAGAAGTTCGAAACGTTTGACCAAGCAAAGGCAAGTGGTTGAGGAGAGAGAGAAAATAGGATCGCAATTCAAATTAACAAATCAATTAGAAATCAAGAATTAAAATCTGGAATTAAAACATCTAAGGTCACAAATCCACCTACCCAATCATGCATAGTACCCAAGTGATGATGATTTCCTCCCTAAGTTCAATTACAATGTCAACCAGGACCCCCAAATTCTCCTAATGACACTGTCGTGCTCAATAGGACGTATTCAACGATTGAGTTAATTACTTACTAGGTCCCATAACCCAATCATCAAAATCTATTAAATCTGGTTCCTATAAGGTTGCACCGATCTCCTATTCACTCTCGTGCAATATTCAATCAATGATCCCAATTCAAGTTCTAAACGCGAATTTCCTACTAAGCCTCAACACGTTAACAAGTCAATCAGGCATGCATATGATCAACGCAACAAATTCAGAATTGGAAAACAATAATTGAGATAAAGGAGAGAAACATACATCACATTGAATCTACACCATCATGGGTGGTTTCATCGATCCCTTAGACAAGGGGATTAGCTCCTCATGCTTGTAACAAGACACAAACAATCGAAACTCATCATGATTGTACAATAGAAAAAGAAAATAAGGAGACGCAGCTCCAGAGAACAAGGATTCGTCAAAAACCGATCTAAAACAAGTGGGTAACAAAAGATGGTTTTCAATATGCCCTTAAATCAGCAACTTATAATTTTCAGATTATACGCCCGCTCGCGAGGCGAATATTAAAAGTGGCGTGCTTTCAAAATTGGATTCTCGCGAGGCGAGATGATGTTTCGCGAGGTGAGACTTCAAATTCTAGTCTGTCACGACCGTAACCTTCATCACGGCTAGGTCGTGATGGTCTTTGTCCTTCAGGGTCTTCTCACCACATGCTGGTCTTTAGGCTTCGCTAGACGAGCAGCCTCTCGCGAGGCGAGACAGAAAGGATGACTGTTGCTGCTCAGCTGGTCTTCAGGCTCACGAGGCGAGTAGCCTCTCGCGGGGCGAATATTTCCAGAATTGCAATTTCCACTGTTTTCTTCATTCCCTTGACTCGAAGAGCTTCACTTTTAACTTGAAACAACAAAAAGAAACGAAAAGCATAATTCTACTGAAAATAAACTAAAAACCACTAAAAATGTATAAAACGAGTCAAAGTCTAACTTAGGGACAAAACAAGGCCAATTTGGGAGATTAGCGAGGGTGACTCGCCCAATTAGGCACAAAATATACCCCTTTTCTAGCTGGAAACTAGATGAGCCAGAGGCTTATCAACTAGAGGAGTAGTTAAATACAAAATACAAGTAACTGAAAAACTATAAAATAAAGCAACCACTAATCCCAAGGCTAACAACTCCTAATAATATGGGATTCTCCTAAAGAAAAAGTAAAAGCAACAGACTTCCTAACAAATAGGAATTTATTCAGAAAACAAACTACTAAAAATCTTAACACCCTCCCTTAAACTGAATGCCATCTATCAATCAGTTTAAAACTGAACTTGAACAAACTCCAAGTAATCCACGCAACTTTTCAAATGCTTCCAGCTTTAGAGGCTTCGTCATGATATCCGCCACTTGGTCTTCACTTCAACAATAAACCAAATCTATGGTTCTAATAGTTACAAGATCACGAAGAAAATGGTATCTCACATCTATATGTTTGCTTCTCCCATGTAAAACTGGATTCTTGGAGAGTTTGATAGTTGAACTATTATCACAATGAATCACAGTAGGCCCATCTTGATAAAAATGTAACTCTTCAAGAATTCTTCTTAACCAAATTGCTTGACATGCAGAAGTTGCTGCAGTTATGAACTTTGCTTCGGTTGTGGACAAAGTAACAACTTGTTGCATCTTTGATGCCCATGATACAGCAGCTGATCCCATCATAAACACATGGCCTGATGTACTTCGCCTATTATCCAAATCACCAGCATAATTGCTGTCAGCGAAACCAGTCAAAACAGATCCTTCATTTTTCTTGTAAAAAATACCGAAATCTGTTGTTCCCTTCAAGTAACGAAACAGTCTTTTAGCGACTCTAAGATGTAGCTCTGTTGGTCTTTCCATATACCTACTGATTAGACATACAACATACATAATATCAGGCCTAGTGGCTATCAAGTACATTAAACTTCCAACAATTTGTTTGAAGTAAGTATTGTCAACCATCTCTCCATCAAGATCACTAAAGAGCTTCAATCCTGGTTCACTTGGAGTCCCAACTGGGTTACAATTCTCCATGTGAAACCTCTCCAAAACCTCCTGAACATATTTCTTTTGCCCAATAAAAAAACCAGCAGGTGTTTGCACTACTTCTATACCAAGAAAATATTTCATCTTTCCTAAATCAGTCATGTCAAAATTAGTCATCATAGAATTCTTAAAATCAGAAAACATAGCTTCATCATTGCCCGTGAAAATAAGATCATCAACATATAGGCAAACTATCAAGATTTTACCTCCTTCTCCAGACTTGATGAATAGAGTGTGCTCATATGGGCATTTGTTGAAACCTGCTTTCTCAAAGTGATCTTCTATACAACTATACCAAGCTCGAGGTGCCTGCTTCAGACCATATAAAGCCTTCTTCAATTTGTAAACCTTATGTTCGTTACGTTTTATCACATAACCAGGAGGCTGCTCAATGTAGACTTCCTGAAGTAATTCACCATTAAGGAAAGCTGATTTTACATCAAGTTGGAAGATGGGCCATGAGTTTTGGGCTGCTAATGAAACCACCAATCGAATTGTATCCCGTCTTGCTACAGGAGCAAAAACCTCATGATAATCAACTCCATGCTCTTTCTTATAGCCTTTCACAACAAGCCTTGCTTTGAACTGGTCAATTTCTCCCTTTTCATTCAGCTTTGTCTTATAAACCCACTTCACACCAATGGTTTTTTGCCCTTTAGGAAGATCAGTTAATTCCCAAGTCTCGTTCTTTTCTATTGCTTGAATTTCTGCATCCATGGCCTTTTTCCATTTTTCTTCTTTCACTGCTTTTCACGTGAGCATGTGATAGGATCGAAACACTGCAAATAGGGCAAAGTATGCAGTAGTATCCTCATCAGATAATTCATCTCCGCTCACATAATCTATCATCCAAGATGGCCTTCTCCTTTGTCGTTGTGGTTCTGAAATAGATGATTGATCTTCATCTGGAATTGAAACACTTGGTGAAGGACTTGGCAAGACTTCTCCAAGGGACTGTGCAGGAAGCTGCAATTGTGATTCAGACTCCTGACTTTCCTCGCCAACTTCCTCAAGATCAATTAATGTTTGTTGTTGCTCGGTGCTGCTCCAATCCCATGTATTTTCTTCATCAAAGAGAACATCTCGACTGATGATTACTTTCTTGGTAATGGGATTATATAACTTGTACGCCTTGGATTCCTCACTAACCCCAATAAAGACACACTTCACACTTTTACCATCAAGCTTTGTTCTCTTTTCATCTGGAACATGTGCATACGCTGTACACCCAAAGATTCTGAAGTGATCCACTGATGGCCTGACTTCACTCCAAGCTTCTTGTGGTGTTATGTTTTTTACAGCAAGAGTAGGACTTCGTATGAGTACATGAACACTCCAATTGACTGCTTCTGCCCAGAAAATCTTTGGAATACACTTTGTCACCAACATGCTTCGCACCATGTTCATAATCGTCTGATTCTTTCTTTCAGCCACACCGTTTTGCTGCGGTGTGTATGCAGCAGTAAGATGTCTCCGTATTCCATGCAATTCACAAAAACTTGAAAAATTATGTGAGTTAAATTCACCACCACGATCTGTACGAAGGATCTGAATGTACTTGCCAGATTCTTTTTCAACTCGAGCCTTAAAGCTTTTAAAAACAATAAAAGCTTCATATTTCTCTTGCAAGAAATAAACCCATGTTTTTCGACTATAATCATCTATAAAGGTAATGAAGTACCTTTTGTTTCCATTCGATGTTGGATTGATTGGTCCACAAATGTCTGAATGCACCAACTGTAGGATTTGCTCAGCTCTCCATGCTTTTCCATGTGGAAAAGAATCACGATGTTGTTTACCAACAATACAATCTTCACACATTTCTATGGGATTGTTGATATTGGGCAGTCCTTCCACCATATTCTTCTCATGTAGGATTTTCAATCCTTTGAAGCTCAAATGACCATAACGCAGATGCCATAACCATGTTGGATCTTGCACTCTTGTGGAGAAACACTTATGGACACCGCACTGAATGTGCAGAGGGAACATACGATTGGTTGTCATTTCTGCTTCTGCTATTAGTCCCTTCTCTGGATGATGAATTTGACACCTACTTTGTTGGATGATGATGATGTAACCCTTCTCTTGTAGTTGGCCCATACTGATGAGATTGCTTTTCAAATCTGGGATATAAAACACACTAGAAATTGTATGCACAATATTGTTTTTCATATGGAATTTAATATCCCCTTTCCCCATGACAGAAATGCAAGAGTTGTTACCAAGCTTCACAGTTTGTCTAAATGTTTCATCCAAATCATAAAACAAAGATTTGTTTCCACGCATGTGTTTGCTGCAACCCGAATCCAAATACCAAGTATTACTTGATGAATTATTCTTGTCGATGTAAGCCATCGGGAGCAATTCTCCTTCGGTTTCAGAAAAGTTTACCTTAGTTTCCTTCTCTTTGTCAAGGCATTCATACTGATAGTGGCCATGCTTGTGACAATGATAACATTCCACCCTTGCCTTGTCAAATTGTGTTCCTTGATTGTAATATTGGCATCCTCTACCTCTGCCTCTTCCTCGAAATCCACCATGTCCTCTTCCTGGAGAGATAGTTCCTTCAGAGGCAGTGACTTTCAAGGCTTGGTCCTCCACAACATAGCTGGTCATCCTCTGCTCATGAACTAACAGTGAGCTTTGCAACACATCAATCGAAAGATTATCAATGTCATTCGATTCTTCAATGGAACACACCACATAGTCAAATTTGCGTGTCATTGAGCGAAGGATTTTCTCAATGACTGCAACATCTTCTAGCTTTTCTCCATTAAAACACATCTTGTTTGCAATTGACAGTGTTCTTGCAAAGTAATCATTGACTGACTCTCCTTCCTTCATGTGAAGGATTTCAAACTCTTTGCGAAGAGCTTGGAGTTGTGCACGTTTCACCCGTGCAGTGCCTTGGTACTTCTTCTTCATCGAATCCCAGATGTCTTTAGCAGTGTCCTTCTTTAGGATGGTCTCCAGTACTGCATGATCTATTGCTTGAAACAAATAATTCTTTGCCTTCAAATCCTTTAATCTCTTATCCTCCAACGTCTTTCGTTGTGCTTCTGTCAAAACAGTTTCATTATCAGGTTCGGTGATGCCGGTTTCCACGAGAGCCCAGTACTCCTTAGATCGCAGGAAATTTTCCATCAACATACTCCAATGATCATAGTGACCGTCGAAGCGTGGAATAGCAGGTTGCACAAAGCTGTTATCAGAAGCCATAAAAAAATCTTGCTGCGGCAAGAAAGAAAGCTGCTGCTTTTTCAAATCAGGCCCCAGTGAGGAGCTCTGGTACCAAATGTTGTATAAGTAAGACTGTGTTTTCATCAGAATTGGCTACTAGTTTATTGACTAGAGGAGTAGTTAAATACAAAATACAAGTAACTGAAAAACTAGAAAATAAAGCAACCACTAATCCCACGGCTAACAACTCCTAATAATATGGGATTCTCCTAAGAAAAAGTAAAAGCAACAGACTTCCTAACAAATAGGAATTTATTCAGAAAACAAACTACTAAAATTCTTAACAGGACATACATTTGATTTTGGGTGCCGATTACTGGATAAAGATTCAGATTTCCATGTGGGGTTCCATTTGATGAAGTCAAAGTGTTTTACTGTTTTTATTTTTTGGCTTTGGTGTTGATGATTTTATTTGTTGGTGCTTGAGCTTGAAACTCTGAGAATGAAGACCAAGAAGAGGTGGATCGTTAGAGGCGGAGAGGTGGGTTGAGAAGATGAACAGTGATTGTTGTTTCAGACGATGAACAGTGATCATAGGGACCAATTTTCAAAAAATTAGAAAACTGGAACATCAGGTCACCGGTCACACACACAGTCGTCGATCTCTTTTTTTTCCACGATCCAACGGTTTGGAGTGGTCTCTCACGATGAGAGATATGTTGAGGTCTCTCACCGGATAACTCGCCTATAACCCTATAGGAATCTAGGATTGCGGGATAATATTGCCACAACCTCTGCTAGGCTTGTAGGAATATAATACAAACAAGTAAAAGTTTCGTGGGTTTTTAACCAAACTAACCCACTTTTAGAAATTATATACTAAAATAATATGCTTTTGAAACAATTTATCAAACTACTCCACTTTTTGACAGACTGGAATAAAATAATAATTTTTTTTGGCTGACTAGTGGTGCCAGTTTGACTGGCGCCATTGACTTTTTGACCTGCCACGTGGCAGGTCCTCATTGGTCCAAAAATTCTGCCAAAATAAAAAAAATACAAATTAAAAAATATATTTTACAAAAAAAAAAGGAATTGAGGGCCACGCCAAGTGTCAGCACCTGGAGCAATGGCGCCATTGCAACAGGCGCCAATAGTGGCGCTAGTTGCGGTGGCGCCACTGCCCTGGTGACACATGGCGCCTTCCCCAGTCACTTATCCTACCTACCCAACCCCCTCCCTCCCATTTATATACCCCATCCAGCTCCCCCCTCCCCAAACCACTTCTCACATATATATTTCCCCCACTCTCCAACATAGGGGTGTTCATCAACTGATTCAAACCGATTCAAACCGCAAAAACCGAACCGAAAAACCGAAAACCGAACAAACCGAAAACCGAAAAAACCGAAAACCGAAAAAACCGTAATTTTTTATTGGATTGGATCGAATTTTGGATCCTATAGTGAAATCCAATCAAATCCAATCCAAACCGATCTATTATATACATATACTACTATTTTTGAAATTATAGTATTACTCATACTTAAACATTATTCTTCATACTTTTATGTCCTCATTCTCTTTAATATATTTGTTGTAATGACATATAGAAGACTATTTATAATAAATATTAATGTTTTGAAGTTATATTTTACTGAAAGTTTTGATGCATAACATATATATATTTGATTGAGCAATCATGAAAAATAGGAAAACAATTAAGTAAATTTGAAAAATAATTAGCTACAATTTATTTGTAGCCGATTCAAGGGAAAAAAAATAGGATAAGTGGGAGTAGATATAGAGAATTAATATAAAAGAACGTGCTAAAAAATACCAATATTTTTTTTTCTCAAACTCCCAAATTATAATAAAGATTATCTTTTATCCACTATTAAATAAGTAGAAAGGACACTTGAAATTAGAAAAAAAAATAATGTATGACAAAAACCGAATTATCCAATCCAATCCAAACCGCATTTGATTGGATTGGATCGGATCGGATTTTTTTAAGGAAGCAAACCGATCCAATCCAAACCGCACGATGTTTTCATCATTGGATCGGATGACTTTTTAGCTCAAAACCGATCCAATCCAATCCGCGAACACCCCTCTCCAACATTCTACTATACTCTTTTAATTTTTTCTGCACTCTAGTATAATCAATTTTTAAATTTAGGTAAATATTTTCTTCAAAAACAAAAAAAGTAAATATTAAATGTTTTCTGATATCATATTTTAACTATTTTATTAATTGTTATATATTCATTTACCAACATTCTGCTACTTTTTTATACACTCTTCTTTATCAATAATTTTTCTGAAAGTGTTTAATTTAATTTTTATAATACCATATTTTTATCATTTTGTGTATTCTTTATTTTTAATTTTTATTAAATCTTTTTTTTGTGCATTCAGAAGGTACCAATTTTGTTTTACATTTTTTTTATTTTCTAAGTTATTACTAAAGTTATTGTTAGTTTGTTTTTTTTTTTTGTTATAAAACTTATTATTATTATTATTATTATTATTATTATTATTTAGTGATGAACTTATTATTATTATTATTATTATTATTATTATTAAAGCTATTATTAATACAGTTTATAATCATACAATAATATCATATTAATATTATAATAAGGTTTGGTATTTGTGAATTTTTTTAATTTTAAATATTATTTATTGATATATATAGGATATTAGTAAGGGTGGTGTCAGATAATATTTTGATTATTTTCTAAAAAAAAAAAATAAAATTTTATATCTATATCTATATATATATATATATATATATATATATATATACATATATATATATATATATATATATATATTTATGTCTGTATGTAAGTATGTATGTATGTATGTATTTATGTATGTATGTATGTATGTATGTATGTATGTATTTATGTATATATGTATGTATATATGTATATGTATATATATATATATATATATATATATATATATATATATATATATATATGGCTACTGGCTTTTATAGAAAAATTTACATACTATATACATCAAAACCTTAGTTTGATAGGCTACAGTAGCAACTGAACAAAACAACCTGATCACATACATCACAACAAGTTGCGAATTGTACCCCCATCTCTGCCTGGGAGTCGACCGCAGTACAAAACTGAATCCTATGTGGCATTAACTCCTCATCCTCATGCACCACGTCCTTCATTAACTGTAAACACTCTTGACAAACAATATTACAGCAAGACTCGTGATATTACAAAATAAACCATCTAACTGTCAAGGTTGTTTACAATTGATGAAGGACGTGGTGTCGTGGGTTAGGAGCTAATGCCACATAGGATTCAGTTTTGCACCGCGGTCGACTCCCAGGCAGAGATGGGGGTTACAATTCTCAACTTGTTGTGATGTACGTGATTAGGTTGTTTTGTTCAATTGTTACTGTAGCCTATCAAACTAAGGTTTCAATGTATATAGTATGTAAATTTTTCTATAAGTAAATAATATAATATTTATAATATCAATTTTTTTATTTAGTAGTCATTTTATATGATTTGTTTACTTATTATTGTTGTCAATATCATGTTATTTATTTATGTCTCATTAATGTAGGCCGACAATATGAATCAAGTTCTTATGGTTTTGCGTTACTGGAATGGGAGGGTATATGATGTGGAGATAATGGCTTTACTTTTGAAGGAAATACAAAAGTCATGAAAATAAAACAAGGAATCGGGTATGAAGCGCTGAAATCAAGGATACATTCTAGGTTGAAACTTCAAACAAATCAGTGTGTTTCAAAGATAATGGCCAAATATATTGTACAAATAAATACTCCAATTTTCACTGGCTACGATTTAACTGATGATGATGATGTGACTTGCATGATTGATGCTTTTCTACAAACTACGGAACTTACAACACTTGAGATCTATGTTGAGATTGATGTGGTTGGTAGCTCCATTCTACCTGTGCAATCACTATGCAGTAATTTTGAAGTACAGTAATACTGTAATATTTCGATTTTTCACAGCTTTCTAATATCGGAAATGTATATAAATACGTTAATATTTTATCCGAGATTTAGAAATGTTTTTAATTAAACCGAAACCTTATTTACACTCTACTTAATGGCAGAGAGTTACGATTAAAATTTAGGTTGAAAATTCAGGTGAAACTCGGTTTGTGAATTTCATTGACAATATATTTATACTGATCGGAAGACCTAATTTTAACTCGTGAACGAAATACTTAGGGTTTCTATGAATTTTGCAATGATATAGGTTATTTTGAAAATTTTCAAAATAAATAGGTTATTATACTCGATTCGGGCGTAAAAACCTAAATCGGGTAATCGACGGAGTCGAGAACGGATGTGCAGAGACAAAATCCGACATTCAATGGATGAAGACAAGTGATGACTCACAAGGGGTGAGTCATATAGATGACTCAACTTAGTAATGATGGTTTTTTTTTGGGAATTTACTAATATGTCCTTAATGTTGGTTTTAACATATTTGCCATTGTACAAGATTTCCATTTTGTCCCTAGAATTTTATGCCTTGGACCCAATTGCCCCCTAATCCCACGGTCCAAACACCCATTTGAAAGCCTATTTCACTTCTATAAAAGGCATGATCATCTTCTCCATCAAACTTTGTTCATTCTCTCTTAAAAACTCATAAGCTCCATAGCCTTGATTTGTGAAGCAAGTCCTTGATTCTTCACTTGTTTTTGATCTTCAAGAGGTAAACCTAGTTCTCCTTACTCAATCATGATTATGTTCTTCAATTATTTTCATGATTCAATGCCTTGTTCATCATTTTCAATTTCTAGATCTAGGAACTTTGAAATTCTCTAGAAAATCATAGAAAATCCTAAAAATACGAAACCAATTTCTATGATCTTATAATCATCTATATATTCATAATCCAAGGACTTAAGAATTTTAGAAGTTTTTAGCCACAAAAACTCATCATGGCCGTGACCTATCCTTAGTGTATAGGTGATTGTATTTGTTTGATTTTGATTAGTTGATTGTGGTTTGTTGAAGGATAAAGAATTGTATCGTGTACGTGTGTCAACGGTTTCCGGATTCGAGGCAAAGTTTTTAATCGGAAGTTAAGTTCTTCGAGAGGTAAGAGGGGATTGCCTGAGGGATTTTTTCGATGGCTGTGTGCTATTAGCTGTTGTCTGTATTATTTATCTGTGGTGTTTGTTTAAGTTGGGTTATTTTTATCTGTGATGGTTTATCTGCACTTAATTGTTTATTTATAGTTATATATTATAATGTTGTGATGTGTAACACCCTATTTTTCCTATGCTTTCTGTAGCAGTAAATACATATTTAAATGTGTTTATTTTAGATTAAACTCAGTGGATGATTTTAATTAAACTAAAATCATTTTCTTGTGTTGTTATATTATATGAAGTCACGGTAAAATTTTCGGTTGAAAATTCAGACGGAAGCCGGTCTGCGTTTTCACTGCTAGTACGAGTCTACTGTGCAGAAAACCTAATTTTGACCCGTGAACGAAACGGTTAGTGTTTTTATGATGTTTTGTAGGATATTGGAAATTTTCGAAAATTTGAGTTCGGAAATAAAATATAATATTTATTCTGGGTGAAATACGATCGGAAACTTGAACCGATTATACAATGGAGCAGAATAGGAGACATAAAAGGCTTGAGGTGAGATGAGGGAGTGAGGTGACTCACTAGAGGTATGGCCTAAGCTACCTCCTAAAAAGTGGTCATGATGACACTTTTTGAAATATAACATATTATATTCTAAAAACTCATTTTTCTCTATCTTCTCAAACCAAACAAGGCACAAGATCAAAACTTGCCCTCCAAGCTCATTCCTCTCTCCTCAATTTCGTGCCTCTCTCACCCCTCTATAAATTCCCATTTCATTTCTTCACTTCATCACTTTCTTACTTCTTCCTTTCTCTTCTAACTTCAAACATTTAAAGCTTTCATTTTTACTTGTCTTTTTACTTCAAGTTCTTCATCAATGTTCTTCCTAACACTAAGGGTAATACTCTCATGTAAATATTTTTACAATTTCCATCTTTTATTTCATAGTTTACTTTATGTGTCCATTATGTGCTATAAACTTCCAAAATCTCTCTAAAATGGTAGAAAACACGTTTTGAGTTGAAACCAAATTCTATAGTCTTCTATTTACTTGTATTTTATCATACTAAGAGTTTGTGTAAAACAAAAATTTCTAACTCCCTTTTCCTATGATGGCCGAATCTACCCCTTAATGGCCTAGGATGTTTTGTTTTCATTTTCCAATATGATCATGGACTTGAGCTCCTTAATACATTTGGATGCTAAGTCTAAGAGATTGGAAAGTTTAAAGATTTCTATCTTGTTTACCCTATGATGGTTGTGAACCTAGGATGTTTTGTTTTCATTTTCCAATATGATCATGGACTTGAGCTCCTTAATACATTTGGATGCTAAGCCTAAGAGATTGGAAAGTTTAAATATTTCTAGCTTGTTTATCCTATGATGGTTGTGAACCTAGGATGTTTTGTTTTCATTTTCCAATATGATCATGGACTTGAGCTCCTTAATACATTTGGATGCTAAGTCTAAGAGATTGGAAAGTATAAAGCCTTCTAGCTTATTTATCCTATGATGGCCGAACCTATGTGGTTATGGACCTAGGATGCTTTATTTCAACTTTCCAAATATGATCATGAGTTTAGACTTCTTGGTATCTTTTAACGCTAAATCTAAGAGCTTAGAAGGGTTGGAAATTTCTAGCCTACTTATGCTAAAGAGGCCGAAACCCTAAGCATGGATTTAGTGGGATTTTTGTTCTATCTTTGTAAAGTGAACCTTGGATATGAACTCCTAACACTTAAGGATCATTAATCCATAAGTTGTATTCTTTGTTTGAAAAGCTCTAACCCTATTTTATGCCATGGTCGAACCTATACCCTCTTGGTTTAGTGTTATTGGTTAACTTTTAACTTGTTGTATTGTGTTCATAACCCTAGACATTCATCCGAAGTAAGCAAGGACGTTCGTGGTTCGATACTTCAAACAACAAGCACTTTAACCTTCACCAAAGGTAAGGGGAGCTTGCCTGAGGGATACTCAATAACTGTGTGCATGTGTGTATGTGAATTATTTGATTTATCTGGATTGTGTTATAATATTGGAATCAATGTTTGAATGATTTATATACTTGAACTGTTGTGGAAATTGTCTGATGTTGATTTCTTACTTGATTATTTACTTGACTGAAGTATGATGAATCATATATTTCATGGATTGTTATTAACTGTTATACTGTTGACTGATATTATATTGATGATCGATTGATGTCTGAGAAGACTGACATTCGTCGGTGCTCAAATAACTATGAGAATAAAAGCCTTAATAAGCTTTATGAGATCCTGAAAGATATTTCTTTTGGAAGTTTTATTTGATTAAAGAATATGATTTGGAAACAAAATATTCAAGTAATGTATTTATTTTGATAGATGAGATTTTTAGAACATGTGTTGAAATATTTTTTAAGTTAAAGGAAAGCTACCTTCTCATGAATAAGAATTTTACACAAGAGAATATCTTTTAGAGACGTGTGTTTTATGAAAGAAAAACCTTTGAGAAATATTTGACTTTATTCTATTTAGAAATGATTTTAAGAAAAAGATTTGATGAAGTGTTAAATTGTTTTGGAAAAACGAAAGGATTTCAAAGGAAAGTAGTTTTCCTATAAATGTTTTATAAATGATTTTCTCAAGGAAAGGATTTCCTACTAAATGCTTTGAAAATATTCCGGTAACTTGGATAGGTTACCTAGGTTTTATTTTGGTATTTGTGTTTCACTGAACGAAAAGTAAGAATATGTGGAAATTGAATCTAGTTCGCGAGACACCGCTTCTAGTATTCTATAATGTGCACGTTGATCTTTGATCTGTGTCAAGTATTGTGGACCGAGAGTCCTAATCATGGTGTTATGGACTAAGAGTCCTAATCATGTTGAAACAAAACATGGATAAAATTGTAAGATGTTTTCTATAACCACAAGCCCAAGATTGGTGCATCGGGCTAAGGCGTGGTGATTGAGCACTCGGATTGCGTGTCCCGTCTTGATGTTGAATAATTTCAAATGATGAAAATTATGGAAAGTCGTTAGCTTATGAGCTTCGACAACGAATGAGAATGAACACAAAGAAAATATCGAGAACAAAAATGTTTTACATTTGCATTTATGGCAGACGTGCCCGACGTGGTTTAACGTGAGACCTTAATAGAAAGGGTATCATGTGACGATGTATTATCGTTGTTCTCAAAAGGGACAATGAGAGGATATATTATCGTTGGTCTTAAAAGGGACAATGAGACGATGTATGTGTATCGTTGTGCCTAAATGGACAATGAGACGATGTACATATCGTTGTGCTTAAATGGACAATGAGACGATGTATTATCGTTGTGCTTAGCTAGCCAATGAGACGATGTATCGATCCTAATCAACTCATTTTGAAGATTTTGGGATCTCCGGAGATTATGCTTTAGAGCCTGAATATTGAAGTGTCATGCATAATCTTCATAAAAGCTGACTGTACGGGTATGAAACCCATTTATATAATACGTGTTGATTCATCTATTAATATTTGGTAATTGTTAATATGTTGATGTGATGCATGTATCGTGCATATGGTTATTGTGTCCAATCCATATATCGGTGTCTCACCCTTACAAATATATCAGGTTTCTTCTGGTTTTGATGTTGTACCTTGGTACTCTAGTACCGATGGTGCAGAGGAGTCTTCCTATGTAACTCGAAGACTTAGTTTTAAATGGTTGGAGGAGTATTCTTATTGGGGGATGGCCGCGGGGGTCTCTCTAATGAATATTTGATAGAGTGACCAGCTTAGGAGACTGGGTTGGGTCGTATATCTGAAGAAGTCGGTAAATGTAGTGTTATATGTATCAGTCTGTAGTTTATGCTTTTTCCTTCGAATTTTGAAACTTTTGAGAGATGTTGTACGTTGTGCCGACTTTGTTCCAAATGCGACTTTACTGTTTAAATGTATGTATTTTGGTTTCAGAGTTATCCATAGGAGAAAATTTTTTATACCCCAGTTTTCAGACTTGAAAGAAAATAATTTCCCAAAAAACAACCGACAAACTATCTTTTAATTTAAATCTGCATGTGTTACGTAGTAATGCCTAGTGGGGGTGTTACAGGTGGTATCAGAGCTGGTCGAGTCTTTCAGGATCTTTGGGAAATAGGTCGGTTGTGTTGACGTTGTGTTTTCTCTGAATTAAGTTTTATTTGGATTACTTCTTAGAAGTAATGTGTGTTGATACGCCTTTACACGTCTCATTTCCTGGTTGTGACCTAAGTGATTTGTTCGGTAGGTCAATTATGGAACCAGGAGGAACGCTCGGGTGTGGTGGTCGTGGCAGAGGCAATGGCGGGATGGACTTCGTTGCCCAAGCTTTGACTGACGTTGCTGCTTCCATAGCTCTCTAGACTGCCATCGCGGCTGCCCAGAATCAACAGGAGCAGCAAAGAGATGAACAGGCTACAGAAGGGATGAATTTGAATGCCTTCCGATGCCAGAATCCATCGTAGTTTGACGGGGACATAGAGCCGACTAAAGCCGATCTTTGGATTCAAGAGCTGGAGAAGCTCTTTGATCTGGTGCACACCCCAGAGGGAGCAAAGGTGCCTTATGCAACATTCCAACTGATTGGAGATGCAAAATACTGGTGGAAGGGCACTAGACAACTGCTGGTAGCTGAGCAGCAGGCAATCACCTGGGGAGTATTTCACAACAAATTTCTGGACAAATATTTTCCCCAGAGTGCTCAGACAGAGAAAGAGCAGTAATTCCTAAGGCTGAGTCAACGGGACATGACAGTGGGGGAATATGCGGCAAGGTTTGAGTCCCTTGCCAAATATTTCGGCTTTTTCCAGAACAACCCCAATGAGGAGTGGAAGTGCGAAAAGTTTGAAGCCGGTCTGCGCTTCGAGATCAAGGAATCTGTGATGCCATTGGAAATCCGGAATTTCCAAGCCTTAGTAGAGAAGTGTAGAAAAGTGGAACTAATGAGGAAGGAAAGAGGCAACAAAGAAACTGTTGGAGCACCCACTCGTTCCAAAGACCAGTATCAAAATCAAAATCAAAATCAGAAGGGGAAGCAACATCAGAGGGAACCTTATTCCCGACCATAAGGAAATAACCAGAATCAACAAAAGCATCATTCTAATAATTATGAATCGGGAAGAGGAAGTCAACAGAACCAAAACCGAGACCAAGTTAGGAGATGTTACAAGTGTGGAGACCCAGATCACATGGCTAATGTTTGCCCACGCAAAGGAGTGAAGTTTTCAATTGTGGACAACTAGGACACTTCTCAAGGGATTGTAATGCACCGAGGTTTGAAAAGGTTGTCAACACCTCAGGGACTTGTAGACCCACAACGAAGGGAAGAGTCTACACCATGACTGGCGCTGGAGCTTCACAATCTGACGATCTTTTACAACAGAAGTAGTGTTGAAAATTTCACAACTTGAAGGTCTTATGGAAGAAAGTTGCAGAGTCCTTCAGGAATCTCAGCAAGTGGATCACCAGATGTTGTTAAGTATAGGAGTCCTGTATATGAAGTATGTACTTTAATGATCCATAATTCTAAGTTTGTAATAGGATTCTAAGTATAATCATGTTTTGATGCCATTAAGTATTTGACTCTCCAGGGTCTCCTATGTTACTAGTCTTTCCAGTTAATGTATGTTTCTTATGACTTTTGAGAATAAAAGTCTCTTTAAGAAATTTATTCCAGTTCCCTTCTCTTCTTGATTGTTGTGGTCAGCTTAGACTTTGGATCCAATCTTCTTTTCCTAGAGTTGTGAATTCCCTTCTTGTTGCACAGGATGGGTATGTTTATAAAAGAAGTTTCTTGATGAAACTTAATCTAATCACTTTTACTTTTGGTGGAAGTGATTCAGTTTGAATTCTTATCAAACTGTTGCTCTTTTAAATTGTTGACCAGGAAATTCTAGTGAAAGGAAAAACTTTTTAGATTCATAATTGTAAACGTATACCGATCATACATTTTTACCTCCCTGAAACTACTAAAGGATCTTCATACACTGGATGTTTCTGTATTCTTTAGGGATTCTTTTAGATACTTTCTTCTGATAGTATGATCTTGATAGTGAGAGATCCTGTTTCGTTTCAAGTTACGTAATTTCGAGGACGAAATTCTTTTTAGAGGGGTAGTATTGTAACACCCTGTTTTTCCTATGCTTTCTGTAGCAGTAAATACATATTTAAATGTGTTTATTTTAGATTAAACTCAGTGGATGATTTTAATTAAACTAAAATCATTTTCTTGTGTTGTTATATTATATGAAGTCACGGTAAAATTTTCGGTTGAAAATTCAGACAGAAGCCGATCTGCGTTTTCACTGCCTGTACGAGCTTACTGTGCAGAAAACCTAATTTTGACCCGTGAACGAAACGGTTAGTGTTTTTATGATGTTTTGTAGGATACTGGAAATTTTCGAAAATTTGAGTTCGGAAATAAAATATAATACTTATTCCGGGTGAAATACGATCGGAAACTTGAACCGGTTATACAATGGAGCAGAATAGCAGACATAAAAGGCTTGAGGTGAGATGAGGGAGTGAGGTGACTCACTAGAGGTATGGCCTAAGCTACCTCCTAAAAAGTGGTCATGAAGACACTTTGAAATATAACGTATTATATTCTAAAAACCCATTTTTCTCTATCTTCTCAAACCAAACAAGGCACAAGATCAAAACTTGCCCTCCAAGCTCATTCCTCTCTCCTCAATTTCGTGCCTCTCTCACCCCTCTATAAATTCCCATTTCATTTCTTCACTTCATCACTTTCTTACTTCTTCCTTTCTCTTCTAACTTCAAACATTTAAAGCTTTCATTTTTACTTGTCTTTTTACTTCAAGTTCTTCATCAAAGTTCTTCCTAACACTAAGGGTAATACTCTCATGTAAATCTTTTTACAAGTTTCATCTTTTATTTCATAGTATACTTTATGTGTCCTTTATGTGCCTTAAACATCCAAAATCTCTCTAAAATGGTAGAAAACTCCTTTTGAGTTGAAACCAAATTCTATAGTCTTCTATTTACTTGTATTTTATCATACATAGAGTTTGTGTAAAACAAAAATTTCTAAATCCCTTTTCCTATGATGGCCGAATCTACCCCTTAATGGCCTAGGATGTTTTATTTTCATTTTCCAATATGATCATGGACTTGAGCTCCTTAATACATTTGGATGCTAAGTCTAAGAGATTGGAAAGTTTAAAGATTTCTAGCTTGTTTATCCTATTATGGTTGTGAACCTAGGATGTTTTGTTTTCATTTTCCAATATGATCATGGACTTGAGCTCCTTAATACATTTGGATGCTAAGTCTGAGAGATTGGAAAGTATAAAGATTTCTAGCTTATTTATCATATGATGGTCGAACCTATGTGGTTATGGACCTAGGATGCTTTATTTCAACTTTCCAAATATGATCATGAGTTTAGACTTCTTGGTATCTTTTAACGCTAAATCTAAGAGCTTAGAAGGGTTGGAAATTTCTAGCCTACTTATGCTTAAGAGGTCAAAACCCTAAGCATGGATTTAGTGGGATTTTTGTTCTATCTTTGTAAAGTTAACCTTGGTTATGAACTCCTAACACTTAAGGATCATTAATCCATGAGTTGTATTCTTTGTTTGAAAATCTCTAACCCTATTTTATGCCATGGCCGAACCTATACCCTCTTGGTTTAGTGTTATTGGTTAACTTTTAACTTGTGGTATTGTGTTCATAACCCTAGACATTCATCGCGAAGTAAGCAAGGACGTTCGTGGTTCGATACTTCAAACAACAAGCACTTTAACCTTCACCAAAGGTAAGGGGAACTTGCCTGAGGGATACTCAAAAACTGTGTGCATGTGTGTACGTGAATTATTTGATTTATCTGGATCGTGTTATAATATTGGAATCAATGTTTGAATGATTTATATACTTGAACTGTTGTGGTAACTGTCTGATGTTGATTTCTTACTTGATTATTTACTCGACCGAAGTATGATGAATCATATATGTCATGGACTGTTATTAATTGCTATACTGTTGACTGATATTATATTGATGATTGATTGATGTCTGAGAAGCCTGACATTCGTTGGTGCTCAAATAACTATGAGAATAAAAGCCTTAATAAGCTTTATGAGATCCTGAAACAAAGATATTTCTTTTGGAAGTTTTATTTGATTAAAGAATATGATTTGGAAACAAAATATTCAAATAATGTATTTATTTTTATAGATGAGATTTTTAGAACATGTGTTGAAATATTTTTTAAGTTAAAGGAAAGCTACCTTCTCAAGAATAAGAATTTTACACAAGAGAATATCTTTTAGAGACGTGTGTTTTATGAAAGAAAAACCTTTGGGAAATATTTGACTTTATTCTATTTAGAAATGATTTTAAGAAAAAGATTTGATGAAGTGTTAAAGTGTTTTTTAAAAACGAAAGGATTTCAAAAGAAAGTAGTTTTCCTATAAATGATTTATAAATGATTTTTTCAAGGAAAGGATATCCTACTAAATGCTTTGAAAATATTCCGGTAACTTGGATAGGTTACCGAGGTTTTATTTTGGTATTTGTGTTTCACTGAACGAAAAGTAAGAATATGTGGAAATCGAATCTAGTTTGCGAGACGTCGCTTCAAGTATTCTATAATGTGCACGTTGATCTTTGATCCGTGTCATGTATTGTGGACCGAGAGTCCTAATCATGGTGTTATGGACTAAGAGTCCTAATCATGTTGAAACAAAACATGGATAAAATTGTAAGATGTTTTCTATAACCACAAGCCCAAGACTGGTGCATCGGTCTAAGGCGTGGTGATTGAGCACTCGGACTGCGTGTCCCGCCTTGATGTTGAATAATTTCAAATGATGAAAATTATGGAAAGTTTCTAGCTTCTGAGCTTCGACAACGAATGAGAATGAACACAAAGAAAATATTGAGAACAAAAATGTTTTACATTTGCATTATGGCAGACGTACCCGACGTGGTTTAACGTGAGACCTTAATAGAAAGGGTATCATGTGACGATGTATTATCGTTGTTCTCAAAAGGGACAATGAGACGATGTATTATCGTTGTTCTTAAAAGGGACAATGAGACTATGTACGTGTGTCGTTGTGCCTAAATGGACAATGAGACGATGTACATATCGTTGTGCTTAAATGGACAATGAGACGATGTATTATCGTTGTGCTTAGCTAGCCAATGAGACGATGTATCGAGCCTGATCAACTCATTTTGAGGATGTTGGGATCTCTGGAGATTAAGATTTAGAGCCTGAATATTGAAGTGTCATGCATAATCTTCATAAAAGCTGACTGTACGGGTATGAAACCCATTTATATAATACGTGTTGATTCATCTATTAATATTTGGTAATTGTTAATATGTTGATGTGATGCATGTATCGTGCATATGGTTATTGTGTCCAATCCATATATCGGTGTCTCACCCTTACAAATATATCAGGTTTCTTCTGGTTTTGCTGTTGTACCTTGGTACTCTAGTACCGATGGTGCAGAGGAGTCTTCCTAAGTATCTCGAAGACTTAGTTTTAAATGGTTGGAGGAGTATTCTGATTGAGGGATGGCCACAGGGGTCTCTCCAATGAATATTTGATAGAGTGACCAGCTTAGGAGTCTGGGTTGGGTCATATATCTGAAGAGGTCGGTAAATGTAGTGTTATATGTATCAGTCTGTAGTTTACGTTTTTTCCTTCGAATCTTGAAACTTTTGAGAGATGTTGGACGTTGTGGCGACCTTGTTCCAAATGCGACTTTACTGTTTAAATGTATGTATTTTGGTTTCAGAGTTATCCATAGGAGAAAATTTTTATACCCCAGTTTTCTGACTTGAAAGAAAATAATTTCCCGAAAAATAACCAGCAAACTATCTTTTAATTAAAATCCGAATGTGTTACGTAGTAATTCCTAGTGGGGGTGTTACATGTTGCATGATCTACCTGGGAATATTGCTATGATGTTGTTATTGATTGTTGTTTGAGAAGCCTGACAGTGGTGAGTGCCCAATCAATTAACTAGATAAAAGCTTTAAGAAGCTTTATAAATTATATTCAATGTTTAACAGTGAAATATTGGAATATGATATTGGTGTAAAATATTATTTGGAAAAAATAAGAAATTTTGGAAAATATTATTATTTAATGATTTATCAATGTAAGAGTGAACTATGAGTCACAATGAGGACGTAACCATGAAATTATTTTTGTACTGCTAATTTTTACGTAAGAAATTATGTAATATTATACAAAAATTATTTTATGAAATTAATCTTCGAAAATAACTTAATTATGATTTTAGAAAAATATTTAAGTGGAAAAGTTTAAGAATTGGCTTAAATGACTTTAAAAATGTTAGACAACGGTAATTTGGAAAAGTATCGACGACAAGAAAGTCTAAAATGGTAGTACGTGTTTTAAACCAAGATTGAGCCTCAAGTGACTCCCTTTTAGAAACATAAAATTTCCAGAAAGAGATTTCAAGTAATTGATGATTTTACAAAGGAAATTTCAATTTTGAAATGATTTTTCAGAATCATGTTTTACTCAACGACGGTATTTCCGACAACTTGGATAAGTTTCAGAAGTTTTGTTTTGATTTTGTGTTTTACAGAACGAAAACGGTGTTAACGTTGAAATTTAAACCTAGTATCTAAGACGTCGTGATACTGGCGTTCTGAAATAAAAGCACGAAGATCTTTGATCCGTGTTACATTGTTATGGATAAAGAGGTTATAAAAATTGCTATGAACAAATTTGAAAAATGAAGATTATACTACAAGAAGAACTTCCAAAGAAAGGAAAATAGGAAAATAGCCTGACAAAATGCACAAAATAAAGAGAATTCTAAAAGTGACATCTCAAAACAACATCCAAAACCTTTAAGTGTTTGGCCTATATTTATTATAACACAAACAAACTAAAACAAGTGAAACACACAACTAATAACAATAACATGAAAATAAACTAAAGTGAAGGGTTAAGAAAAACTCATTGAGAAGCTTCCACCCGGATCCCATTGCCTGTGGCATAAGGGCCAAGAGATGTTCAAAATTGAAAGGCTTCCTCCGGAATCCCATAGCTTGTGGAGTGCGGATGGAACAAGCAAGTGTGAGGACATTCCATTGACTTCTTCAAGTGTTCTAGTAAGCGCATATCCTCCCGAGTTAAATAACAAGTGATAAACTCCTCTTTTGACCTCTTCAAGCAGACATACTCCATGAAGCACATGAGGTTTTACTTCTTGAGCTAATTTTGTAGTGTCCACACATGCATGCAAACCAATTTATTTATCCAAGGCAACAATATCAGGTTTCTTGGCAAGCATGGTGAAAGATAGATCATCTCTGCTCTCCATCCCATGTTCTTTTTCTTGTGACCCATCTTTCACTACCACTTCATCTTCATTCAAGGCCATATTCGCATTTGCATTATCCTCAATTTGATTCTCATGCGGCTTTTCTGCTAGCAATTTATAATATTCACTAGCTTGCTCTTCTAACTTCTGAAAGTTTTCACTTAGCATCGTCGCTATCATTTGAGAATGTTCCCTACGCATTTTAAGCCTCTGAATCATGGCACTTATTTCTTCCTTGCTACGCTCTATGCTCTGGATCACAAGTTGAGCATCTATTTCCCAAAGTGATTCCAGCACCTCGGGGTCAAGCTTAAAGTGTGGTGGTGGTTGTAAGGATGACAAATAGGAATTTCAGTCCTCCTTTGAGTATATCTTCACATGCTTATCAATAATACAATCAAGCACGATCCAATCAATTTGATATTCCTGGTTTGGATAATAACGATGGTCCATGTGTTGCATCCACCTAGCACAAACAATCCTCAAAAGAAAAAAAATCAAATATATACAAAATAAAAATAAAAAAAATAAAATAATTGTCTAAAATAATTGTCTTCTTTGTACTAATGATATTGGTAAAACCAATCCCCGGCAACGGCGTCAAAAACTTGTTGAGACCACGACAAGTGTACCGGATCGTTGCAAGTAATAAAATCGGTGAGAACCGGATATCGTCCACAGGGATTAGGTACCAAATACAAATTCATAAGTTAAACAACTATTTAGACTAAAATTTGGTATGAAGAGAGCTCAAAAGATAAAATAAAGCAATTTAAATATTTTTGGAATTTTTGTTGAGATAAAATAGAAATAAAAGTGCTAGGGATTTGATTTCATCCAATTATGAATCTGGATTCCTGGTAGACAATGAATCCTATGAATTATCAAAACTCTAATTATTCTAATCTCAATTGACATGTTGAAGGACAAATTCCCTTAATTAACTGAAGCCTAATTCATTAGTGAATCAATTCTATCAAACCTTACTAATTATCATAATTCCTTAGGTCTAATTAACAAGGCATGATGATAAAAGCTCTATGGAATTTGTGAAATACCCATATTAATCAAGTTATCTATTCCTAGATTAACCAAATTAACAGAGATGATTACAAGAGGCAAACTACACATATCACTATTTCTAGTATATACATGAACCCTCAAAACACAAGAATGGTAGCTAAGCATTCAAATGTAAACAAGCACATTAAACATCACATCAACAATATCAATTGTTTATAAGATAATCAAGCTACCGGATAAAAATTCATCAAAAAAGGAATTACATCAAGACCCTAGCAAAAGGGAATTTAGCTAGACATGTTAAAGATAGAGAGGAAAACTCTGAAGACTATCAAGAGCAAACTCGGTCCCCTGCCCTCTGTGCAGCTTCCCTTCTTCGCTACTGTCGTGCCCTTTAGTTACGCTGCTGCTCTGCTTTATTTTCCCGTCAGACCCATTACTTTTCTATATCTCTTGTGCGTTACTTTTGTATTAAGGCTACTCTTTTATTTTCGCTGCCCCCTTCGGGGCATTACTGTTTGTGCAGCTGAGTCCTTTACGCTCCTCTTGTAAATGATATATATTCTCTCCAATATTTAGAGTTTGCGTCACATACATGAGTCCTCTGCTGCTTGGACATGGACCTATGGATCTTGATCCAATTAGCATATCAATTTCCATTTTGCAAACTTGCCTCACGTACCATGCTTTCTTTTTCTTTCTTGCATCATGTGGCTTCGGGAGGTGCAGCAAATCCAATTCACAAATGAATTTGTTTCTCTTTTTATCCATCCTTCAAATTGCTGATGGACTCCACCTTAACAAATTTAAACAATTGGGCTTATTTTGTCAAGTTCAATTTTGCTAGGAGACAAAGCCTACACTAATGCAAATCTTTATTATTTCCTATAAACATAAACAAGTAAAAATATTATTAGATTAACTCTAAAATCATGAAAATTAAACTAAAATATGTAAAACACTATTAAAGACTCAATTAGCTAAACTTGGGGACAAAACAATTAGGGATTTTGGATGAATTTTACTATAGTATAGAAAGAATTCTCTGGGGAAATGCTCCCAAAATCAGAGAAAGTAACAACAAACAAATGAGAATAGTAGAAAATGAAAATACATAGTGTTTTCCCTCCAAGATTCAGGATCTTGGCCTTTTCCTCTTGGTTCTAGTTCCTAACTAACTTCCTAACTGATTCTCCCCCTTCTACTCTTATTTATCTTGCTAATTTGCTACCTTGGGACTAACCAACTAATCTGAGGCTGTTCCAATAGGCTTGGGCTGTTTCGGCCTCCTCCTCTCATATACTTTCTTAATAGGGGGTCTAACAATACTCCCCCCTAAAAGATCCACCTTGTCCTCAAGGTGAAAGGAGGGAAACTGGGTTGATTTTGTTTCATAAGGCTCCCAAGTAGCCTCAAAATCAGGAAGATCCTGCCATTGTATCAGAACCTCAACTGCACCAGAGGTGGTGTTTCGGATGGCTTGGACTGCAGCTGGAAAAACCTGAAGTTCCAGCTCTTCAGAGAGCATTTTTGGGAGAGGTTGAGGTGTGATTGAATGAGAGAGAGCCTTCTTTAACAATGATGCATGAAAAACAGGGTGGATTTTGCACTCAGCAGGGAGTGATAACTGAAAAGCAACCGGACCAATCTGTTTGCTGATTTGATAGGGACCATAGTAGCGAGGACTCGGCTTCTCGTTCCTCTTCTTTGCAAGAGATTTTAAACAATAGGGCTGCAGCTTCAAATAAACCCAATCTCCCACTGCTAGAGTGATTGGCCTGCGAGACTGATCTGCATACTGCTTCATCTGAGCTTGGGCCTTAAGCAAATTGGCTTTTAGATCATGCAACAATTGATCACGAGCCTCAGTCATGTTGTTCACTTCCTCAACTGAAGATGGAATGGTGGTACCTTTAAGGAGGTGGGGAGGCTCCCTGCCATAAAGGGCTTTGAAAGGAGTCAATTTGGTTGAGCTGTTATAGTTGGTGTTGAACCAGAATTCTTCCCAACTCAACCAACGGGGCCATTGTTTCGGCTTAGAACCTGTAAGGCAGCGCAAATAGGTTTCCAAACAACGATTTACAACTTCAGTCTGCCCATCGGTTTGAGGATGATATGCAGAGCTGAATTTGAGTTTAGTGCCAGCTAACCGAAATAGCTCCTTCCAGAAATGACTGAGGAAAATTTTGTCTCTATCGGACACAATGGTAGAAGGAAATCCATGTAACTTCACCACTTCAGCAATGAAAACTTCTGCCACATCCTTGGCAGTAAATGGATGGCTAAGAGGGATAAAATGAGCATATTTTGTGAGCCGATCTACCACCACCAGAATAACATTCTTCACTTGTACCTTAGGGAGTCCATCAATAAAATCCATGGACACATCAGCCCAAACTTGAGTGGGAATAGGTAGAGGTTGGAGCAAACCTGCTGGTGCCAATGTCTGATATTTATTTAGCTGACATATTTCACATGAAGTCACGAATTGCTGAATATCTCGTTTCATTCCCTCCCAATAAACCAGTCCAGCGATGCGTTTATAGGATCTAAAAAATCCTGAGTGTCCCCCTACTGCTGAGCTATGGAATTCTTTTAGTAAGATAGGAATCTTGGAAGAAGATTTTGGTAGCACTAGCTTCCCTTTATAGAGTAGTTTTCTGTTCTAAAAGGAATAGCCAGGATGAGAGTGTGAGTATTGGATTTAGTCTTGGATGATAATCTGCAGTTTAGGATCTTGCTGGACTTCCTCTTCCCATTCTTCCCATTCTGAAAATTGGACAGTGGATAGGGCAGCAAAAGTCATTTTCCTGGAAAGGGCATCTGCTGCATTATTCTCTGATCCGGGCCTATACTGAATCTCGAAATCAAAGCCCATCAACTTGGATGTCCACTTGAATTGTTCCTCACCCAAAACTCGTTGATCTGTGAGGAATTTTAAGCTCTTCTGATCAGTAACAATGACAAAATGCCTGCCCAAAAGGTAATGCCTCCATTTCTGCACTGCCATCACAGTGGTCATTAACTCACGTTCGTATACAAATCTTGCTTGAGCTTTCTCGGATAAAGCCTGGCTAAGGAAAGCCACGGGTCTGCCCTCTTGGAGAAGAACAGCTCCATGACCCTTATTCGATGCATCTGTCTCAATGGTGAAAACTTTAGAGAAATCCGGGACTGTCAAAACTGGCAAGTCAGCCATCAAGGCTTTCAATTTATCAAATGCACCTTGAGCCTCTATAGACCAAAGAAAATTATCTTTCTTTAACAACTGAGTCAATGGTATGGCCAGCTTACCATAGTCTCTAACAAACCTTCTGTAATACCCCGTAAGACCCAAAAAACCTCTAAGTGCCTTAAGGTCCTTGGGGACTGGCCAATCTAACATTACAGCCAACTTCTTGGGGTTTGCAGCTACACCCTTAGCTGAGATAATGTGGCCTAGATACTCCAGTTGCTGCTGTCCAAAGTGGCATTTCTTTTTATTTGCAAATAATTGGTGTTCCTTAAGAAGAGCTAGCACTGCTTGCAAGTGTCTCTTGTGATCATCTTCAGTTTTATTGTACACTAAGATATCATCAAAGAATACCAGGGTGAACTTTCTCAAATATGGTTTCAGCATCTCATTCATAAGAGATTGGAACGTTGATGGTGCATTAGTCAAGCCGAAGGGCATGACAACAAACTCATAGTGCCCCTCATGGGTCCGGAATGTCGTTTTTGGAATATCTTCTTCTCTCATGCGAATCTGGTGATAACCAGATCGAAGGTCCAACTTAGAAAATACCACTGCTCCTCCCAGTTCGTTCAACAACTCATCAATAATCGGTATAGGGAACTTGTCCGGAATGGTAATTTTGTTAAGAGATCGGTAATCTACACAGAAACGCCATCCCCCATCCTTCTTCTTAACCAAAATGATCGGGCTCGAGTAAGGGCTCACACTCGGCCTAATGATTCCTGAACTCAGCATATCATCTACCAATTTCTCAATCTCATTTTTCTGATAGTAGGGGTACCTATAAGGCCTGAGATTGGGGATATTGGATCCTCCCTTCAGAACTATGGCATGGTCTTGGCGCCTAGGTGGAGGTAACCCCTGCGGTTCCTGAAATACCTCAGCATAATCATCAATAACTGAAACCAACCACTGAGGAATTGAGTGCCCCTGTTCTGCCTTAGTTTGCATACTGTGATATTCTAATAGAAAACCCTCCCCTTGATCAGCTATGGCCTTGAGAATTGATTTAAAAGAAGCCTTAGTTCTGGTTAGTGCAGGTTCTCCCTTCAACAACTTCATACCTTCCTTGGTGGGAATCTTAAGTGAAAGTTCTTTGAAGTTAGCCCTAATCTCACCAAGGCTAGATAACCATTCCATACCCAGCACTACATCAACTCCCCCCAATTCGAAAACAAAAAAATCTTGCTGGATTTCTAACCCTTGTATTAAAAGCATTAATTGTGTACACATGCCTTTACACATAATTTTCCTTCCATCCCCTACTTCTACTGAGTATTGAGGGGTTGGTGATACCTGTAAATCACAGTCTCTTACTGTGGTGGCAGAGATGAAGTTATGAGAGGCTCCACAATCCACCAAAACTATCACCTGTCTACCAGCTAGGGTGCCTAACATCTTGATTGATTTTTTTGAGGTCAATCCCGTAATACTATACAAGGATAACTGTAACTGTTTCATCTCCAATTCTTCCTATGTTTCTTATGTTTTATTAGCATCTTCTTCTTCGTCCAGTATCAGAATCTGTAATTGTTTGTTAACACAGATGTGACCTGGGCCCCATTTCTCCTCACATCTGAAACAAAGGCCTCTTCTGGATCTTTCTTGGAGTTCTGCATCATTCAGTCTTCGAAAATTCCTTCCCTTGAAAGATCCTGTAGATTTCAGATTATTGGAATCATTCCCTGAACTCCCTGTCATTGATGCAGGATGAGTTTGGTTCTTGTTCCCTGTTTCCCATGTGATCCAACGTGTACTACTTGCACTTCTTGTTGTGGCCCCACTTCTTGGTACCGACTGACTCCCTTTATTCATCAGCAAGTTTTTCTCATCAATACTCTGGGCAAAATCCATCAATTCAACTATAGTGTCTGCTTTGTGTAGCTTCAATTCAGCCCTAATCACCTCTTTGAGTCCATTAAGAAAGATCCCCTTCAAGTAATCGGGTTGAGCTTCTTTCATAAGCGGTCCCGCATGCAACTCGAATTGTTCCCTATACTCTTCGACTGTCCCGGTCTGTTTGAGGCTCAACAATAGTTCAAAAGGACTATGGATCATCGATGGCTGGAACCTTCGAATCACATCGGAGCGAAACTGTTGCCAGGTAGGGTTCTAAGCATAATATTCCCACCACTGATACCAAGTCAAGGCCTTACCTTCCATAGCCACCATCACAGCTTGTAGCTTCTCTTCGTCACTCAATCCCTTCAACTCGAAATAACGCTCCACACGATTCGCCCAACCATATGCATCACTGCCGTCGAAAACCGGCACCTCCAATTTCCTCCATCGTTCATCTCAGACCTGCGATTCGCTGGCAGATCCTCCTCTGTTTCCTTCTCTAGTGCTGCGACTTGTCAATCCACGCACAGTCTCGAGAAGTTCTCCGAGTTGCCTTCTCGTTTCGATTCTCTCAAGTCGTTCTTCATCTACGACTCTTCTCAGTTCTTGCAATTCTTCGCGCGTCGCCATGATCGTCTCATACCCGCGCTCGAGAAACTCCACTCTGGTTTCCATTCCTCTCATCGAAACCATGAATCTTTCCCCAAGATCTGAAAGCTTTGATACCAGTTGATAGAACTGGTTCAACAATTAGGGATTTTGGATGAATTTTACTATAGTATAGAAAGAATTCTCTGGGGAAATGCTCCCAAAATCAGAGAAAGTAACAACAAACAAATGAGAATAGTAGAAAATGAAAATACAGAGTGTTTTCCCTCCAAGATTCAGGATCTTGGCCTTTTCCTCTTGGTTCTAGTTCCCAACTAACTTCCTAACTGATTCTCCCCCTTCTACTCTTATTTATCTTGCTAATTTGCTACCATGGGACTAACCAACTAATATGAGGCTGGCCCAATAGGCTTGGCCTGTTTCGGCCTCCTCCTCTCATATACTTTCTTAATAGGGGGTCTAACACATATCAATTTCCATTTTGCAAACTTGCCTCACGTACCATGCTTTCTTTTTCTTTCTTGCATCATGTGGCTTCGGGAGGTGCAGCAAATCCAATTCACAAATGAATTTGTTTCTCTTTTTATCCATCCTTCAAACTGCTGATGGACTCCACCTTAACAAATTTAAACAATTGGGCTTATTTTGTCAAGTTCAATTTTGCTAGGAGACAAAGCCTACACTAATGCAAATCTTTATTATTTCCTATAAACATAAACAAGTAAAAATATTATTAGATTAACTCTAAAATCATGAAAATTAAACTAAAATATGTAAAACACTATTAAAGACTCAATTAGCTAAACTTGGGGACAAAACTCAATCAATGAGCATAAGAAGGAGCAAAAACCCATCTAATAAACACACAAATCACATAATCTAGAAGATTATCACACCCTCAAACCTAAGACTTTGCTTGTCCCCAAGCAAAAGTAACCCAAACTAGCACACAAAACACAAAGGACAACAAACCAAGCTCTTATATGATTCGGGAAAACTGAAAGAGCGCCCAATTAAACAAAATCACTATAAGGCAAAATTGCACAATGACTAATTCCTAAAATAGAAGCATCAACCAATAGCAAGCTCAATTCCAAAAATGTCAAGAAGCAAAAAGCATAACAACTTTGCAATCTCCATATTCTTAAAAAATAAATATCATGGCAAATTGACAAGGGAAGAAAAAATAGAACCTTAGTCCTCACAAGATACACACTCATCAAATAATCACTCAAGTTTATGGTGGTGAAGTGTTTCCCTCAAAGCACACATTAGAGTCATGGAACCATAGATTTGCTTTTCATCTAACTCCAAAAAATCATAAATCACAAGCATGCACAAATCAAAGGGACTTTATTTTGGGTTGTAACTTGGCTAAAGTGAAAACAAGACAACAACGTAAGTATAACCGTATATGGATAGATATACATATGTAACATCATACAACTATACTGCATCCTACTGTTTTCACACCTAGACCTTTATAAGTATAGGTCTTTATTGAAAAACAACAACATACGAAAAATAAAACCAAAGCTGGTCACACCTATAAGACAAACATAATAGTAGCAAATAAACATCGGCATGCCCGGAACTAAGGAACCTTCTTCTTGTATACATCATATCCCCTTAGCGGTTTATCTGAATTCCCCAATATAGAGCACAACAGAGAAAATCCAAACAGAATAATTCAAGAGTGAAAAACCAATATATGGATTTAACACGATAACTACATACGCGACACAAAAGAAAACTTATATACATATACATTTCTATAAACAAACAAGTAATCTATCACTGGGTTTCATACCCGATCACCGTCTTTTGAAAACAAATGCATTAACACTTCAACTTTCAACGTCTAACTTTTCACTTAATCTCTGGATATCCCAACATCGTGTAAATGAGATAATCAAGCTCGATTACCAGGT
Organism: Sophora flavescens; assembly: GCA_030762895.1. Lineage (NCBI taxonomy): Eukaryota > Viridiplantae > Streptophyta > Magnoliopsida > Fabales > Fabaceae > Sophora > Sophora flavescens. The sequence continues at coordinate 176,122,502 of CM061063.1, read as the reverse complement.
ATTTTAGGCACGACGTGGCATGGAATACCATACATAACAACGTAGCACAGAATACCTTATTTATTAAGGCACCAAACATAACAACGTAGCACGGAATACCTTATTTATTAAGGCACTAAGGCACCATACATAACAACGTAGCACGAAATACCTTATTTATTAAGGCACTAAGGCACCATACATAACAACGTAGCACGGAATACCTTATTTATTAAGGCACCATATATAACAACGTAACATGGAATACCTTATTTATCAAGGCACCATACAAAACAACGTAGCACGGAATACCTTATTTATCAAGGTACCATACATGACAACGTAGCACGGAATACCTTATTTATTAAGGCACCATACATAATAATGTAGCATGAATACCCTATCATTAAGACATCATACATAAAAACGTGGGCACGTCTGCCAAGGAATGCATATAAAACATTTTGTTCTCGTCATTTTTCTTGTGTTCATTCTTCTTTTGTCGAAGCTCAAGATGGCTTACGACTATTCGTAATTTTCAATGTGTTAGATTTCTCAACGTTAACACAGGACACGAAGTCCGAATGCTCAATCACAAAACCTTTAGACGTTGCAATCAATCTTAGGTTCATGGTGATAAAAAACAATATTCACCATTAACAACGTTCATTACAACGTGAATAGGATACAAAGTCCATAACAACGTAACAGGGATCAAAGATCTTCATGCTTTTATTTTAGAACGCCGGTATCACGACGTCTCTGATACTAGGTTTTCTTTTCAATGTTAACACCATTTTCGTTCTGTGAAACACAAAATCCAAACAAAACTTTCGAATCTTATCCAAGTTGTCGGAAATACCGTCATTGAGTAAAACTTGATTCTGAAAAATCATTTCAAAATTTGAATTTCCTTTGTAAAATCATCAATTACTTGAAATCTTTTTTCTGAAAATTTTATGTTTCAAAAAGGGAGTCACTTGAGGCTCAGTCTTGGTTTAAAACATGTACTGCAATTTTAGAATTTCTTGCCGCCGATACTTTTCCAAATTACCGTCATCTAGCATTTTTAAAGTCATTTAAGCCAATTCTTAAACTTTTTCGCTTAAATATTTTTCTAAAATCATAATTAAGTTATTTTCGAAGATTGATTTCATAAAATAACTTTTTTAATATTACATAATTTCTTACATAAAAATTAGCAGCACAAAAATAATTTAATGGTTACGTCCTCACTGTGACTCATAGTTTACTTTTACACTGATAAATCATTAAAATAATAATATTTTCCAACATTTCTTATTTTTCCAAATAATATTTTCCATCAATATTATATTCCAACATTTCACCATTAAACATTGAATATAATTTATAAAGCTTCTTAAAGCTTTTATCTGGTTAATTGATTGGGCACTGACCATTGTCAGGCTTCTCAAACAACAATCAATAACAACATCATAGTAATATTCCCAAGCAGATCATGCATCACAACATTATAATATATAACTGCAAATAAATAATTAAGTGCAGATAACCCATCACAGATAAAAATAGCACAACTGAAACAAACACCACAGATAAATAATACAGACATAAACTAGATAGAACGTAGCCATCGGAAAAATCCCTTAGGCAATCCCCTCTTACCTCTCGAAAAATTTAACTTCCGATTAAAAACTTTGTCATGAATACGGAAATCGTCGACACACGTACACGGTACAATTCTTTATCCTTCAACAACCACAATCAACCAATCAAAATCAAACAAATAAAATCACCTATTCCTCTATGATAGGTCACAATCTTAGAGAGATTTTGTGGCTAAAAATTTCTAAAATTGAATCAAAAACTTCCAATCCTCCAAAAACCTAGGTTCAGCGATGATGAATAAATGGAGTAAGAGATTTTAGTTTGATACAAGGATTTGGATTCAACATAGTTACATACTAGAAGGATGAAATACAAGATCATTTTCAAAAGAAATGAACAAAAGTTCCTCCACCCTCACATGCATAGTTTCGGCCTTAGATTGAAAAATTGGGACGAAAACTTTGTTTGCAAAAAACTCTTGGATTATGAATATATAGATAATTATAAGGTCATATAAATGGGTTTCATATTTTTAGGATTTTTCTATGACTTTCTATAAAATTTCAAAGTTTCTAGATCTAGGAATTGAAAATGATGAACATGGATGAACAAGACATTGAATCATGAAATTTCTTGAAGAACATGATCATAATTGAGTAAGGTTCACAAAATGCTTAAGGAACTTATGAACTTTTGTGTTTTTTTGTGCTAAGTGTGAAATAGGAAGGAAATGAAGTCTTCTCGTGTTTAAGAAGGGTGGGATGAACAAGTTTGGAGGGGCCAAGGGGAAAGGAGGTGGCTTCATTAAGGGCCTATGTGCAATTTCTTTGAAGGACTAATTTGCAAAATTCCAAAAGTCTAAGGACTAATTTGTAATTTCCCCTAAGTTCGTAATCATGATGCCATGTGCATCATAAAAGCCTTCACATGGTGACTCACCTATATGAGTCATCTTGAGATTTATCCCTTAACGGGTCCCCGAAATCCCGTATTCAGCTCTGTCGCTTACCCGATTAATATATCACCTGGATAAAATATATTATTTCACTTTTTAGTGAAATATTTCAAAATAACCAAAATCGTTGGAAATTAAATAAAAACCTTAAGTTTTTTTTTCACGAGTCAAAATTAGGTTTTCTGATCAGTATAATCATACTGTCAGTGAAATTCACAGACCGGGTTTCGCCTGACTTTTCAACCTAAATTTTAATTGTAACTCTCTACCGTCAAGTAAAGTGTAAATAAGGTTTCGGTTTAATTAACATAAAAATTCTAAGTCTCAGATAAATATATAAACATAATTATATAAATTTCTGATATTAGAAAACAGAAAAATTTGGGGTGTTACAGTGAGGAGTATACCCACGGCGTGATGGTATATTATCCTTAATTGTTACGGTTGTGCGGGGATGGCATTTCGTCATTGTTTTGTATTGGCCAGCATGATGAGTCTTGTGTCTATGTTTATATTTTGTGGAGCTGCATCTCCAATGCTGTTATTATTATTATAAACATATTTCCAGTATGTTGTTATTTTACTGGCGTTGGTATTTCCGCCATTTTTTGGATGTTTACGTTTATGACTGCTAGTACCTGGAGAAGGGTTGTAAAATATTTATACATAAGTTTGATGATGTATGTTAAATACTATTTATCGTACTATTTACGAAAAGAAAAAAAAAAGTAAACCCGTATTTTTGGTCGACAATATTTATTTTACGCTTTACTCGGTCTTATAGAATGCAAGTGTCACAGACAATGTAGCACCTGAGAAGGGTGTTATAATCGTGTTCTTGTGAGTTACTCCAACAACTGGGGTCGGTAGAGTGATGAAATTAAAGCGAGGAAACTTACTCCTAAATTCATTGGCCCTTACCAAATTCTTAGAAGAGTCGGTGAATTTGCTTACCAAATTGTGTTACCTCCTTTCTTATTCAAACTTCACAACATTTTTCATGTGTCACAACTTCATAAGTACATTCATGATCTTAGCCATTTGATAGTAACCGATACCATTAGTTGAAAGAGAACTTGACTTTTGAGGTGTTACCGCTTTGAGTTGAAGATCGGAGGGTGAAGCAGCTAAGAGGCAAGGAGATTCCCTTAGTTAATGTTGTTTGGATTCAAATTAATTTTCATCATCCAATTCTTGTTATTAATGGTACCAACTAACACATGATTTTCAGCATGAAAATGGCTCCAACTCAAAGATCATCATAGAATTTGAAAATTTTGATCAAAAATTCAAAACAATTGAAGATAAAAGATCTAGCTCATGATACCACATGATGTTATCTAAGATTGACCACTTATCATTTTAGGATCTACTTTGATCAAATTGTTTTAAGATTTTAGATCAAACTCAATTCAAGAGCACAATTGAAATGAACTTGATCTTCAAGTGAAGAATCAAGAGGAAAGTGAAAATGAGTAGAAGAGAAGACAATTGATGTGAATAGAAATTAAGAACATGAAAGTAAATCTAAGCTATGAAAGGTAAATTGGAAGAATTAAAGAATAAGAAAAGTAGAAAATGGAATAGGAAGAAGAGGAGGCGAATGGCGTCACAATTGCAATCATCTTGGAGAAGAAGATTGAAATTGATAAGCCAAGGAGGCTTCACCACTTGAATAAGGGTATTCAAGATAAGAATCAATTGGTTCAACTATTGAACAAAGAAGAAGAGAACTCTTTCTCTCTCTCTCAACTCAACTCTCAAGTGTGAGAAGTTTTCAAAATGTATTCCAAAGTTGTGAAATGAGTTACAAGAGAGCCTTATATAGTGAGGCAAAGTGCTCATCACCCTCTAAGTCCCCAAATCAGTGCCTTCCTCATCAAATCCCAAGTTTGGGCTTTGATTTTGGCCCAATGCTTCCTACTCCTATGCTATGGTGGCCTAATGGCCCAATAGGCCCAATTCCTAAACTATTCCTAAGTGCTTTTTGAATAAGCACTTTTATTAAAAAAGTTATACTCTATACATAGGTCCCAATCCCCACCTTTATTACATGAACTCTACTCTATACAAAGGTCCTAGTCCTTATTCCTAACTATAGTATCTTGGACTCTTCTTTAGAGTATCTTGGACTCTTCTTAGCCTTGACCTTTTCACAGGTCCATGTAAGTCTTCAATGCTTGGTCCTTGGCTTTGGGAATCCATGCTCACATCATACTACATGGGAGCTGGAGAGCAAGATGATGGAAGCGTATCTGCACCTTTTCAATCAAGGTGAGAAGAAATTTCGAGAACGAAATTTTTATAAGGGGGTGGAATTGTAACACCCCATTTTTCGTGTTAAGACCTTAGGTATGTTTATGTGTTCCATGTTGTTAAGGTTTGACCTTAGGGACATTTAAAGGGGCTAAGTGGGTCTTTCAAAGTGGAAAATCCCGTTTCTAGTGCATGAGCACGGTCGTGCTCATGTACCAGCACGCCCGTGCTTGTTTGGCGTGCTCTGTGGCTATTTGAGCCACGAGCACGACTGTGCTCAAGGGGACCACGACCATGTCAGAAAACACGCATTTTGATGCTAATGTTGTTGACGCCGTGCTTAGAGAAGCACAACCGTTCCCACGTTAAGCATGGTCGTGCTTAGTGGGAGCACGGCCTTGCTCGGGTCTGAAGCTATATAAACAGAGGAGTCCGTGAGGGTTACGATGTTAACCCTCATATTGGAACTTTTGGTAATCCTAATGTGACAGAAACCTCTCCCCTTTCCCTTCCCTTGAACCCTTCAAAATTCTTGGTGTTCTTGAGTCCGTTTGGGAGAGAAGTCACGGGCACTTGTTGACGGTTCTGGGCAAGTATACCTAGTCGTGCAAGTAATACGGTGGTGAGACCGGTTATCGTATCCACGGGGATTGGATGTCAATTACCAATTCACAAACTCAGCAACTATCTAAACTAAAATATGAATCAAGAGAAATGAAAACAAAAGAAATAAAATGTTTTTGGTCTTTTTGGGGACTTTTCACGAACACTTGGAGTGCAGGAAGATATGTTGGGACTAGACTTCATCAAACATCTGTCTCATGTACTATCAGGACTAGATACCTCCCATTCATGCTTCAAATGTTAAAATCAATCCACTAACTTACTCAAACCCCGATTCCTCGGATGGCAAGAGCCTAAATCCACTAATAGACCCTAATTCCTTAGGTGGCCTAGATTAATGAATTTGCATTATGATTAGGGATTACGCGATTACTAGTAAACCAAACTCCATTCCTATATGAAAGGGTTACTAGGTGATTAAATTCAATTCCGGTTCTAATACGAATTTCCCAATTGCATACCAAAACACAAATCAAGTCATGGGGGTGCTAGCCACAACAAGAATTAAGCATGGAAAATTAATCACTAATATGAAGGCATGAACACAGAATAATCAGTCAAGATAAATACATAATAATAAGTTTGATTACATCTAATCCCAACAAACAGGGTTTAGTTACTCATATTTACAGAGAAAGCCAAACCAGAAAAGCAGTAGAGAAAGGAGGAAAGGGAGAACTCCATTGAAGCTTCCCACTGTCGTCACAGCAACCCCCTAACTCAGCTCCCTTCTAGGGTTGGAACCCTACTCCAGCCGCAGCTCCAAGTGCCTCCTCCAAGAACTCCCAAAAACTCCTCCTTTCTGCCCTAAAACAGTAACTTATACCAATCAGTTCTAGGCGCGTTCGCGAGGCGAATGTACCCTCGCGAGGCGAATGTTAAAAATCTGGTCTTCATAAATTGGATCTCTCGCGAGGCGAGAGTTGTTCGCGACGCGAAACCGAAAGGTTGCATTTTTCTGGCACAGTCAGCTTTCAGGGTCGCGAGGCGAATTGTGATTCGCGGGGCGAATCTCCAGAATTCTGCTTGGCTCAATTTCTTATCTTTTCAAGCTCTAAAATCATCCAAGCTTCATTATGGCCAAATCTGCACAGTTTTCCTTAAGTTCCTGCAAAACAACACCAAGAAACCGCTTCACCCGTTCCAAGGGAAAAACTAACTAAAATCAAATAAAGAATGCCTAATCTATATGAAAAATGCATGCAAAGGTGTATATGAAACATGATGTAAAATCACACTATCAGCATTAGTGTCGATTAAGGTAACGTGATCATCCCTCTATTAATATCTTTTTCATTTTTTCTTGAATTTAGGATTAATTGGTTATTCTTTTCTTGTTTGACCAAGGCTTAGGAAATTCATCGAGCCGTCTGAGGGATCAAGAGTAGATTGCTTTCGTTGTTCAATAGTTGGGATCTTCATACCAGGTATGGGGTGAAGGGATAGTATGAACATGTAGGCATTGGGGGTAGCGTAAGATGAAGGGTTAACCCATGACTCTGTTGCTTGCTATTTGTTTAATTCATGTAGCCTGCTATATGTATATGTTATGTTTTCAATATGTTTGACATGCTCAATTATGAATTGTTGTTATTGTGAATAATGATGATGTTATGCTATTGATGATGATACTGTCATGAATGGATGACTTGGTTGTTTGGTTGATGTTGTGAGATGAAGGATGATGTTTATAAGACATTAAAAGAAGTTAATAATGATAATGAAATTAAAGGATGTTTTCCCAATGTTCATAAGACTTGGATCATAGTAATGAGAGGCAAGGTTATTGCTCAAAGGTTTAGTCAAGACCCTAGGATTGATTCATGAGCGATTTAGGGACATTCATAATGAAACAGTAATTAAAAGGATTAATCCCCAATAATGATAAGACATGGAGAATAATTGAGAAATATGAAACTGATGTTTGATGGTTAGTTAAAAGTCAATAGGATTGATCTTTGAATTCCCTAGGAAACTTAGAAAGGGTTCTAACCATTTCTACCTGGACAGTACGACCATGCTCCAGTAAGCACGGTTGTGCTTAAAAGGAAGCACGCCCGTGCTTCCCTTTCAAATTTGAATTGGACGCGCTGCTTAAGCACGGCCGTGCTCAACAGACAGCACGACCATGCTTGACTTAAAATTCAGCACGCCTGTGCTGGGGGAAGCATGATCGTGCTCCCCTACTCATAACAGACGTGAAAGACAGAAACAAGGGTGTTTCATCCCAGTCATTTCCCATGGTGTAATAAGACATCAAACAGAGTAAAGACAAGCTAGATAACTTAATGAAGACTTAACAAAGATGATTAAACACGAACGTTAAAGATGGTTAAGTTGGTAACAATGTTTACCACACGTTGTTGTACCTTAGTACTTATTGGCCAAGGCGGCCTTGATGCTTAATGGTCAAGGTATTATTGATGTTGAACCTTGGTGATTATGGGCCAAGGGGGTCTCGATGCCAAGTGGTCGAGGTGTTGGTGGTGATAAAACTTTGGTAGCCTAGTGGCCAAAGTGGAGGTGGTGATTGTTTGATTATGTGTTGTTGTTCCTCACGCATTCATGCATTAGAGATGTTATTGGGGGATGTTCAACATAGGGGAGGTCGTCTGAGAGTCAGGAGATATGACCGTCCATGGTGATTCATCCAAGAGTTAGGTGAATCTGGCCCCCTGTGGTGGCGCATCCGAGAGTAAGGTGCATCGGCTATCCAAGGGGTTCACCCATGGTTTGGTGAACTGTGTAACACCCACCCCCTAGGGCATTACTACGTAACACATGCGGAAGTAAATTAAAAGATAATTTGCTGGTTACTTTCGAAAAATTGTTTTCTTTTAAGTCAGAAAACTAGGGTGTAAAATTTTTCTTTAAGGATAACTCTGAAATCCATCATACATACATTTAAAACGTAAAGTCACATTCGTAACAAAGTTACCATGACATACAACATTTCTATTAGTTTCCATTTTCGAAAGAAAAAGTTTAAACTACAGATGGATGTATATAACACTACATTCACCGACCTCTTTAGATATAAAACCCAACTCAGACTCCTAAGCAGGTCATTCTATCAAATATTCATTGGAGAGACCCCCAATCAGAATACTTTCCCAACCTCTAACACTAGGTCTTCAAGTGACTTAGAAAGACTCCTATGCAACATCAGTACTAGAGTACTGATGAGTGTGATTACACCTCAGATTTCTTTATCATATTGCATGCATTTTCATGTAGTTTAGGCATTTTTAATTTGACTTTTGTTAGTTTTTACCTTGGAATGGGTAAGGCGGTTTTGTGGTGTTTTTGTGCAAGAATGGGAGATTAAAATGCTCAGGATCATTTATGTTGGAGCTTGCAAGAAGATGAAGCTTGAATAGTAAGAAAAATGAGCCAAACAGGGCCCATCACGGCCTAGTCGTGACAGCCATCACCGCCATTATCGAGCAAGGATGAAAAGAAAAGAACGAAAAAGTCAGAACCTGTCACGGCCGTGACAGGCCATCAATGCCAAGTTTTCCAAGATAGAATTTGTCACGGCCTGGCCATGACAGCCATCACGGCCGTGACGCACAATATCTGGAATTTTAAAAGCTGATTTGATCTGATTTTGTAATTGCTTGGGATTCAAGTTACCCTACATTATAAATAGGACCTAGAGGCTCGAAAATAGGATCACTTGGGCTGCTACCTTAGGCAAAAAATTAGGATTTCTCTTCTTCTCCAATTTCTTCTCTTCTCTTAGGTTTTCTTTTTATGATTTTGTTAATCAAGCTTGCTATGAACATGGCAATGCTTGAGTAGTTGTTTTTATTTCTAGGAATTGGGGATATGCCCAAGATTTGTTTTATGTTATGAATTGACGTTTTACTTCATGTTAATTTCAATTCGCTTTCGATTTGATTCCTATTGCATGAATTACTTGTGAATTTGGTGCGCATTTATTTGCATGTTATAGATACTCTAAGGAGGAACCTAGCGGTGAACTTGGGTATTGGATCTATAGGGATTGAACTTAGGACTTAAATCACGAGAGTTAGAAGAGGTCATTCGAGGGTTCACTGAATTGTCACAAAGCTTAAAGGGTTCGATTTAAATTCAACTACCACGAGAGTAGGGGTTGGTTTAATCAAGCACGGTTTTTGTATCCAGAGAGGGAACATTAACTTATTTAGAATAAATTCACCTTCAAAGCAAATTTTGATTATTAACAAGAGGGGTAGTCAATTTAGAAACATGAACAGTCTTGTTGGTAACCCAATTCCTGGGAATCCCTTTTGATATTTGAAAATCCCCAGATTTGATTTACTTTCCTATTTTGTTCTTGATTTCATTTTAGATATTTGTTTTGTTAGTTAATCTTTTAAAACCCAAATCTTTTACAAATCTTTTTTTTTCTAGTCTAGTTTAATTGATTTAATAATTGATAGTTATTTGATATCACGGTCCCTGTGGATTCGATCTTTTTATTACTTGACGACGAAGCCATTCACTTGCGGATTCGAGCACCATCAAGTTTTTGGCGCAGTTGCCGGGGACTGTGCTTTCTTGAATTTCAATTTAATTTTTAAATTGATTTTTCTGGACATTTTTTTTATTTACTTTTTCTTTCTTTCTTTTTCTAGTATCTATCTCTCTCTTTGCAGGTGCTTTTATCTTTCATGCAAAGATCCCAAAGTCTTGGGAATCTCATTGAAGTTAATCTCGAGATCGAAAGGAACTTTCATAGACATTGGAGACTACAAAGACAGAGAGAGAGAGAGAGAGAGGTTGATTCCCATTCCACTCATGGCGAATCCATAGGATACCAAACCACTGAAGGACTACGCAGCCCCAAATGCTAGGGGTTTGCGAACTGGGATTTCTAGGCAAGAAATTGAGGCGGAGAACTACACTATACCGCCTCTGTTAATTGGCATGATTAGGCAAAATCAATTTGGAGGATTACCCTCGGAGGACCCAACTGATCATGTGGAGACATTCTTAGAATTAACCGATGCAATAAGAATTCGAGGTGCCCCGATTGATGCTATTCACTTGAGGTTATTCCCCTCCTCTCTGACTGGAAAGGCAAAAGCTTGGTTAAAGCAAGTGCCCGCTAATACTTTCGTTTTAGACATTTGTTTTGTTAGTTAATCTTTTAAAAACCAAATCTTTTCCAAATCTTTTTTTCTAGTCTAGTTTAAGTGATTTAATAATTGATAGTTATTTGAGATCACGGTCCCTGTGGATTCGATCTTTTTATTACTTGACGACGAAGCCGTTCACTTGCGGATTCGAGCACCATCAAGTACCAAGGTACTACAGCAAGACCCGAAGAGACCTGATATAACTGTAAGAGTGAGACACCGGCAAATGGATATAGCATACAACAACCATACACATGATACATACAACACCTTGGCATATTAACATTTTAAACATTACTCATCGGTAAACAACAAGTATTATTTCAGTGGGGCTCATACCCGAATCAATCAATCTTATAAAGATAATGCATGACACTTCTATCATTAGGCTCTAATCTTAATCTCATGAGATTCCATCACCGTTTTATCATTAAGAAAGAAAGAGTTGATCAGGCTCATACCCCCGTTTAGCAAGTTGTCTCCATCACCTCATGTTCCCGGATCAACATCATCACGAATCCCTTATAACGGTCATTCGGATATATACCTCATCGAATACCACATCTTAAGCGGGTATTCGGATAACTCAAGCACGTCTGCTAAGGAGAAATGCATATGAATAAAGACTTTTCATTAACGAGACTTTTCTTTGTGTTCACTCTTTTCCATTGTCGAAGCCCAAAGCTAACGACTATTCACAATTTTCATTACTTGAAAATCAATAACACAGGACACACAGTCCGAGTGCTCAATCACAACACCTTAGACCGATGCCGCAGTCCGAGGTTCTGGTCGTAGAAACAATTATAATTTTATCCATGTTTTATTTCAACATGATAAGGACACCTAGCCCATAACAACGAAATTAGGACACACCGTCCTCAATTCCAAAATTAGGACTCCTATCCCATAATATCACGATTGGGACCCTTGGTCCATAATTCTTGATACGGATCCCAGATCACGTGAATAAACTGAATGCTAGAGGCGACATCTCGCTAACTAGTATTCTCTTTCACATGTGCTTACTTTTCGCTCAGTGAAAATCAAAAACCAAAACAAAACCTCGGTCACTTATCCAAGTAACCGGAACGTTTCTAAATCATTTAGGAGAAAATATTTTCCTTTACAAAGTCTTTTATAAAATATTTGGAAATTCGTTTGCTTTTGAAATCCTTGATGGAATAAAGTCAAATATTTTCAAAGGGATTTTTCCACCATAAAACACATAGTTCGAAAAGGGTTTTCTCTCGTACAAACTTTGGATCATAAAGAGGTAATTTCGATTGACTTAAAAACACTTCAACGTTTCTTTTCAAAACTAGAATCTCGGTCTCTTGAAGTAAACGTTTTAAACAAGGGACTTTTATAAATGAAGCCAATACTTTCAAAGTTCTATTCAAGGCTTATTAAGGCTTTTAATCCTTACAATCATTGTGCACAGACTCAAGTCCGGCTTCTCAAACTTCAATCAACAGTAATATATCTCAAACAGTAATATCACAGTTAATGACAGTTCATCACATATATATAATTCACAATACTGTAAAGCAAGTAATAATCAACTTCAAGTAATAATCACAATAGCTCAAGTAAGCAAGTCATTCAAGTATTGGCTCCATATCATAATAATATTCAAATCACTCAAGTTAAACACATACACACATGCATATAGTCATTGAATATCCCTAGGCAATCCCCTCTTACCTTCCGTGAAGGTAAGGAGATTAGATGCTCGAAGAGGTATGTCACGAACGTCCTCGTTTCCTCCATGATGGAAGTCTAAGGTTTTGAACACAAAATCACAAGTTAAAATCAAACAAGAACACTAAATCACAAGGTATAGGTTCGGCCAAGACTAGTTCTTAGGGTTAGAGATTCCCAAAAATTATATAACTTATGGATTTATGATCCTTAAGTGTTAGGAGTTCATAAACAATGATCATTTAACAAAGTTGAATTAAAATCCCACTAAGTTATAAACTTAGGGCATTCGGCCAAGGCTAGTAAAATAGGCTACCATTCACTAAACTTTCCAATCTCTTAGGTTTAGCATCCATATGTATTAAGGAGCTCCAAACCATGATCATTTTGGAAAAATAAGAACAAAGTATCCTAGGTCCATAACCTTCTAGGTTCGGCCTTCATAGGATTTATAGGCTAGAAATCTTTAAACTTTCTAATCTCTTAGACTTAGCATCCAAATATCTAATGGAACTCAGGTCCATGATCATCTTGGAAAAATGAAAATAACACATACTAGCTTTAATAACATAGAATAAACAAGTTAGAAATCCTTAAACTTTCCAATCTCTTAGACTTAGCATCCAAATATCTTATGGAGCTCAAGTCCATGATCATTTTGGAAAAAAAAGAAAGTAATGCATACTAGCTTTAATAACATAGAATAAACAAGTTAAAAATCCTTAAAATTTCCAATCTCTAAGACTCGGCATCCAAATATCTTATGGAGCTCAAGTCGATGATCATTTTGGAAAAATAAAAACTCATACATCCTAGCACCTAAACTCTAAGTTTCAGCCATCATAGGATGATGAGGAAAATATTCTTTGTTTAACAATAACTCTTAGATTTAGAATCACAAGGTATTAAGAGTTCTAAATCCATGATCAATACTTGGAAAGTTGAAACATAGTATCCTAGGCCTACTTATTCATATTTTCGGCATCATAGGAACAAGCTATCAAAACTTCCAGGATTTATAGATTCAAGATCAATGGATAGTTAGAAACTCAAACACATGATCATATTCCAAAAGTTGAAACAAAAACTTCCAAGGTCACAAATGCAAGCATTCGCCCTTCATTGGAAGAGATGGATAGAGATTTTTGTTTTAGGTATATGAAAATATAAGTTAATACAAGACTATAGAAAGTGGTTTCAACTCAAAAGGAGTTTTCTACCATTTTAGAGAGATTTTAGAAGTTTAAAGCATATAAAGAACACATAAAGTAAACTAAGAAATAAAAGATGAAACTTGCAAAAAGATTCATATGAGAGCATTACCCTTAGTATAAGGAAGAACTATAATGAAGAACTTAAGTATAAAAGATGAATAAAAACTAAAGTTTTAAGAGCTTGAACTTTTAGAAGAAAGAAGAAGATGAACTTTAATGGAGTTTGAAGGAGGAAGATGATGAAGTGAAAATGAAAGGGGTATATATAGAGAGGGGAGAGAGTGGCACGAAATTGAGGAGAGAGGAATGAGCTTGGAGAGAAAGTTTTGGCCTTGTGCCTTGTTTGGTTGAAGAGGAAAGAGAAAAATAGGTTTTTAGAATATAATATGATATGTTTCAAAAAGTTTCATCATGACCACTTTTTAGGATGTAGCTTAGGCCATACCTCTAGTGAGTCACCTCACTCCCTCATCTCACCTCAAGCCTTTTATGTCTCATATTCTGCTCCATTTCATACCCGGTTGCATTTCCGATAGTAATTCTTCCGACGTTTTCGCCCGAATAAAATATTTTATTTTATTTTTGAACGAAAATTTCAAAATAACCAAAGTGTAAGGAAACATAATAAAAACACTAACTGTCTCGTTCACGGGTCAAAATTAGGTTTTCTGCACAGTAAACTTGTACCGGTAGTGAAAACGCAGACCGGCTTCCGTCTGAATTTTCAACCGAAATTTTTTACCGTAAATTCGTATGATATAACAACATAAGAAAATGATTTTAGTTTAATTAAAATCATCCTCTAAGTTTAATCTAAAATAAACACATTTAAATATGTATTTACTGTTATAGAAAGTATAGGAAAAACAGGGTGTTACAAACTGCCAACGTTGGTGCTTAATGACCAATGTGGATATGTAACTCCGAAGTTGACTTCCTGAGGTAGATTGGATCCACATTCATAACAGAGTAGTGGGATAGTGCTGCACCGCTTACCATTCACTGATTGAACTGTTATGGATGTTGTAAATGTGTTATGTGTGATGATTTGTGATAACATGCTATGTTTATATGATGTATGATCATCTTGCTTACTACTTCCTTGCCGTTGTGTTTTATACATGTTTCTTACTCCCCGTCTTTTGTTGTTTGCTTTGCATGTACCTTTTTGTTATGTAGAGGACGGTGAGCAGCCTGCTGACAAGTGACTCTGCGGAGCCACTACTCATAGTATATGATTTATCTTTAGTTTATGTTGTTATCGGAGATATTTTCAGATTTTGGTTATACCAGCTCTGTAATGTGACATCGGGGTTGAGTTTTGTTTCCAGTTAGGTTTCAATTATGTTTTCTTTTAAAAAAAATTGTGTTGTGACGTTATTACAATGTAGTACCATTTTTCTTGGTTTTTATTATTATGAAATAATATGCATGATTTTATTTTATCTCTTATATGTTGTGCTTTATAAATACATGTGGGGTAGAGGGTGTCACATTAAGTGGTATAGAGCAGGTCTGTCCTATTAGGCCGTGGCATGAGTCTGTTATGAGTCATTTGTGTACTCTTGTTTGAATTATCTATATTTATTATAGATAATGATGCGTAGTAATAAGAAGCTTTAGTTCTTCCTGCTTGGTTCTCTGTATTTAATAGTTGTCTTGGGCAAGTGTAGGAACCTATGGCAGGAAGAGGTAGGAACGACCAGGCTATCACTGATGCTTTGGCACTGCTTGCCAATGCAATAAGACAGAACAAGAACAACAGTAATGGAGAACCAGCTGATTTTCAGGGTCTGGATAAGTTCCAGCGGAACAACCCGCCTTTGTTCAAGGGAGTTTATGACCCTGAAGGTGCTCTTTTGTGGATGCGGGAGATTGAGAAAACCTTCCGGGCTATGGCGTGCAACGATATTCAGAAAGTCATCTTTGGGACTATCATGCTGACAAAGAAAGCTGAGCATTCGTGGGAGAATTGTTGCCAGCGTATGGAAGCTAAGGGTACATTCGTTACTTGGAATGTCTTCAAGGACAGATTCTTGGAGAAGTACTTTCCAGTTAGGTTTCAGTTATGTTTTCTTTTAAAAAAAAAATTCTGCGTTGTGACGTTGTTTGAATGTGGTACCTTTTACCTTGCTTTTTATTATTATGAAATAATATGCATGTTTTTATTTTATCTCTTTTATGTTGTGCTTTATAAATACATGCGGGGTAGAGGGTGTCACAAGGAAAACATGTGATTCTAAGCTTCAGACAAGTGTACGAGATAAGCCAAGGTGGGGAGAAAGTAACCGACATCGTCAAGGAGGCGAGCATAGCGTAGTTTGTTGTTGTGTGTGGAGGGTGCCCCAGACCCTAATAGTGGTTGAATAATTGACAACGACTAAACCTATTGAAAATGATTTTATAATACTGGTTAGGGTTTTGTTGTTGTAGGTTTATCAATGTTAGTACCGAAACCCTAGGTTAGGTGAACTATGTGATTGGGGTTGTTTGAGATGCATGCTACTATGTTGACTGGTTGTTGATATGTGATGATATGTGTTACTTGATATGTTTGTATGATTTTATGATCATATATCTATAAGTGTTGTGTTGTTGATGATCTGATGGATGTTTCGATATGCCAGTGAGGCTAAGGTTAACACCGTGGTAATGCCTTGAGAATGTACCTTTGAGGTTGTGGATGTATGGGCATCCTGTGTAAAGCTGTGGATAGTAACAAGGTCACGATGTTAATTAGCGATGTTTGTTGCATTGCATATTTGCCAAGTGGCGGGCCGTATGACTAGGAGTCATACGAGGTTATTTGTACCCGAGTGCGGGTACGGATCATGGAAGGGTCGGTCTATGAGAGGCCTTGGGGATGTTCAAACCAGACTTGGGATGTTCACAGTGACCGATAGGAAGCTCCTATTGTGTTGTGTTACCCCTATGAACCCTGAGTATCCATGTTGCAGGTGGAAGATTCGAGGCAACCAAGACACCCCTATTGGAGTTGAGCTCATAGGGGATGCACTCTTATTGGTCACGGTTAACTGGACAAACTAACTGACAGTCTCTAAGAAAGTGAGGCTCATGGGGGAGAATGTCCTGGGGAGTGAGCCCCATGCAAGGTATTGGCCGACATGTATAGGTGTACGACTCCTTAGAGGAATGATCTAAGAATTAATGTTTTGAGGATGAATTGTGTTGGTGTGATTCAGAAGATGGTTGTGTTTGTATTCTATGTGTTGTATGCCACATGTTATTCTATGTTTCCCCTTCCCCTTTTATGGCTATGTTTGAGTTGCTTATCTCCCCTATCTCTCTTTTCTCTGTATGTATTTGTACGAGCATATGAGCAATACGAATAAAACAACGACGGCAGGATGGCAGGACTACAGGACCCGACACTTTCTTCAGGCACAGCGACTCAGGGCCCTACTCTTTGCGATTGAGCTTGTGTATCATGACCTAGACGGGTGGTAGGTCGACCACTTGCGGTTCTTTGTGGTCTACATCGTTCCAGTCAGCTTGTATATAAGATACGATGGAGGTCATTTTATTTCATTTCTCAGTCTGTTTTGCATAACACAAAGGTTATTGTTTTGATAGATGTGGTATCCGCCACAGCAGCATGAGTTCCCATATGATGTGTGGAAAACGTCAACAACTCTCACTCTCAAGCTTAGGGCAGAGGTGGCATGGTGTATAGAGGCAGACAACACCAGAGCTGACAGTACTTGGAGGTGAGTACAAAACGTAGGATGGTCGTCAGAAGTGATGAGTCTGTCTGGGAGCCCCGTGTTTATAGGCGCCGTTATGGCGAAGGCGAGGGTAACTCTAGATGCCCATACCACTGAGGGAATGGATCTGCCAGAGTGTCTGTCGGGTGTGAGCCTCTGTGATTTTTGTTTGTATTTCGATGTATTTTGAGAGGCGGAACGAGTATCTCTAGGATCTTCTCTTCTGTTGATGTATATGTGTTTTTGTTTCTTGTACAGAGTCTGTATAGATGATTTTTGGTTATGGTCCCATGGTTGGGACAATATGCACTTTGATGGATGATCATGTACATATATGTACATATCAATGTTTTTATGTTCGTGCATGATTTAAATGTTTTTATGTTTTCAGTTTCAAATATTCTATTATTTTCTACTGTAATAAAGCGCATTAACGTTAATAATGGATTAAGGTTTAGTTAATAAGGTTCTTCTTTAATGGGGCATCGGGACGTCTCTCCTGACCGATATTGATAGCACACTATCGAATGTCCCCAACTGAGTTAGCAGAGTTGAAGAAGCGGATAGATGATATGTTGAAGAAAGAGTTTATCCGGTCAAGTGTTTCACCGTGGGGAGCGGCGATGTTGTTTGTTAAGAAGACGGACGAAAGTTCAAGGTTTTGTTTGGATTACCGGCAACTCAATAAGGTTACAATAAAGAACAAGTACACGTTACCGAGAATCGATGATTTGATGGACCAGCTGTGAGGATCAACTGTGTTTTCCAAAATCGATCTGAGATATGGATATTATCAAATCAGAATGAAGGAAGAGGATATACCGAAGACTGCTTTCAGGAGTCAGTACAAACACCACAAATATCTAGTTATGCCTTTCGGTGTGACTAATGGTCCAACAGTAGTCATAGACTACATGAATAGGATCTTTCGACCGTACCTTGACAAGTTTGATGTCGTGTTTATTGATGACATTCTTATCTACTCCTGGAGTAGAGAAGAACATAAAGATCATCTTCGGGTTGTACTTCAACTGTTAAAAAGAAAGACAACTCTATGCCAAGCTATCTAAGTTTGAGTTCTAGTTGGAAGAAGTATAATTTTTGGGGCATGTGATCAACAAGGATGGTATAGTTGTAGATCCTGCAAAGGTGGAAACGGTAGTGAATTGGGAACTCCCAAAGACAGTGGGCGAAGTTTTCTTGGGTTAATTGGATACTACAAAAGGTTCATAGAAGGATTCTCAAAGATTCTGTTATCAATGACACAATTGACAAGAAATGGAAAGGTGTTCGAGTGGGCAGATGAGTGTGATGCTAGTTTTCAGGAGTTGAAAATGAGGTTGAAAACATCTCTTGTACTAGTCTTACAAGATCCTTTAGTGATGTTTGATGTGTATTGTGATGCATCACATCAAGTTTTGGGTTGTGTACTCATGCAAGATGGAAAAGTAGTGGGTATGCCTCTATGCAGTTAAGAGTGCATGAGCGGAACTATCCAACCCATGATATAGAGTTGGTTGTGATAGTGTTTGCATTGAAGATATGGAGACACTATCTATATGGTGCTAAATTCACAATGTTTATCGACAATAAGAGTTTAAGGTATCTGTTCGAACAAAAAAGAACTCATATAAGATACAGCCTGTTTATCGACAATGATCTCAGGTAATGATCTCAGGTTTTGGTTCAACATCATTCAAAGCCTCTTCAAGTTCCGCAATTAGGGACTTACTTCTAACAGCAACAATTGGATTGCACAATCAGAGGGAGAACGATCGAAGCACAATGACAATTGCGGCACGAGGAGATAACGGTGGTGTTGATGGTGGCTGTGTAATCTGATTCAATGAAGGCGGCGTGGTCGTAGTCGTTGACGATGGTCTGGTGGTGGTTGGCTTGGACGACGGTGGTGTGGTGGTGGGAGAAGATCGAACTGCCACGTGCCTTTGCTTCGTTTTCCTTTTGTCGTTTTGCGTTTTAATCTCCCTCTTTTTTTTATAAAAAATAAAAAAATAAGGACACGTGGCGTCTTTTGGAACACCTGATTGATCCGACTTCCAAGAAGCATGGAAAGCCAGAGTGCCTTTGGCCCGCTAATGATAGACAATCCGAATATGTCAATGTTAGGGGAGGGAGTCCTGCTACTACCTTGTTATCACAAAAGGCTAAGGTACCTTTTCACCCTCTAGTATTTTATTATTCATGGACTCATTCCCATGAGAAGTAGTTTAAACCACATTGAGCCTCCCTTGTCTTGAAGTACTGGTAGGTAATGTTAGACCTTATAATAATGTTGTTAAAGTGGATTGTCAATGCCATAGTTCAACTAGTTCATAAGGGCAATTAAAGGCTTTGTGTACTTTTGGTCCAAAAATTGACATTGCTGCTCATGTTTTGCCGTCATTTTGGATGCTTTGTGTTTTCAGTTTCTTTGGATGAATGGGTCCAAGAACAAATAAACTCTTGGTTTGAACTTTGGAAGAGGTTACATTGTTAGTTTTAACACAATAGTCATGCCTTCTCAGCTTCTGGTCCAATATAGGATGAAATATACTTCTAAATTCAGACAATTATACAGATTAGACTTTTTGGAATTAGTTTTTTGTGAAGCTGCTATAAATTATGCTTGAAACTTTGACTGAAAGTGAAACTGTCTTCTGTAGACTCTAATACAATTGACAATTAAGTTTCATACAGATGCAAGTATGCAACTGAATATCTTTACATACAATCATGTCATTCTCCGAAAGCAGTGGTTCACCAAGATAGTTGGAAGAAAGAGCAACAGTGTAAGGATGCTGGTGTAAAACCCAGTTGTGGTTTCTAGACATCTCGATTCCTCATCGAGTTATCTACATAAAGAACATCTTCTATCCAAGCAACAATGTTGAATGCTAGGCCTTCTAATACTCTTGAATAACTCTCTAGTACTGCTTTCCCTACATCCTGCAAAAGATAATTGACATTCTTAGTTCATGTGCTCACAATTTAAATATGTTAGTCTACATCTACTCTTGTTCACTCTTTACAATAACAGATATCAATATGATTGTATCTTAAAATGTTCTTTCTTTGGTTAGGAAAATGACTTTGTGAAGGTCACTTCTTCTGTTTCTCAATGCTGCACGTATAAGATTACTTTATAGATAGATTGCTAAACTTACCCTGTTGTATTGAATCTTGCATGTGTCCAAAGAAGTTTGTGATAGTTCAGGATATCTTTGCTTCAGGCAAAACAATAAACTCTCAGCTCTCTCAGCTAAGGTGTAGTTTTTGTCCCTCTCGTCAGTGTCGGTCATGAGATCCTTTACCTCGTTCCATGACGATTTTGAATGGCTTAGACAAGCTTTACGTCTCCATGTGTACATCGATGATTCAACCCTGTCTGCCAGCTCAAGTGCTTCATGTTCAGAACTTAATTTGAGACAGTCAAGAAGGTGATCAGGTGAAAACTTGTCTGTAGCATACATGTAGTGGTAAATTGTGTCCCCTAGACTTGCTCTTCCACTCTGAAGAAATTTGTGTTTAAAAAAAGAGAAAAGAATTAAGATCAAATTTTATTTTGATAGAAATATGTAAATGCATACTAGTATGTGAGCATGAAGACAATTGTTCTCCTGCATTAACTTTATCAGTATTAAATTTTAATAAATAATTTCAAGGGAATAGGCATATGATTAATAGATGTCATCAGATTTGCATGCTACTAGTACCTTATATGAAATTATATCATCCCGTTTTCTACATGACTCAGCTGCTATTATTGGCTTCCATAAAAGGCTTATGAAATTTGATGATAAATTCCAAGATATTTGCTTTATAGGATCACATTTAATTGAATCCTCAATCACTTGGGAATAGAATTTCAGCTGGAAAAAACAATGCAGACTCATTCTGAGACTTCAATATAAATTTTCAGACAGATTTTCAGAAACAAAAATTAAGTTTAACAAGAGGGATCATCAATGAGGCCTAACCTTGGGAAGATCTTCTATATATGATTCTGGGATATCTATCTCTGCAAGAATATTGTTATTTATTGCCATGGCTGCTTTATGAATTTGATTAGCACAATCCCGTTTCTCCATCAAGTGCTTCCTCGACTTATCTGAGAGGCCACCGGGAAGAACACAAGGAACTGGAACCCACCACTTCTCATCTTTCCTCTGAACAATCCTTCGGAACGAGGCTGCACGCAAACGAGCTGAATTCTCCGGTATGTTCTCTGCATACCAAAATTCAGTATCCTGAAAAGTATCAAGTATTTCCTGCAAATAAATATTCATGTTCATAAGTCACAATGTGTATTGATGAAAACTGAGCAGTTACATTCAAGAAGCAATTGAGATTTGTCTTACTATGAGCATTGTATCAAGCTTCTGCAGAGCAGGAAGGTTGATATAGATGTCTGACCTTGGTCTGCTTTTCATCATCTGTTAGACATCATCATATTGGAAACAATTGGAGATGCCAAACAAGCTCCATTAAATTTATAATATGATATAGCAAAATGCTAACCTCCACAATTGTTCCATCTTCTAAATATTGTGCAGTAGGTGCAAATTCTACTATGTAATCACACACTGATAGAAGAACCTTCATTTCCCTTCTCCACATAGCCTTCTTCTCTGGCTTCAATGGCTCCAACTTCAAATTTTGTCCAAATACAGTTGCTGCAAAATTCCCAATCCAAACAAACATAATTTATGACAAGAAACTTGACATAAAAATAACCTTATATCAGACTATAACACTATTGGCCTGTTGGTAAAACTTGAAAGAATTACCATAGAGATTGGTTATTGCATTTGAGATGGTAACTGCAGTGCAAACACCTTTCCCACCACCAGACATGTCTTCTCCCAGCAGAAGCTTTGCAAATCTTTCCTTCATCATTTCAAGCTCAGCTAATGTGCAGAAAGTTAATTTAGTTACTATTGAAGATCCTACTCATTCAAATAGGGAAAGTTCACAAATAACTATACAAGCTATGCAAACCAACCTGAATCCAAGAGATCACATTCATCAAGTTTATCATCCACTGAATGCTTGCGCAGCTTCATTCCTAGTCTCGAAAGAGGAGTTCGTTTAGCCCCGGGTTTCGCGGCCGTCCACCAAGAAGGTGAAGGTTCACTGGCATAGCTGCTGTCATCGGCGTCGGAGCTTGTCCAGGTCCGGCCGTATGCAAAAGAATCGCCACTCAATGTGGAGAAAGCAGGGGAATGATCCACAGAAGGTGAAGGGTGATAACTTAGATAAGTTATTTCATCCAAATTGGATGATTTTTCCATCTTAGCTAAAGAATCCTCCTGCACAGACATGAATTGAGTCACACAAACTGAGCTTGTGGGCTTTGAATATCAGTATTTTATGATCACTTTAAGACATACTAGGATACAAAAGCATGACATAGAATACAGAACTTAGCTTAAACTGTATAATTCTAATTGAAATCAAACTTGATATAGAAAACAAAAAGGAAAAAAGGGGATATCAAAAGAAAAAGCAGAAAATTTGAATGTTCTGTCCTATACAAACCAAAAGAAAAATAATAATAATAATAAGAAGAAAAAAGATAAAAGCAGAAGCTTCCAAAGAATGCTCCTGCTATTAGGACTCAGAATAATTCACTGAAAAACGCAGCAAAGGGTTGTTAAAAAAGCATTCTTTGACAACTTTCCGGGGTTGAAACTAACTGAAATTTAAAACTTCAAAACAAACGGTTGGAGAAAAAAGCAAGGGTCCCCAGCATTCTTTTTCTATGTTGTTTTCTTTTTATGTGCCACCAGATTTGAATTTGAAGTTTAAACTATATAACTAGCTAATAACGTTTGAAGCAGTTCCCTCCTAAGCGTTTCTGCCTTTACCTTCTTCCTTGAAGACTTTTCAGGGAAAAGAAAGAAAACCCTCTTTGAACAAAATCAAAGTGACAAAAAGTATTGGCATTCTCATTCTCATAGTGCTACTACTGTAATGATAAAGTAATAATTATCCAATTAATTAAAGAAGAAAGACCCGGTTGCATAAAAGATAAAACAACTCATATATTGTAGGGGATATAAATTAGAACTATTTCTTCTGCGTCTATCTTAACACAAAAAAACCCCAGTTAGCTGTCTATATCTAATATATAGGAAAAACAAAACCAAATCAAGCTTAAAACAAAGATTTGGAGATAGGATCCTAATTTTCATTTCTGTTTTCTTGGTTGGGTAGTCAGCCTGTTTGAAAGATATACATGTGAACGATGTAAAATTGGATTAGAAATTAAACTATTAATTTTGTACACAATTCATTTTGTTGGAATTTTTTAAGTGGGATAAATGATGATTAATTACTTGGTATTGATTATTGAAGCAGCTTATCAAATAATCATGCTATTTATTGATATAAAAAAAATAATTATGCTATTTTTATACAGAAAATGAAAAACTCTCTTAAAGGTGCAAAGACGTGCACCGCATTTCTCTTAATACAGTCTGTCAGACTCTCATTCGGCTCACAGCCGCGTGATGAACATCACCAAGAGTAGATTTTGGTTGTTGTTGCCTAGCTCAAGAGAAGAATTCATAACAATTTTAAATCGGGTGTGTTATTTGCACACCCGGATGGGACACTTGTAATACCTCCAGGTTATTACCTCCTAATCACTTATGGAAATAAATTAAAAAGAAATTTATTGGTTGTTTTTGAAAAAACTTATATTATTTTCATCAGTCTAAAAATATGGGGGTAAAATTTTTTCTTTTCGGCGGAGTATTAAAAATAGAATAGAACGCACAACACAATAGTATGAACTATATTATATTTACCAACATACATAGACTGATTTTATTCAAAAACAACTCATCTATAATGTACAGATTTCTCTTAAAAATACTTCATTATTCACAACAGAATTCAAAAAGGTTTTCAGACCACATAAACCAACTTCCTCAAAACATATAACCCAACGAAAAATCCTAAGCTGATCATACTAAAAAACATCAACCGGAAAGAACTCCGTAGTTCTCACCATTTTAACCCTCACCAACATCTTCAAGGATGTGGGATTAAAGTCCTCATGCGAGGTTAGAATATCTCGGCACCACTCGCACTTGTGTACTAAAGTACATCAGCAAAGAACCAGGAGAAATATTGTAAGGGTGAAATACCAATATATAGATGAATTATGACAACTACAAGCCTAATACACAGAAAAAACAATTATAGATAATCAATCATATTCAACATATAATTTCCAGTAAAAGCATAATATCATAGAATTCATCGTCATTTTTGAAAAACATATGGCACTTCTATATTTCATCGTTCTATTCTAATCTCCGTAGATCCCAACTTCTTTGAAAGATGAGCTGATCAGGCTCGATTGCCAATAAGGCACGTGTTTTTTCACAGCACTGCCCAAAACTCCTGGCACAGTGATCAACGTGTGTGGATGTTCATAGCATACTGTCCAACACAAGGCACAGCAACCCAGGCATATGGACTTCATCGTCCATCAAGGCACAATGAAACAACGTAGCATGAAGTACCTGGCCCTTCAAGGTATTCATACGAAAACAATGTGGGCACGTCTGCCAAAATGCATGAAAAAATCATTTTATTTCCGCAGTTTTTCTTTGTGTTTCATTATTCCCTTTGTCAGAGCCCAAGGCTCACGACCTTCCTTAAATTTTCAACGTATTAAAACTTTTATTATCAACACAGGACTTTAAGTCCGAGTGTCTAATCACAACAGTACTGGACCGATGCACCGGTATTGGACTTTGTGGTCGTAGAAAACAACTTTCACCTTTTACTACATTCACCATGTTCATCACGATGTAAATAGGACACACGGTCCACAACAACGTATATA
Organism: Sophora flavescens; assembly: GCA_030762895.1. Classification (NCBI taxonomy): domain Eukaryota; kingdom Viridiplantae; phylum Streptophyta; class Magnoliopsida; order Fabales; family Fabaceae; genus Sophora; species Sophora flavescens. The sequence continues at coordinate 176,097,465 of CM061063.1, read as the reverse complement.
AGACACACAGTCCACAAAAACGTATGTAGGACACACAGTCCACAACAACTTACATAGGACACACAGTCCACAACATCGTGGCACGGATCATAGATCCACGTGCTTTCAAAATACTAGCATCCCGGCGTCTCGGTTACTAAGTTCACCTTTCAACGTTCTTTTTCGTTTAGTGAAAATACAAAACGAAAACTTCCGTAACTTATCCGAGTTATCAGATAATTTTAATTTGGATAAAATCCTTTGAAAAACTACTTTTGAAATCTATAAAAAAAATCTTAAGTTATAGAAAATCTTTTTCTTTTCTAAAAATCCATTTCATTTTAGAAGGACCACCTTTTTCTAAAACTCTTAAAAAAAACTTTTTGAGGAGCAATGCTCTAAAGGTGTTGGAAATGAAAATTTCCTTTTAAAGGACTTGAAAATGAGCTTACTTTTCTTTGTGGTCCTTTTCCATGAGTTATCCTCAAAAATTCATTTTTTTCTTAAAATAAAATCCCTTAAGTTCCCAAAATAATTTCTTTTCATCTTCATAAAAATTTATTTTAAAGTTCTTAAATCTTCACCAAAAGTTAAAAGAATATTTTTCCTTCTCCTTTATCAAGACGTTACTTCAAAATTAAAAATCTTTATTGTGTGGGTTTCCTCATAAGTTTTCTTAAAGTTTTTATCTTACATTAATAATTGAGCTCTAACCAAAGGTTAGGCTTCCATGCAACAACCAAACAACTTACAACAATTAGGACAAAGCCAACAAAATACGCGCAACAACCAAACAGCTTACAACAATTATAACATGGTCAACATAATGCACATATTTATAATTCATCATTAATCATAAAAACAAATAAATCAATCCAACATATCATCAAGGTCATAAAATTCAAGATTTTCACTAAAACAGTCACATCAACAGTCAACTTCAACAACCACATAAAATCAAACACATCAAGCATATAGTCATCATAATTTAAATATCCATCAGGCTTTCTCCCCTTACCTGATTCGACGGGTAGTAAGAGTCTTTGTTTTTCCAGTGCTACCCAGTGCGAACTTTCTTTGCCCACAGCGTGTCGCGAGTCTAAGAATTAAGCGAATGACTTAAATTAAAACAACAAAGTCACCTTATTTTTCCATGTATAAATTTTGACCATGGCTAGAAAAATGATGCTAGAGATGTCCAATTTTTAAAAAATTCTTGGATTACATTAGATCCAAGACTTATTTTTATGTATACATACATACATACATACATACATACATACATACATATATATATATATATATATATATATACACACACATATACTTTAATCCAATATCTTTATATTTTTACATTGACACTTGTTTATAGTCCATTTGCTTGATTCATGTTAAAAGTTATTATTTTGAAAATCATGTTTTTCACTCAAAAATTATGATGAACTCTGTTATAAAATTTTCAAAATAGCAGTGGGTTTAAATTATGAATTATGACTCAAATGACCTTTAAAATTTTTGAAAATTTATTTGAAGGAACCCGATTCACATATAAACACATTTCAGTTGGTCTCGTGTCAAAATTCGAAGGCATTAATTTGTTAAAAATCACACACCGCCTTTGATTGTACAGGATTTTCCAGAAATTCGAGTTCACCAACATGTAAATTTATGAAATTGTTTCTCTTTATATATACATGTAAAAATCTCAAATCTTCAACCAAACTTTAGTTATACTTTAGTATTAACCCAGAAAACTTTATAACGGTTTTTAACTTTCAAAATCATATTTAAAATCACCATGCAACCAGCTATGTACATATTTTCGCAGACAGAATTTGGTTCTACTTTGACAGGTGTTTTGACCTAGTAAATCTTATCCAAATACTTAAATATTATATATCAAATTAAATCCCCAGAAGTCTTCTTTCCAAATATATATTTAATTTTCAGAAATACGTTTTTTATAAAAAAGTTATGTGCATGCTTACCAATAAATGTATATCATGCTGTCAGAATTACATTTTATCCATGTTTATCCAGACCAAGTCATTTTCTTCACTCTAGCATCATCCTCAAGCCATAAAACCAACATGCAAGGGTCTTAACCCCTCAAAAACATACATGCAAACATATATCAACCAAAAACAGTAGCTATTATTATCAAATAATGGTTCAAACAAAGAGTACTTGTGAGAGGATCATTAGGTCAAGTATGTGAGAATTTAACAAAAACATCTACTTTGCTCCACATAGGGTTTTCGGCCATTTGAAAAATTCTTTTGTGACATGCAAGTGCTTAAAATGATAGTAGACATGAGTTTAAGTGTATGAAAATTAATTCCATGCTCAAAAGACTTTTCTAAAGATTTTTATAAAAAAAGTCTAGTTAATACTATAAACATGCAAAATAAGAAAAGTGGCATGCATGTTGATGAAAAAGAGATTTATGGGGAAATAAAGAGCAAGAGATGAAAGTTATACCCTTAGATGATGAAGAATGAAGAGAAATGATCCACAAGAAGCTTAAAAAAAGTTGACAACTTTGAGGATGTAGTGGTATTTTGAGTGTATCTCACGATATTTTCATCCAAAAATTATAAACTTGGGTTTGTTGGAAAGGTAAGAAAGAGAGGCACAACTTTATTGTTGAAGGTGTTGCTTGATTCGGAACATAACAGGGGTGAATAGGGCCTTCTTTCTGCTGTTCTTGTGTGATGCTGAGGATTTTGAACTTTTTGTGTTATGGTCATATCTCCTAGTATACTTATCCGTTTTTTATGATCTTTAACTCATTGGAAAAAGGAGAGGAAGAAGAACAACTTTCATGTGTAAAGTTTTCCGAGTTTCAGAACATAAGAGGGTCAAAATTTTGGTATGAGTTCGATGAGCAAATGAGTGTGTGAGTGAGTGATTTGGAGAGGAAATAGAGAAAGTGATGAAAGGAGAATATAAGAGGTATTTATATAGAAATGAGGGGAGGGGGGAACTACTTGGGCAAGAAGGAAGAGTTGGATTTTAAAATATTTTCATTCAATTTAAAATTAAATGAAGCCAAATTTTTAAATAGAAAAAAAATTGGCTTTCTTGCAAAGTGTAATAAAATGATGAATGGCCATAAATAAAAATACTATGCACATCAATCTCAAGTCTATTCTTCACATCATGACCCTAAAATTCTGCACTAAAAATTATTTAAATAAAACTCTCTTTATTTTTAAATATTTTATAGGTTTCTTGTAAATTGAATGTAATAATTTGATGTAAGGTTATGATGGTGTGATTTGAATGCAACACTATTCAAAATCACATCAAAACTATTCAAAATTGTACCAAAAATAATTTTTTTATAAATGTTGCTTGTCCCGGTTCCATTAATTTCTTGATCGTAAAAACCGATCGTATTTTACCTCGTTAATTTTCCTCCCGAAAATTTCATATCGAAAGAAATAATTTCTAAAATCATGGAATTAGTTAAAATTGAGTTATAAAAATTTAAAATGTTATTTTGCATAAAGAAAATTGTTTTTCGAGTCAGTAGAGTTTTACTGACAGTGAAAAACTCGGACTAGAAACGCCTGAAATTTCTACCGAAAATTTAACTGCACTTCACTAAAATAAAATAATTCATGAGAATGAAATTTGGTTTATTAAAATAATTCTTCATTGATTATAATAATAAACACTCCATTATCCATATAATCACATATTATATCAAAGCAGAAAAATCAGGGTGTTACAACACCCGGTTGGGACACCTTGGTTAATCACGTGCAAATATTTGATTAATGCAGTTCATTATATGGTTAATGGGTCATCTTAAGCTTATTTTCCCTGATCATGTAAATATTTGGTTAATCACATGCAAATATCTGGTTAATTCAGTTCTTTATATGATTAATGGGTCATCATGAATTAACCAAATATTTGCACGTGATTAACCATATAATGAACTGAACTAATCAAATATTTGTACGTGATTAACCAAGATGTCGCTGGAGATATTCCAAATGGGTGTTCAAAAAACATTTCTCATTTTAAATACGATAGATAGGATGCAAGGGTTTAATGGTTTATTATTATTTTTCAGTGTTTGTTGATTTATTTGGTAAAATTCTTTCAAACAGATTCAAGAACTTTAGATCGAATCTTTATCTAATTTTCTAATTTAGAAAAATTTAAAGAAAAAAAGAATATTACTTTCTATTATATATAACACACGGTTGTAAAAATAATAATAAAATAAACCGTTGTACCAAGTGAAATGAGAAGAGATGAAATAAAGTGAAAAATATTTAAGGTTTAATGAACTAGTTCATACAATTAAGGCAAGTTTTAGTTGCAGTCAGCTAAGAAATATTATAATTTGGTGTTAAGTTCTAAAACTTTGCATTTGATCCTTTCATTAGAATCCTTCCGTGAAGTTTTGATGTGGCTAATTGGGTGTCACATAAGCACTATCACGTGGATAAAAATAGTAGTTTGACTTAATTGTTATTTTGGTCCTCCTACTATAGTACTGTTGATCATATGTAATTTTGGTCCCTAAATTTTTTTCTGCACAATTGGTCATCATATTTTTTCAATGTTACAAATTCAATCATTTCGTCCAATGTCTGTCAATTTTTAATGATAAACAGAGGAAACATTGCTCTAAGTACATAGAATCTTTGATTGAGGTTATCCCTCCTCTTCCTCTTCGATTCAACATGATTCAATGGTTTCTCTCTGCTATTTATTCGCTTTGTCGCGACCAAATGGGCAAAAAAAAAAAGTTTAGAGATCAAAATCACACATGACAAATAAAAGGAGGACCAAAGTGCAACTAAGCCTAATATTTTTAATGTCACATGTTATTTACTAACATTTTCTAATATTTATTATATTTTTATACTAATACTAATAATTTATTACAAATATTAAATACTTTATTTTATTTTTATTATATTATTATATTATTTTTATTATTAGGCTTAATTGCACTTTTGGTCCTTCTATTATTGGTCCTGTGTGATTTTGGTTCCTAAAATTTTTTTCGTACACATTTGATACCCTTATTTTTCAATGTTACAAATTTGGTCCTTCCGCCCAATATTAGTCATTTTTTTTAATGATCACCATAGAGGAACCACTCCTCTAATCTAAGGGCACAAAATCTCTAGTTGAGGTTCTCCCTCCTTTGTCTCTCTGATTCAACATGATTTAATGGTTCTTCTATGTTATTTACCAATTTTGTTCTACCTTTCCCACATATTTTTTTGGTTTCATCACAAGGTCATTTACAACATAAACTCAACCCGAGGTTCTATACGCTTAGAGTAGTGATTCTTCTATATTAATCATTGAAAAATTGACAAATATTAAATGAAATGACATAATTTACAACACTAAAAAATTATAAGGACCAAATATGGTAAAAAAAAAATTAAAAATCAAAATCGCACGTAATCAATTATAACTGAGCCCTCCAATATTTAATAAAATATCACCACATCTCCTACTCTACCTCTCTGCGACACCCGTTCACCCACCTCTTCTCCATCTTCTACTGCCACTCTTGACCCTAAGCAGATTAGTAGAGCCCTCCAATGTCCAATACTTCAACATCTCCACCTCAAGGGATGATCCATGTTCTCACTCTTCCTCCACTCCTCTAAACCATTCCGCCACCTCAGCTCTCCCTGCCTCTACAACTTAAATCTCACTGATTCTCTTCCAGGCCAAATTCATTCCAACTTTACCCACACTAATTTTTCTGGTAATCAGCTCAAAGGAACCATACCCACTTCCATTGCCATCCTTGATAGCCTTGAAAGTTTGAATTGTTCATCCAATTCTCTCTCTGGTGAAATACTTGCTTCCAGGGCGGAGCTAGCTAGAAAGTTGATATGAGAGGCCAAGATGAAAGATATAAACCCCGTTTCAAAGAAAGTTTGGACAAGTGTCACCGTGAGATTAAAAACTTATCGAAAAAGTCTCTATTAGACTTTCCTAACCTGGACTTAAAAATTATATTTTGTCGCCTAAAAAATATTTTTAAAAACCGAAGATAGTTTTATCTATTTCATTTAAATGTTCAAATTCAAATAGTTTTATTATTTCAATACATTGTGACTATCAAAACAGGTTTCAAAGCATTAATTTTCAGAATTTATTTCTTTCAAACTAATCAAGGACAAGACATGTGTCAAAACTGTTACATTTTATTGATGAGTTGTGACATGTGTATCATTCTCATTGGAAACAAGCACCTTATGTATCCAAGGAATTATACCTAAGTTTTCTCCATTATTTAATTGTTTTATTTCAACTCCCAAAAAATCATAAATCTAATTTAAACCTAACCTCCCATGACATCCAATCAAATAATTTCTTTTTTCTTATATTCTTTTTTCTTTCTTTTCAATTCCAATACTACATTCATTAATACTTTCTTCCATAAGCATACGTGCAGTACCTATTCCCAAAACACCTTCTCTCTCCATTCAACCACTAGAAACCTTTTTTTATTCCTTCATTCCATCCTCATTCATTTTCCATCCCAAAATACCAGTGTACGCCCACGAATCAAATTTGGCGCCGATGCCGAGGATCTTTGATTTTCATTAGCCATATTATAAATTCATATTTTTTTTTGGACTAGTTTTCATCTTGAAATAGTCACATAAAAACAAAAAAAAAAATTAAAAAATATTTGATGTGGTTTTTTGTTTTTAATTTTTTTTAGCTTATCAGGTAGTGTATAATTGTTTGTTTTGGGTTTTTGCTTTTTTTCCCCTTTTCTATTTTGCTGTTTGGAGCTTATATGTGAGTGTGCTGAGCTTATATGTATATATCATATTGATGACATTGAATATTGTGATTGTTGTGGTTGTGAATCTTAGTACTTCCCATGGATAATTATATGCAAAATTATATGCCTAATGTTGAATATGAACCATCATGCATATATTATCCTCAAATTGATTTTGCTCATTTTTCAAGAGGTTATATAGATTCAAGTGTGTCTGCGTCAATGAATAATTGTATGCCTCATAGCACTTTGAGAGATTTTGCCACATCTTATGAACCACCACGCATACATTATGTAGAGAAAGATGTTGAGCCATCATGCATATATTATCCCGACTTTACTGGTGATTATGAGTTTAGTTGTGATTTTGGCATGATTGGAGTTAAAGAGGTGCAACTTTCCTATTCTGACCAACATGGCGGAGAACATGGAAGCTTGGATGAGTTAGCTTCTTTGGTGCATCAATTGACAATAAGTCAGCAGCAATATCAGCCTGATCCCACACTTGTCCAACCTAGTCTGGAAGAATTGGTGCAATAAATGGCAGAGCACACTCTTGAATTCCAACACAGGACAGAAGCAAGTCTTCAGAATTTGACCAGTCAAATTAGTCACATTGCCTCCACCTTGACTGCACTGCAATCACAACATTCCCTTGAAGAACATTCAGATTCACAAATAGATATTCTTGACAATACTTCTTCTGAGTATAATTTTGATAATGATGTCGAGAATACTATTATTGATGAACTTTGTGTTGAATTTCCAGATATTCAAGTTTTTCCTGATTCTATTTTATGTACTTCATGTGTTGACTTTAACGGTGCTATTTTGTGTGCAGCATGTGTTGAAATTTCATCCTTTTTAGGGTATAAGGAGCAAAAAGTGCATATGGAAGATGAGACACATGAGGTTGAGGACCCTGTTCAGCCAAGAAATGTAGAAAATGGGGATCATGTGGACATGCTACCCACAGAAAGAATCCCCATAAAAGATGGCGATCATGTCATGATGGATGATGCAGGACTACTTATGTTAGAGACAACCACTATGGCTTTCATGGTTGATAAAGACTGGCTCAAGCAATTTGGTGAGAAATTCTCAGAGCATGCATTGGAGAAGCGCATGAGCTACAATGAGACTTGCTGCACTACATTCTATAAGGTTTTTATCCTCCTTTCTATTTTATTTTTCGTGTCCTCTATGTGAATGAATTTGTTCTTGTTCTTGATTTTAATATGTTCTACATTGAGGACAATGTAGATTTCAAGTGTGGGGGAGATATACTATGTTATGATGTTTTTAAATCGTGTGCTGAACTTTGTTGGCATCTGTTTCTTTTATTGTTGATGTTATTTTTCTCTATTTTTAAAATAAAACGTAAAAAAAATATTTTTTTTTATTGGTGTTTTAGTATCTTAGGATTTTTTTTTTCTTTGTTGTTTTTGGGGTCTCAAAAAATTTAAAAAAATATATATTTATGTTTGAGTCTTGTTGCATGCTTTTCAGTGAATTTTTAAGTTTGTGTGAGTTGTGAGTGATTTGCTTCATTCTTGGTTAAGAGGTTTCATGACTTGATATGGATAAATTCTTGCATTTATTATGTAATAAGTTGGCATTGAAATTAATTTGTGAATCTTTTGTGGTAGAATTAACCCTTGTGAGTTTTTGAGCCTTATACATGGATGAACTGCAATTGTTCCATGTTTTTCTTTCTTGTGTGATTTCACTCATGATTGTTAATTACTCTAGAACTTGACTTGACTCTTTGAAGCCTCTTGTTCACATGCATGTATTGAGATGATTTAGGCCTTCTTTGTTTTTAAGCTACTATCCAAATAAGCCTACTTTAAAATTATCCCCTTGATAGCCCTTTGAGCCTATTTATCCCATTATTTATTTTATAGCTCATTACAAGCCTAAAAGTGAAAAACAATTATATGACCCAAACCTTAGGGAGTAAAGGAGTTTTGGAATTGTTTTGGGAATGGATGCTTAAATAAGTGTGGGGTCTATGTAATAGTTTGTGGGTTACTTGATTGGAGTGACAAAGTGCAAAAAAAAAAAAGTAAATTGTAATGCAATGTGAAAGTGCAATTGAGTGAAAGTGCAAAAGAAAAAGTTCAACAGAGAAAAAGTGTTGTTCATTGGCATTTAATTGTGTTTCTTGGGATAATTTTGCATGCTTATTTAGACTCATTCCCCATTGCTCCTCTAGTCTCTTTGGTTTATAGCTATCATCCCTTCTTGTATCCACCCATACCTTAGCCCCATTGCAACCTTGAAAAAGTCTTTTTGATCTTTATGTGCATATGTTTCAAGTGGTGGAAATTAGAGGCTTGTCAAGCTTATGGTAGTGTTAGCATTCATGATGTGCCTTGAGCGTAAACATAAACATTAAACACTTGGGAGTTGGAGTGTATGCCTAGTGAGGACTCTACCACTTTTGGTTCATCTTTAATTTGAATTGCCTCCCTGTGTTGCTTGAGTTGTTAAGGAGTATTCATGATTGTTTTGATTCATCGATGCTTCGAATGTTTGTATCTTGCTCACTCTTGTACATTCTTGGGATTCATTGATAAGTGTGTTTGTTGTGTTCGTAAAGTTTTTAGGAATTCAATTTTTGAGTTTTGCTCAGGAGTGCAAAAGAGTAAGTGTGGGAGAATTTGATAACTCATTTTTGAGTTACCTTTTAGTGTGTATACCTGGACTAATTAATTGTTATATGTGTTTAATATTGGTGATTTGGCTGAGTTTTACATTATTGGGCTTAATTGCTAAACATTGTTAATTTTCGGATTTTTCACTCATCCTGACCTTGTTGCCTTGCGCAGAGCATAACTAGAGCTACAAGTATCGGATCAGTGCGCAGTCCATAATGTTCCTTCACTTAAATGGGCCTAACTTACTCATCTTAAGCCCAATTAAGGCATATGATACCTTATTGAAAAGCTTATTCAGAGGACCTTAATTTGGTCTAGGGTTAGGTCAGGATTAATAAGCATAAATATCAGTTTACAGCCGCACAAGTCAGAGACGAAAATTAGATACTTTTGCAATCCTTTTTTTTGCAAGTTTTGGAATTCTCTTCCCCTCCCTTCTCCCCTTTTTAGTCTTATGCACTTTGTTGGATGTTTTGTTGTTAAAGATTCTCTAATGGTGATGACTTTGGAAGGCTAAACCTTTTATCAATCCTAGACATTCAAGTAATTTGGTTTGAATTCCGAGTTCCTTACTTTTAATTGTTTTTCAGTTGCTTCTTCTCCTTTTTCTCTTCTTTCAATTATGATTTGTGTTGTGAGTGTGATTATGCTTGATCTATGTCTGATTAGATGTAGATTCAGTTTTCATGATTGAATTGGAATTAGGAATTATGATTGATTAATCTAAAAATCTAATAGAGATTAGGGAGCCAATTGGTAACCTAGGTTAATTGAATTTGTGCATAAATCAACATTATTAGGGATTGCGATTGTGACTCCAATTCTGTTGTTTAAACCCTACATGATCATGTAGTAGATTTCAAATTAACAGAGAAAGAGGGCAAACAAATTTATATCTTTTGGAACAATGACGAATTCTACCAAAGAACTTGACGTCTTGGATTGATGTTTATAATTAATTGAATTTCTTTTTTTTTAATTGCAATTTGTTTTCTCCCAACGAATTTTGAAAACCCCCTTTCTCTAACATTCTTGATTGGATAATAATTTTAAAGATCCTCGTGAGACGACCAAGGTTGTTTTGCCTTGTACTACAGTTTTTAATTACTATATTAATTTGACCCGTGTACGGCCACGGATCAACAAGTCATCAGACAAGTCATTAGACAAGTCAACAGATTAGTCAAGATCAAAATTATGATCTTAAAAGAGATTGGAAGTTCAAAACTCATCATCCTAAGCATCTTATTATTGGAAATCCCTCGGAAGGAGTCAGAACCAGAACAACATTAAGAGAATCAAGTAATGTGGCTTTTCTTTCAGAAATGGAACCAAAGCGTATTGAAGAAGCTCTTGATGATGAAAGCTGGATTCTTGCAATGTAAGAAGAACTCAATCAGTTTACCAGAAATGATGTCTGGACACTTGTTTCCAAGTCAAAAGACAACTCTGTCATTGGAACAAGATGGATTTTCAGAAACAAATTGGATGAAGATGGTAAGGTTGTCAGAAACAAAGCTAGGTTAGTAGCTCAAGGCTATAACCAACAAGAAGGTATTGATTTCACTGAAACCTTTGCACCTGTAGCTAGAAAAGAAGCCATACGCATCTTAATGTCATATGCAACACAAAATCAAATCAATGGGCTGATATTTTCACAAAACCCTTAGTTGAAGATAGGTTTATATATATATATATATATATATTAGAGACAATCTGAATATGCATTGCATTGTTGAATGACATGTATGATATCACATGTTTAACTTGTCTTATGTCTTTTACCTAACCTGTATGTGTTACCTGTTTGACCCTACCGAGTCATATTATTTGAACTCAACAGTTTTTGATAAAATGGTTATTAATTATTTAATACCATTTAATAATCAAAAACTAATCATGTACTTGTCAGTTTTATTTCTCGAAACCATGTTTTCATAATGTCTTAGTAGGCGCTGTAGTTCCCCACGTAACTCGTGGCGTTTTAACATTAAAAATGTCTCTCTTATCTCTCCTGCCTTTATGACTATAAAAGGCAAAAGAGTCATAAAGCTTGTCTCTTTACACTTTCAAATCTTTCCAACACCCTTCGTCTCTTTCTCTCTCTCTCTCTGAATCCCCCAAATCTTCCAAACCCTAAACTTCATCTCTTTCAATGGCACCCAAGAAACATCTTACCTCTGAAGAGATTGTTGTTATGTATAAAATGAAAGTGGCTGATGTGGAGAAGATTCTGGCTGGGAAGGTGGTGGATTTAAAGTTCATCAAGAAATGGGGACTATATGTAACTGAGGAGTTGGAATACTCCAGGTGGACCCCCTTCTTTGACAACAAGGAGCTGGTTCATCCAAAAATGGTCAGAGACTTCTGGACCAATGCTGTTGTTATCACCAACCCCTTTGATGGAATCAAAACCATTCGCTCTCGTGTGCTTGATACGACCTTCTTGGCCTCCTTGAGCTCTCTTGATATTGTCACTAATTACCCCAGGCTGGAAGGTGGGTTTAGGTCTGAGTGGGAAGATAAAGTTGGCACTACAAATGTCAATTTTGCTCTCTATGGAGTCCCAAACCCTACAAATCTCAAACCTATTAATATGGTTCTGAAGTCCAGGTTCATGCACAAACTGTTACTGGAATGTATCTTGCTTAGGAAAGGCTCAAGAGACAGTGTGAACAAGATGGACATATTTGCTCTGTATCATCTGATTCACAAGATCAAGGTGGACATCAATGATCTTATCTTCAACCATCTGGAGTCCATGGTCAAGAGGACCAACATATAGATATTTCCCTATGGAATAATGCTGACAAGACTCTTTAGGAACAAGCCGTTTGTTCCTGGAGATGGAAACTATGTGGGCTTTTCCCATAGACAAGAAGAACTTGTCTATGATGAACATCCCAGGGATTCCTTTGGAAGAACCCCTAAGGGATGATGAAGAACATAAGGATGAAGCTGCTGAAGAGCAGAAGAAGAAGAAGGTTGCTACTGCTGAGTCAAGTATGCAGACAGCTGAGTCTGCTGCTGAGTATAAAGTTCTCATCACATGAGGCATTTGGAAGCCTGCTAGGAAAGTGGCCAGACATGACCAAAGACCTGACTTAGAGAAGCCCTCAATATTTGTTGAAACTGAAGAGAGTGTTGAGCCTCTAAGGTTCGGGAGAAGAAGACCCTCTCCCAAGAGGAAGTCAAAGGATACTGAAGCATCAAAAGCTGAGTTTTTAAGGACAGACAAGAAAAAGAAGACTAGTGAAGGCCTCTATTGAGGACAGACAAGCTGAGTTTGCCCCAAGTACAGAGGAAGCACCTGCTTAGGGGGAGAAGATGTCAAGACCCATGGAGGAGCCCAAGGAGAAGAAGACTCTCTTTCTGGGATTAATACCTAAGAAGAGAAGGTCAGGGTACTCTGCACCCACAGTTCTGGAAACTGTTGTATAAGAAGAAATTGCTGCTGCAACTGCCGAAGACATGTCTGTTGCTGCACAGACAGTTGTCTATCCAGAGATTGATCCTCTCAATCCTCCTCCACCAAGGAAGAAGCTAAGGATGCCTAAGAATCAGATGGCAGTTCCCTCTTCATCTCCATCATCCTCATCTCTTGTGAACCAAGTTATCCTTACCTTACATGTTTCCTCTCCTCCTGCTTTATCTGTTGACCCTTTAGCTCATGTGTCTCCACCTTCTTCACATGTTTCCTCTATTTCTACAAAAAAAAAAAAAAAACCCTCTTTTGATGTAATGTCTGATGTTTGTCAGTACACTGCTGTTCATAGGGATGATACCCCTAAAGAACGAATTGTCATTTCATCTTGTCTCTTTGTGTCTGACTTGCTGTAACACCCCGATTTTCGGATACGTTGTATTAACGGTAAAGATATATTTATTTATATTTTTATCTGAGACATAGGAAATTATTTTTGGAGAAAACAAAATCATATCTAGAACCTACTCTATGGTAGGAAAATCTGGTTAAAATTTGGGTTTAAAACTCAGACGGAAACCGGTCTGCGTTTTTACTGATAGTATAATTTTATACCGCATAAAACCCTAATTTGACCTGAAACTGAAATTTGTATATTTTTTATATTATGTCCATGAGGAATCCTACTTTCCAAATTTCTGATCAGAAATAAAATATTATGTTTATTCGGACGAATTTTGGTAAAAGTTCGGACGGAAAACAATCGGTGTTTTCACTGACAGTAAGATTTTAATGATCAGATGGCTAAGAATCAGATGGCAGTTCCCTCTTCATCTCCATCATCCTCATCTCTTGTGAACCAAGTTATCCTTACCTTACATGTTTCCTCTCCTCCTGCTTTATCTGTTGACCCTTTAGCTCATGTGTCTCCACCTTCTTCACATGTTTCCTCTATTTCTACAAAAAAAAAAAAAAAACCCTCTTTTGATGTAATGTCTGATGTTTGTCAGTACACTGCTGTTCATAGGGATGATACCCCTAAAGAACGAATTGTCATTTCATCTTGTCTCTTTGTGTCTGACTTGCTGTAACACCCCGATTTTCGGATACGTTGTATTAACGGTAAAGATATATTTATTTATATTTTTATCTGAGACATAGGAAATTATTTTTGGAGAAAACAAAATCATATCTAGAACTTACTCTATGGTAGGAAAATCTGGTTAAAATTTGGGTTTAAAACTCAGACGGAAACCGGTCTGCGTTTTTACTGATAGTATAATTTTATACCGCATAAAACCCTAATTTGACCTGAAACTGAAATTTGTATATTTTTTATATTATGTCCATGAGGAATCCTACTTTCCAAATTTCTGATCAGAAATAAAATATTATGTTTATTCGGACGAATTTTGGTAAAAGTTCGGACGGAAAACAATCGGTGTTTTCACTGACAGTAAGATTTTAATGATCAGAAAACCTAATTTTCATTCGTGAACGAAATGGTTTATGTTTAAAACATATTTCCAATGAGTTTGGTTATTTTGAAAATTTTCGATCAAAAAACAGACAGAAACCCTAATCGGGAAACCAACGGAGTCGAAAACGGAACTGCAGAGACCCGTCAAGAGATCGGGATAACAAGTCATACATGATGACATATGGAGGATGAGTCACTAAGAATTTATGAGCATTAAATGCTAGTAATCATGAATTTTAGGTAAAATGACCAAAAAACCCCAAGCTTTCGTGGTTATTAACAAGACACATCTACGCACTCTTAACCACTCATTTTACATGGTTGTAAACCTCCCAAATATCCTCAATTTCGTGCAGTCATATATACTAAACCATACCTATTTCATTTTGCTTTCGTTTCATCATTTTCCTCTCAAAAACTGAAATCAGGTAAATGACGGAGCTGCGTGCGTACGGGATTTCCGGGAACCGCTAATGGATGGGATCAATGAGTCATGGATGACTCATGAGATGTGGCCCAAAATCAGTCACACCTCCCTTCATTCTCCACCACATCTTTTAACCAAACCATGATTACAAATTAACTCTAGTTAGGTTATTTTAACCATAGTTAAGTTATTATATTATTTTCTAAACTTAACCTATGTCAACTAACCTAACCTTGGTTCATTTTAACATTAACCAGCCGACTCCCTCGCACTCTCATTTTCGTGGCTCCTTCTATTCTCTTC
The DNA here is from genome assembly GCA_030762895.1 of Sophora flavescens. Lineage (NCBI taxonomy): Eukaryota > Viridiplantae > Streptophyta > Magnoliopsida > Fabales > Fabaceae > Sophora > Sophora flavescens. The sequence continues at coordinate 176,082,399 of CM061063.1, read as the reverse complement.
ATCACTTCATTCATCCATTCATTCATTTCATAAAATTCTCTAACTTATTTCTCTCAAAAACCTAAGACTCCATGATGGCAAAGCTTACATCTTGGATCATTCTTTTCTTCATTTCAATGGAGGATCGTCTTCCTCATACCCTTAAATCTCTTTAGTAACCACTACTTCAGATTAGAGGAGAAGAATTGAGAGAGAAACCTCAATAGTTGCAAGAAGCCTTTGTTGGAAGCTTTGAAACCTAGTTGGAGCAGTCTCAGTGAGGGAGTCGCAAAACAGTCTTCAACCGTTGGATCATTCCCAAATTTTATAAGAAGGTTCAAAACTTGTGGTTCTCAATATACAACGGTCAGAATTTGGATCAATTCTCCAGAGTGTGAGATGTGAAGCTTGGACAGTAGGCCTAGGAGGTGAGAAACTCAACCCGGATACCATCTAACCTGTCATCATAAAATTACGATCTAAGACTCGTTAACCGTGGGATCGGGCTGAAACTTTGAGATACGGTGTAGGAAGGATAATTCGTAATTTTCACCGTTCTTTTTTGTAAATAAAGCTCTGTGTCCATAGAAATGGAGCTCGAACAGTAGCCCTGTTTTGGTAGCTTTTCCCTAAGATTCATGAGCTTATTTTGAATTTGACTTCCCCTAAGTCCAACCATTGTTCTCATAAGTTTTTCCATCGATTTTGTCTCTTGATTCAAATAGATTTATTTATTTGAAACCCTATTGTTATTCGGTTGGTATTTGGTGTTTTCGGCAAATTGTGATACTCATACGTGTAATCGGGTCGGAAAGCGGAATGGTGGATGTGTGAGGATGGATTGTGGCAGATTTGTGAATGTTGTTGGACAGCATGCTGAGGTTCGTGGAAGTAACGTGGACGCATTCGGAGCTTGTACGAGAAAGCGCATACGTCAATTAGGTGGGGGAAAGAACTAATCTACCGTCGGAAACGATAAGTAGTATATTCTGTAATAATTGTGTAGGGCGACCTAAACCCTACTAGTAGTTGAGTAATCGACAAGACCAAAATCACATTGGAAACCTTTTCTGTAAAACCAATGGTGATTCGGGGGATTTGTAGGTTTATCAACGTTAGGATGATTTTATCTTATCTGAGGTTGTTTGAATTTATTATTATTATTGAATTGCTTATGTGATATTTTGTGGTATTTGAATATTTATGATTGTCTGTGTTATGCATGATCTACCTGGTTTTAATATTTGTGCTTAGTGGATTTAAGCAAAGATATATGTTGTTCGAGAGATAATTGTTGCTTTGAGTGTGAGGATAATGGTGACTTAGAGGTTCCTAACCTAAATGAGTTATTTTAAAGAGGAAGTGTGACATAGAATATGTGTTAAGGCTTTGATGGAAGGTTAAGGTACTAGGATGTTATTAATATGGGTTAGTGAGATTCATGTGTTTTTATTGTTATTCACAACCGTGTGAGTGGAACACACGAGATCAGGATATCCTATTTTAGGATATCGGATATTGCGGGTGAGTACCCTACGGATGTGGATGCCGAGGTAGACTACCGTAATACTCTTTAGTTCTTGACGCATTCGAATGTTCTTGGCACTGGACCGTTATGGAGTGATATTCCTTGACGAGTTCGCATGATCTTGGCACTGGACCGTTCTGGATTGATACTCCTTGACGCGTTCGTATATTCTTGGCACTAGACCATTTTAGACTAATACTTATTTAGTCTTTGATGCGTTTGAAAGTTATTGGTACTGGACCGTTCTGGACTACTGACTAACGTGATAGGAATAGAGATGGCCACGTCAGTATAAAAGTTTAGTTGTATGAGATTGGGGTAGATGATGATTTGTTAGTTATGTATGTTGATTATCTGTGACATTTATTGTATGATATGCTATGACTCTTTTCCCCTTTTGATGATAGAAATGTTTCTTATCCCCTATATTTTCTGTATGTTGTACTTTATTTCTTATGTGATCGTACGAGAAGATCCTATGGAGTAGCCAGTTGCGGAGGAGTTGGATGGAACTCCTTATGAGCCAGAAGCTGGAGGACGAGCTGTGGACTCCAACGATGTAGTTTAGTGTCTAGGACCAGTGAATCTTATAAGACATTTTATATTTCTACAAATGTTAGCTTGTTTAAATATGCACCTGTAAGGGATCCTACTTATAGGATACCCTAAACAGTGTGTTGTAATGTGATGGATAAACATGTGTGTATTTATGTATTATAACGATGGTGTGTTTAAATTTGTAGAAGTTATATGATTATTAATTAAGATTTTAACTCCTTTGTATTTTTGGGTTATGATTAACGTTAAGTAAGAGATTAAGTTTAATAAAAAAATCAATGGCACACCGGGGCACAACTGAGTGTCTCACTTGCACTCTCTTATGGCTGCAAGTGTCTCAAACTTGTCTATTATCCCTCCACCTCCACCTCATGTTCTTAATCCATGTAGGGATATTTTATTTTATCCTCCTATTATCTCAGAGAATCTCTTCCATTTTCTCTTCTCCTGAGGATAATTTCATCAGAATCAGACCCCTCTTCAAACTTATCTTTCTACCCTCCTTATATTACCAAAATTTTCATTCACTTGTCTTCTGAAGCATCTCTGAACCCTTCTTTGTCCCCAGAGCACCTCCCATCTTAGATTTGCCCTGGCATTCAGACCAGTCTTCTGCTTAGACTTCAACGGAAGCCACTTCTGAGTTTGTGGATATCAGAAGATTCAATCGGTTACAAGACCTGCTTGAGGAAACTAGAAGGCAACTGGATGAAGAAAGGCATGCTAGACTTGCCTTAGAAGCTAGAGTATAATCTCTGTTTTTACTTTTAAGTAGGTCTGAGTAGGTTTTTGTAAATCAGACTGCCTTTGTACAAGCTTACGATGATTAATCAAATATATCTTTTCTAGTTTGCTTTTATGCTTTCTATCTTTGCTTTTTGCTGATACCAAAAGGGGGAGAAAGTAAAGAAGATTTAAGATAAAATAAGTTGAACCTGTCTTAATTGCAAATTAGATTAATACATGTTGCTCTGATAAACTTTAATTGAATATTTGCTCTGAGCCCTTAATAAAATTTATATGAATGCACCTGTCTGCATAATCTTATTTGGTTAAGAAAATCTCAACCTGTCTGCATATATCCTGTCTTATCTGTTGATATTTTCTAAGGTTCATTAAATCATCTAAATGTGTCATCATCAAAAAGGGGAAGATTGTTAAGTCTCTAAATGTATGATGTACATTTGCCCTAAGTTTTGATGAAAACTAAACATTTGTCAATGATTTAATTAAACTTCATATTGGTTGCTGACTTGTCTCTCTAGTGTGCAAAATATTAAGTGAAAGATTATTTATCACCTGTCTGCCCATAGACACTCTCAATCTGTCTTGAAGATCATTTGCCTGATGAGTGAAAGTTGTAACACCCTTCTCGGGCACTACATTGTTTGTGACATTTTCACAAAATCGTTTAACGCGGAAATAAATTTTCTAAAGATACGAATATATTTTTCACTATTTGTTTTCGCAAATAAGAAATTAGACAATACTTAACATTTATTAATATTTTCCAACCACTAACCGGCCTAAAACATATACATCCATAAAATGGAGAATAAATAGTAAATAATCATACATTCCCTGTATGTACATAGTACTTTTATAAATTCTTTCAAAAGATAAAAGTCATGTAAAGACAGAAACAACTACAGGCGGAAATAACAACGCCATTAAAAATAACATGACCAAGAGAAACATAAATAACCTTGGAGACGCAGATCCATAAAACTAGTCCTAAACACAAGGACTCATCATGTTGGCCTGTACAAAACAACGACGAGGTGTCATCATTGTACAACAATAACAATTGAGGACGATACATGATCACACTGGGGTTGAGCTCTCACATCTTCCATATACTGATTCCTGAAGATGCATCCTCATGACCGGTCCGTCTCATATTCTAAAGCTGGTTATGATAATGAAGCGATACTACTATCTTCGTTGCAGAACATAAAATAAACAGAAGACCGGAAAACACAGAAAATGAGGTGAGATCCCCATTCATCATACACATAAAGCATGCATGCAGTAGTACGACCCACATACATGTTACAGCATACATATATTCATATTATCTTCTATTCTCATTCCGCAGATCAAAACTCCAAGAATAAACAATACCAAACCAAACGGTAAGCTTTATCAAGCATACCGGACATGGTTAGTCCACTGAGGGACGAGAATAGAGAGAAAACTGATTGAAACTATATAGTCTCATACCTACACAGCCTCAAGGAATTCTTGATCCTAACTCCAGAGCTAATTGACATTTTGGAAAGGAAATGGTTAGTACAAGTTTGTGGTTATCATGGCACACAAGGCTTAAATCATAATGTACGTACAATCATAATCACATGTGATCTCAAACTCTCTGTGAAACATCGGGCTCTTTATAAAACCTCTACAACCGGGAAGCTCAGCTTCCTAGGCACAACGGCCTTACTGAACATAGTATCAACTATGTATTGGGGCAAAATTGCCGGAATACGTCCGATTGTTCTATCCACCGGATAACCTTGTGATTCCACTGGAATCCATTTGAAGTCAATCTCTGACGGACGATATTCTTGGGTCCGAATCACCAGCCCTTCGCTGAACCACAGTTCTCAAGCAGACTTTCCATGTTTGTGTAAAGATGTTTTAAGGCACTTGCTTACAAGTCCTAACACATTATGAAATTGGATCGACAGTCCAATCATTTATTTCATTACACTTTTCTAATTGAGCCTTTTACTTGGCTTCCAAGAAATCAAATTATTCTGAGTCCATTAAGTCTTATAGATGTGTGAATATTGAATCATCCACACTTTATGACAAATGGTCTTGCTTCACCATAAGTCATAAATCATTAAGTTCATATTTCACTAATTCATTTATGACTTAGGTTTTGCATTTGACTTAAAATATTAGCCTTTAAAGACTCAAATCCTTTTTGGTAGAAACCAAAATTTTTAGTGAAGACCAAACCATTTGAACATAAGTCAATCAACGGTACATAGGTATTAAATTTCTCGAAACAAGTTCGTGATGATACTTGAAATTCTACTCTTTAAAGACAAAAGTATCTTTGGCATAAAATCAAAACTCTTTGTCTGAAACTAAACCATTTTGAAGTAAGATTTGAACTTAGGTACATTAGTACCAAACTTCTCAAAAAAGTGTCCCGAAAATACTTGAAATACTTAAAAGATGATTTTGCCCCTTTTTACTGTATTTAGGACCGAAACTCCGTATTTTCAAAAATATAATATTTTACTCGAATGCTTCACTTTCCTAAATTACAATACCCATGTTAAGGTATTAAAATACCGATTTCAAACTTCACGTTACGGTTTGCTCAAAAACTCTAAAACTCGACCGAACATTGCTAAGTTCGGAAATCGCGTAATTCCTTTTTCTACGATTTTTAACCTAATGGTCCAAAACTCATTATAGAGTCTTAGGACACTTAATTACTCTCAAAAATAGTTTCAAACTGTCTAAAACAGTTTGGGGAGAAATTGGAACCTTGATTCATTTTACGTGTCCGATTTTGTGAAAATTCCGTTTTTAAGTTCGCTAAAAAATGATTTTTGTTCTCTTAAGTCCTAAACTCAAATTAAAACTATTTTGGGGTCATTGAAACCTCAAAACTCATATTTCAACACTATGAAAACAGTTTTTCAAAACATTATTTTCTTCCTGGTTTTATTCCTTTTCAAATCTTTAAACAAGATTAGAATTTCATAGATTGATGAAATTAAGGTTGTCATGCTATTTCTTCTAGCCTTGGCCGAACCAAGCATCAACAAAGTGAAGGTTCTCACTTCACTAAACAATCTCACAATCATATATACATATCCATGTATCAATACATAAGTTCATAACATATACTTTAACATTTTAAGCATACTTTCCTATTCATGATTCAAGAAAGCCAAACATGAATTTTTAACAACCACAATTATGACATCCATTCCTCCAAGAGGATCACATAAACACACATATATACAACCCTTTGACTTAGGGTTTCAAAACAAGTCAATAACCAAATAAACCACACACAGACCCACAATATGGTAGATGAAGGTTATTCTCCCCCATATCTCTTGTAGATCACATGAAAATCAAGTAAAACAAGCTAACAGGATGGTTATGTACTTAGGGTCTGCTCACGGTTTTGGCTCCTCCAAAACCTAGCAAGAACAAACAACAACACAAAAGGTTATATACATAGGCTTAGACATAAACAAGGAAGTAAAATCAAGACTTGAATCACTTAACTCAAGCCAAAAGGTTGATGATCAAGTGATCGGTGTTCTTGACCAAGAAATACCCATCTTTTTAGAAGGCTCAAAAAGGATTTTTATGTGAGATAGCTTATGTCTATAATGATGAAAGGATCTTAGATATGCTCTTAGTTCTCTAATCAAGTGAATGGATGGTGGTTTGGAAGGTGATGACCGAAATACCCTTTTCACTAGAGGGCTCCAAAGGGATTTTTGTGTGAGATGACAAAGGCTTAGAATGATGAGAGGATCAATGACCTGCTCTTGGTTTTTGAATCAAGCAAGTGTAAGGTGGATTAGTGGAGTTGACCGAAACTTGAAGGAATAAGAGAGAAAGAAACAACTTGTTTTCATGAACTAAGACTAATTTGAAAAACAAAGTGAAGATGAGTGTGAGGAGGAAGGGTGGCCGTGTAATCACTTGAGGAAAGATAAGTCAATTTGATGTTGTCTTGGTTATTAACCTTATGTAGTAACCATGGTTTTTGGTTAGGTTAGAAAATAACATAAAATGCTTAGGTGTCTTCATAACCATCATGATTATCTAGAATGAAGTGAAAGAATGTCTATCCAAGAGGGTTTGATCTAAATTTACATGGGGCAAGAGGGAATGATTCATGACTTTGCATTTATGATTATGGTGATTCACCATTTTGCATTTATGGTTATGGTGATTCACCATTTGGAATTTATGACTATGGTGAGTCATTGAAAAGGAGTGATAGATGGATGAGAGGAGGTGGCCTTGTGGTTCACTCATGTGGGGAGAAGGTTCTAGCATTTGATGTGTCATCATGGTTTTGTTCATCATGGTTGGAAATGAATGTTACGAAAATAATATAAACAAACTTGGATATTTTGCATAAACCATCATGATAAGATGAAATGAATTGAATGGATAGCCTTTTGGGTGAAGCTTGGTCGAAAATCCTTCCAAGAGAAAGAAAATAAACATGCCAAAGTGGTGACTTAACCTTGGTTGGTCATGAATGGAGTTCATAAAAGGTCCAAGGGTATTTTGGTCTTTTTGCTTGAAAACTAGATATTTTCACAAAATATTTTCACGAGATATTTTACCGAGATATTCATATGAAATATTTTCATCCTTTGGTCATTGGGTAATTATCAAAAGAGCTTAAGGACAAAGGGATCATTTTGCATGGATTTCTAGATAGTTTGCTCAAAATATCTAGATATTTAGTTGGATAGTCATCATGACTATGGTGACTCACTAGAGTGAGTTGTCCAAGTTGAGTCATCACTCCCATCCTTAGACATATCTATGTAATTCCGAAACCGACTCCGTCGTTTACTCGATTAGGGTGTTCGATAGTTTTTCGTCAAGATTCGCTTGAATAAAATATAATACTTTATTTTTGAGTGAACATTTTGAAAATAGACTTTATCACTGAAATAATGATAAAATCTAGAATTTCTCAATTTCGGGTCAAATTAGGGTTTCTGCCGGTACAAAATTATACTGTCAGCGAAAACGCAGACCGGTTTCCGTTTGAGTTTTAAACCTAAAATTTAACCGTAACTTACTTCAATATAGAAGGTCTCAACTATAATTTTGTTTTCCTCAAAATCATTTTCTAGATCCATGATAATAATATAAAATATAATTATCGGTCAAGAGACGAGAAAACGGGGTGTTACAAAACTCAACCTGTCTGCTGACTGGATTGTTGACTATCTGCATTGAAGATTCAACTTGTTTGAATGGAGCTCTCACCTGTCTATGGTCCTTCGATAAGGAACACAAAGACAAAGAAGCTTTTAGGAGTTGTCCCCTCAAGCAGAAGTTACTGAAGCTTTCTCTCTCACGTATATCAAGAAAGTCAGAAGGTCAAACTCTCAAGTAACCAAAGGAACTCAGAAAAGGAGTGCTTCTAATATACTTTATTCTCTAGTACAACTAGGAGTTGCACGAAAAGGGAAATGTTCTATGCAAAGTACAAAAACAACATGCACAAATCTGATTTGACAGTTGCACAAAGCATAAAGCACTGGACTTACATGTTAAAGTACTACCGACGTTCCTATTGCATTAATGATTGCCCAGAACGACTCTATTGCATTTAACGGAGCTCAGTTTAAAGCCAAAACTTGAAGGAATGTCTCTAAGAGACTCAAAATGATTGGAGCATATAAATACAGAAGTCATTGAAGATGAAGATAGAGAATACACAGCATTAAAAAGCCATTAATCTGAGCATTTAATCCTTCATTCTTTAAATATGTATTCTTCAATCATTTGAAGTTATTATGCAATATTTCTATCATTCACATTTAATTCACTCTTATGAGTGTTTGTGAAAGACTTGCAAATTGTATTTATTACAGTTTTTTCTCAAACAAACTTGAGTGAGCCTGAAGAGACTGGTTGGGCAAAGGATACTTGTCTTGGAGCCTGGAGAGGTTGGGTGTGCAAAGAATACTTGGAGTCTGTAACATGATCAGTTATAGTGAAGAAAACTTGGTGCTGCCAAGGACTAGACGTAGCCCTAGTTATTAAAGGGTGAACCAAGATAAATAGTTGTGTTAAATCTCTCTATCCTTATCTCTTTAGTTGCTTTAATTATTTTATTTGTCAACTAACTAAAGGGGTTTAAGTGTGAAAATCAAACAAGTTTTACTCTTGCATATTTGTGCGTTTTTCTATGAAAAACTGATCAGACAGGTCACCTATCTGTGCCTTGTGAAAATACTTTTCTGAACCTAGCTTCTGTGTGCGAAAAGTTTCCAACTTTGTTTTAAAGTCTGATAAACACAATTCAACCTCCCTTCTCTTGTTTATAGTTGTATATTTCAAAAAGCTATTTGGTATCAACTGGCATGTTGGGTAAATTGTTGAAGAGACATGTTTGTTGGTTGTTGAAGGTGTGTCAGGCCTTTCATAAGTGCCAGAGAGAAGAGGAAGACCGTTAACATTGACTATTTGCTTTGGCCGATGGCTATTCTTGGTTTTAGAAATTGTATACATCCCTTGAATAGGTAATTTTATTATTATAATGGTTAGCAGTTCTGCTTATCCTGATTTTTAATGCTTCATGCTCAAATCAACTCCTTTGTTGGTTGGGTTGTCCACCAATTCATGATCAATTTTTTATTTGACATTGAATCACAAGAAGAAGCCGAAGGAGGAGTTTGGTTAGTACATAAAATTGCTGCATATCACTTTCTCAATGCATGTAATTAGTTTTTTTTAATTTAAATCTTGACTTTCATGTGTAGACCCATGAATGAACTTTTAAGCAGAAACTTGGAGAGACCGTATTTATTTATTCCCACACAAGTCAGGAATCTCAAAAATTAATGTCATGTTTCTTACATATTATTTCATACCCCTTATTTATGTATTTTAAATATTGTCCAGTGTTTGTCTGCCATGCCCCTCTTTGTCTTTCTCTTTCTCAAAGGTACCTCTTTATTTCCTCTCATTCTCTTTTTTTGTTGACGATTTTTCAATCTAAAAAGAAACTGTATTTTTTTGTGAGGTTATTTTTTTTTAGTTTCTTCTTCCTATTTTTAGTTATTTAATTCCTATTTTCATCCTATTATTTTCATATATGATGATGACATGTTAGCTATAATCAGTTATTGTTGGCCATTTATTTTTCTTTATGCTTGGCTTTGATATGTGGGTACAATCATTTTAAGGTCCTTAGTTAATTTAATTATTAATAATTAATACTTATTAATAATTATTTTCTAACTTCTAATGGGTGTTGAGATCCTGGGAGATGATCATGTGCATATTGTTGCAGGGTATCTGATCCATTCGCCAAAATTATAGCCAACATGCTTCTTTTTCATATTTGTACACCATTTGCAATTAAGCATTTTAATTTGAGCTATTAGTTTACAACAATTGGTTGGGTACTCGGTTTAGCTGGTTTCTAACTACCTAGACCTGATAAATGGTAATCAAGAAAATGGAAATAGGGAGCAACCTAAGGAAGGAAAGGCTACAGATAGTACAAACAGGGATGCCAAATCAAGGTATGGTGCCATTTGCAAGTGATGATTTGAATAGTCATTAATGCAAATGCTTGAGAGGATTTTGACAACGATAGACAACCTGGTTCTCAGTGAGTTTGATTGTAGGTCTTATATTTAATTGTCTACGATAAAAAAGTTTTATTTTTCAAATATTTTAGTATTCTCTAACTTGCTTTGGCAATGTATTAGTTTAGGAAAATATAGTACTGTGATTGTTATTGCAATGGTAGGATTGAGGGGGACAACAATGTAATAGTGTAACACAATAACAAACCAATACGCAGTCGAAATAAATCCCTCTAAACTTGCAAGAATCTGTGAGGAGCAACAACGAATATATGGCAACAAATAGAACAACACAAACACAAAAGAGATACCAAGATTTTAACGTGGAAAACCCCTTAAAGCAAGGGTAAAAACCACGGGTCATCCAGACCAAAGAAACAGCTCCACTATGATCAAATATGGGTACAAAAGAGTCTCAAACAAGTGTACAAACCGTGCTAACAATCAACCAAAACAACCAAGCACCAATGCTTACAAATAAGAAACAAGAAGATGAAATTTACCCCAAAAAATAGAGCTACTGTGCGAAGCCAATATCTCTCACTTCAGACCTTGGTTTGAAAATCCGAACGGTGAGAATGAAGAACCACACGTCCTGAACCTTCAGCAGAAATTTCAGCCCGATCCAATGGTAAACGAATCCTCTATCGCGATTTTACGTTACTGTCTGGTGGGTATGCAGGTTGGCTTTCTCTCCTCTCTTATCTCTTGTTGGATGCTATATTCTTACTAAAATGAGACCTCTCTGCAACCCTAATCTGACCTCTCTCCACTTAAACAAGTGAGACAAAATGGGCTTACACATTTGGGCCAAGTCTCCCCCTCACGACTATGTGGAGATAACCGCCAAACCGGCGATATCACAACAAGTTTCAAATTTCCCTCTTGGAAGTGCTTTAGTCATCATATCAGCACCATTATCATCAATATGAACTTTAGCCAACTCCAACAACTTAGCATCCAAAGCATCACGTATCCAATGATACCTCACATCAATATGTTTGGACCTAGAATGAAAAGTTGGATTCTTACCAAGATGAATAGCACTCTGACTATTACCAAACAACAAATATTTGTCTTGAACAAAACCAAGCTCCTGCAAGAATTTCTTCAATCATAGCAACTCCTTGCATGCTTCAGTAATGGCAATGAACTCTGCTTCAGTAGTGGACAATGTTACACACTTCTGCAACTTAGACTGCCAAGCCACAGCTCCCCCTGCAAATCTAATCATATAGCCCGAAGTGGACTTCCTGGAATCAACTGAGTACCCCACCAAAGTAGGCTTATCACCTCCAAAGCAAAGCTTCATACCAGCGGTACCACAAAGATATCTCAAAGTCCATTTCACAGCATTCCAATGCTCTCTACCTGGATTAGACAAAAATCTACTGACTGTACCAACAACATGTGCTATATCTGGTCTTGTACATACCATTGCATACATCAAACTATCCGTAGCAGATGCATAAGGAACCCGTTCCATATCTAATTTCTCTGCTTCATTTGAAGGACTTTATTTAGCACTCAGCTTGAAATGAGTAGCAAGAGGAGTGCTTACTGCCTTGGCATTTTCCATCTGGAATCTCTGCAACACTCTTTTAACATAGTGTTCTTGTGATAGCCATAGCTTCTTCTCCTTTCTGTCACGCATGATTCTTATACCAAGAATCTGTTTAGCAGCTCCCATATCTTTCATGGAAAATGACTCGCCCAATTGCTTCTTTAACCTGTCAATCCCGGAAATATTTTTCCCAACAATAAGCATGTCATCAACATATAATAACAGGATAATGAAGTCATCATTAGAAAACTTTATAACAAAGACACAATGGTCAGAAGTAGTCTTCTTATATCATTGGTCACACATAACAGACTCAAACTTATTATACCACTGCCTCGGAGCCTGCTTCAAACCATATAGGCTTTTTCTCAACCTACACACATAGTCTTCCTTGCCTTCAACTTGAAAACCATCAGGTTGCTTCATGTAAATCTCTTCCTCCAAATTACCATGAAGGAAAGTTGTTTTCACATCCATTTGCTCTACCTCCAAATCAAGAGTAGCCGCCAAACTCAACACGGTTCTAATGGATGACATCTTTACCACATGCGAGAAAATCTCATTAAAATCAGCACCTTTTCTTTGACGGAAGTCCTTCACCACTAATCTGGCTTTATACCTCGGAGACGTAGAGTTACTCTCATGTTTCACCCTATAAATCCACCTGTTTTCCAAGGCGCTCTTGCCTTTAGGCAACTTCACCAAATCATAAGTGTGATTATCATACAAGAATTTTATTTCATCCTGCATTGCATCCAGCCACTTTTGTTTGTCTTCACTCTCCATGACCTCTCCAAAACACTCATGTTCTCCCTCATCAGTCAAGGTTACATACTCATCAGAATGATACCTTGTAGATGGTTGTCTCTGCCTGTTAGATCTCCTGAGTTGGATTTGAGGTGGCTCGGAAGCATCACCAAGATTCTCATCTTGTAACATCTCATGTTCCTCTTCATCATCATCACCTGGAACATCTAACTCATCTCCAAGATGCTGATCATTAACATAATCATGTGGCTCGTCATTCTGAACATTACCATCAACAGTATCCAGATTATAAACAGGTAACTGAACTGGATCAACATCAAACTGTAAGACTAAGCCCTCATTCATGTTTTGATGTATGACAAACAAAGTGTATTTTGCATAAGATTTTTAATTTTGACTACGTACTCATTTCGTGTTAAGTTGCATGCAAGATCACTCGTCCAACAAAGCAAAACTAGCGCTCGTCCAACACAAGGAAAATATAAGCGCTCGTCCAATAAAGTGAACCAAGAATGACGTCCAACAAAGTAAAGAGCTGACATCCAATGAACAACAAAAGCAATTCCACTGAAATACAACAAGAAAAGCGCGACCACTGAAGAACAACAAAAGCGCGTCCACTGAAATACAACAAGAAAAGCGCGTCCACTGAAGTACAACAAAAGCACTTCCACTGAAATACAACAACAAAAGCGCATCCACTGAAGTACAACAAAAGTACGTCCACTGAAGTACAACAAGAAGAGCGTGTCCACTGAAGTATAACATAAGAGCTCGTCTGCCAACGTGGCACTTGGAGCTTGTCGACCAAAGTAACAGAAGAGCTCGACTGCTGATGTGGCACTTGGAGCTCGTCCACTGAAAGTAACAGAGGAGCTCGTCTGCTGATGTGGCACATATAGCTCGTCTAACAAGAAGAGCGCGTTCACTAAAAGTAACGAGAAGCGCCCGTCCGCTGACGCGGCCCTTGGAGCTCGTCTACTGAAATTAATAGAAGCGCGAGTCTACTGAAGTAAAAAGGAGAGCTCGTCCACTAACATGGCATATAAAGCTCGTCTACCAGTTGGAGCCCGTCCAATAACTTGTGTTAGCACTCCCGTCTACTGACGTGGCAAAATGGACGTGGCTATTTGCTATTCTTTTAGATAGAAACAGATATTTTACTCTTCAATTAGACTTGGCTATCCTTTCATATGGAAACAATTATTTTTTGAGAAGGACGGAAACTCTACAATAATCAACAGAATCTCATTTCAAGATCAAGAATCAAGAAAGCAGATTTTGTTAAATCAGATCCAAATCTGTTTTAAATGATCCCAACGACAATAATTTGTCTTCTAAATAAAGAGGGATCAAAGGACCACTTTTAAAACACAACAAATAACAACAACATAACTCATTCTGATTGTGAAAAACTACGAAAGATCCAAAAGTGCTTCATCTCTGAGAAAAGTGTGATATTAGTTAGAACTTCAATTTGTATAATCAGACTTTTAGAGTCTTACTTCTACTCAATTCTTTTCGTGAATTAGTTTGACTAAGAGAGGGCATCTCTTAGGCTTGAACAAGGATAGAAGGGATCCTTGGGTATAGAAAAGCAAGTGTGCTTTATGGTGAATTCTTGAGCAAGGAGATTATCCTTGTGTTGCTGTAATTGGAATTGTGTAATTGCTGATTATAGTGGAGAAAACCACAGAGGTGTAGAACTGGATGTAGGCTTACCAGAGGAGGTAGCCGAACCAGGATAAATCGGTTTACGTGTTCTTCTCATCTCCAAACTCCATATACTTGTTATATGCACTTGTGTGTTGTGAATGAGTTTTAAGAATACTTGTTAACTTGAATCTTTGATCTACAATCTGTGTTAAACTTGTTATTACTTCTTATAATTCTTCTTAACACCATCACTTGTTCCATAACCTGATTCTTGGGAATTAAAATTGAGTGAAAACCAATTTTCTTTAAAGAAACTGTTTTGCTTTAAATTGTTGAAAAAGTTTTCAATATCTCAATTCACCCCCCCCCCCCCCCCCCCTCTTGAGATCGTAGCCACTACCAACACAAACAAGTTGCTATCATTCTTGGGTGTAGTCTTCTCCACCTTATCAATGTCTTAATGGTTTGATCTTCCATGAACTCTACATCACGACTTCTGACAAGCATTTTCTCAACAGGATCATACAACCTGCAACCAAACTCATCCTAACCATAACCGATGAAGATACACTGCTTTGTCTTTGCATCCAACTTGGATCTTTCATCCTTTGGAACATGCACAAAAGCCTTGCAACCAAAGACTCTCAAGTGATCATACTTGACATTCTTGCCAAACCAAATTTTGTCTGGCACCTCACTGTTCAAAGCAACTGCAGGACTGAGATTAATAACATGTACCGCTGTGTACAGTGCCTCACTCCAGTAATGCTTGGGCAACTTAGCTTTAGAAAGCATACATCTCACTCTCTCAATCAATGTCCTATTCATCCTCTCTGCTAAACCATTCTGCTGAGGAGTTTTAGAAGGAGTCTTTTCATGTACAACACCTTGCTGCTTGCAATAGACATCAAAGGGTCCACAATACTCACCACCATTGTTAGTACAAATGCATTTCAGCTTCTTTCCTGACTGTCTCTCAACTAAATCCTGAAACTGTTTGAACTTCTCCAGTACTTGGTCTTTTGTCTTCAAAGCATAGACCCATAGTTTCCTGGAACAATCATCAATAAAGGTAACAAAGTAGAGGGCACCACTAGAGGATTTTACCTTCAATGGGCCACACACATCATAATGTACCAACTGAAGCAACTCTAACTTCCTTGAGGGAGGATGCTTCTTGAAGGATACTCTAGTCTGTTTACCAGCCATGCAATGAGAACACTTCTCCAACTCTACACTCTTCAATCCCGGAAGCACATCCTTTTTGGCTAAGCAATTTAACCCTTTTTCATTGATATGACTAAGCCTTCGGTGCCACAAAGATGCCTCCATATCCACAACATTCACACTGTCTTTAGCAACCAAAGCTTTTGTCCAATACCGTTTAGAAATTTTCTCCCCTCTAGCCACAACCAAGTTACCTTTACTGAGTTTCCACTTTCCAAAACCAAAGTGATTATCATAACCACCCTCATCAAGTAATTGCACAGAGACCAAATTAAAGTGGACATTCGGAGCATGTTTGACTCCTTTAAGCAACAACTGCATTCCCATGTTGGTTTGCATGCAAACATCACCAACACTAACCACCTTAGACACGCCATCATTACCCATCTTCAACACTCCAAAGTCACTTGAAGTATAAGATGTGAAGAACTCCATCCTCGGTGTAACATGCAATGTAGCACCACTATCAATTATCCACATGCTCTCATCTGATACAAGATTAACCGACTCATGGTCACGGAGAATAACAAGATCATCACCAGTAGCAGTAGTGACACGGTCATCATCATCATGACCCCTCTCTTTCTGCTTACCCTTCTTGTCTTTGTTCTCCTTTTTCCACAGAAAACAATTCTTCTGTATGTGCCTTGTTTTGTGACAATAATGACACTCCACATTCTTGTATCGAGACTTGGACTTGCTCCTGCTTTTCTCTCTACCACCCTTCGGTTCTTGTCTCTGACTTCTCCCCTATTTTCAGTGCCAAGCACCTTGGACTGAGATGAAGTACCCTGTACCTTCCTTCTCATATCCTCATTAAGAACACCACCATTTGCCATTTCCAAAGAAACAACACCATTAGGGGATGAACTTGTAAAGAAACCCGAAATGTCTCCTAAGACTCTGGTAGAGATAACAATAGAAACGGTACCAAAAGCTCATCATCAAACTTGATACCCATTCCTGACATCTGATCAAGGAGCCATTGAAATTCATTCAAGTGATCTGAAATGGAAGTCCCCTCCTTGTACCTCAAACTAGTAAATTAAAGCTCTTCAGCAAGTACAATTTATTATTCCCTAATTTAGAGGCATACAAGGACTCTATCTTTGTCCACAAAGATTTTGCATGTGTCTCATTTGCAATATGATTATAAACATTATCTTCTACAAATTTCCGAATAAAACCACACACCTGTTGATGTTCAAAATCCCATTCTTCATCCGACTTGGCATCCGGCTTCTGAGTAGCAAAAACAGGAAGATGCATATTCTTCACAAAGAGCAAATCCTTCATCTTTCCCTTCCACAAATGATAATTAGTGCCATTCAAACAGACCATCTTTGTATTTGGCTCCATCGTTCAAGCAAGCCAAAATGCCCCAAGCCAAGTAGCTTTGATGCCACTCTGATGGGGGGAACAACAATGCAATAGTGTAACACAATAACAAAGCAATACGCAGAGGAAATAAATCCCTCCAAACTTGCAAGAATCTGTGAGGAGCAACAACAAATATATGGCAGCAAATATAACAACACAAACACAAAAGAGACACCAAGATTTTAACGTGGAAAACCCCTTAAAGCAAGGGTAAAAACCACGGGTCGTCCAGACCAAAGAAATAGCTCCACTATGATCAAATAGGGGTACAAAAGAGTCTCTAACAAGTGCACAAACCGTGCTAACAATCAACCAAAACAACCAAGCACCAATGCTTACAAATGAGAAACAAGAAGATGAAATTTACCCCCAAAAGCAGAGCTACTGTGCGAAACCAATATCTCTCACTTCAAACCTTTTCTTGAAAATCCGAACGGTGAGAATGTAGAACCACACGTCCTGAATCTGTTGCAGAAACTTCAGCCTGATCCAATGGTAAACGAATCCTCTGTCGCGATTTTACGGTGACTGTCTGGTGGGTATGCGGGTTGGCTTTCTCTCCTCTCTTCTCTCTTGTTGGCTGCTATATTCTTACTAAAATGAGACCTTTCTGCAACCCTAATCTGACATCTCTCCACTTAAACAAGTGAGACAAAATGGGCTTACACATTTGGGCCTTTCTCCATATAGGAAGGGAGCCCAAAACCCAACAAGGATATGTGTACATTTGGTGGAAGGTAACATCTATATATTTATTTTTTGGTTGAATTCTAGGTTTAACTAACAAGATTCTGTAGTGATAAATATTCTTGTAGGATGTTTTTAGTAGTTGCATCATTATTATTGCATGTTATATTATTTGTTCTATAATTGTGAGTCAAGAATCCAATGGTTCTAAAATCTATATCAGTCTTTATGGTAGACAACATGGATCTTTTATAGTAGTTCTTCATCTGTGCGAGATATAGGATTTTACGGTAAAGTTATACCATTAGTTTTTGCGGATTAATTGAAGTTTAGTGTAAAGTACTAGAGTACTAGAATTTTCCTTACCAAAAAAAAAAGTACTAGAATTTCATGATCAAAAACATTTTAATCTTTAATAAACAAAACAATTTTTTTTTGAACCAAAAATATGTTTAGTTCTTTTATATTAATAATCTGGTCATTTTATGTATTTATTATTTTATGTTACTTATAGTGTTTGAGTTCTAAGTCTCTAACAACGATGTTTTTGATGGTCACGTGATTTGAGAATCGCACCAAAGAATTTATGATATGTGCATAATATGAATCTCACTATCTATTTATGTGTAGATGACAACCAAATTAGTGGAGATGCAATGTGACCCCTACCCAAGCATTTGAAACATTTGACATCACGGTTCTTGGTGCTAGGAGAGGCTTTCATAGGCTTATTTTGAGCCTTTCCATGAGAACTAGTCACGACCTCCTTAGAGGATGAAGTGCCCTCCTTCTTTGATTTGTCCTTCCAACTTGAATTTGAGTTTTTGCTTCACCTTTATGGCTCGATGGACTAAGTCTTCAATCTCCACATAATTTTGAAGCTCCACAATGTCTTGAATTTCTTGGTTTAAACCATGCAAAAACCGAGCCATAGTAGCCTCCCTTTCTTCATCAATGTTTGCCCTAATCAAGGCCACCTCCATCTCTTTGTGGTACTCATCCACACTCATAGTTCCCTGGGTCAATCTTTGCAGTTTGCAGTGAAGTTCCCTATGGTAATGGGATGGAACAAATCTCATTCTCATGATAGTCTTCATCTCTACCCATGTCTCAATAGGTTCCTCTCCATACCTCCTTCTATCTTTTTGCAATTGATCCCACCAAACTAGTGCATAGTCCACAAACTCAAGAGCGACTACTTTCACTTTATTTCTCTCATTGTAATTTTTGCAATTGAAAACTTGTTCTATCTTCATTTCCCACTCCAAATAGGCTTCGGGATCATTCTTTCCATGAAAGGTAGGCACCTTAATTTTGACTCCATCAATTTTGTCTTCTCTATCAACTCGCCTTCCTCTATGTTCTTCATTCTTCTAGGTCCTCCTCCCCTGTGCCTCTCGACCATACTCTCATATCCACTACCATTATTTGAATGTCTTGGTTATTGACACGGGCAAGCCTTTCATCCATCTCGATTCTATAATCTTGTCTTACTCTTTCAAACATTCTTTCCATTTGTCTTGTGAGAGCTTGGAGTTGAGTGTCCATCCTAGCTTAAAGGGATGCGGATTTTGGAGAAAAATGAGAGCGATCACATGTTCCTGCCATCACTTGTAATTATAAAGGATAAAAAAATAACAAGAATTTAGGACCTCACCACTCCCTCCCGTGTTTCACTCCAAATTTGTGGTACACTCGTGTTTACACTCAAATAGGCTTTTATGTAATATGCATACTTGCATCTTTCACTCAAGATGCTCTCTTTTAGTCCTTAAAGGAGTCAACCTCCAATCCACACAAAAGACCAAAACCCAAATGACAACAATCAACAAGACTTAACAAGAACAAAAACTAGGCAAATAGGGAAAGCAAGGATGAAAACAAGGCAGAAGAGAAAGCAAGAACGAAAACAAGGCAAATAAGGAAAGCTTTATCAAGAACACAATACACAAACTTGCTCAATTAGAGTTTCTCTTCTCTGTTTTTTTTCCGGTTTTTTTTCCTATTTTTTTTAAAATTCGTACAGCGCTAGAGAAGAACTTGTAAAGAGAAACACAAATGTAATTTTTTTTTTTTGGGGCAGCAAGGAGACACTACAATAGATATGAAAGAACACACAAATCCCTTCAAAACTAATTTTCTTCTTTTTTTTTGGAAGAATCAAGAAGGGATGAAAAGAAAACAAATTCAAGGTTCACAAAAAGATAACAATTCAACCGAACTTGAGATTTGATGCCACTTGATGACAACCAAATTAGTGGAATGCCTTTTTTATGATCTTAGGTTGAATTATCAAGCACAAATCCAATCCCAAATAACATGTATAAGAATAGAGAAGAAGAAAAACGAAAATGCATAAGAAAGGAATGGATAGAGGCGCCGCGATTCAAGGAGAATTGGTAAGTTAGTGATGATCGCCACATGAGTATTGGGCTCTTGATTAGATCTAACGAGTTGGCTCAATGAACAACCTAAGAGAGGCTAAACACTCTCACAATTGGAACAAACACAAATTCTCAACATCCAAAGTTGTTTTCATTGATAATAGGTGTGATACATATAGAGTTAGGGGCTGCATACATCATGCAAATAAAAGCTCACCATAAAGTGACAAACCCCCCCATAAAAGAAATTACTATTCCACTACGTGGCTAATGAAAGCATTAACTATTCCATTAAGTGTCTAATGAAAGCATTAAATAATCAACTAAGTGACTATTAAAAGTAGCTCCACATCTTCTCAAGGAGTTACCTAGGCATGCAAGCCAAAGATTTCCCTCCTTTGTAAGCCTAAAAATGTGCTTCATCCCCTCTTAAGTGGGCTTGATTAGAAACCCAATCTTAGTCTAGCCTATAACACCCCGTTTTTCGTAAATAAGCTTAATGCGTTTATATATGTTATGTATATGTTTGTATATGTTTGTTATGTTTGTTTTTGATGTCTAAGTTTATGTTTGGGGATGTTTAACGTTAGAAATGTTCAATCCTTTTAGAGTCCTAGTAACCTGTTTCACCGTTTTGACCATATCTTGAGTTCTAAATGTCCGATTGAGGTGATATTTGATACGTTGGAAATCTAAGAGAATTATAAACAAGTCTTATTTTATGTGTTTTGGCCAATTCGGTTTTTTAGTTGGCCTCGCTCTGCAATCTTTGTCCACCCCGTGCTGAGGATTGAGCAGGGCCGTGCTTAAAGTGAGCAACATGCTCGGGTCTGAAGTTATAAATAGAGAGCAGCATGCGAGGGTTTCGGGTGAAAACCCTCTTTTGGCACTTTGGGCAATCCTAGTGTGACAGAAACCTCTTCCCTTTCCCTTCCCTTGAACCCTTTGAAGTTCTTGGAGTTCTTGAGTCCATTTGGGAGAGAAGTCACGCGCGCTAGTGTCTCTAAAGGTAAACTGGCTATCCCTCTCTTTAATCTCCTTTCCCTTTTCTTAAATTGGAGATTAATTGGTTAATCCCCTTGTGTTTGGTCAAGGCTTGAGGAGTTCGTCGAGTCGCTCGAGGGAACATGTTTAGTTGTCCACGTCGTCGTTGTTTGGAATCTTCATACCAGATATGGGGATAAGGGATAGTATGAACTGTAGGTGTGTGATGAGTGTGATTTCACCTCATATTTCCTTGTCATTTTACGTGCATTTTCATATAGTTTAGGCATATTTAATTTGATTTTTGTGAGTTTTTACCTTGGAACGGGTAAGGTGATTTTGTGGTGTTTGTGTGCAGGAATTGAATATTAAAATGCTCAGGACCAGTTATGTTGGAGTTTACATGAAGGCGGAGCTTGAAATACAAGAAAAATGAGCCAAACAGAGCCCATCACGGCCTGGTCGTGATAGGCATCATGGTCGTGATAGAGTAGGGCTGAAAAGAAAAAAGGTTAAACTCAGAACTGGTCACGATCAGGCCGTGATGACCATCACGGCTGTGACATGCAAACTGAACCAGACTCTCATAGACAGAACTGATCACAGCTAGGCCGTGATGACCATCACGGTCGTGACAGACCAAGCAGTGAAGTCATCTCCAAGTCAGAACCTGTCACGGCCTGACCGTGACAGGCATCACGACCGTGATGCGCAAAATCTGGGATTTTGATTTGTTTTTTTATCTGATTTGTAATTGCTGTAATCCCAAGTTACCCTACATTATAAATAGGACTCTTAGGCTCGAAAATAGGTATCTCTTGACTGCTACCAATTGGCAAAAATTAGGATTTCTCTTCTTCTCAATTTCTACTCTTCTCTTAGGATTTTTATGATTTTGTTATTCAAGGTTGCTATGAATATGACAATGCGTGAGTAGTTATTTTTATTTCTAGGAATTGGGGCTATGCCCAAGACTCGTTTTATGTGATGAATTGACGTTCTGCTTCTTGTTAATTTCAATTTTGCTTTCGAATTAATTCCTATTGCATGAATTACTTGTGAATTTGGTACGCACTTATTTGCATGTCATAGATACTCTAAGGATGAACCTAGCGATGAACTTAGGTATTGGATCTATAGGGATTGAACTTAGGACTTAAATCACGAGAGTTAGAAGCGGTCCTTCGAGGGTTCATTGAATTGTCACGAATCTTAATGGGTTCAATTTAAATACAATTACCACGAGAGTATGGGTTGGTTTAATTGGGCACGGTTCTTGTATCTCGAGAGGGAACATTAACTTATTTAGGATAAATTCACCTTCATAGTAATTTTGATAATTAACAAGAGGGGTAGTCAATTTAGTAGCATGAGCAGTCTTGTTGGTAACCCAATTCCTGGAAATCTCTTTTAATTTGAAAATCTCCATATTTGATTTTATTGCGATTTTATTTAAATGCGTTTTAATTACTAGATTTGTTAGTTAATTCTTATTTCAAATTCCAAATCTTTTTCTTGTTTAGTTTAATTAATTTAATAATTAATTGTTATTTAAGATCACGGTTTCTGTGGGTTCGATCTTTTTATTACTTGACGACGAAGCCGTTCACTTGTGGATTCACGCTATCAGTGTGGGGTAGCGTAAGATGAAGGGTTAATCCATGACCCTGTCATATGTTGTTTGCCTATTTGATGTTAATTGATATATGTATGATGTGATTCCAATGTTAATGACATGCTTTGATAATTGTATTGTTTGTGGTTAATTCATGATGATGAATGATTAAATGTTATTGGTATACTTAATTATGTATGATGTTTAATGATACAATGGATGAATGTTCATGATGATGATGATGATGTGCTCTGAATGAGTGTTGATTGTTGAGGCTGTTATGCCAACATGGATGTTAATAAGACACTAATTAATTAATAGGGCTTATTAATGATGTTAAAGACGTTAAACTATGTTAACAATGATAAATGAGTTAAGGGATGTTTTCCCAGTTTGTTCATAAGACATGAATATAGTATGAGAGACAATATTATGTTCAAAGGTTTAGTTAAAGACCCTAGGACTGGTTCATGAGTGTTTTAGGAACATTAATAATGAAGCTGGAATTAAAGGATTAATTCCCCATAATGATAAGACATGGAGATTAATTAAGAATAATGAAACTGAGGACTGATTGATAGTTAAAAGCCAATAGGATCGATCTTTGAATGCCCTAGAAAACATAGCAAGGGTTCCTAAACCCTTTATGCTCAGATCAGTACAGTCATGCTCTAGCGAGCACGATCGTGCTCAATAGTCAGCACGCCCGTGCTCAACTTAAAGTTCACCACACCCGTGTTGGGGGTAGCACGCTCGTGCTCCCCTAGACAGAACAAAACGCATAAAACAGAACTAGGGTGGTTCACCCCAATTGTTCCCAAAAATAATAATAAAAGAAGACACCAAATGAAGTATAGACAAGTTAGATAACTTAAAGATAATAATGTACCTTAGTAGCCGAGTGGTCAAGGGGGCCTTAATGTTTAATGGTCAAGGTGTTGAGCTCTGGTGCTTATTGGCCAGAGTGTTAATAATTCAAGAGAAAAGATGATGTTGTACCTTGGTAGCCGAGTGGCCAAGGGGCCCTCGATAGCCGAGTGGTTGAGGTGTTGAGCTCTGGTGCTTATTGGCCAGGGTGTTAAATGTTTTTGTACCTTGGTAGCCAAGTGGCCAAGGGGACCTTGATGCATAATGTCGAGGTGTTGATCTGGTACTTAAGGACTAGAGAGTTAAAAGATAAAAGATTAAAGACTAAGATTAAAGATAACGTCGAACCTTGGTGGCCAAGGGGCCAAGGGGGCCTCGATAGCCGAGTGGTCGAGGTGTTGATGGTGATAAAACACTTGGGGTAGCTGAGTGGCCCAAGCGGAGGTGGTGATTGTTGGTTGTGCGCTGTGTTGCTCATTCATGCATTGGAGTAGTGGAGTAGCACTGCATCGCATATCATACCTTGTTTAGAATGATATAGATAGAGGTGTCAATTTTGGCCCGGTCCGCCCGCATTTTAGGCCGGGCTGGGCTACAAAAAAACAAGCCCGAAAAAAACTAGGCCATTTTGGCCTGGCCAGATCGGGCCATTGGGTTCGGGCCGGGCCGGTAATGTTATTAAGGCAAAAAAATGTGAAGATTGTGTAAGTTTCATTCATTTTTTTACTGTTTTGACCCGTTGGCCCGATGACCTGACCCACATTTTAGGCCGGGCCGGGCTACAGAATCCATAGCTCGGTAGGAATTCGACCCGACCCGCCCAACCCGTTTCTACATTATGACCCGCTGGACTGGGTCGGACTGCCTATTTTGACAGCTCTAGATATAGATGATATTAATATGCTGATATGTTATGTTGTTGATATGATGGATATGATATGAATTTAATATGTTATGTTGTTATATATGCTATGTATATGTGAATATGCAATGCATGCTCGTCTTGCTAACTACTTCCATGTCATTATGTTTTATACATGTTTCTTACTCCCCATCTTTTGTTGTTTGCTTTGCACGTATCTTTTTGGTTATGCAGAGGACGGTGATCAGCTTGCTGAGGAGTGACTCCGAGGAGCCGCTACTTGTAGTTAGGATTTCTTTAGTTTACATTGTTTATCCTAGATGTTTCGGACTATGTTTATACCAGCTCTGTAATGTGACATCGGGGTTGAGTTTCGTTTATGTTTTCAGTTATGTTTCTTTAAAACATGTTTTATTTTCCGCTTTTGAGAAGTTATGTTACAATGCGGCAACCTCTGCCCGGTTTTTATTATTATGATATAATATGAACGTGTTCTCTTTCTTTTATTTTTATCGCTTTTATGTGTTATGAATACATGCAGGATAGATGGCGTCATATAGCCCACACACATAGAAACCAAAGCAAAGTTCCCAAAATTGGATCGACACACAGTCTACTGCACTTTATTTAATATAAATAAAACTAGAAAATGGAACTTGTTGGGCTTGGGGTGGACGTCCCAAACATCATCATGAGTCTTCAAGTTGAATGAGATAAGTAACCAATTTGGGCTCCACTCCATCAAGACTTGGTCTTGGGGGGTATTGGGTTTGCTTCAATTAAGGTTATCACCATTTGATTTAAGACCTCTTGGGCTTTCTTGACCCTAGCTCTTGTCAATGGTTCACCAAGTCCTTGTAGTGCTCATTGGTCCATATCCTTCCTTGGCTCACATCAATGTGGATTTATGATATTAAGTTTATTTTTTGGTTACATTTGGGATGCGTTTGGGTAAACAACTTAATTAAGAGCTTATCACATAATACCTTGTCGCATGAGAGCTTATGCCATAAGTGCTTAAAGAAAGAAAAAGAAAGAAAGGGGCATGAGAGGATTCGAATAGTAAAAAACACAAAGATGGTGTTTAGTGCATAAGCTCTTATGATAATTCCATAAGCTTCTCTCAGTAACTTATGAAAATAAGTCAAAAACTCCTTATGGGATGACATAAGTTATTTTTATAAGCTCCGCCAAACACACTGCATAAGAGCTTATGTCATCAGATAAGTCAAAATGAGCTTAAATAAGTTCTTCCAAACACTACCTTGTTGCGTATCGTTTTTGCTACTAAGCATGCGATTAAGGACGGGGTTGCTTGCCAAGCCAAATACCCAAAGCTGTCATGATGCCGGTTGAAAATGCAAGACAACAACTCCTAGTTGCTAGATAGAAGCCAGAAGAAACAAGCGACATGATTTATCATTTACTATTCAGTATTTGAATGAGGTTAACACGAAAACAATAATTCCTTTTTTTTTTTTTGACAATTTTCCCATTATTTAATATTTATTTTACTAAAACATGGTCTATGGTGTATTAATGCGTCCTTCACTGAACCAATTATCGTACATAGGTTCTTCCGCTATTGCAAACCCATTAACCATATACTGCAGGGATATCAAAGTTGTCTATGTCTGCAAATAATCTACATCCGGATCATTACATGAAGCACATTTTATCTAGATACGTTCTTTTTGGTGTTCTTCTGTATTGAAATGTGATATAATATTTGTCTTAGAATCTTGGTCGAGGTGGGAAGATTTTGTTATCTTGGATGATCTTAGCATGTAGAATTTGGTTAGTTTTTGTTCGTTTAGTATTTTCAAGATACTGAATAACTAAGTTCTCTGTCGACTGAGGGATGTTATCAAGTTTTTGGCTTCATTTATGTAACCACTTTGTTATGTGATAATTCATCCGCATATATAAATTTTGACAATAAGAAAAAGAAAATTGTATTCATCGTATTTCCTACTAGACAAATCTACCCATTTGTATTTTCTCATTAACACTATCGGGTGCATCAAACATTGAATAACATAAGAGCTTATTACACTTATATCATATCTTATTCTTATTCTATCAATCTCTATTATATTTTGAATACCAAATGAATCCTAAAAAATTAACATGGAATGAAAAATACTGATAGAATCAACTCAAATACAAAAAAATTAAACACAAAGAGGCTAATTTTATCTTAAATAAAATTTATAATTTTAAATTTTAAAAATTAAATTAATAGAACTTGTTTATAAAACATTAAATTGATAAATTAAATTAAATTGATTGATAACAAGGCCATAATATGTTTTTACTTTTTTTTTTTTCTGTCACTTAAAAAAACACGCACGCCCTGATCGTGCCGTATTCCCAAACACGCTCGTCTTCGCACACACGACACGAGCGAGAGAAACCCTCCCTTGGGTGCGCATCTCGCATGCTTCACTCGCTCGCACGCTTTTCCCTCGCCGGTCGGACCTCCCCCGTTACCGCCGCCGGAGAATCGCCGGTGTTGCCGTTTCCGCTTCCGATTTTCTTATTTTTGGATTCCGCTCCTTCGCCGTCAATCGCCACCGGTCCTCCGCGCCGGTCCTCCGTGACGGAATTTCAAAGAATTTGTTGTGGATAAGACGGATCTGCTGGAGATCTGGTTAATAGGACCATGATTTTGATCTGGAAGGTAAGCTCGTGCTCAAAATTCATGAATTAACGCGATTTTTCAGATTTTTTTTTTGGTATAGTTTTGCTTGACAATTATGTACTGTTGAGTAACGAAATGTGGTGGATTGAGTGTAGCTATGAGCTTTTGAAGCTAAAAAATGTTGAATTTTTTAATTTTTTCTTTCGGGTTAAATTCAGCATTTGGTCGCTTACCAACAAGACCGGTAGATAGCTGGGTTCCTGGCAAAGCTCAATTCAATGATCTTTACGCTAGTCTCTGTCTATTGGCTGGAAGATACCCTTGGTGCACCAAAAAAGAATATTTGGTCCCTTTGGGTGTGTTTGATTCAAATGACGGGACGGGAGGGGAGGGATTTTAATGTGTTTAGTTGAGGGGAGGGGAAATAGTACTTTCATGTTTGGTCGGGGAGGAAAGGAATTTTAAAACAAATTTACTTTTAAACCTTATAATTATTTATTTTAAAATGAATAAGTGGGGATATTTTAGTCAATATATATATGAAATGTTTTAAAATCCCTATTCTCCCCTCCAAATCCCCCGTTATTGGAGGGGAGTCAAAACTCACTTAAGGAGGGATTTTGCTCCCATCCCCTCCAAAAGTTGAACCAAACATAAAAGTTTTAAAAAATCCCTCCCCTCTATTCCCCTCCAACCAAACATTACCTTTATGTGACACTGATTTTGATCTGGTCCCAAAACGTGAATTTTTTGAATCGGTCCCTATATGTATAATTTTTTAAATTTTTAATTTGTTCCTCACCGGTTGTTGGTGTTACAATGTCTTTTCTTGGAGTTAAAGTATAGGAACCAAATTCAAAATGTGTATAAAGACCAAAGTGAAAATACTTGTCACATATTGGGATCAAAAATTAAAAAAATAAAAATTTTTAATTTTTCCCCTAAATGTGATAATAATTTTGAATTTGGTCCTTAGACTTTAACTCTAACCAACGGTGGGATAACACCAATAAACAACAAAGACCAAATTAAGAAAAAGTATCCATATAGGGACCGATTTCAAAATTTTTCACGTGTATGGACCAAATTCAAAATCAGTGTCACGTATAGGGACCAAATGATTAGTTTAACCCTTTTTATTGGTACCTGAAGGCTTAGAATGACATACTGGAAGAGAAAAATGTCAGATAATGTTGTTGTTTATGTTTCTAATGGTGAAGTACTAACTCTTGCTTTTGGTTTTGTGCAGCCTTTGGAATTCCTAATGACATGGCTTATCTAGGTTTGAAATGGAGGCCATTCATAAACATTGATGGCATTGACAATCAACAAATCAGTAGGATAATTTTTAATTGAATTGAACTATATAAGGTTTCAGATTAGGGATTATGACAACTGATATGCAGAGGCTTGTTGGAACGAGTGAGGATGATGAAGAAGAAATGGAAATGGATGTGAAAGAAGAGGATGACGATGATGAGGAAGAAGAAAATAGAGGTGAGCATGGAAATGCTTCGGGGATTGTAGAGATTGATGGTGGGAATGAGATAGTAACCGTTGGTGGTGACAACATGTTTCAACAGCACCAGCATTTTCAGGAGCAAGTGGGTACCCCAGGTGGAGGTTCCCGAAGATGTAGGCCGCTAGAAGAGAAAGAGAGAACGAAGCTGAGAGAGAGGCGTCGGAGGGCAATCACTGCAAGGATCTTGGCGGGGCTTCGCAGGCATGGCAACTACAATCTTAGAGTTAGAGCCGACATAAATGATGTCATTGCTGCTCTAGCAAGGGAAGCTGGATGGGTGGTTCTTCCAGATGGCACTACTTTTCCTTCAAGATCTCAGGTACTTATCTGTTAAGACTGGAGCTAGATTTTTCCAATTCTTAAGATAACCTTGATTAGGATTTTGTGACTTTTTGTTTGCATATGGTGGTATTATGTGGCATTTCGCTATGAGTTTTGGCCTGATCATTTTGTTTCCTTTTTTTTTTTGGGTTGAGAAAGTAGATTTAATTTTAACTGTAGACATTAACTCTTTGTATTTGCTATATAGTTCTTGGCTTAGTCAAATTAAAACTATTTGATATTTTAAATATGTTATTACTGTTGTGTATCTGCAAATTTCAGTTCTGACAAATATCAGAAAAACACCCAAATTGGAACCTTTTCTTCTCAACCTTACAGGGTCAAAGGCCAGCTGGTGGTAATTCTACAGTTGTCACTTCATCATCTTCCCATGTGCCTTTACAACACACTCCATCTGGTTCCCTCGGGGGAGTTGCTTCTGGCTATAGGAGCTCATTAGAGTATAATGCATGCCAAATGAAAGGTGCTTTCTTGCCAGCTCCATCTCCTTATGATATACCCACAAGTTCCCGGTCTCAAACATCCATGGTGGGGGAGGCAGAAGAACAAAGAGACAATCATCCTCTAATTGGTGGTTCAATGCATAATGTTGATGCGAAGGAGGTATTATTATGAAGCCATTTCATAATTATGCAGTCAATCAGTCAATATGTTGATTTCTTTTAGAAGTAACTTTCTTCCAGTTGCTCTGATAGGCTGATAGCATGAACTAGTGGTTACATGTTTATTCATTGCTTATATTCCAATTTGTCATTTCTACATGTTTAGAAGCAGTGCATGTTAAATAAGAGTGGCCTTTAATGAGCAATATTAAAACTTAATATTTTACATGCTTGTGAATTTTATTTGTGCTTCCATTGTGAGTAGTGACCCTTCTTGGCCTCTTCTGTAATTTCTTTGACTTATTCCATTTGTTATCTACTTAAAACGATTCCCATGGATGAATGATTATCCTAAAGGGCAACCTGGTGCTATAAAGATCCTGCTATGCACAGGGTCCAGGGAAGGGTCGGACCATATAGCAGGAAGCCTTACCTTGCATTTGCAACAGACCGATAATACAACTAGAACCTGTAACCTCCTTACCATATGGCAACAACTTTAACTGTTGCGCTAAGGCTCCCCTTCGAATGATTAATCTTAAGGGCATATTCTTCCTTTTTATTATGCATATAATTTCAATATGGTTCCTTTAGCAGGTAAATCTATTGGCATTGTTTTATACCTTCTCCTTTTGCAGATTGTTAACATACCCACCAGATTACCAGAGCGTGATTTGGCCTGTACTCCATATGTTCCAGTTTATGTCATGCTACCAGTAAGCAGTTATTAACTATTAAAGAAAGAGAAAATTTAATATTTTTTTGGGAATCTAGCTGTTAATGTCAATTAATAATTCAATATTCATATTCTCTCTATATTGTTAAGCAGTTGGGGGTGATCAATATGAAGTGTGAGATTGTTGATCCAGATGGTCTACTAAAGCAGTTGAATGTGTTAAAATCAGTAAATGTTGATGGTGTTATGGTAGACTGTTGGTGGGGGATAGTGGAGGCACATGCTCCGCAAGAGTATTATTGGAATGGTTACAAGAGACTCTTTCAAATGGTGCGTGAGCTTAAGTTTAAGCTACAGGTTAGTCGCAAGCTACTTTAATGATTTAGGGTTGCTCTCTTTCTAATTCAATCTGGCTTTGGTAGTGACTTTTCCTGTTGATACTTGGCCAGGTTGTGATATCGTTTCATGAATGTGGAGGCAATTTTGGTGATGATGTTTGTATTCCACTACCCCATTGGGTTGCTGAAATTGGTAGGAGTAATCCTGACATTTTTTTCACAGATAGAGCGGGAAGACATAATCCTGAATGTCTTTCTTGGGGAATAGATAAGGAACGGGTTTTAAGAGGTCGGACTGCTGTGGAGGTAAAAATCACATCATCATTGTGGTGGTTGTTATTATTATTATTCAATGAAATTAGCATGACTTGGCCTTTAATATGTGCTTCATGACAAAGTCATATCTCTGTAGACATGCTTCAACCAAGCTTGAAGTGTACGTTGTTAGTCTTAAACCACCTTTCTTTGAAACAGATCTGTTTCGTGAAATCGGTTTTTTAAATTTTCTCCCCGAAGATTAGGGGGAGATAGGGGTGGCTCAGGAGAGGTAGTGGCCTAAAGCTAAAATTTAGTTAATAGGTGCTTGGAGGCGTAGTTGAGGTGGTTTGAACAACCCAAGAGTTGGCCAGAATGGTTGTCTTGGGCCGAATTGTGGTATAATACCACGTTTCACATATCTACTGGCACAACCCCTTTAGAAGTGGTCTATGGTAGGAAACCACCTATTGTTATTCACTTCACTCAAGGAGAGTCCAAAGTTGAGGTGGTGGCTAGGGAGTTGCAAGAGCGAGATGAAGCATTAAGACAACTAAAATATAATCTAGTCAAGGCTCAAGAACAGATGAAGAAATATGCAGACAAGAACAGGAACAGTTAGAATTTGAGGTTGGAGAGTGGGTGTTTCTGAAGTTGAGGCTACACAAACAACACTCAGTAGCTCGGAGGATTAATAAAAAATTGGCTCCTCTATATGGTCCTTTCCAAGTGGTGGAACGGCATGGGAGTGTTTCTTACAAGCTTAAATTACCCCCCACATCAAGGATCCACCCTGTTTTCTATGTCTCACAATTAAAGTAGGCTATTGGTGATTATACGGCAGAAATGGGACTCCCTGTAGGCCTGGAAATTGACTATGGGGATCATGTGGAACCAGAAACTGTTCTGGCCAGCAGAGAGATCGTTCAAAGTGGCACCCCGGGAAGACAGTTCTTAGTACAGTTGAAGGGCTCATCAAAGGAAGACTCTATGTGGGAAGATAAGTGAATTTGGGCAGCCAATTCCCTTCTTTCAGCCTTGAGGACAAAGCTGCTCTTCCAGCGAGAGGAAGTGATAGAATACTTGACACCGGGCTTGATATTGAACCTGAAAGAGACCGCCTAGAGGGCCTGCATCTGGGAAGGCCCAAGATATGGAGAGTGTATAGCCGTAGGAAGAAAAGGGGCATGGGGGGCTGATTTAGATATCATGAAACTTGAAGAGGTTTTGGGGCGGTTTAGGGCCAAGATAACACTTTGCAACTCTGATTTTATTCCTTTCTTCCTCTTCTACCTGCATCTGTATGTAGACTTTTCTGCCATTTTCTTTTTAATCAGAGTTCTGCTCCCTGAAATTTCCTACCATTTTCATTGTT
This sequence comes from Sophora flavescens, assembly GCA_030762895.1. Lineage (NCBI taxonomy): Eukaryota > Viridiplantae > Streptophyta > Magnoliopsida > Fabales > Fabaceae > Sophora > Sophora flavescens. The sequence continues at coordinate 176,050,244 of CM061063.1, read as the reverse complement.
AATACTAATATTTATCAAAGTGCTTCAATGAAATGTTGTTGCATCAGTAGTTCTAAAAAAATAATCTGAATGTGAGAGATAGTGAGAGTGAAAAAAAAAAAGTGATTAGGATATACTTTGCCAATTAGTGAATGAGGAAGTGATAAAATAGGACCCTTAATAAATATGGTAATTATATACATACATAATAAACTTTTAAGGCCTAAAATTTTGGGGGCCTCAAGCAAAGGCTTTTAGTAGCCTTATGCTTGAGTCGCCCATGTGTTTCCATTTTACGCTATTCCTACAGAATTATGGAACATAATTTGAATGTTATTAATTTTTGTAGGTTTATTTTGATTTCATGAGAAGTTTCCGGGTAGAGTTTGATGAGTATTTTGAGGAAGGCTTCATCTCCATGATTGTAGTTGGACTGGGTCCATGTGGAGAGTTAAGATACCCATCTTGTCCTGTAAAGAATGGTTGGAGATATCCTGGTATTGGTGAATTTCAGGTAATTAATTTCTTGCTAGTAATTAGTATTATAGCTTTAGTTATCTAAATCTGCCAACTTTTGGATTCAGTTTTTCATTCAGATGCTTTCTTTGCTCAAACATCTTGTTATAGAAATTCTTTCAATTAAGCAAATCCATATTTTGAGCAAATATGGGGAAGAAAACTATTCCTTAGACATTTCATAGCTCAAAAGTGAATGGTTTTGGGCTATTTTCCATCCTTGATTATTCTCTTTTTCCCACATGTTTTCCGCATTCTTAGGACTGGGGTCTACATTCTACCTCTATTGATATATAGGGACAACTTTTAGTTTGTTGGTGTTAGACATTGAATAATACCAGAAAGTTAAACCGAGAAAAGGTGAATGCTAATTGTTTGCTGCAGCAGAGTACTTTTTTTGCCCATCCATATGCCTTAGATATCTTTTTCAACACTATGCTCATCATCGTTTCTCACTTTGTGGCCAGTGTTACGATCAGTATATGTTGAAGAGTCTTAGGAAAGCAGCAGAAGCAAGGGGGCACGCTATTTGGGCTAGAGGACCAGAAAATGCGGGTACCTATAATTCTCAGCCACACGAAACAGGTTTCTTTTGTGATGGGGGTGATTATGATGGCTTCTATGGCAGGTTTTTTCTTAGCTGGTACTCTCAAGTTTTAGTTGATCATGGAAACCGGATACTTTCTCTGGCAAAATTAGCTTTTGAGGGATCTTGTGTTGCTGCAAAGGTAAGTTAATGAAAAAAGAAAATCGTACTTTGAAGAAAATTTTGTTTTCAAAATTTCAATAAAGGTTCTTCCGGTTCTTTTCTGCGTCAGAAGCTTAATGATTTTTCTAACTACACTGGGAATCTTTCACAGTTGATGCAGTCCTTCTCTTGTATTTGTAGTACAAGCAATGTCCTATTTCTGATTCTAATTTTTAATTTTTAACGCTTTTTAGCATCATTTATTGCACAGAAAATAACACGATTTAGAAAATAATTACTGAGAATACATTTTCAGGTCAATTTTTTTTTGGGGAAAATATTACTTTATTGAAAAAGTCTTCACAAAAAGCAACGCTCCTAAACTTATCTAATGTGTGATTTGTTCTTGAAAATTACTTACCCGTAATATGAAGATTTGACTTGAGCTCTTCAAAATGATTTGTTTACCACTTACCAAGAAAATATCTTTTAGACTGATATTCCTAAGTAGTACATTTTCATCCACAACCCCCATAAAACAAGCATTTTCTGCACCAAGCACCACAAAATGGGAAGGCAAAAAAAATCCTTTTTATGAAATTAAAGCAACATTAATCGTTGCCTATTTGACTAGGAATTATCCATTTGTGTAGATATGTTTTTTATTTGTGTCTGTGTATTTTGTGGCCTTGTGCAGTCTGTTTGATATATTTTAATTACTGCACAGCTATCAAGTATTTACTGGTGGTACAAGACTGCGAGTCACGCTGCTGAGTTAACTGCTGGATATTATAACCCATGCAATCGTGATGGCTATGCTGCAATTATGGATATGTTAAAGAGAAATGAAGTTATCTTAAACGTTGCTTGTACTGTTTTGCACACATTGAACCAGCATGAGGTCTTTCCAGAGACATATGCAGATCCTGAGGGATTAGTCTGGCAAGTAAGTAATCATTGCCAAAGTTTTAGTATCTTGTTATCTGGTTGGTTTCCTATATAAGCACATTCTTTGGAAGAACTTATTGATCCTTGTTGGTTTAATATAGACAAATTTGAAGCATGCAAAATACTGTTTTAGAATTAAAGCTGTACACTCTAAAATGTACTTCCTGATTTTCTATTGCAGGTGTTGAATGCCGGGTGGGATGTTGGCCTACCAGTTGCTGGTGAAAATGCACTTCCTTGCTTAAACAGAGTTAGCTATAACAAGGTTTTGGATAATGCCAAGCCCATAAACGATCCTGATGGGAGGCCCTTTTCGTCTTTTACTTACCTGAGGCTTAGCCCACTTCTCATGGAACGACAAAACTTCATAGAGTTTGAGAGATTTGTCAAGAGAATGCATGGTAAGTTGAAGTTTTATGTGTCCGTAGCCTCTTAATGATTTCTGGAAATAACTATTAATTGAGGAAAATGACACTTTCTCTGGCCCTGGTTGAGTGAATGTTCTTGTTCCATTTAGGACTTTTTTACTCCATAATCCATAATCCAATACGCAAAGTCCCGAAGACCTGAATTTCCTTCATAGGCATAATCCAAATGCTTTACTATTATAATGAACGCTGGATTTCATTACTGGTTCTTGCTGATAGTGTGCTGGTTAATGCCTTAATGGCATACAAAATCGTGATTAATGGTGTGTTAACTTGGTTAATGGGTACACCAAGATGGATAACTCATTAACTATCCACTGAGCTTCATCAACCAAGTGGTCGGTTAACGACCCATCTAGGACAGGTGTACCTATTAATCAAGTTCAACATGTCATTAATTATGATTTTAAACGTCATTAACCAAGTATCACATGTTGGCAAATTTTGATATCAAATAACATTTTTGATTTGCAATAGAATATGAAATCAGTTTAATATCAGTTAACAGAAGTCTACTTCTCTACCTGACATTCTCCTTCTCTGGTTCGTTTTAATTTTTTTTTGTTGTTCGTGGTCGTCTCTTTTTTTTCCTGGTCACATTGAATATAGCAAAGCTTTTGCGTTGATGCCGTCTCTTATGATTGCAGGTGAAGCTGTTCTTGATCTCCAGGTGTAGCCGGTGTAGCAGGCGGAGTAGAGAATCTGCTAGAAATTGTGTATTATTTATAGTTCCCCGACGAAGTGGTTGGGGTTACAGATTAGGAGAATAGGATTGTCATTTGATGCAACGCATAATAGTCTTTAGTCAACTAGTTGATTATGCCGTTTTTATTTATTTTTCTTTTTTCAATCAAACAAATGTCAACTCACATTAGAATGCGGATATGTACATAGCCGTGCAACTCGTTGAGCTCTGTATAAGCCACTACAGTGATCTGCAGTATCTTGTATATGTCACTTTACATCAGTATACAGGAGTATGGTATGCTGGGTTGCCATTGTCATGGATAATGAATTGGATAGAGCAGGTGGCATCATGGCCGTACAGTTTTGAGCTGGCAAGAACCTAAGACCTCTTGTAGGTAATGCATCACTAGCATTAAACTGGTGCATCCAGAATTTTGCTTCTGTTAAAGGCTAAAACAAATACTCATTTACCCATCTCCTGAAAGGAGAGTCGCAATATGAATAAGAATCAGTGTTTTTAAACTCAGACCGAACCGACCGGTCGGGCCAGTTCGATCGGAAACCGGATCTATGGTCGGTTTGGTCAACATCTTTTATCGGGTATGCCACTAAATTGATGTTGATGTCATCGGACCATGGACGAACTGGCTGAATCGGGTGGCTCGATTCATAGTCCAACCATGCATGGTTTCCCATGTGCGCCTACTGCACTTCCCAACTACCTCATGCTGTCCAATGCACGCCTGGCCCACTGACGTGTGCTTGTTGCACTGTCCACACACGCTACCACGGAAATTCAACACCCAAAAAATGTGTAAGGTGCTGAGAAATATAGCTAGCAGAAACAGTAAAAGAAAATAAACTCTCATTTGGTGCGGACAAGACCTTCTAACAAAAGAAAACAAATCACTTAATATCTTTCTTCTTGCCTTCATTCCCATTCATTTCCAAAATTACATATAGGCATCTAAGGTAACAAACTGCCAACGTGACATAGGGCCCATTTGAATGAGTTTTTAAAAAATGACTTTCATGATGTAGAAGTAGAAGTAGAAGTTATCATAAGAAATAGAAGTTATTTTGTGTTTAGATGTAACGATCGAGAAACACTTTTAAATCATAAAAGATGTTTGGATGTAACTATGTAAAAACACTTTTAATTGATAAAAAATACTGAAAAATGAGCACTTTTTTATATGTTGTTCGGATGAAAAAGTACTTATTATAAATTTGTAAATTTTACCTATGTTCTAAATTAAATTGAAAATTTTGAAATAACATTTTTATTAAAACTTGTGTAACATATTATGAAAGCTACATTATTTTTTTAAATTTTTTTTCCTTCTATAAATTTTTTCAGAGTTTCAAATGCTTCAAAATTGTTAAATAAAAGTTTCATATGTTTCTATGAAAGTTAGCACCATATTAAAATTCATTCCCATATTAAATTTACATTTCAATGCTAATTGTTATGGTGTCAAATGTTTGACACACACACATATATCATAATTGACGCACCATAGAGAAAAAAATTAACGCACCAACATTTGTAAGTTATAAACTAGAACAAAAATTGATGTTTGAAATACACCTGAACAAAAAATATAAAATAAATAGTACCAAAATTGTATAAAATAAAATAGCCCTAATTGAAATAACCAAAATTAACACGAGGAGGGAGAGGGGGGTTAAATTTTGTTTACCAACTTTTTCGAAAACTTTGAAAATAGTTTTGCATGCACAACAAGCAAAACTTAGACAACAGAAATTTAGACGAGTGATACGTCTAAATTTAATATAAAATACACGTGCAAACAGAGAAGGATAAAGCAGAGTTTGATATTCACAAAATAACTCCACAGGTTAAAAGCTTAAACAAATGATACTTAACCAAATTAAATAGATAAGAGAAGAGAGATATCACTCAAAAGATTTATACTGGTTCACCCCAAAATCCACAGGGCTACGTCCAGTTTCTTGGCAGCACCAAGTTTCCACTATAACTGAGAAAATTACAGTACAAGTAATCTTTGCACACATAGCCTCTTCAGGCTCAACACTCAAGCAAGTATTCTTTTCTCACCTAGCCTCTTCAGGCTCAAAACAGTAAGGAATAAAGGTTTTGTGTAATTAATACAACTTGTAAGTCTTTCAGATCACATTCAAGGAGTGAAATAAATATGAAGTATGAAAGACTGCGAATTAATATCAAATGATTGAATGTGTATTCAATGAAAGAATAAAGAAGTTAATGAAGAAAGTAAATGCTTTTTCACAGTGTTCTTAATGATATTCAACTTCTTGCCTTCATCTTCATTGTTTGATCTATTTAAAGACTTCAATCAATTAAATCTGTTAGGCACAGCTTCAAAATTTGTGTTCTTCTAATTTGAGCTTATGAGACATCAGTAATGCCAAAGAGTCGTTTTGATAGAACATTAAATGCTTGGGAACGATGAGCTTTGACAAGTTTGTCCAAAAGTACACTTTATTCTGAGCAGTCGTTGTTTTAGTGTTGCAGCAGCAGACTTCTTGTACTTCCAGCAGAGAGCTTTCCTCTTTCAGTGCAACACTTAGTTCACTTTCTGGAAATCACTTTTACTTTGTACTAAAACAACAAAAAGGTTACTGCTGTGGTACAGAGGTTGCGCATTTATTCCTTAAAACCTTAAAAACAAACGTTCTTTATTCTTTATCCTTTGTGCTATTGTCCAGAGGTCTTCAAGATCCTTAAGGAAGACATCTGATTTGAATAAGTTGACTTGGACTTCATTTCTGACATTGTAGCAGTGTTGGAAAAGTTGACGGGTGAAAGGCAATCCAGAATTTAGACGGGTGCTCATGTAGTTCAAAAACTAGACGGGTGAACCACTGAGTCTTTTCCAGATAGATGCTTCTTACCACGTAATCAAGTATATTCGAATCTTGACTAAGCTTTGACTTGATCTTTGATTGTGTGTACTGAATTTTAGACGAGTCTAACAACTAAGCTCTTCCAAAAAGTAGACAGGTCATAAAATAGACGAATGACCTTAAGTCTATCTTCTTGTACACTTATCAGATATGTCAGTAATTTCATATGGTTCAATATTACCATGCTTATTCTATTTGGAATCATCAAAACTTAGAGAATTTACACATTGAATGTGTTTCAGACTTATGAGGTCTCAACATTCTCCCCCTTTTTATGATGACAAATATCTTTTCTAATTTTACTGAACATCAAAAAGCAATTAGAGAAATTTTCAAAAGATATAATTTTTCAGAGTATGTTATGCCCCCCATTAATTTATACATCAGATAAAAACATGTATTAGAGCACAAACAAGATACCAGAGCAGATATTAGTTTCAAACAACTTATATCAGAGCAAAAATCAAACTTTTTCGTCAGATAAGTATTTATTCATGAATATTTTTTTATTATATTTCGTCCCCCTTTTAGAATCAATCAAAAAGTAAAACGCAGTAAAGCAAATATTTAAACAGAGAGCCAAAAGGTATACCAAAACACCAATTCATTTCATATAATCAGAGTCAAAAGGAGTACAAGTAAGGGGCATCACTGACTAGTACATTGCATGAATCAAGAAAAAAAATGAAAAAGACGAAGTCCTAAAACCCAAGAGCTAGGTCTTCCTTGGGTTTTGAAGAAAGCTTCCATCATCTTCTGCATTACTTCTTGCTAAGCTAGCATCTGGGCCTGAAAAGCAGCTTGTTGAGCAACTGCTTCATCCTGTCTTTGAATGACAGTTTGTAAACCATTTCATCCAGCCATTGATGTGCAGCAGGATCATAAGCAACTACTGGAGCAGTAGAATCAGTTGTGGCTAGTGCAGTTGCAGATGCGGATGGAGGAGGTGGACTAGGAGGAGGGGTAGGAGGTAACTCTTCAACAATAATGTGGTCCTCAGGCTGAGGTCTAGAAAAACATTGGTTGAGAGAGTTGTGACAAAATAATTATTGGGATAGAATTCCTCTAAGAAGGCATGATTTTGTTCATGATGAAGAGGAGAGTCCACTGCAGATAGGAGAAATTCATAAGATCTCCTAATGAGATTTATGTGAGTGATAGGAATGGATTCAAGGAAGTTTAGGAGAAAGAAGGGAAAAACCATAAAGAATGGAGGTATGGTATAGATTAAGGGTGAGAAAGGGTACAAGGCAAAAGCTTGACTACCTCTGGTTGGGATGGTTTTCTTCTCTTCCTCAGACAAGTTAGAGCTGGAACCACATCTCCCAGTAGATGTCTCTGACCATCAGAAACTGGTGATGGGTCTCAGTGGTCATAAGCTTCTTCTTGTACTTACATTTGTTGTCAGTCAGCTTGATCAGAGAGAACTTCTGTTCCCCAGGCATACTGATGACTTTCTGCTTTCCTTGTAGAGACATTGAATCATGCATCACTTTGATCTCACCAGAGGGCCGAATGAAGATGTGTGGATTGAAAAGCCATTTTCCTACATTCTTGAGTTTTCTGTCAAACTTTACAAGCTGCCTTTCAGCTCCAAGAGAATCAATGACATCCAAGTCCTTGCCATTTAGGAAGTTGGAGCATGATCCATCCGTGACACAAAAAAGGGTGGTTCTGGACGAGGGGTTATAGGGAGATAAGGTGGTTAAAGGGAGTGAGTTGTGTCTGGTTTCAGAGAATAAGCCTGGAAAGACTATTCTCAGAGGGACTTAGTTATGGTTTCTGATATGGTCAGGGGATTTGGGTTTTAGGTGAAGGTGGAGTAGGAGTGGGATTGTTAAAATATGCAAAGTCATTGACATCCTCATTGAGAAGGGTATCAGAATAGTGAGATGTTTGTGGTGTGGAAGGCTTGGATGAGTGAGTTTCAGAAAGGTGAGTTTCTGAGATAGTAGGGTTAGCTTCAGAAACTTGAATTTCAACTATTTGTGGTTCAGGAATAGAGAATGAAGGTAAAGGTTCATGGACAGGTGATGATAAAGGAGGTATTGGTTGTCTAATGGATGATGTATGTGGAGGAGTTGGAATTTTTGGTGAAGCAGGTGGAGTGGGGATTTTTTGTTGTGGTTGTGGTGATGGTGTTCTTTGTAGTGGTGGTGTTGGTGCTCTTTGTGGTGACATAGCAGGTAATGGTGATGACGGTTGTGGAATGGAAGTTTTTGTGGCTGTTTGTTGAGGTGAAAAAGACGATTCTTTCTGAGGTGATGGTGATGGTGAGGGAGTAGGAAGAAGAACAACTTTTCTTTTTGTCACAGTGATCCTCTTTTTCTTAGGGATCACAATCTCATCTGGTCGAGACTCCCCCTTAGCTTGTACAACTCTTTTTCTCTTGAATACCTTGGTAATACTTGGTCTAATGGGGACAAAGGTATCAGCTTGAACAACAGGGTTAGTAACCTGAGAGAAGATTTCAGCAGCATTCTGAAACATAAAGCTTCATCAGATGTCTGAGCATATGACTCGGCAATTTTTCTTTTCTTCCTTTGCAGTTGATGCCTTTCCTCTTCAACCGGTTCCTTAAAGGGTTCAGTTTTGACAATGGGAACAAAGAAAGATTCTTGAGAGGGGTCAGCAGCAACAGATGATGAGGCTTGAGTAGAAAGATCAACAGTGGGGGTCAGAGAAATCTTCATCAAAGATAGAGTCTTTGTGGTGATCTCAATGCAGAGATCATCATAGATAGCAGTTCTCAAATCCAACTTGCTTGCCCTAAAAATCCTTGTCATGATCATAGCATAAGGATAATCCTTTTCCTTTCCTCTAACAGCTTTCTCCATGTGAATGAAAATCAAATCAGTAATATCTATCCTAATTTTATGGACTAGATGAAATAGAGCAAACTTCTCTATTTTACTGACATGATTCCTAGACCCAGTTCTAGGCATGACACAGTTTATGATTAAGACATGTAGAAATCTTGCCTTAGGAGATAAGTACTTGGAGTCTTTGTTTGCAAGTTTTGCAACTCCATACAGAACAAGATTCACGTTGGCTTCTCCTTGGTCCTTCAGTCATTCTTTGTAATACCCAACACCTTCCCTTGGGCATTTTATTACTTCAGCAAGTACCTCATGAGTTATGAAAATGTGATCTTCACCCACGTCTCCAGAAATCATGGAGGTTGAGTTGTCCTTGGTGTTTTTTGCAGTGGTCCAGAAGTCCCTAACAAGAGCAGGGAAGACAAGCTCTTGTAGTTGAAAGAAGGGTAACCATCCAACATGGTTGAGTTCAGGAAGAACATCCAAACCCATGGTTCTGAGTTCGTCAAAGTTAGGGACCCTCCCAAGGTGCACCTTTTTCAATTCAGAGATTGGAAGCTTAGTACTCTCTGCCAGAGATTCAAGAAGACTTTTGGGTGCCATTAATTCAGAGAAGTGAAAGTTAGGTTTTTTGGTAACGAAGAGTTTTGAGAGATTGAAGATGAAGTGAGTTCAGAGAGATTGATACTTGAGAGCAAAGATTGCGAGTGCGTAGTCTTCAAATGACACGGGTTGTTTTGTTAAAATTCTTGAGTGCTTTTTGCGTTGAGGACAAGGAGAGAGATTATTGCCATAAACCGCAATAAATTTTGAAAATACAGTTGTTAATATAATGAAACATTTTTCAGAAAAGGAGGGAAAAAATGAAATGTACACGTTTCTCAGTCAGGGTTTAGCACTGAGTGCTTTTAGCCACGTCATCAGATGCTTGGCTAAAGTAGACGAGTGAAGCATAGAGAAAAGTAGACGAGTCAAGTAGATTTTAAAAAAATTAGACAAGTAAATTTTAAGACATATCAGTGTACACTCATTCACACACATTATGCATATTAAGATTTCTTCTAATAAAAACAAACTTATCTTCACTCAAAGGTTTTGTAAAGATGTCTGCCCACTGATATTCGGTGTTAACAAACTTAATTTCAAAAACACATTTTTGCACATAATCTCTAATAAAAAGATGTTTTATTTCTATATGCTTTGCTCTAGAGTACTGTATGGGATTTTTAGATAAGTTGATAGCACTAGTATCATCACACCAAACGGGTTTATTATGCTCAAACATTGAATAATCCTTAAGTTGATATTTTACCCAAAGCAGTTGTGAACAACAACTAGCTGCAGATATATACTCAGCTTCAGCAGTTGATAGAGCAATAATACTTTGCCTTTTGCTTGACCAAGAGATCATATTTGCTCCAATGAAATGACATCATCCATTGGTGTTTTTTCTATCAATTCTATCTCCAGCAAAATCAGCATCACAAAATCCAGCTAACCTGAAATCTTCAGTTTTCTTATATAATAAACCAAGGTTAGTGGTTCCAATTAATTATCTAAAAATTCTTTTAACAGCTTTATGATGAGATTCTTTTGGATGTGATTGAAATCTAGCACAAAGACAAACACTAAATTGAATATCAGATCTGCTACCAGTTAAATATAGAAGAGATCCAATCATACCTTGGTTGTAACAACCTGATTTTAATTATGTTGTTCAACCGGTTAAAATATAATTAATTATATTTTAATTTGAGAGTTTGAAAGTGTTTGATTAAAATAAAATCATATTCATAGTCTACTTTATGGTAGAGGGTTACGGCAAGATTTTCGGTTGAAAATTCAGACGAAAGCCGGTCTGCATTTTAACTGCCGGTACAAGTTTACTGAGCAGAAAACCTAATTTTGAACCGTGAACGCAATGGTTAGTATTTTTTGATGTTTTGTATGATATTGGCAATTTTCAAAAATTCAAGTTCAGAAAAAAAAATATAATATTTATTCGGGCGAAAATGTCGGAAGAATTACGATCGGAAAATACAATCGGATACGAAATGGAGCAGATTAGGGAGCACAAAAGAAGTGAAGTGACTTGATGGAAATGGGTTATGACACACTCCAAAAGTGTAATCATCACACTTTTCAAATTATATCATATTATATTCTAAAAACCTATTTTTCTCTCTCTTCTCAAACCAAACAAGGCACAAGGTCAAAACTTGCTCTCCAAGCTCATTCTTCTCTCCTCAATTTCGTGTCACTCTCTCCCTTCTCTATATATACACCTCTCATTTTCACTTCATCACTTTCCTTCTCCAAAACTTCATTAAAACTTCATCTACTTCCTTTTCTTTTAAAAGTTCAAGCTCTTAAAGCTTTAGTTTTTATTCATCTTTTCTACTTGAGTTCTTCATTGAAGTTCTTCCTTATACTAAGGGTAATGCTCTCATATGAATCTTTTTGCAAGTTTCATCTTTTATTTCTTAGTTTGCTTTATGTGTTCTTTATATGCTTTAAACTTCTAAAATCTCTCTAAAATGATAAAAAAACTCCTTTTGAGTTGAAACCACTTTCAATAGTCTTGTATTAACTTATATTTTCACATACTAAGAGGTTGTGCAAAACAAAAATCTCTACCTATCTCTTCCTACAAAGGCCGAAGCTATGCATATGTGGCCTAGGAGGTTTTTGCTTCAACTTTTGGAATATGATCATGTGTTTGAGTTTCTAACTATTCCTTGATCTTAAATCTATAAATCTTGGAAGGTTTGATAGCTTGTTTTCCTATGATGGCTGAAAATATGTATAAGTAAGCCTAGGATACTATGTTTCAACTTTCCAAGTATGATCATGGATTTAGAACTCTTAATACCTTGTGATTCTAAACCTAAGAGTTGTTATCAAACAAAGAATATTTTTTTCCTCATTATCCTATGTAGGCTGAAACTTAAATGTTTTAGAGCAAGGATGTTCGAGTTTCATTTTCCAAAATGATCATGCACTAAGACTCCTTAATATAGAAGGATGCTAAGTCTAAGAGATTGGAAAGTTTAAGGATTTCTAACTTGTTTATTCTATGTTATTGAACCTAGGATATGTTATTTCTTATTTTCCAAAATGATCATGGCCTTGAGCTCCATAAGATATTTGGATGCTAAGTCCAAGAGATTGAAATGTTTAAGTTTTCATTGTTTTCCAAAATGATCATGGACTTGAGCTCCATAAGATATTTGGATCCTAAGTCTAAGAGATTGAAGAGTTTAGAGATTTCTAGCCTATAAATCCTATGAAGACCGAGCCTACAAGGTTATGGACCTAGGATACTTTGTTTTTCATTTTCCAAAATGATCATGGACTTGAGCTCCTTAATACATTTGGATGATAAGTCTGAGAGATTGGAAAGTTTAAAGATTTCTAGCCTATTTATCCTATAATGGCCGAAACTATGATGGTTGTGGACCTAGGATGTTTTGTTTTCATTTTCCAATATGATCATGGACTTAATCTCCTTAATATATTTGATGCAAAGTCTAAGAGATTGGAAAGTTTAAAGATTTCTAGCCTATGTTGTAATACAAGGCCGAAACCTACCCTAAGTGGTTGGATGGTTTTTATTCCATATCTTCAAGTTATAGCAATTTAGCTAAGTTACCTAGAACCTAAGTGATAAGTATCCAAAGGCTTATTTTGACAAAAGAATCCTAACTCTAATTTGAATTAAATGGCTAAACCTAGACTAAAGAGAACATAGATAAGTTTGTTTGATTTATTGGTTATTATGTTGATTGGTTGAAGGTGGAGTTAGTACTTTGTGGTGTGACAATGGGGAGCTTCGAGTTCGGAAGTTCGGTGATAACCCAGGTGGGGGAAAGAATCAACCTATCGTCGGAATGGATAAGTAGTATATTATATAATAATTGTGTAGGGCGACCTAAACCCTACTAGTAGTCGAGTAATCGACAAGACCAAAATCACATTGGAAACCTTTTCTGAAAAACCAATGGTGATTCGGGTATTGTAGATTTATCGATATTAGGTTACTTTTATATTGTTTATGGTTGATGTGATTTATTACCTTTATTGAATTGATTTTGTGCTATGTTGGTGATATGGGAATATTTTGATTGATATTGTGTCATGCATGATCTGCCTGGTGTATTATTATGCTTAGTGGTTTTTAAGTAAAGATATATATGTTGTATAAGAGATGATTGTTTTGGACGTGAGGATACTAATGATTTAGAAGTTCCTAACCTAGATGATGTATGTTAAAGAGGTGTTATGGCATAGAATATGTGTCAAGTTCTAATAGAAGGTTAAGGCACTATGATGTTGTTAAAACGGGTTGGTGAGATTCAAGTATAGGTGTTGTTGTCCACAACCGTGTATTGGTAATATAATACACAAGGACAAAAGTGTATTGGTAATATAATACACAGACAAAAGTGTATTGGTAATATAATACACAAGGACATCTATGTATTGGTAATATAATACACCGTGTATTGGTAATATAATACACGTAAAATACTTCTGTGTATTGGTAGTATAATACACCGTGTATTGGTAATATAATACACATAAAATCAAGAGTTCTCGCGAGACCACTTCCACCTTAGGGAATGGGAGTGGATCACCTTAACAGGAATGGAGGTGTGAACTAGATGGAACATCCTTACGGGAATGAGGGTGTGCCCCGATACAAATGAGGGATGGTGACAGGAGTGGTAGTGGCCACGATAACGTAAAGACACAGTGACAGGATTAGAGAGGTTACTTTAAAATAAAGTGTTAGATTTCCTAAGAGTAAGGGTAGAGGATGATATATATTAACCTGAGGATGATTCTTAGTTATGTGTGTTGATTATCTGTGACAATTACTGTATAATTTATAGAACTGTTTCTTATCCCCTGTATATTTCTATGTGTTGTATTTCATCTCCCTGTGGAATCGTACCAGAAGACCCTGTGGATGAGCGTAACCAGGAGGAGTTGGATGGAACTCCCTATGAACCAAAGGCTGGAGGACGAGCTGTGACCCATGGTGATTAGGGTCTAGTTAGTTATGGCCAGTACCTCTCATGAGGCATATTTTTATTATGTTTTCCGTTGTTTAACTTTTTGTCTAAGTATATGCCTGTGAGGGATCCTACTGATAGGATATCCTTTATAGTGTTTTGTAATATGCATAATATACCTATATTGTGATATGTCATTCTATATGAAGTTGTATACTTTATAAGTTAAGCTTTAATTTTTACGTATTTTCACGTTAAGTGTGCGATTAAGTAATTAAATAATGAGGTTTTAATCTAATGACACAAAGAGGCACGGCGGGATGTCTCATCGGTAGACATTTTAATCTACCTTTTTACCTTCTTCATCCTTGTTTAGAACAACTGATGGATGCATAGGAGTATTCATAGGCTTTGAATTTTCCATTTTAAACTTTTTCAGAAGCTCCTTGGTGTACTTCTGTTGATGGATATAAATTCCATCACTTGTCTGTTTTATTTGAAGACCAATGAAGAACTTCAATTTTCCCATCATGCTGATCTCAAATTCATTCCGCATCAACTCAGAGAACTCTTTGCAGAGCTTTTCGTTTGTAGCACCAAATATAATATCATCAACATAAATCTGTACTACTATGAAATCTTTCTTTCAACATTTCTTGAAAAGTGCAGTGTCTACTTTTCCTCTAATGAAATTATTTTCCATTAGATATCTGCTTAACCTATCATACCAAGCTCTAGGAGCTTGTTTGAGTCCATATAAAGCTTTCTGAAGCTTATAGACATGGTGAGGATTTTCAGAATCCTCAAACCTAGAAGGTTGCTTGACATAAACTTCCCCCTCAATGATTCCATTTAGAAAAGTGCTTTTAACATCCATTTGATAAAGATTTATATCATGTTGTGCAGCATAAGACATGAGAATTCTAAATGCTTCTAATCTAGCTACAGGTGCAAAGGTTTCAGTGGAATCAATACCTTCCTGTTGATTATACCCTTGAGCAACTAGTCTTGCTTTGTTTCTTACCACTATTCCATCTTCATCTAGTTTATTTGTAAATACCCATCTGGTTCCAATAACAGATTTATCCTTGGGTTTAGAAACTAAAATCCAAACATCATTTCTCTTGAACTGATTCAGTTCCTCTTGCATGTCTAGAATCCAAGTTTCATCTTGTAGTGCTTCTTCAATCTTTTTGGGTTCTAAATCTGATATGAAGGCCATGTTGTTGATTTCTTTGAAAGCAGATCTTGTTCTAACTCCTTGAGACGAACTTCCAATGATAAGATATTCGGGTTGATAGGTCTTGAATTTCCAATCTTTCTTCAAATTCTGAGTTTCAGATGTATCAGCACTTGTCTGATTTTCAGACACGTCTATTTTTGACTTGTCTGTAGATTCCTCCACTGCAGGATTCAATTCAATACCTGCAACATCATCCTCTATATCTGATAGTTCCCTATCAATATTTAAACCATCATTAAAATTTACATGAATTGATTCTTCTACAACAGAAGTTCTAGAATTAAAGATTCTAAAAGCATTAGACATTTCAGAATATCCAATAAATATACCTTTATCTACTTTAGAGTCAAATTTACCAAGATGATCTTTTGTGTTAAGAATATAACATTCACATCCAAATGCATGAAAATATGATATGTTGGGTTTTCTATCTTTCTACAATTCATAAGGAGTCTTATTTAGGATAGGTCTAACCAGAATTCTATTTTGCACATAACAAGCAGTGTTAATGGCTTCTGCCCATAAGTACTTAGGGAGATTATTTTCATTGAGCATTGTCCTTCCCGACTCTTGAAGAGATCTGTTCTTTCTCTCAACTACTCCATTTTGCTGTGGAGTTCTAGGTGCAGAAAAATTATGAGAAATACCATTTTCCTCACAGAACAGTTTAAACTGCTCATTTTCAAATTCACCCCCATGGTCACTTCTAATAGCAGAAATACAAAAACCCTGCACATTCTGTACTTTTTTACGAAATACTGTAAAGACTTTATAAGACTCATCCTTGTGGGTTAAGAAGAGTACCCATGTAAATCTAGAATAGTCATCAACTATGACAAAATCATATTTCTTTCCACCTAGGCTAGCTACACTAACTGGTCCAAATAAATCCATGTGTAATAGTTGCAAAGGTCTAGAGGAGGTGACTTCTTTCTTAGATTTGAAACTCGATTTTACTTGTTTACCTCTCTGACATGCATCACACAAAACATCATTCTTAAAATAAATATCAGGCAATCCTCTCACAAGGTTATGGTTTTTCAATTTAGAAATTTGTTTCATACTAACTTGTCCTAGTTTCTTATGCCATAGCCACTTTTCATCCTCTTTAGACATAAAGCATGTTACACTTTGATCTGAAAGTTCAGACAGGTCGATCTTATACAGATTTTTTGCCTTTTAGCAGAAAAGTGGGTTTTTCCACTATTGTCATTGACTATGAATGCATCCTTAGAAAAAGATACAGAAAATACACTATCACGTAATTGACTTATGCTCAGCAGATTATGTTTCAGACCTTTCACATATAAGATATATCACAGATAATAGGTAAGGGAGGTTTACCACCAATTTTACCTACACCAACCACTTTTCCTTTCTGGTTGCCACCAAAGGTTACATGTCCACCTTTCTTAGGTTGGAGGTATATGAACATAGACCTTTCTCCTGTCATATGTCGCGAGCATCCATTGTCCAGGTACCATGATAGGTGTTTTTTTTGCCCTGTTAAGCATGTCTGCAATAGGAATGATCATGGACTTAGGTACCCATATTTTCTTGGGTCCTTTTCTGTTAGTATGAGGAATCTGTGAAGACTTCATTCTCTTTTTATGGATACACTTAGACGTGATATGTCTAGCTTTTCCACAGTTTGTACATATAGGTTTATTCAAACTAACTGACACAGATTTAACATTTATTTTTGAGAACTTTGTTGATCCTTTATGATGATCTTGACTGGAATAATCTATACCTTCTTTGTTAATGGAGTGCCTCCGACTTCCTAAAAGTTTAGTCAGATTATCTCTACCATTAACAAACTTGGCAAGATCTAAAGTGAGCTCTTCTACTTTCTGTTGAAGTTAACTAACTTCTTCAGAAGATAGAGTTTCAACCGAGATCTCTGCTTTAGACTTTTCAGTCTTAAGCATACTATTTTCTTCAACTAACTTCTCACACTCTTGATATTTGTGTATACTCATTTGAGAGTTTAACTTATTGTCTCTCGAGGGATTTGAAAGCTTTAGACATATAGTTGGATTCTTCCAATAGTTCATCATAGGCATCATTCAATTTCTCAAGTTCAGAATGTACCTCAGTTTCTGATTCTGAATCATTATTTGCCATAAGATAGAGATTTGCTTCAAGCTCTTCTCCTTCACTTTCAGTGGAGCTTTCATCAAGATCTTCCCAAGTAGCCATCATTCCCTTCTTCTTTTTGTTGAAGAACTTCTTGGGAGGTTGCTTCTTGAGTTGAGGACATTCTGCTTTGATGTGACCAGGCTTCTTGCATTCATAGCACACAATGACATTTCTGTCATTAGATCTACCATCTTTGTTGTGCTTTTCTTTGTTGAAACACTTGAAAGGTTTATCCTTTCTGAAGTTTCTTTTCTTTCAAAGCTTTTTCATCTTTCTGGTGAAAAGAGAAAGTTCATCATCTTCATCATCAGAGTCATCCTCATTTGATTCGTCAGAATCTTCTGAAGATCCATCTACTTTGAGAGCTTTTGAGATTGCTCCCTTAGACGACTTCTTATCAGCCTTGAGTGCAATGGATTTGTTTTTATTTCCATTGTTTTCTTCAATCAGCTCTTGTTCGTGGATCTGAAGAGTACCAAGAAGCTCATCAAGCTTCATTGCTGTTAAGTCCTTAGCCAGGGATACAGCAGTTACAAGTGGTCTCCATTGTTTTGGAAGACTTCTGAGAATCTTTTGAATGTGTTCCTCGGTCTGGTAAACTTTTCCCAAAGATTTTAATCCATTGGTTATAGTTTGAAATCTTCCATACATTTGGCCAATAGTCTCTCCTTCTTCCATTTTGAACAGTTCATACTTTCTGACTAACATGCTGACTTTGGTCTCTTTGACCTTGCTGGTTACTTCATGAGCAACAGTTAGTGAATCCCACATTTCTTTTGCAGATTCACAAGCACATACTTTTTCAAATTCTTCTCCGCTCAAGGCAAACATGATTGCATATCTAGCTTTGGCATTTAACTGTCATTTTGTTTTTTGATCAGAGGTCATGTTTGCTTTAGGAACCTACAACTCCTTCCTCATATTTTGGAACAAAAGGACCTTCTTCAATGATATCCTAAATATCAGAGTTAGTGGATTGTAAAAACCACTTCATCTTTTCTTTCCAGTAGATGTAGTCCTCTCGATTGAAGTATGGAGGTCTCGCCATTGAGGATCCTTCTCCAGCATGGTTCTTGCTTGTGCTAGCTTCTCCTGCCATTTCCAAGATCTTTTCCTCTACACTGTTATATGCTCAACCCAGAGGCTGAGCTCTGATACAACCTGAAATAACCAAAGTTAACACAAGAAGGGGGGCTGAATTGTGTTTACCAACTTTTTCGGAAACTTTGAAAATAGTTTTCGCAGGCACAACAAGCAAAACTTAGACAGCAGAAATTTAGACGAGTGATACGTCTAAATTTAATATAAAACACACGTGCAGACAGAGAAGGGTAAAATAGAGTTTGATATTCACAAAATAGCTCCCCAGGTTAAAAGCTTAAACAAATGATACTTAACCAAATTAAATAGATAAGGGAAGAGAGATATCACTCAAGAGATTTATACTGGTTCACCCCAAAATCCACAGGGCTACGTCCAGTTTCTGGGCAGCACCAAGTTTCCACTATAACTGAGTAAATTACAGTACAATTATTCTTTGCACACCTAGCCTATTCAGGCTCAACACTCAAGCAAGTATTCTTTTCTCACCTAGCCTCTTCAGACTCAAAAGAGTAAGGAATAAAGGTTTTGTGTAATTAATACAACTTGCAAGTCTTTCAAATCACACTCAAGGAGTGAAATTAATATGAAGTATGAAAGACTACGAATTAATATCAAATGATTGAATGTGTATTCAATGAAAGAATGAAGAAGTTAATGAAGAGAGTAAATTCTTCTGCGCAGTGTTCTTAATGATATTCAACTTCTTGTCTTCATCTTCATTGTTTGATCTATTTAAAGACTTCAATCAAATAAATCCGTTAGGTACAGCTTCAGAATTTGTGTTCTTCTGATTTGAGCTTCTGAGACACCATTAATTCCAAAGAGTCGTTCTGAGACAATATTAAATGCTTGGGAATGTTGAGCTTTGACATGTTTGTCCAAAAGTACACTTTTTTCTGAGTAGCTGTTCTTTCAGAGTTGCAACAACATGCTTCTTGTACTTCCAGCAGAGAGCTTTCCTCTTTCAGTGCAACACTTAGTTCACTTTCTGGAAAGCACTTTTACTTTGTACTAAAACAGCAAAAAGGTTACTGTTGTGGTACAGAAGTTGCGTGTTTATTCCTTAAAACCTTAAAAACAAACATTCTTTATACTTTATCCTTTTTGCTATTGTCCAGAGGTTTTCGAGATCCTTAAGGAAGGCATCTGATTTGAATAAGTTGTCTTGGACTTCATTTCTGACATTGTAGCAGTGTTGGAAAAGTAGACGGGTGAAAGGCAATCCAGAATTTAGATTGGTGCTCATGTAGTTCAAAAACTAGACGGGTGAACCACTGAGTCTTTTCCAGACAGATGCTTTTTGCCACGTTATCAAGTATATTTGAATCTTGACTGAGCGTTGACTTGATCTTTGACTGTGTGTACTGAATTTTAGACGAGTGGTTTTTAGACGAGTCTAAAAACTTAGCTCTACCAAAAATTAGATGGGTCATAAAATAGACGAATGACCTTATGTCTATTTTCCTGCACACTTATCAGATATGTCAGTAATTTCATATGGTTCAATATTACCATACTTAATCTATTTGGAATTATCAAAACTTAGAGAATTTACATGTCAAATGTGTTTCAGATTTATGAGGTCTCAACACTAATGAATGATAAATTAATAGTTCTCTACAATTCATTCTTATAAGTTCTAATGATGCACATGATTATGTAATTGAT
The DNA here is from genome assembly GCA_030762895.1 of Sophora flavescens. Taxonomy (NCBI): domain Eukaryota; kingdom Viridiplantae; phylum Streptophyta; class Magnoliopsida; order Fabales; family Fabaceae; genus Sophora; species Sophora flavescens. The sequence continues at coordinate 176,030,091 of CM061063.1, read as the reverse complement.
CTCTAATAATATCTCTTGTTTCTTCCATCACTCTTGTGGATTTTGGAGTTGGCCCTTCCCACTCATTTTCTTCTTCATCATCTTCACCTTCGGAATCATCAATGTTCTCAAACTCTTTAAGAATATCTATATTGGAATCCATTCTTCTTATATAACTGTGGAGAGTAAAGCATGACCATATGATAGCAAACTGAGTTTCAAGCATAAAATTCTCCATGGATTTTAGTACCTTCTGCCTTGCTTTGTAGACTCCAAATGTTCTTTTAATCACACCTCAAACTTGAATGATAAAAGTTAAACACCTAATTTTGTGATCTAAAAGCTGGGGCTAACCTGATTTGAGCAAGAAGATACCTTGTGTTTCTATACGGTCCTAAGAATCCTTTGGATGTAAGATATCCAGAATCAACAAAGTAGAATTTTCCTATAGGTGGAAGAGGAAATTGTAATTCTGGTTTCCGAAGGGTATCCATGAAGATTCTTGAGTCATGTGCTGAACCTTCCCAACCTATTAATTCAAATGTAAAGCACATATTAAAATCACATGCAGCAAGAACATTTGTGGTTGTTATACCTTTTCTTCCAGTGAAAGGTGTCTTTTTATCAGCAGGAACATGAATAACAATATGAGTGCCATCTATAGCCCCTATGCAATCCTTAAAGTATGACCTATACCGACCATCATCCTAATAAATTCTGGAGCATCTCTAAATTAATGATCAACAGGTTTAATAACTTGAGTTCCTAATTTTGTAACAATTTTCAATATACGATGAAATCTCCATATTGTTTCTCCAAAACGTTGAAATCTCTCTTCAACATCCTTGTAAAAAGCTCCATGACCAATCATATACAAAAATATAGCAACAGCCTCATCTAAGCCAACATGTGATGTCAATTTCAATCCAAACTTCTCAGTCAAGTCTCTCACCAACGTCATAAAGACAGTCTTTCTCAACTGAAATTGCTCAAAAAATTAATTGTCATTTACTCTTTTCAGTTCTTCCACCCATATATGTCCTGTTAGAATTGATGTTCTTTTGTCACGTTTACACACATATTGCAAGTTATAATTTGCAATACCAATGGCGGCTAACAATCCTGCAATTTTCAATTGATTCACAATCATACTCCGTGAAGAATTTTCATTTTCAAGACATTCATTATCAGAGGTGCCCGTACTGTCAGACATCCTGTGCAATATAACATAAATTAAATAATAATCAATCATATCTCAACCACAACAATGATCATTTTAAAATTCTACAACTTCAAGTTCAACATAAAATAAAAATTGAAGCGATGAATTACAAGTTCAAAAGGCACAAGACATAAAACAAAATACAACTTCAAGTTCAACATAAAATAAAAGTTGAGCATCAATCAAAGTCCTATTGGAGCTTAATCACTTGTAGTGGTTCACATCTTCCATAAACATGCTCAACCATGCAAGAACATATTTAGGTGAATCTTCCATGAGATGAACAAACGTCTCTCTATTCTTGTTGTTCACGAAAATTCGTGTGGCCAACAAGTATTGAGAGCCGCCCTTCTCTAAGTCTGGCACATCTTTTAGCAAAGTGAGACATCTACTAATACTAAAACAATCTTTGATTTCGTTGTCACTGGTGTTTCTGATACTTGATCAATACTGTCAAGGATACGATCAAGTAGTTGTTGTATTGGTTGACCCAACCCACTTCTTTTATCTCCTTTCTTCCTTGTGTTCTCAACACTTTTTTGCTCACTTGGTCCCTCAATAATGTTATCAATAGATTGTTCGTCAGTATCCTCTTCACACTCTATAATAAGAACTCCATTAAGACTCTCATCTTGGTCATTTGTAGATGAAAGATCTTTGTTTGGGATAAAAACTGCATAACCAGTAGCAACCATACCCTTTTAGCATTTTTCCATCAAACTTAGGAATATTGGACCTTGTACAAATATTTAGGCTCTCCTGTAAAATAAGTTTTTTTTAAAAGTAAAAACTTGATAGGCAGAAAGCATCACTATGAGAACCGACATCCCAACTAGGCTGGCACTCCAGAACTCACCAATCATATGCAACATACCAAAAATTTACTAACAAAAACAAAAAATACAAGAGAAGTAAGGGGGATATAGACCAAAACCCTTGCACAACATTATTTGAACCTGTAATTAGGCAAACATACTCTATTTCTATAAAAATCCTCACTCATAAAAATAGGAATAGTGTTCCACCAATGGAAACCATTAATAACAATTCCATGAGAGGCAATTTTATCTGCACAATTATTACCCTCACGGAAAATATTAGAAAATCTAAACTTCATCCTACTAGTTAGTTCTATACAATTTTTCCATCTATTTCTTAGATGCCAAGGAACAATGTTAATTGACTTGAAAGCCAAAATGACTAACATGGAGTCACATTCCAACCATAGATTGTGCCAACCCTTCTCAAAGGCTAATTCAATAGCACATATAGCATCAAATAACTCAACATTTAGAGAATAGGTAATGCTAAGGTTAACAACAAAACAACCCATAGAAGCACCACTTCTATCTCTGAAAATCTCACCATAAGCAGCATATATAGGAGACCCTCTTGCAGCACCATCTCATCTCTGTTGCACTTGATCCACAGTAGCAAGGTGGAGGGAACCACAATACTTCCCTAATAACAGTTTCTTTCCGAGGCTTAATACTGACAGCAAAGGCTTTTAAAATGGAGAACTCAATTATGTCTGAACTAGAGTATCCTATGTTGAAATTACTAGTCAGGGAGACACTGGCAGAAATGGAGTTTAAAACTGTTCCGAGACTCACCTTTTTATCCTCAAACCTGAGCTTGTTTCTGATCTCCTGTAAATTAAGTGAAGAAAGAATTAGTAAATAATTTATCAAGTAATTCATATATGACAAGCAAACAATTTATACATTAATCACGATACATACCTTGGCTTCCACAGTCCACCACTTAGGCCTTGCTATTATGGTTTGCTTGATTGGATAACATCCAAGATTTGTCTCCTTTTCAAGCAACTTTGCCCACATGTCAAAATTTTGTTTCAAAGCATCCCATCTATTTTTTAGTTGTTTCTTATCATAACTTTTACCAATTTGCTTATGTAACTTTTCGACTATGTTAGCCCACCCTTCTTTGGTAAAATGTGTGGGGTGTCGATTACCAGCTTCAATTTCCTCGACCCACACTTTCAAGAATATCTCAGTATTCTCATCATTCCATTTTGCCTTTGTTAATCCTTCACTTACATTCTCAATTTCAGCACCAACTTCATTTTTAGCTTTTTTTATAACTACCTTTGATTGCATTCTAAACAAAATACATGCTCAATTAAATTATTTAAATTAAGTCAAAATTTTCTAATGTAATGCAAAATGTTTTACGATAAATCAAAATAATATGAAATTGGGATTTGCCTATTTTCCTTTTTTGTCATTGAAACGAATTCAGGTGTTCCTATTTCATAAATTTTTTAATGCTATTCTTGATAATTCTTTCATGCATTGTAATTTATAGGAAATATTTACATAATATCAAGAGCATTAAAGAATGCTCCGCATAGCTCAACAGGAGATGACATACATAATTTTTATAGGCGCTTATGGTAAGTGGGTGGGTGGCCCACCATACACCATCACCATCAAAGTGAAAAGAAGGATAAACATATAGGGATATGACGTGAATAGGAGATGCGTACCTGAACAGGATAGAGAGAGGCTTAAGGACGTGATGTTAATATTTGAGAAGAATGGTACGCTACTTTTTGAAAGTGGAGCAGAACGGTGGAACATAAAAATAGGAATAAGAAGAAGAAAAAAAAGTGTTGTAAATTGAAACGTTAACAGTTACATTTTTGTCTCAATTTTTCATAAAAGATGAGCGCCTCTGTCTCGCACACATTTCTCGACTTTTTGATGAAATTGAGTTTTTTTTTGAAATTTGTTACCAGTTTAAGATTATTCTGAAACTATTTATTAATGGGGTCGTTTTGAACACGTGACATTTTTTTTACCCCCACCCCCCCAACAAATAAAAAACCCTAACCCCAACAAAAAATTGGACGCCTGCAATTTTAAAGGAACAACACTATAAAAAAAATTATACTATAAGTATAGGGAGTAACGATGACATTAATGATAAAGTATCTATTTAAAACAACAAGAGGCAATAAAAAAATCCCGTAATAATGAGTAGCAAATAATATCACAGGAGTCATAAAAAAATAACAGCAATAACAATTTACACCAATAAATATTCATCAATTATTACAGTGGTAAAAAAAATTTACCTTATAAGAATTAAAAGAAAGTCACCTGCAATTTTAAAGGAACAACGTGACAAAAATATTATTTAACAACATTGTTAGAGTAAATATTATTTACTACTTGTGATAGTCATTTTTATAATAAATTTCAGGAATGTTTATGAACTCTTGAATATTATTTAAAATTTTTGTGGACTAAAATGTCAAAAATCAATATTTTTTTATTTCTAAGAAACCAAATACATCTTGATATTGTTTGTCGGGGATCGATTTAAATCTTTATTTTTTTATATTTTTGTTTAGGTGAAATAACTTAATTTGATGAACAAAGTCGATCACAATCGATAAATAAGTAAGTTTCTTAAAAAGAGTCAAGACATTGTTAAAAGAGGCCAAATTCATTTATCGCAACACTAATTTAGATAAAACAGTAGTCTCAAATAACTTTTTTTTACAGGTCAAATAACTTACTCCGAATGGAAAATTGCAAACTTAGATAGCATAATGTAAACTATTTTCAATAATGTGAAGCTCATTGGACACAAATATTAGTTGGGTTTCACAAAAAACTGACACACTCAGCCGCCAAGTTAGCTTAATTAGGAGAAAGTTGCCCAAGAGGCCTTCGTTTTTGTTATATGTCACCGACTTACATAAGGTACGTTCACAAACATATCATGGAAGAGTGCATTTGTTGCGCTGTTTCTTTAACTCAGACCAGTACTATATATATTTCTCATCCATATCATTTATCTCGTTTTCATCTTTGATTAATATGATTTTTTCTTTTACTGGCATCTCTTATGCTCTTTAAAATTGTTATGCGCTGTTTTGTCTTCATTAGATTCATTGATGCTGGTCTGGAACATGGATAAATGGAAAGTGTTGATGATCATTGATTTAACGACTATGATTTCCTTGATTAAGAGGTAAATTAACTAATTTAATAATAATAATTATAAAAAATATTATATTTCATATTTATGAATATAATTAAATTTTATTTTTGAATTTATACCTTTAATTTTGTTGAGATTTTGTTATATAATTTATAACCTTTACTCAGTGGTTTGATTTAAATAGTTTTCTAATATTTGTACCATCCAAGTATGTGAATTGATTTTGCAAATAAATTGAATGAAAGTATAATTCGATAATAATCTGATACCAAGCTTGTTTGTCGCAGCTGGCTTAGCACATATTGATGAGTGGGTTTCAAAAATGGAGTGTAGCCATGGCTGAAATAGAGGTTGGATGATGGAGCATAAGAGGGGGTGAAGTTGGTAGTGAAGGTGGGGAAAAATGGAGGAGGCATGAGAAAAGTCAATGAAAACACCAATATAAGGTGCTGAGAAATATAGAAAAGAAAACAAATTCCTTAATATCTTTCTTGTTGCCTTATTTTTCATTCATTTCCAAGATTACATATAGGCATCTAAGGTAACAAACTGCCAACGTGGCATAGCAGAATTACAATAACAGCAATGCCTCTAAAACATCTTCTAGTAACTAAGGTAATTCATAATCCTTCAGCTACTTTGTTTCTCTCTGCCTTGATTTGGGAGAATTGGGCCTACTGTCATAATTCTGGGCCATAACAAAATGCAAACCACACATATTCGATCACATGACTTCCAACCACAAGCCACAAGTATTACCACTACACCACAAGCATCCTTTAGTATAACATAAGCCCTTTCTTGGAGTGGGATTGAAACATGAACCGAATAACGTCTTCTGTTATAACTTATAAATCAAGGCTTCATAAAGGTTATTTAGTGTTAATTCTTTTTAATGATTGGCAAAAAGTTTAAGTTTTCCTTTTTTAAAAAAAAAAAAAAATTCAATTTATCATTTAAATAATTTGTGTCAAATTAATCCCTTTAATTTATTAAGGGTATGTTTGGATAAGTTTATAAAAAAATTAAATCCAATACAGCAAAAGAAAGTATTCTTTTTTCTCAATCTTCCATTTTTTTAAGATTTTTTTTCATAATTAATTAATCACAGCTTCTTAGATTTTTATATTACTAATATATATATATATATATATATATATATATATATATAACTATAATACAAATTTTAAAACCAAAATTAATTTAAAGATTCTTAACTTTCTAAAACTAGTTGCATCTATAATTCCTTTTTGAATGTTTTTATTTATTTAAATATTTTAATTTCTGATGTTTATTAGTAGATTTAAAAGATCTTTTTTTTTACAAATAGATTAAAAAGACATTTGAATCATTTTTTAATTGTTATAACTTTTTCTTTTGTTATTTATTGTTTTTTCACTGTTAAAGTGCGGGTACTGGTACTTAGGTATCCAGAGGATATGGGTAAGGGTGCTTATGGGTGAGCGTGGGACGGGTTAGGCTTGTCCCTCACCCGGCCCTTAATAGTGACCGGGCCAATTGTGTGAACCTGAACCCGTCCCTAAACCTGAAGAAACCCGATGATGTGCGAGTTGAATTAGGACCGAGCCAAGGTGGGACGGGACTGGGTTGACCCGAAATATGCACACCATTAAGGAAAGAAAAATCAATTCATGGAAATCCAGATATTGTTTGCCAAATTTAGCTATAATTTTGAACCGAACCATAACAAGGAATCCACTCAAAGGAGTAAGGGGGGCAAAAAGTTTCATGAATTTAACTCAGTTCTACCAAAAAGGGATTTTTATTTACCAAGTCAATCCAACGCCTAGTGCACACAATCACAAACTTACACATGCAGAAGCTTATACATGCGCATATACCTTGCACCATTAGATGTATATACCATTGCACCATTAGATGTACGTCCACATTAACTACAACACTACAAAGTTCAAATGGCCTAAATACATACATCATTTTGAAAAGTAAACTATTAAATTGATCCAAAGTACTTAAGACTTTATTATATGAAATCAATTAAACTGGACTATGTAAAAAGATTTTGAAAAGGTTTTGATTTTTGAAATAAGAATTAAGTAACAATCAAATTTAAAATTGCAATTAAACAAAATAGGAAAATAAATCAATTTGGGGTTTTTCAAATCTAAAGAGATTCCTAGGAATTGGGTTACCAACAAGATTGTTTATGTTACTAAATTGACTACCCTTGTTAATTATCAAGATTGCTTTGAAGGCATATTTATCCTAAATAAGTTAATGCTCCCTCTCGGGTTACAAAAATCGTGCCCAATTAAACCAACCCCTACTCTCGTGGCAGTTGAATTTAGATTGAACCCTTTAAGCTTTGTGACAATTTGTTAACCCTCGAAGGATCGCTTCTATCTCTCGTGATTTAAGTCCTAAGTCTGATTCTATAGATCTGATACCTAAGTTCACCGCTAGGTTCCTCCTCAGAGTATCTACGACACACAAATAAGTGGCCACCGAATTTACGAGTAATTAAAACAATAAAAATTAGATCTAAAGTAAAATCGAAATTAACAAAAGTAAAACATCAATTCATAATATAAATCAGATCTTGGGCATAGCCCCAATCCCTAGAAATAAAGCTACTACTCAAGCATTGCCATGGTGATGACAATCTTGGTTAACAACATCATAAATGAAAACCTAAAAGAAGAGAAGAAGGAGGAGAAGAGAGATCCTAAAAATTTGCCTAACGTAGCAGCCCAAAAGTCCTCTCAAGTCTCTGCCTAATTGCCTTATTTATAGATTAGGGTAATTTGAATCCCAATCAACACATATTCAGATCAAATCAGTTTCTACAGATCCAAATATTGCACGTCACGGCCGTGATGGCCATCACGGCCAGGCCGTGATGGACTCTGCCTTGGAGGTTGCTTCACTGGTTGGTCTGTCACGGCCGTGACCACCATCACGGCTAGGCCGTGATCAGTTCTGCCTGTGAGGGCCTGGTTCAGCTGACATGTCACGGTCGTGATGGACATCACGGGCTGGCTGTGACCAGTTCTGACTTTTCCATTCTTTCTTTTCAGCTTTGCTTGATCATGGCCGTGATGGGCTCTGTTTGGCTCATTTTCTTCAATTTTCAAGCCCCATCTTCATGTAATCTCCATCATGGTTAATCTTGAGCATTTTAATCCTTAATTCCTGCACAACAACACCACCAAACCGCCTTACTCGTTCCAAGGTAAAAACTAACAAAAAATCAAATTAAAAATGGCTAAACTATATGAAAATGCATGCAAAATGTCAATGAAATATGAGGTGAAATCACACTCATCAAACCACCCCAAGCTTAAGACTTTGCTTGTCCTCAAGCAATTACTAAGGCCAGTCAATATAAACAATCAGAGCATGGATAGTGAACCAAGAACCAGAGTAACTAATCCAAGTGACAGGCATATTCAATTAAGTACCCAAGAGACAATCAATTTCAAGTCCAATTAGAAGCTTAGGTTTCCTAAATTCATATTCTCACTGATTCGGGCACTCTTCTCACCTCACTCAAGTGTTAAAGGATATGAAACAATTCGTTCAATTTCCTCAAAGAAGGCATTCTACCATAAGCTTGACTATTAACCAAATCTCTACTTTATTAATGAAAACACATAAGAATCAAGAGGTCTTTTATTTTGGTTGTAATGGGGCCATGGGGTTAATTGTTAGGTGGGGAAATCAAGAAAAGGAAATTTCACGAAGTCTAAACAAAATATCAAACAATACAAAGCATGACAACCTTCTAAAATACCTTTTTGAGCTTTAGTTCACTTTTCCACCTTTTTTTCCTCTCACTTTCTTTTTCTCATCCCCTTCGCCATTTTTTTTTGTCTATTTCATTTTATTTATTTGGAGAAGGGGAGACTTTCAGCTTAAGAGAAATATTTTTCTAACTTTCTCATTCCATAATTTATTTTTCAAACTACCTTTTTACCCTTTTTTGCAATACTTTAAAAGGCGTCATACCAAGCATTATTCATCAAAATAAATCAAGGTACCAAGAAAAGTATTTTATTTTTTTAGGCTCAAAATTGGGCAACTAAGGGATATCATTTAATCAATCAAAGCTCAGAAGGCCGGAAAAATACCTAGTGCCTCAATTATTTTCAAATATGTTTTAAAAATTTTTTAAGTTTCAAAACGGTTTCAAGTCAAGTTCTAGAGAATACAATCCAAGAGGAATAAAACATTCTATCACAAAGGATGGGGTAGATTTAGTGAGTACCTCTTTTAGGCTCAAAAATCTCACATTTAGTAGTTTAAAATCAGTGAGAAACACAAATCTAAGGAACCACATGCTAATTATCAACTATCAAAAGATCATTTCAAGCATTTTTATTTTTAGCCTTTCACAAGAATAAAAAATTGGGTTCAAAAATTCACTATCTCAATTTATTTGGCACCAAGTTCTTACAATTGGATGCATACTCTTAGCAAAGGGGCAATCTAATCATGTGATCATGCAAAACTATGCCTATATGAATGTAACATGAAAAAAAACCAAAAATGCAAAAAATTGCAAAAATACCCCTATCCCAAGCTTAAAAACTTACATTGTCCCCAATGTAAATAATCAAGTTGGAGAGAGGAGAAAAATGGAACAACTCACCGAGGTGGTAGCGGGTGCCGGTTCACATGCCAGTCAAAGAGATGCTGGAAAATGTGTCACGACTGTGATGCTCATCACGGCTAGGCTGTGATCAATTCTGGTCTATAGGAGCTGGCCTGTCACAGCCGTGACTTCCATCACGGCTAGGTCGTGATACATTCTAATTTTCAGGGTCCTTCTCATCACGTCCGTGATGGATATCATGGCTGGGCCGTGATCCTTTCTGATCTTCTTTGGTTAGCAAATCACGATCGTGACCACAGTCACGGCCTGGGCGTGATGACTTCTGACTTTATTTGTCCTTGCCTTTTTGCTCTTACTGCTTTCATATCCTAAAAATACTTGGCAAAACCATCAATTAGTGATCTTTCTCTTGTCTTCTCAAATTATTCAAAAACAAAATTCAAAAACGACTTAAAAAAAAGGAAAAGAAAACTTGGGTTGCGTCCCAAGAAGCGCTTATTTACAGTTTTAAGCTTGACCATACTTCTTTCAATCAACCGGGGTCAGCTTGGCGTGGAGGTGAAAGAACACCTCTCTTCCAAGGAAGTCCTTCAAAGAGCCTATTTTGTTCATATGACCAATTGCGCTTTCGCTTTGCTCTTTTCGCTCTGAGTTTCATGGCCTTACTTCCTCCCGGCGGAAGTTTTAACTCCACATGAGGAGCAATTCCAACTTCATCACCATTTGGTGCATCATTCGTCATGCTAAGCTTGGGAGTTGCTTCCATATTAGGCTCTTCCTTCACCTCTGGAGGCATTATCTCGATCCTGCACACATGACTCTCAAAAGGAGGGTTGTTATATGAGTTAGTCAAATCGTAATCTACCCTACCTTCCTCTACATTTAGAGAGAGTTTGCCATTTTTTACATCTATTATTGCTCCAGCTGTGGCCAAGAATGGCCTTCCAAGAATGATAGGGAATTTAGAATTCCCGTTCATGTCCAACACCATGAAATTGGTAGGAATGAAAAAATTTCCCTACCTCTATGGGAACATTCTCTAGTATGCCTAGAGGTGTTTTAGTTGAGCCATCCGCAAATTGTAAAGAGAATTTGGATGGACTCGGTTCCTTGGTTCCTAACTTCTCGAAGATAGTAAGCGGCATCAAACTCGCACTAGCCCCTAAGTCACATAAGGCTTGGTCTATTTCCACTTCTCCGATTGAGCAAGCAATAGAGAAACTTCCCGGATCTTTTAGTTTAGGTGGCATATTAGTTTTTATCATGGCATTATGCTCCTCAATTAAGCTCTTAGTTTCTATTTCTACTTGCTTTCTCTTGACCAACCTTTGTGGGAAAGGTATTGGGGGTTGGTAAGGTGGTGGTGGGAACATACTTTGGCTCGCTCATGTCCTCCTCACATTCCACATCCTTTTCAACCACCCCAAGCTTATCATCCCTCAAGTATATGGCATTACAATGTTCGTTGGGATTAACTTCGGGTTGTCCCGGAAACGTACCCTTAGGTCTAGAATATGTACTAGCTTGTTGGGCAATCTGAGTTTCTAACATCTTATTATGGATGGCTAAGTTATCTACCTTAGATGATAACTCTTTTATTGCCTCATTGACTGCCCTACCTTGTTGCCCAAACTCTTCATTTTGTTTTGTTTGAGTTTCAACAAAATTTTCCAAGAGAGACTCAAGTTTAGACTTTTGTACCTGAGGATGCGGGTTTCCTATTACCTTGGCCTTCTTGGAACTCGTGGTTCAACGTGTTGTTGTAGTTCCCGTATGAGAGATAAGGGCTATTCTTCCTTCCTTGGTTGTAAGGATTTGGGGGAGCATAATTTGTCAACTTCGGGTTCATGTCATAGAAGTTGTGACAAGAGTTCACTTGTTCCCCCGAAGCACCGGATCCATGAGCAATACCACGTGGGCACTCCATTATGTCATGTCCCTGCATTCCACAAATCTCATAAACAATATTAGTAGCACCTATTGAACTCACATTAGGCTTTACAAGCTGATCAAAGCGTTTATTCAGTGAGTCAATTTTAGACATAATGAGATCAGTGCTATTCATTTCAAACTTACCCCCCAAAATCTTTTTCGGGTTATTACCTCTTTCCGAACCCCATTGGTGGTAGTTGGTGGCTACGTTTTCAATGATATTGAATGCCTTAGTTAGAGGCCTATTCATAAAGGCTCCATCAGCTGCGGAGTCAAGTGACACCTTCGAAGAGTAATCCAATCCATTGTAGAAGGTATACACTAATAGCCACCTCTCGAGTCCATGATGTGGGCAAGACTCTAGCAATCCCTTGTAGCGATCCCAAGCTTCAGATAAGCATTCTCCGTCCTTTTGGAAGAAGCCGGTGATCTGAGTTCGTAGGTAAGCCGTCTTGGATGGAGGGAAGGATTTCTCCAAGAATGCCTGCACCATTTGGTACCAAGTCGACAAGGTATTAGCGAGCACTTGCTTCAGCCAAGCTTTTGCCTTTCCAGTCAGAGAGGATGGGAATAACCGCGTATAGCATCGATCGGGGTGCCATGAATTCTAATTACATCGGTGAACTCCAGGAATGTCTCCACATGATCAGTCGGGTCCTCTAAGGGCAATCCTCCGAATTGATGTTGCCTAATCATGCTAATTAGCATAGGCGGTATAGTGTAGTTCTCCGCCTCGATCTCTGGCCTAGCAATCCCAGTTCGCAAATCCCTCGTATTTGGGACTGCGTAGTCCTTCAATGGTTTGGTATCCGGTAGATTCGCCATGAGTGGAATGGGAATCAACCTCTCTCTCTCTTTGTAGTCTCCTACGTCTATGAAAGGTCCTTTCGATTTCGGGGTCAACCTCAATAAGGTTTCCAAGACTTAGGGATCTTTGCATAAAAGAGAAAAACACAGAGGGATACATACTCTAGGACGAAAAAGAGATAGATGAAAAAAAAGAATTTTTTTTAAACAAAAAACAATTAAAAAGAAAAAGAATAAAGTCCAGAAAAATTAATTTAAAAATTAAATTGAGATTCAAGAAAGCACATTCCCCGGCAACGACGCCAAAAACTTGATGTGCGTGGATTATGGCAAGTGTACCGGATTCGTTGCCAAGTAATAAAAAGATCGATCCCACAGAGACCGTGATCTCAAATCACAACTAATTATCAAATCAATTAAACTGGACTATGTAAAAAGATTTTGAAAAGGTTTTGATTTTTGAAATAAGAATTAAGTAACAATCAAATTTAAAATTGCAATTAAACAAAATATGAAAGTAAATCAATTTGGGGTTTTTCAAATCTAAAGAGATTCCTAGGAATTGGGTTACCAAAAAGATTGTTTATGTTACTAAATTGACTACCCTTGTTAATTATCAAGATTGCTTTGAAGGCGAATTTATCCTAAATAAGTTAATGCTCCCTCTCGGGTTACAAAAACCGTGCCCAATTAAAACAACCCCTACTCTCGTGGTAGTTGAATTTAGATTGAACTCTTTAAGCTTTGTGACAATTCATTAACCCTTGAAGGACCGTTTCTAACTCTTGTGATTTAAGTCCTAAGTCTGATTCTATAGATCCGATACCTAAGTTCACCGCTAGGTTCCTCCTTAGAGTATCTACGACACGCAAATAAGTGGCCACCGAATTTACGAGTAATTAAAACAATAGAAATCAGATCTAAAGCAAAATCGAAATTAACAAAGGTAAAACATCAATTCATAACATAAATCAGATCTTGGGCATAGCCCCAATCCCAAGAAATAAAGCTACTACTCAAGCATTGCCATGGTGATGACAAGCTTGGTTAACAACATCATAAATGAAAACCTAAAAGAAGAGAAGAAGGAGGAGAAGAGGGATCCTAAAAATTTCCCTAACGTAGCAGCCCAAAAGTCTTCTCAAGTCTCTGCCTAATTGCCTTATTTATAGATTAGGGTAATTTGAATCCCAATCAAACACAAATTCAGATCAAATCAGTTCTACAGATCCAAATATTGTGCATCACGGCCATGATGGCCACGATGGCCAGGCCGTGACGGACTCTGCCTTGGAGGTTGCTTCACTGGTTGGTCTGTCACGGCCGTGACCACCATCACGAATAGGCCGTGATCAGTTCTGCCTGTGAGGGTCTGGTTCAGCTGACATGTCACGGCCTTGATGGACATCATGGGCTGGCCGTGACCAGTTCTGACTTTTCCATTCTTCCTTTTCAGCTTTGCTCGATCACGGCCGTGATGGTCATCACGGCTAGGCCGTGATGGGCTCTGTTTGGCTCATTTTCTTCACTTTTCAAGCCCCATCTTCATGCAAGCTCCATCATGGTTAATCTCGAGCATTTTAATCCTTAATTCCTGCACAACAACACCACCAAACCGCCTTACCAGTTCCAAGGTAAAAACTAACAAAAAATCAAATTAAAAAATATCTAAACTATATGAAAATGCATGCAAAATGTCAATGAAATATGAGGTGAAATCACACTCATCACAAACCAAGTAAAAACAAATTTGAAAACAGAAACATTGTAGATAAGGTATCCATACTATTCTCATTATTCACAAAAAAGCATGACTACCAATTATCTTAGGATCAATAAACAGCCAAACAATAAAAAAAATTAGCAACATTACAATATCATCAATTTTATGAGTTACAAACACACGTTACAATATTAGCAACAATAACAAATTCTTTGAAGGATCCAAATTCTAACATTCTAAACCGAGTCAACTAATTTCATGACACTAAAAAAAGGATTTGGGGATAGGTTGCAAAATTTTCAATTAGAAAATAAAAAAAAATCAAAGGAAAAAGGAAGGTATGAGATGAAGATGATACATTGAAATTGAAACACATGTCTATCCATCTGCTGTTGCGGTCTCACGGATGGTCCAGATGTTGCTGCTCCACTACTACCATAGATACTCCTTCAACGAGGATGCTGGAATCATCCCCGATAATAAACACTATTATTAACATGATCTCTGGAAATCACCGGTGCTAGAACCATCAACTCTGCATCAGGTGCTGCCCAAGGATATGGCAGTGGCATGGGCAGAGGATACACAAAGACTGGAAAATGAAAGTCTGACCGAGACGAAAAGTCCCTAGAAACCCAAAATGAGGACCATCTCCAAGCCTCACATAAGCGGATACCGGGCCCGTATATATAACAAAATGGGTAACTAGGTCCATATGCCACCCTCGATCATCATGGAAATCTAGCCCAAGCATTCCCATCAGTGAGAACTCCGAAGGCCCCGTCATCCACTGATGGTCTAGGTGTGGCATCTTGCTCAACTGGGTCTGCTTCGCGATACAACAATAAAACACACACAAAAAGATACAGTGAGATGAGAAACTAGTTATCATCATAGCGGAAAAGGATGTATAGTATATATATAATAATAACACACATACGTACATCATTCATAAGCACATATAATTACAATCATCCTCGAGACATGTTATTATCCTCTACCCTTCACGCTCATGCAACTGATCCTGTATGGTGACGTGGCCAACACACAATCCTGTCACGCATCCCTCGTCTGATTAGGGATATTAGTCAGTCGTCCAAGTGACTCGTCCATAAATGCCGGTGCACACCCCCATTATCGATAGGGTGCTTATTCAAAGAATGACACTATTCCACCATTCCCGTTAGGGAATAGCTTCAAAATTTAAAAGCATCCCTATTCCTGTTAGGATACGAGATAGCTCGGCAAGGGCTACAAGTGTATCACAGTAGTTTCCCCCATTCCTGTTAGGGAACTGACCCGTGACATCCGGTATCCGTAATCGGATACTCTGACCTCGTGTGTTCCACTCACACGATTGTGAACAACACCATGAATCTATATGAGTCTAGCCGACTCGTATCGGGTAATAACCTAGTGCCCCAACCTTCCATCATCATCTCATATCATGTCTCAAGTCACGTCACATAAACTCATCATGAATAAAATGTTACTAAATTAGGTTAGGCACAACTAACTCTCATGTCGTACGCTTCCTAACATGCATCTCTCCAAAACATCATATATCAATGCCTAGAAGCTAACTAAGCACATAATGGCAAATATCGCATGTTATCACAGAGCATGATATCAACAATAAAATATTCATAGATCATAAATAAGCATACCATGCATGTTAACGCAAACAACACATAGCAAACAACTCAATAGGCAAAATCATGCAACCTCAAATATCGCAAAATTAACCTAACGACGATAAACTTACAGTCCCCATATCATCATTGGTACCACTAAGTAGTCGCCAATGTGATATTGACATTTTCGATTACTCGCTCACTAGTAGGGTTTAGGTCGCCTTACACAATTATCGTAAAATATACTACTTAGCCATTTTCGACGATATGTGGCTTATTTCCCCCACCTTAGATAAGTGTAGCTAGATCCTTAACAACAAAACGACCACTCCTCACAACTCCTCAATTTCGGCAGGCACCGGAAAGGGGTCTCCAGACCTCCTAAAATTCACCTGAATACATCAATATGAAGCACACGTCACATGTAACCCTAATTTGAAAGCGGAACTTGAAACAGATAACCGAGTAAAGAGAAAACTATAATACTGCCACCGACGACATATCGACATAAAAAGGAAATAGGCTTACCTTAGCCTAAGCAAGAAAAAAGATATATGGTTAGGAAGCAGACGTTGCTACAAGTACAGTGATGTATCCGATTTCTCGATTGGACGAACGAATTGGCCGAAATTAAAGTCGAAAGTTCAAACTCTTCTCTGGCTCTCACTCTCTCTTTCTGGTCTCGTCTCTCACTGGCATGAGGGTGAAATGTTTTTCACCTTCTGCCTATTTATTTTCCAAGTCCCTTTGCCAACGCTCAAGCATGGGGACTGCCACGCTGGGGCGCCCCAGCGCTCGAGCATCAGGTCTCCAACGTTTGAGCATTGTGGTTCCTTCTGGATCAGGTCACCGCCCCCACCATCCACGTGTCTAATCAGTGCGTGCCTCATGGAAAGTCCAATCACATATGTCCGTTTGACCAGCCACGCTCGAGCGCCCAGGAGGCCACGCTCAAGTGTACTAACGCTCAAAGACCAGACACGGGCACGCTCAAGCGTGCTGTTATGCAGAAACCTAGTTTTTGTTGTCGTTCTGATTCGAAGCTAAATGATAGCATATCTTTTACACAAGCATCCACACATAACATACATCTTAAGCATATAAACAAGGTCTTAAAAACACAAATGTTACATTACTACCCTCTTAAAAAATATTTCATCCTCGGAATTTACGTACCTCCGAGAAGATGTGGATACTGCTGCTGTATGTCCGCCTTATGCTCCCAAGTAGCATCTCCTGTAGTATCATCCCAAATGACCTTTACCAATGGGATCTGTCTACCGCGAAGCTCCTTAATCCTTCTATCCGCAATCCTAAAAGGTCAAGCCTCATACTCTAGATTATCTCGAAGTTGTATAGACTCAGGATCAAGCACATGTGAAGGATCATGGTAATACTTCCTCAACCGAGAGACGTGAAAGACGTCATGAAGATTAGAAAGGTTAGGCAGTAAGGTAATATGGTAGGCTGCTTGACTAACCCGTAAAAGAATCTGGAAAGGTCCTATGAATCTAGGAGTAAGCTTTTTAGACTTGATAGCTCTGCCAACTCCAGTCTTCAGAGTGACTCCCAAAAACACATGATCACCTTCCTGGAATTCTAAGGGTCTCCTCCTCTTGTTACTGTAGCTCCTTTGCCTATCCTGTGCTTCCTTCATCTTTTCTATGATCTTTCTAACCTGTTCCATCATCTGCTGAACCACATCAGGACCTAACACTTGGCTCTCACTGTCTCATACCAACACAACGGGGTCTTGTGTAACACCCCGTTTTTCGTTAAGCGCTTGGTTGTATGCTTGTATGGTTGTTAAGTCCTTAGGACTTAGTCTAGAGTTGTTGGCTAAGGGCTAAGTGGCGGTTTTATCCTTAAAATCCCTTTCTGCTATATGAGCACGCCCGTGCTCATTCACCAGCATGCTCGTGCTTAGGCTGCAAGCGTCTCGCTGACGTTGATGTAAGCATGACCGGGCTCAATAGGGAGCATGACCGTGCTCAACAGTCAAATGCGTCTCGCTGACGCTAAGTTGAGCACGACCGTGCTCAATAGTAAGCACGGTCGTGCTCAGGCCTGAGTCTATATATAGACATCAATTTGTGATGGTTACGAGTTACAACCCTCAAATTAGCACTTTAGGCAACCCTAAGTGTGACGGCAGCCATTTCTTTCCCTTTTCTTTGGGAGAGCCTTTCACGCGCTAGTGCCAATCAACGTAAGGTAAATGTCTTTCCCTTTTTGGTTCCCATGACCCTTTATGTTTGATAACATGACTTGATGTATATGTTTGATGATAATATGTTATTGTGAATTGATGTCTTGGCATGATAATATGACTTATGTGTTATGATATGTTTATTTGGATCATTGATGATGATGTTGTTATTATAATTATAATATGTTATGCGTTGATGCCATGAATTGGTTGTTGGTTGTTCGTTGTGAACATTAATGATAAGCGATGTTTAATCTATGATGATAGGTTAATGAGAAAAGGGAGTTTTTTCCCCTTTGGTTAATAAGACATTATTAATGATAATGTGAGGATCTTTGCCTAAAGGTTTGGAAAGATCCTAGGGAATGATTTGTGAGAGTTTGAGAGGAGCCAATTAAAGGATTAGTTCCCCAAAAAGCTATAAGCCATAAAGATTAAGCCTAAGTGATAAGATCAGAGTTAAGGGACTTAGTAATGCCAATAGGTTTAATCTATGTTTTACCCAAAGGAATTTGGCAAGGGCTTACAACCCTCGCTGCCCAGAACAGTGTGGCCTGCTCTTGAGCACGACCGTGCTTAATAAGGAACATGGTCGTGCTTAATAAGGAGCATGCTCGTGCTCCACCATAAACCTAGAATAGGCCTAGCTCTTTGAGAACGACCGTGCTTAACAGTCCGCACGACCGTGCTTGACTCAAGGGCCAGCACGACCATGCTGGATAAGGAGCACGCCTGTGCTCCCTTGCCCAGAACAGAAAACAGAAAACAATTTAAGATAGGGGTTGTTACCCCAAACGCTTAAAAGACTTAATAAGACACCAATGGAACATGAAGACCAAAAGACAAGTGAAAAGATGTTGTACCTTGGTAGCCTAGTGGCCAAGGGGGACCTTGATACGTGATTGTCAAGGTGGTAATCTCTAGTGTATAATGGCTAGAGTGATGATAATGATGTACCTTGGTAGCCTAGTGGCCAAAGGCGCCTCGATAGCCGAGTGGTCGAGGTCGTAATCTCTGGTGCAGAACGGCCAGAGTGATTAAAAGACTTAACGATGAATGTTAAGCGATAATCCTCGATAGTCTAGCAGTCGAGGTGATGATGGTGATAAAACTTGGGTAGCCTATAGGCCCAAGCGGACGTGGTGATTGTGATGGTGTGTTGTTTGACATGCATTCACGCATTGGAGATAGTAACAGGGATTGTGCAACATAGGGGAGGTTGTCCGTGAGTAAGACGATCTGGCTGTCCGTGCAACATAAGGTGCGTCAGCTATCCAAGGGGTCCAACCAAGGTAAGTTGGATTGCCCTGGCATTGGTGCCTAGTGGCCAATGTGGAGATTTAACTCCGAAGTTGACATTTTGAGATAGATTGGATCCAAGTGCATAGTAGAGAAGTGGAGTAGAACTGCATTGTATAGCATACACATTATGTGAAGATGACCGTTATGATATTGCTGTCTGATATTACCTGCCTGTTTGATGTATGCTCGTCTTTCTAACTTGATATGAGCATGGAGAATCAAAGCCAAGGACCTAGCATTGAAGACCTACATGGAACCTTAACAAGGGCAAGACTTAAAAGAATCCAAGACTCATTGAAGAAGGTGGTGGTCAATTATTTGACTTATAGGAAACTGACCGCGCTGTCGCCACGCGCCAAAAAGAACGAGCGATTATTAAAATAATGTAGTGTAGAGCGACAACTCGGATATCGTCTCTCAAGGACTCTTTAATGTTGTTATTATTAACAGAAAATCAAATGGGGGGTTTTGGATTGAAATAAAATAAAGAAAACAAAACAATGAAAACAAAGCAGTTAAAAAGAATAGCAAATAAACTAAAGACGATTAACCTACTGTTCTTGGTTTCCCATTATCATTGGTTCAAATAAATCCAAGCCCTAAGCAGATTCTAATCTCCTTTCAGTTGTAGCAACAATTAACAAACGAAATCACTACTACAGATATATGTTCCTATTCCCGAATTAAACAAATGGGGTGAAGCCCTCATGAACTAAACGAACATAATTGAACACACGCGAATTAAACAAACGTGATTATATATAGGAACATAACATCACCGAAACAAATCAACACAACACTATACACTCCTGAATTAAACAAACAGAAACATATAGCATCGCATTGAAAAGAGAAAAGCATATAAAAATAGGAAATACAGAACCTCAAGTGATAATAGAAACCAATCCCAGTAGATTAATCTAGGAGACTAGTTCTCCATAACAAACATAAGCATAAAAGGAAATAAAACAAACTACAACTACTGACTAGCTAAGACTAGCCAAAACTGACTAGCCCCCTTTCATTCTGCCATAGAGCAGTTTATATACAATTTCTGGAATCCAAGGCCTCGCGAGGCGAAGCACTGCTCGCGAGGCGAATAACACGAAAGGTCTGCAACTCTTGGTCTTCTCGCGAGGCGAGCATATCTTCGCGAGGCGAACTCTTCAAATTCCCAACTGTAACGCCCGTGACCTTCAACATGCCCAAACCGTGATGGCTTCTGGTCTTCCAAGGTAGCATTACTCGCGAGGCGAGTCAAGTCTTCGCGGGGCGAGACAGAAAGGATGCAATTTCTCTGGCACAGTCACCTTCTGGTTCGCGGGGCGAGCAGCCTTCTCGCGGGGCGAAAGCTCCAGATTTATTCCTTTTTATTTACCTGAAAATAGAAAATAAAAGTAAATACTTTATTCACTCTAAATCAACTAAATTAACCTAAAAACACTTTACAGACTCAAAATACTACTTAAGGACAATCAAGTCTAATTTGGGTGAAAATGATATAAAATAAGCACAAAGCCAAGGTCTTTACCAGTTATAAAACCAGTCAAACATAGGCTCATCAAAATACCCCAAACTTAAACTTTGCTTGTCCCCAAGCAAACTAAGACTTAAAAACTCAAAAAGACTCAAGACTTGGCAACACATGGCAAGCTTAAGGACTCAGTTAACTTTACACAGATTTCAAGCAATTTAACAAAACAATTTTTTTTTCAATGTTCCCCCCCTTTCAAGCAAAGTAATCCCCACATTTATTTATTCTAAACAGTTGAGAATTTCATCATTCAAACAATCATCAATCTAAGCAGGGGATCCAAGTCACACACAAGAAGGAGATCACCAAATTCAAACAACTGCCTTCCTCACAAGGGAAATTTGTGTTCACTCAATCGCTCAGTTTGTGTCTAGGCTTTCACTCAATTTCACTTTTAAGAGCACTTCCCATAAATTTGATTTTCATCTCAAAATGATTCCCACAGAAAACATGCAAGCAACATCAGAAGGTCTTTTATGGGTTGTAATGGGGCCTGGCTAAGGGTAGGATATACAAAGGTACTAGGCTGAAGACCCTAGTAACTAAGAGAGCATGAACATTATTTACACTTTGAAATTCCACTCAAGTTCCTTTTTCATTTTTCTTTTTACCTTGGGTGACTACAACCTTTTTATTTCAACACTTTTTAATTTTATTGTTTTTTTTCTTCTTCTTTTTTTTTTTTTTTAATAACAGTTTTTTTTTACATAAATTTTTTTTCTCAATCCCAAACAACATATTACACCTTGCAGCCACCCCAAACTTAGTTTCTTGCAACCAATTTCTCACTAAGCTTCCATGCTCTCCTAATCCTAAGATCGGGTTAACATGGTTTTTTTTCAGATTTTAGCTTGTAACATAAGGTTAACAAGAACAATAGGCTCATCAGGCTCGATGGGGCTAACTAAGGAACATGCATTAGGAATGGGTTATTTTTAGGCTAAGTAGCTATTTACAAAGAAAATGCCTAAATCATCTGAAGCAAACACATAATCATGCAAACCAAAAAGAGATTCAAGCAAATTCAGGAAAGTGCAATCAAAAGTGATTTTCACACAGTCAAAAACATGTTGGAGGCTCAAAACCTCACCTGGACATTTATGTGCAAATTATTTGAAAGAGATTCTATCCCTAGTGTGTGCTTCCTATCACCCCAAACTTATCATAAATCATGTCATCATAACAAAATCCCAAAGTTCAGTTTTCAATCATATGGGGATCATTTTTCAAAAAATTTTCATATCTTAGGGGGAACAGTCAACACTATCATGCAATCAATCTATGCAAAAATTAATAAAATCCAATAAACTTGCCAATACCAAACTTAACACACAAATACTCCTGAGCTTCTCAAATTATTCAGGAGCTTTATTGAAAACAAAACAGAAATAAAGCAAGGAAAAGAAAATTAAAAAGAAGAAAGGGTTAAGAAAACTCATTAAGGGTGGTTCCACCAGGATCCCATTGCTTGTAGCATAAGGCCCACGTGGTGGCCAAAGAGTAGAAGTTCATTCCATGCTTCCATGACTTGCAGCCTTGATGTGGGGGTGAGCACTTGACAATTATGATGACTTCGCCGAGTGCGGCGGACTTCTCACTCCCCTTCGGGTCACATCTGACCTCTTTCTCAATAAAATCCTCCCAATAGAAGTGGGTTTCAACCTCTTGGATTGGCCATGGTGCAAAATCCAAGGGTGCAGAATCCAGAGCTTTTGGTTCCACAGGGGGAGGTGGCAAACAGTTAGCTCGGGTTACTGGTGCTGCTTCAACTTCTGCAAGGTCTTCATTCACTGCACTAACAAAGTTATCACCTGCTATACATGCAGAAATTTCAGCACACACCACACAAAGGTTAGAGTTAGTACATATATTACAAGAAAATGAATCAGAAAAAGTTAGAATGTCTGGGAATTCTTCACACAGTGCATCCACCCCATTACTCTCAACACATGCAATTGTTTTAATTGAATCATCTACTTCCAAAGGTTCTTCGTCATCCTCAGGTACGGGGAAGCAGATGTTCTCCTGATCCTCCTGATGCTCATTTTCTGTGTTTCCTGAACAGTATAAAGCTGCATAACAGAATATACACAAAGCAGCACTGCCATCACAATAACAATCATTAGAATCAGGGGATTCAACACACAATTCATCATCAACAGAAATATTATCAGAATTATCATCAGAAATATTTTCAAGAATAACTTGTGCCTCTGTAGGTTCTTCAAGGGGCTGTGGAATTAGCATTGCAGCCGAGTTGGCGGTAACTTGATCAATTAGAGCCCACAACTTCCGAGATTCAGCTTGGTCCCTCTGGTATTAAGCCTCCATCTTCTGTTGAAATTCAAGATTGCTCGCCTCCATCATCTGTTGATTTTGGTCGGCCATTTGTTGTATCATTCCTTCCATATGTGCACTTATCTGTCCAGCCATTTGCTTGAACAGGTCCTCTAGGGAAGGTTCGGAAGGCACAGCTCTGAAGGCAGGATAGTATCTAAACAGGAAGGCTTCCTTTAAATCAAACCAGCTTGAGATGGAATTTTCATCAAGACAATACAACCAATCTCTAGCAGCACCTTCAAGTGAGAACTGGAAAGCTTCCATCTTGACGTGGTCTTCTGTTATTCCTGCAGGTCTCAGCATTATAGAACAAGCAATCTGGAATTCCCTCAGATGCTCCTGCGGATTCTCACCTGCAAAACCACTAAACCTTGGCAACCAGTGTGATAAACCAAGAAAATCAGGAAAATATATGCATGGTGGTTGTTCATAGTAAACATTAGGCATGTAATTTCGCATATAATTATCCATGGGTGGTGCTAAAATTCACTACCAGACAAAATAGACAAAACTAATTAGCAAAGAGATTTTTTTTTTTTTTAAATATTATTTTCTGCTAATAACAACAAACCAGAGTCCCCGGCAACGGTGCCAATTTTTGACCGCGCTGTCGCCACGCGCCAAAAAGAACGAGCGATTATTAAAATAATGTAGTGTAGAGCGACAACTCGGATATCGTCTCTCAAGGACTCTTTAGTGTTGTTATTATTAACAGAAAATCAAAAGTTAGTTTTTGGGGGGTTTTGGATTGAAATAAAATAAAGAAAACAAAACAATGAAAACAAAGCAGTTAAAAAGAATAGCAAATAAACTAAAGACGATTAACCTACTGTTCTTGGTTTCCCACTATCATTGGTTCAAATAAATCCAAGCCCTAAGCAGATTCTAATCTCCTTTCAGTTGTAGCAACAATTAACAAACGAAATCACTACTACAGATATATGTTCCTATTCCCGAATTAAACAAACGGGGTGAAGCCCTCATGAACTAAACGAACATGATTGAACACACGCGAATTAAACAAACGCGATTATATATAGGAACATAACATCACCGAAACAAATCAACACAACACTATACACTCCTGAATTAAACAAACAGAAACATATAGCATCGCATTGAAAAGAGAAAAGCATATAAAAATAGGAAATACAGAACCTCAAGTGATAATAGAAACCAATCCCAGTAGATTAATCTAGGAGACTAGTTCTCCATAACAAACATAAGCATAAAAGGAAATAAAACAAACTACAACTACTGACTAGCTAAGACTAGCCAAAACTGACTAGCCCCCTTTCATTCTGCCATAGAGCAGTTTATATACAATTTCTGGAATCCAAGGCCTCGCGAGGCGAAGCACTGCTCGCGAGGCGAATAACACGAAAGGTCTGCAACTCTTGGTCTTCTCGCGAGGCGAGCATATCTTCGCGAGGCGAACTCTTCAAATTCCCAACTGTAACGCCCGTGACCTTCAACATGCCCAAACCGTGATGGCTTCTGGTCTTCCAAGGTAGCATTACTCGCGAGGCGAGTCAAGTCTTCGCGGGGCGAGACAGAAAGGATGCAATTTCTCTGGCACAGTCACCTTCTGGTTCGCGGGGCGAGCAGCCTTCTCGCGGGGCGAAAGCTCCAGATTTATTCCTTTTTATTTACATGAAAATAGAAAATAAAAGTAAATACTTTATTCACTCTAAATCAACTAAATTAACCTAAAAACACTTTACAGACTCAAAATACTACTTAAGGACAATCAAGTCTAATTTGGGTGAAAATGATATAAAATAAGCACAAAGCCAAGGTCTTTACCAGTTATAAAACCAGTCAAACATAGGCTCATCAGAAACCATATGAAGAGGGCTTCACCTCGAACCTCTTGTTCATTGAGCTATTGACCACCTAGTTAGGGATAGCACTTAGGAACCTTGTTTAGCTTAGACTTCATGTAATAAAGGTAAGACTAGTAACCTTGTATAGAGTAGAGTTTATGTGATGAAAAGTGCTTATTCAAAAGAAGCACTTAGAACTAATCTAGGACTTGGGCCTATTGGTCCATAGCATAATAGTATAAGGTATTAGGCCCAAAACAAAGCCCACACTTGGGTGGATGAAGGAAAAGGGTGCTACTTGCACTCCAAGCTAGGCTAACTTGCACTTCAAGTTAGTCTAGCTTGCACCTTAAGTAGGATGAGCCTATAAATAGATGTCATGTAAATCTTTTTTCAAGTTTGAATCCATTTGAGTTTTTTCATACTTGAGATTTCTAGAGAGAGTTGAGAGTTCTCCTCTTCTTGGTTCTTGAATTGAACCTTTGATTCTTATCTTGAATATCCTTATTCAAGTGGTGAATCCTCCTTTGGCTTATCAATTCAATCTTCAACTCCATGAAGCATTGATTGTGGTGCCTTCTTCTTGTTCCCTACCTCTTCCATTTTCTACTTTGTGTTATTTAATTATTGAACTCTTATTTTCTGCACTTTAATTCTTGTTCTTGATATTTCAATTCATATACAATTGTGCTCTTCTACTCCTTTTTGTTTCTCATGATTCTCACTTGAGATTCAAGTTTCATTCAATTGTTCTTGTTTGTGTTTGATCTTGAATTTAAAGCAATTAGTTCAAAGAAAGATCCTCAAATGTTTAGTGATCAATCATTGATCATATCATGTGATATCTAGAGCTAGTTCTTTGAATCTTCAATTGTTTTGAATTTTTGATCAAAATTTTCAAATTCTATGATGATTTTTGAGTTGGAACCATTTTCATGATGAATTCATATGAGTTTTTGGTGCCATTAATCACTTGAAATTGGATGATGAAATTCAAATTGAATCCAATTGTGATCATGAATCTAAAATTTGAAATGTGTTTGAATTGATCTTGCTTGAATTTTGGTGAAAATTTTTTCCCTCCACTTTTCACCATAGCTTTTTTAGGTGTCATTTTTTAACGTAATTATAGATTACATTTGAATTTTGGTTGCTTCTCGAAAATTCAAGCATAAATCTCTTTGTCTTACTTTGTGATTTTGAACAAATTGAAAATTCAAATTCAAATTTCAATTCACAATAGTAAGATTAATTCAAATTTTAATCAAAAGCGCATCAATGATTTCAAATTTTTAGAACCTAATAGATCTTCAAGAAATTCAAATTGTGGATATGATTTGTTTACAATCCACTTGAATGAAAGATCTAGGTCTCTAATTACTTGATTTGTGCTCATTCACTTGGAATTTTTTTTTACACAACTTGAATTGTTCATATTTCCAAGTATTACACCAATGTTGTTCAAGTTTATTCATGCTTGAAGGATTTTTTTTTTGTAATTCGAAATTTTCATTGTAATTATTGTGGAATTGTAATTAGGAAAATTCAAGTGGATGCAATTTTAAAAAAATTATCTGGATTTAGAAAGAAAAGTGTACCAAAACTGTAAATATACAAAGTTTTGGGGCAAAAGTACAAAATTTGAAAGAAAAAAATCCGTAAAGGTAAAAGACTTACCACCATTCCACATGCTTATATTTGTATTGATCCTGAACATATTGGTGTAGCACAATTCATTTTGATCATTACTTGTTTACAAACACTTTGATTAAATTTGAATTACACTTTGTTGAACTATTTCAACTTGTCTTCTTCGCATCAATTTGAGTGTGCATTTCTTCTTGAACCTTTTCTTGCTTGTCTTCTAAACTCCATTAGTTTTGTATTAGTTATTTTTCCACTTTATTTACCTCTTGAAATTGATTTGCTTATTGGTTGCTTTATCACTTGTTTGTGGACTAATAGTTGAGAATCTTGTTTCAATTTGTAGATCCCTTGAGGAGGAAACTCTTGAATGGAAAGAGACAAGAGTGAAATCATCTTGTAAAATTCTACTTGAGTGATATACACGACTGAACATCTTTGAGTGAATGGTGAGTGAGTGGTGAGGTCCTTGTACTTTCATTTTTCCTTATAATTCTTTGTTCTTTAAGTGTAATTGTCACTAGTTTGGTTTGTGCTTAATTCTTTTGATTCTTGGTGATGTAATTATTCTCATTGGTGTAATCTTCATTGATTTTGTATAATTTTTTATTTTCTGGATTTTTTATGTAATTTTTGAATTTGTAAGTGTACCATGCCTTCCTTACATGAAGAAGACATTGAAGATTCTCCTACATCATCACCAAGAACAAGGAACTTGAATAGGAAGTTGGATAGAATGACAAACCACATGGATAGAAAGTTTGAAAGATTGGAAATACTTGGGAACAAAGAAGGTTCAAGGCATACCAACTCTCATAGAGGTTCATCACATTCCGAAGACAACCATGAGGAAAGACCTAGATTTGATAGATGGAGACTAGACATGAGCATAGAGGAAGAAGGCATGCCAAGGATGACAAGTTGCATAATGTGAAGGTGAAGATCCCTAGCTTCCATGGGAAGAGTGATCCCGATGCTTATTTAGAATGGGAAACCAAATTTGAACATATATTTTCTTGTTACAATTATAGTGAAGAAAAAAAAGTAAAAGTAGCAAGTTTAGAATTTCGAGATTATGCTTTAATTTTGTGGGATCAATTATGTAAAGAGAGGAAAAAGTGTGATGAGGAACCCATTGGTACTTGGAGAGAGATGAAGAAAGTCATGAGAAAGAGATATGTTCCTTCAAGCTATACTAGAGACCTACACCATAGGCTACAAAGATTGAGGCTAGGAAGCAAGAGTGTAGAAGAATATTACAAAGAGTTGGAAGTCATATTGATTAGAACAAACATAGAAGAAGATAGATAAGCAACTATGTCTAGGTTCTTGGGTGGACTCAACCAAGACATCCAAGATGTGGTTGAACTTTACAACTATGTTGAATTAGAAGACTTGGTGCATAATGCAATCAAGGTTGAAGCTCAAGTCAAGAGGAACAAGTCTTTCAAGAAACCTTTCTTTAACAACAACAATTCATCTTGGAAGGACAATTCTAAGAAGGAGGGTGATTCATTCAAACAATTAGAGGGTTATGGTAAAGGTGGATCCAAGTCCACATCTTCTAACTCTAAACCTTCTACTTCTACCCCCACTTCTTCTAGAGCTAGAGACATTAAATGTTTTAAATGCTTAGGAAAGGGACATATTGCATCACAATGTCCTAACAAGAGAACAACGATCTCTAGATGTAATGATGGGATTGAGGTCACAAGTGCCTCTTCTTGTGAGTCTTTTAATGAGAGTGGTGAAGATGAAGTCTTTCCACTTGAAGGAGACCTTTTGATGGTGAGAAGACTCTTAGGAGTCAAAGTAAAGGAGGAGGATGAAAGCCAAAGAGAAAATAATTTTCACACTAGGTGCATGGTGAATGGAAAATTGTGTGCATTAATAATTGATGGAGGAAGTTGCACCAATGTAGCTAGCCAAAGATTGGTGACCAAACTTGGTCTCAAAACCAATCCACACCCTAGGCCATACAAGTTGCAATGGCTAAGTGAGAGCGGTGAAATCTTGGTGAACCAACAAGTGTTGTTGAGTTTTGCCATTGGCTCTTATCATGATGAAGTGATGTGTGATGTGGTGCCTATGGAAGCGGGACATGTGTTGCTAGGAAGGCCGTGGTAATTTGATAGGAAAGTCATACATGGCCTTTCCAATAAATTTACTTTCATGCACCACAACAAAAAAGATTACTCTTGTACCCCTCTCTCCAAAAGAAATTGGTGAGGATCAAAAGAAAATCAGAGAGAAAAGGGAGCTTGAGAGAAAAGCCAAGAGTGGAAAAGAAAAAAAATAAAGAAAATAATGTGCAACAAAAGAATATGAAAAATGCAAATGGCACAAGTGAGCAAAATGTTTTTGAAAAAATAACGATAAAGATATAGATGGCAAAGAATGCTTATTTCTAAAAGAAAAGGAAGTCAAGAAATATTATTGGCCAATCAACCAATATATTTACTTTACACCAAAAATAATGATGAAAATTATACTCCATCTCTTTCTTTGCCAAAACCCTTTGAGTTTCTTTTGGATGATTTCAAAGATGTTTTTCCAAAAGAGCTTCCTAAAGGTTTGCCACCTATGAGGGGGGTTGAGCATCACACGGACTTAATTCCTAGTGCTTCTCTTCCTAATAGGCCGGCCTATAGGAGCAATCCATAAGAAACAAAAGAAATTCAAAGGCAAGTTGAAGGATTATTGGAAAAAGAATGGATAAGAAAATCACTTTCTCCATGTGCAATGCCAGTTATTTTAGTACCAAAAAAAGATGGTACATGGAGAATGTGCA
The DNA here is from genome assembly GCA_030762895.1 of Sophora flavescens. Lineage (NCBI taxonomy): Eukaryota > Viridiplantae > Streptophyta > Magnoliopsida > Fabales > Fabaceae > Sophora > Sophora flavescens. Next base: position 176,000,576 of record CM061063.1, on the reverse strand, counting down.
CGGATTGTAGATCCATTAATAACATAACCATCAAATATAGACATCCAATCCCAAGGTTAGATGACTTATTGGATGAGCTACATGGGTCACAAATCTTTTCAAAAATTGACCTAAGAAGTGGCTATCATCAAATAAGAATAAGAAAGGGGATGGATGAAAACCGCTTTTAAAACCAAGTATGGACTTTATGAATGGCTTGTGATGTCCTTTGGACTCACTAATGCACCAAGCACATTCATGAGGCTCATGAATCATGCCCTTAGGGAATTCCTTGGTAAACTTGTGGTTGTCTATTTTGATGATATCTTAATATATAGCAAAACACTTGATGAACATCATGAACATTTAAAGTGTGTTTTGTTAGTATTAAGGAATGAAAAACTTTTTGGAAACCTTGAGAAATGCACATTTTGCACCACCAAAGTGGTATTCTTGGGCTATGTTATTAGTGCACAAGGTGGGAAAGTAGATGAAGAGAAAATTAAGGCCATCCAAAGTTGGCCAACACCTAAAAATGTTGGAGATATTAGGAGTTTCCATGGATTGGCAAGTTTTTATAGAAGATTTGTCAAAGACTTTATCACTTTGGCAAGTCCTTTAAATGAGGTTTTAAAGAAAAATGTGCCATTTAATTGGGGCAAAAGCCAAGAAAACTCCTTCAATATACTGAAAGAGAAATTAACCAATGCACCAATTCGCTCGCTTCCAAATTTTGTGAAATCTTTTGAGATAGAGTGCGATGCTTCTAATGTAGGCATTGGGGCCGTTTTTCTTCAAGAAGGACACCCCATTGCTTACTTTAGTGAGAAACTTCTGGAGTACATTTGAACTATTCAACTTATGATAAAGAACTTTATGCCTTAGTAAAGAGTCTCAAAGTTTGGCAACACTATCTCTTGCCCAAGGAATTTGTCATTCATAGTGATCATGAATCATTAAAACACTTAAAGGGGCAAGGAAAATTAAACAAGAGACATGCCAAATGGATAGAATTCATAGAAAAATTTCCTTATGTGATTAAACATAAACAAGGTAAAAGCAATGTTGTGGCCGATGTGCTTTCACGTAGATATGCCTTACTTTCAACACTTGAAACTAAACTTCCAGGGTTTGATCACATAAAAGGATTTGTAAGTTAATGATCCGGACTTCTCTACAATTTACACTCAAATAGGGTCCATGGCACATAAAGTATATTTCATCAATGAAGGATTCCTTCTTAAAGACAAAAGACTTTGTGTGCCAAGGCATTCTATTAGAGAGTTATTGGTAAGAGAAGCACATCAAGGGGGCTTAATGGGGTACTTTGGTGTTCACAAGACTTTAGATGTTTTGCATGAGCATTTCTTTTGGAATGAAAATCCAAGTCCAAAAGTTATGTGAAAAATGAATTGAATGTTTGAAGGAAAAGTCAATGAGTAAGCCACATGGGTGACACTCCATTACCTAGTCCTTCTTCTCCTTCGATTGATATCTCTATGGATTTTGTATTGGGATTGCCAAGGACTAGGCGAGGGAATGACTCAATCTTTGTGGTTGGGGATAGGTTTTCCAAGATGGCCCATTTCATTCCATGTCACAAAAGTGATGATGCTTGCCATGTCGCCAACCTTTTCTTTAGGAAAATAGTTAGACTACATGGGATTCCTAGAAGCATTGTATCCGATAGAGATACAAAGTTTCTACATCACTTTTGGAGAACTTTGTGGGGCGATCTTGGAACTAAATTACTCTTTTCGACTACTTGCCACTCACAAACGGATGGGTAAACCGAGGTGGTTAATAGGACTCTTTCTACTCTCCTAAGAACCATCCTCAAGAAAAACCTAAAGTCTTGGGAAGATTGCTTACCTTTCATTGAGTTTGCATACAACCGTGTGCACCATTCTACTACTAAGCACTCCCCTTTTGAGATAGTCTATGGTTTTAATCCACAAACCCCACTTGATTTACTTCCATTACCAATTGACCAATCTTTGTTGCATCAAGATGGGCTTGCCAAGGCAGAATTTGTTTAAAAGCTCCATGAACAAGTAAAATTGAATACTGAAAAACAAGGGAATCACAATGCAAGGCAAGTAAATAAGGGAATAAAACAAGTGTTACTCAAACCGGGTGGTTGGGTATGGGTGCACTTAAGAAACGAGAGGTGGTGTGTGGACTCCGGCAAGTGTATCGGATTTGTTGTCAAGTAATAAAAAGATCGATCCCACAGAGACCATGATCTCAAATAACAACTAATTATTAAACCAATTAAACTGACTATATATAAAAAAGGATTTTGAAAAGATTTGATTTTTGTAATAAGAAATAACTTAGAAAATCAGATATTTACGAATGCAATCAATTGAAATGGGAAAGTAAATCAATTAGGGGTATTTCAAATCTAAAGAGATTCCTAGGAATTGGGTTACCAACAAGATTGTTCATGTTACCGAATTGACTACCCCTTGTTAATTACCAAAATTGCTTTGAAGGTGAATTTATCCTAAATAAGTTAATGCTCCTTCTCGGGTTACAAAAACCGTGCCCAATTAAACCAACCCCTACTCTCGTGGTAATTGAATTTAAATTGAACCCTTTAAGTTTTGTGACAATTCGTGAACCCTCGAAGGACCGCTTCTAACTCTCGTGATTTAAGTCCTAAGTTTGATTCCTATAGATCCAATACCTAAGTTCACCGCTAGGTTCCTCCTTAGAGTATCTATGACATGCAAATAAGTGCGCACCAGATTCACAAGTAATTCATACGATAGAAACCAAATCGAAAGTGAAATCGAAATTAACAAAGGGAAAACATCAATTCATAACATAAAACAGATCTTGGGCATAGCCCCAATCCCTAGAAATAAAACTACTACTCAAGCATGGCCATGGTCCTGGCAAGCTTGATTAACAAAAACATGAATGAAAACCTAAGAGAAGAGAAGAAGACGAGGAAGAGAAATCCTAATTTTGCTTAAGGTAGCAGCCCAAAAAGTCCTAAGAGTTCCCTTATTTTCGAGCCTAAGTGCTCGATTTATAGATTAGGGTAACTTGAATCCCAATCAATCACAAATTCATATCAAATCAATTTCTAAAGATCCATATATTACGTGTCTGCCTTGGAGGTTGCTTCACTGGTTGGTCTGTCACGGCCGTGACCACCATCACGGCCTAGCCGTGATCAATTCTGCCTGTGAGGGTCTGGTTCAGTTGGCATGTCACGGCAGTGATGGGCATCACGGCCTGGCCATGACCAGTTCTGACTTTTCCATTCTTTCTTTTCAGCTCCACTCGGTCATGGCCGTGATGGCTATCATGGCTAGGTCGTGATGGCCTCTGTTTGGCTCATTTTCTTCACTTTTCAACCCCCATCTTCATGCAAGCGCCATCATGGTTAATCTTGAGCATTTTAATCCTTAATTCATGCACAACAACACCACAAAACCGTTTTACCCGTTCCAAGATAAAAACTAACCAAAATCAAATTAGCAATGCCTAAACTATATGAAAATGCATGCAAAATGTCAATGAAATATGAAGTGAAATCACACTCATCAAGAGGTTTCCTTTACAAAGGAAGTCCAAACTCCTACCAAGGGGTGATGGACCTTTCCAAGTATTGGAGAAAATAAATGATAATGCATATAAAATATATCTCCCTGGTGATTATAATGTAAGTGCCACATTTAATGTGTCTGATCTCAATCTTTTTGAAAATGAAACAGATGATGATCAACACAATTCGTGGACGAATGTGCTTCAAGAAGGAAGGGATGATATGAGCATGGACAATCAAAGCCAAGGACCTAGCATTGAAGACCTACATGGATCCTTAACGAAGGCAAGGCATAGAAGAATCTAAGACTCATTGAAGAAGGTGGTGGTCAATCATTTGACTCATAGGCAATCGTATGAAGAGGGCTTCACCTTGAACCTCTTGTGCATTGAGCTATTGACCACCTAGTTAGTGATAGGACCTAGGACCCTTGTTTAGCTTAGACTTCATGTAATAAAGTTAAAACTAGGAACCTTGTATAGAGTAGAGTTTATGTAATGTAAAGTGCTTATACAAAAGAAGCACTTAGGACTAATCTAGGACTTGGGCCTATTGGGTCATATCTTAATAGTAGAAGGAATTAGACCCAAAACAAAGCCCACACTTGGGTGGATGAAGGAAAAGGGAGCTACTTGCACTCCAAGCTAGGGTAACTTTCACTTCAAGTTAGTCTAGCTTGCACCTTAAGTAGGATGAGCCTATAAATAGATGTCATGTAAATCTTTTTTCAAGTTTGAATACATTTGAGTTTTCTCATACTTGAGATTTCAAGAGAGAGTTGAATGTTCTCCTCTTCTTGGTTGTTGAATTGAACCTTTTATTTTTATCTTGAATATCCTTATTCAAGTGGTGAATCCTCCTTTGGCTTATCAATTCAATATTCAACTCCATGAAGCATTGATTGTGGCGCCTTCATCTTCTTCCCTAACTCTTCCATTTTCCACTTTGTGTTCTTTAATTCTTGCACTTTAATTTTCTGCACTTTAATTCTTGTTCTTGCTATTTCTATTCATATACAATTGTGCTCTTCTACTCCTTTTTGTTTCTCTTGATTCTCACTTGAGATTCAAGTTTTATTCAATTGTTCTTGTTTGTGTTTGATCTTGAATTTAAAGCAATTAGTTCAAAGAAAGATCCTCAAATGTTTAGTGATCAATCCTTGATCATATCATAACTGCTTCCTTGCCATTATATTCATGTTAATTTTTCTTACTCCCCTTTGCTATGTTTTGTGTTGCATGTATATATCTATGTGCAGAGGATGACGATCAGTCCATTGAGGAGTGACTCCGAGGAGCCGCTACTAGCGTTTAGGATTTCTAGTTTTTCAGTATTTGTTTAGTTAGTTGTTTCGGTTGTATCCGAGGATTTGTTATTCCTGATTTTTGTTATACCAGCTCTTTATGTGACATCGGGGTTGGGTTTGTTTTTATGTTATGTTTCTGTTGAACCTTATGATATGTTTTTATTTCCGTGTTTTGAACATGTTGTAATGCGGCAACTTCTACCTGTTGTTTTAATTCCTTTATTAAATGAAGTATCCTTTTATAAATGTTTATCTTTATCTTTTATATGTTTTTATGTGTATACGGGGTGGAGGGTGTCACTTTTAGTGGTATCAGAGTAGTTCGGCCCTGTCCGGACGTGGTATGAGTTTGTTATGAGTCTGTTGTGTGCTCTTGTTTGAATTGTCTATACTTGTTATAGACAATGATGCTATGTGTTAGAAGTCGTAGCTTTTCCTGCTTTAAGTTCCCTGTGTTTAACAAGTTGTCTTGGGCGTTTACAGGAACTTATGGGAGGATGCGGAGGCAAGAACGAGCAGCCTATCACTGATGCTTTGGCACTTCTTGCCAACTCGATAGGATAGAACCAGAATGCCAACAACAATGGGGGACCAGCTGAATTCTAGGGTCTCGACAAGTTCCAGTGGAAAAATCCACCATCCTTCAGAGGAGCTTATGATCTTGAGGGTGCCCTGTTGTGGTTGAGGGAGACAGAGAAGATTTTCAGAGCTATGGGATGCAATGACGAGCAGAAGGTCATCTTTGGAACCTTTATGCTGGCGGAAGAGGCGAAGCACTGGTGGGAGAACTACCGCCAGCGCATGCAGGCTGCAAGTACTATGGTTACATGGGACGTCTTCAAAGATAGATATCTAGAGAAGTACTTTCCAGCCGACATCCACGACAGGAAAGAGATAGAGTTTTTGTCGCTGAAGCAGGGTAACATGTGGGTAGGAGATTATGCAGCTAAGTTCGAGGAGCTCGCCCGTTACTATACTCTGTATCAGTATACGATGGACGACCGCTCCAAGTGCGTCAAGTTTGAGGATAGTCTGCGCCCTGAGATCAAGCAGGATGTTAGCTACTAGGAGATCAGAGTGTTTCCAGTTCTCGTGAACAAATGCAGGATCTATGAGGAAGCTTACAAGTCTGGAGGATCAGCCTCCAAGGAATCAGACAGTCAGGGTAGCAAGAAGAGTGATCAGGGGAACAGGTGGAAGTCGCGTCTCACCCCAGCTGGCCGGAACTTCAAGCATGATGGCAAGAAGCCCTAGCCTTCTTCGGACAGGTCGAAAGAGTGGGATTCTTCTACACCTAGACCCCTTCAGTGTGGCAAGTGTGGACAGAGTCACTACACCAATCAGTGCAAGGAGAAGGACATTATCTGCTTCAAGTGTGGCAAGTATGGCCATATCAGCCGAGATTGCAGAGGAGCCAAGTCAGAGCCACGAGTCTTGGCAAGGGGTCGAAGCCTCAAGCCAACCGGGATCAAGACCATGAGGAGAGTCTTTACTCTCAGTGGAGCTGAAGCCTCTGAATCTGAAGATTTGATCCAAGGTATGTGCCTCATTGATAGAACTCCTTTGACTGTGTTGTTTGATTCGGGTGCGACTCATTTCTTCGTATCTCATGAATGTGTTAAAAATCTTAAATCACCTGTGACTTTCCTTGATCATGATTTAGTTGTTGCCACACCCACAAAAAAACCTGTTCTTACTTCTCATGCATGCAAGAACTGTGATTTTACCATCGTTGGTAGAAATTTTGTTGTTGATCTTGTATGCTTACCCTTAAAGGACCATGATGTTATTCTTGGCATGGACTGGTTATCTTCCAACCACGTACTTTTGAATTGTTTTGATAATTCCATAGTTTTTGGAACTCCAGTGGAGTCTAAGGATCCGAACTTACTTTCTGCCAACCAAGTGAAAGCTTCGATAAAAGATGAAGCCCAAGTGTACATGATGCTAGCTTCCCTGGAATTAGAAAGCCCTCTTGATGGTGGAAGCGTGACTGTTGTGCGAGAATTTCCTGAAGTGTTCCCGGGGAATGTTTATAACTTACCCCCAGATAGAGATGTTGAGTTTACCATAGACTTAGCGCCCGGCACAACGCCTATATCCATAGCACCCTATAGAATGTCTCCTCTAGAGCTAGCAGAGTTGAAGAAATAGATAGAGGATATGATGCAGAAGCAGTTCATTAAACCTAGCGTATCCCCATGGGGAGCTCCAGTGTTGTTGGTGAAGAAGAAGGTTGGTAGTATGAGGTTGTGTGTCGACTATCGGAAGCTCAACAAGGTGACCATTAAGATTCGGTATCCCCTCCCTAGGATTGATGATCTCATGGGCCGGTTGATAGGCGTTTGCGTCTTTTCTAAGATAGATTTGAGGTCAGGGTACCATCAGATTCGGGTTAAGTCTGAAGACATCCAGAAGACAGCGTTTAGGACGAGCTATGGTCATTATGAGTACATGGTCATGTTGGGAATTTGCGTATAAAACAAAATAAAACGCAGCGGAAAAATTCCCATCGAAGGATCCATGCGAATGGTCATGATTCATGATTCGAAAGTTTACCTCTTGAAGCGATGGCTGTTGGTTGAAATTCATCTATCACGAGCACCGCACGAACGGTGTCTCTAGAGGTATCCACACGAGCGGACTCCGTGAATGTCCAACGTCACGAACCTGAAGCGTCTCTGTCTTACAGTGTTAGCTTCAAAACCGAGACTTACTGTTCACTCTTACTCCTTTTGTGCGGATAGGTTATCAACCTTTTTTTTTATGCACAACAACTTAAGTGTTCTACTTATAGTAGCGCCTCCTTAAGTGAGTTAGTGAGCAACACTTGACCTAAGCCCATGTACTATGCGCTAGGCCCAATAGGAAAGTCCAACTCTCCTTTTAATGCTTCTTTTAATCCGCTCTTATGTGTGTGACCCTATAGGTTCCCAAAACGTTAGTAGTAACATTAAATCCCATTTAATATTACAAACAGTGAGCGGTATCTAGCAATACATCACTGCTACCTAAGTAGTGAGAAAGTCAGTGATTTGACGAAACCTTTCTGTGACAAATATTCATGTGCATTATTATCCCTTTGTCCATATATCTATATTGAACACAAGGCATAGAATGTGTCACCCTTGTATCGTTCAATATCATGTTCCCTGATACCCGAGTAGACTTAACAACAAATGAGGTCAATATCTCATATTGACTCATTTCAGCATGGCCATGCATTTTACAGTCTCACTTTATCAGGGGGGGGCCCACAGATATTACTCCTGTCATGTAGGAGGGACAAATTCCATCTAGGTCACTCACATCCCTCTGCATGGCTCGTGGTATGCCCAATGACCGTCTTTATAATCATCCTATTACAGATGACGTTTGACGATATTAAAGCACACGACTCCTCATGTAGGGATCGTAGTGATTTCAGGTCGAAGGATTGTATGCACCATTGTCACTATGAGAACTACTTATGACACTCACATAACGCTCCATGTAGTGTTCTCATGGCGGGTCAATCCAGTACATCATTACTCTAATGTGTACCTATGTGTCGACTCGATATCTCATATCCATGACCCGTGAGATATGGTCATCAGTATGCACACATAATAGTCTCAATTGTATTATTATTGTCCTTATTAATAAAATACTTGACTACGGATATTTAAGAATAGGATTTCATTGTTCAATAGTGTCTCACGATCAAGTCATATACTTGATATTCTATTGAACTGAGATTTCTATTCTAAGGATGTTATTATGTTTAAACAAGTAACACAATAAACTGGAATGCCTCATATCATATATATATATATATATATATATAAAAGATAGCAAGATACAAATGTAAGTCTAAAGAAATACATTGGCCTCTAGGGCTTACACCAACAGGTCATGCCCTTCTGCGTGACTAATACTCCCGCTGTGTTCATAGACTACATGAACAAGACCTTTCACCCTTACTTGGATAAGTTTGTGGTGGTTTTCATAGATGACATCTTAGTGTACTCCAAGACCAAGGAGGAACATGAGGAGCACTTGAGGGTTGTCTTGCAGTCCCTTAAGGAAAAGCAGTTGTATGCTAAATTGTCTAAGTGTGAGTTTTGGTTAGAGGAAGTGAGCTTCTTGGGACATGTCATCTCTAAGGGTGGCATAGTCGTGGATCCGATGAAGGTAGAGACGGTGCTCCAGTGGGAAGCGCCAAAGTCAGTGATCGAGATTAGGAGTTTCTTGGGTTTAGTCGGGTATTATAGGAGGTTTATAGAAGGCTTTTCCAAGTTAGCTTTACCCTTGACCCGTCTCACCAAAAAGGGACAGTTGTTTGTGTGGGACTCTAAATGTGAGAAGAGTTTCCAAACTCTGAAGGATAGGTTAAGGTCCGCACCGGTTTTGGTTTTGCCCGATCCTAGTAAACCTTTTGTAGTGTATTGTGATGCATCGAAGCAAGGTTTAGGTGGAGTGTTGATGCAAGATGGTAAGGTAGTATCTTATGCTTCTAGGCAGTTGAAAACCCATGAAAAGAACTACCCTACCCATGTCCTAGAGTTAGGAGCTGTGGTGTTTACCTTAAAGATATGGAGGCATTACCTTTATGGAGCTAAGTTTGAGGTCTTTAGTGATCATAAGAGTTTGAAATATCTGTTTGACCAAAAAGAGCTCAATATGAGGCAACGCAGGTGGATGGAATTCCTTAAAGATTATGAGTTTGAGTCGACCTACCACCCAGGAAAGGCCAATGTGGTAGCAGATGCCTTGAGTAGAAAAACCTTGCACATCTATGCTTTAATGATTAGGGAGATGGATCTGATTGACGAATTTAGAGACCTTAGTTTAGCTTGGGAAGTTACCCCTAAGAGCATTAGGCTTAGGACCTTGAAGGTTACCAACAGTTTGATGGATCAGATTAGAGAGGGTCAAAAGCTAGATAAGTTTCTCTTAGACCAAAGAAAGTTGATCGCTCAAGGTAGAGACCTTCGTTTTAAGGATGGAAGTGATGGAGTCTTGAGGTTCAAAGATAGAGTTTGCATACCAGATGTTCCTGAGCTTAAGAAGTTAATCCTCGAGGAAGGACATAGGAGTGGCTTAAGTGTACACCCATTTGCCACTAAGATGTATCAGGATCTTAAGAGGATGTTTTGGTGGCCTAGGATGAAGATGGATGTAGCCGAGTTTGTGTATGCTTTCTTAATGTGCCAAAAGGATAAGATAGAACACCAAAAGCAATCAGGAAAGTTGCAACCTTTGAGTATCCCAGAATGGAAATGGGATAGTATCTCCATGGACTTTGTGTCTGGACTCCCTAGGACTCTAGCTGGTTATGAAGCTATATGGGTTGTTATGGATAGATTGACCAAGTCTGCCCATTTCATCCCTATGAACATGGAATACCCTTTGGAAATTTTGACCCGGTTGTACATCAAAGAGATAGCTAGGCTTCATGGTGTACCTTCTAACATAGTTTCCGATAGAGACTCGAGGTTTACCTCTAGGTTTTGGAACAGTTTGCAAGAGACTTTAGGAACGAAACTTAGGCTTAGTTCAGCTTATCACCCACAGACTGATGGTCAGTCTGAGAGAACCATCCAGTGCTTAGAGGACTTGTTGAGAGCTTGCGTGCTAAAGCTGCATGGTAGTTGGGACAAGTTTTTGCCCCTAATAGAGTTTAACTATAACAACAGCTTCCATTCCAGTATTGGGATGGACCTTATCAGGCTCTTTATGGGTGGAGATGTATGACACCCTTGTGTTGGAGTGAACCTGATGACAGTGTGGTGTTAGGACCTGAGATAGTGCAAGAAACAACAGAAAAGGTGAGGATGATTCAGGAAAAGATGAAAGTGGCACAGAGTAGGCAAAAGAGCTACCATGACATAAGGAGGAAGGCGCTCGAATTCCAGGAAGGCGACCATGTATTCTTGAGAGTTACCCCGACAACTGGGGTTGGTAGAATGATGAAAGCTAAGAAACTTACTTCCAAATTCATCGGCACTTATCAAATTCTTAAAAGAGTTGGTGAAGTTGCTTACCAAATAGCCTTACCACCTTTCTTGTCCAAACTCCATAATGTCTTTCATATGTAACAACTTAGAAAATACATTCATGATCTGAGTCATGTGATAGTACCCGATACCATACAGTTGAAAGAGAACTTGACTTTTGAGGTACTACCCCTTCGAATCGAGGATCGGAGGGTGAAGCAACTGAGGGTCAAGGAGATTCCTTTGGTTAAAATTGTTTGGAGCGGGGCGACTGAGGAGAGTTTGACTTGGGAGCTTGAAAGCAAGATGATGGAGGCTTACCCACACCTCTTCGTTCGAGGAACGTAGAAATTTCGAGGACGAAATTTTTATAAGGGGGTGGAATTGTAACACTCCGTTTTTTGTTAAGCGCTTGGTTGTATGCTTGTATGGTTCTTAAGGCCTTAGAACTTAGTCTAGAGTTGTTGGTTAAGGGCTAAGTAGGGGGTTTTATCCTTAAAATCTATTTCTGGTACACCAGCACGCCCGTGCTTAGGCTGCAAGTGTCTCGCTGACGCTGATGTAAACACGACCGTGCTCAATGGGGAGCACGACCGTGCTCAGCAGTCAAACACGTCTCGTTGATGCTAAGTTAAGAACGCTCGTGTTCAACAGTAAGCAGGGTTGTCCTCGGGTCTGAGTCTATATATAAACATCAGTTTTTGAGGGTTACGAGTTACAACCCTCAAATTAGCACTTTGGGCAACCCTAAGTGTGACGGCAGCCGTTTCTTTCCCTTTTCTTAGAACCCAACATTTCTTGGCGTTCTTGCTCTTTGGGAGATCCTTTCACGCGCTAGTGCCAATCAACGTAAGGTAAATGTCTTTCCCTTTTTGGTTTCCTTTTCAATTCTTTTGATTTGGAAACTAATTGATTAACTTTTCTATGTTGGCCAAGGCTTGAGACGATTCATCCAGCCAATTGAGGGAACCAGTTAGAATGAAGTTGTTTAGAGAGGAATCTTCATACCAGGTATGGGGAGAAGGGACAATATGAGTATGTAGACTTGGGGGTAGCGTAAGATGAAGAGTTCCCATGACCCTTTATGTTTGATAACATGACTAGATGTATATGTTGCACAGATAAGGAAAGAACGCTGCCCAAAGCCAGAAAAGCATATCTGCTATACTAAGATGTCAACAAGGAACCTTCAATGTTCTTTAAAGCATTTATTATCAAGTCAGAACAACTATTTCCTGAAGAACAAAGCTGAAGACTCTCAAATGCATCTCAACGGATCTTTGTGATCAAGTATAAATAGAAGTCGAAGACTGAACAACAAGTGATGTGATACAGTGATAAACAACCAGGGAAAGTACTCATCAGTGAAAAGCTATATTACTCAAAGAACAGTATTCATCTTATCAAATTAATAGCTGAAAGCTTTGATCACTCACCAAAGTTCCAAGTTCATATTCACTCTCTGTAGTGTTTAAAGATTGGTTGATTTGATTTGTAACTTTGAAGCTGTGCTTCAAAACTCTCTGAGCCTGAAGATGCTTGTTTCAAGAATACTTGTTGAGCTTGAAGAGGCTAGGTGTGCAAACAATACTTGTGGTTGAGCCTGGAGAAGCTAGGTGTGCAAATAATACTCGTCTGTAACCTTGATCAATTATAGTGCTAAAACTTGGTGAAGCCAAGGACTGGATGTAGCCCAAAGTTTGTGGGTGAATCAGGATAAATCTCTGAGTATACTCATTCCCTATCCTTTACTTTATTATTCAGTTTATTTAACTATTTCATTTAACTAACTCGGGTGTGTTATATAGTTGTTGATCAGTGCGTTGTGAAATTAGTATGTTCTAAGAGCTACTTTCATTCATTGAGTTTGTTTTGTTCTTCTTAAACTCTGATTTTCGAAAACACTATTCAACCCCCCTTCTAGTGTTGTTTTGTACCATTTCAAACTTTGTCCCCAAAGCATTATGTAACTACCTCCAAAATCTAGATGTAAACCTAGGATCTCGGTCAGAGACAATGCTCGACGGTACATCGTGCAACCTAACAACTTCCTTGATAATGGATCTGGGTCAACCTCTCTAAACTATAACTCTCACTATAGGTAAGAAGTGAGCACACTTCATCAACCTATCGATGTTAACCCAAATCGTATCATGCCTCTTAGGAGTTCGTGGTAATCCAACCACAAAATCCATAGTTATACTATCCCATTTCCATTCTGGGATATCCAACGACATCAATAACCCTGTTGGCTTCTGATACTGTATCTTAGCCTTCTGACACACCAAGCAAACTTCCTTCTTCATCCCAGCCACCAAACATCCTCTTCAAATCCTAGTACATCTTTGTATCTCCGAGGTGAAAACTCAACTTACTCTTATGTGTCTCTTCCAAGATTATCTTCCTAAGCTCTAAGTCTTTCAGCACATATATCCTATCTCTGAACCTCAGCACTCCATCTGCATCTCTATAGAACTCTAACACTTTACCTTCATTTATACCTCTAATCACCTCCTGGAGGTACTGATCCTGAACTTGTTTATCCTTAAGCCCTCTCAAAAACTCACTACTGATAGTGACTATACCCAAACAAAGTCTATCCTCAACCAACTCCATACCAAGGTTCAAATCTCTGCACTGCTCGATCAACTCCATTTCCTTTACCATCATTGCGGACACATGTAAATTTTCCTACTTAATGCATCCGCTACAACATTCGCCTTCCCTGGATGGTATCGTAGATCAAACTCATAATCCTTAATAAACTTCATCCATCTCCGCTGCCTCATATTCAATTCCTTCTGATCAATCAGGTACTTCAAGCTCTTATGATCACTGTAAACATTAAACTTAGCTCCATATAGATAGTGTAGTCATATCTTCAATGCGAACAATATGGCTGCTAACTCCAGATCATGGGTCGGATAGGTCCTCTCATGAACTCTCAACTGTCGGGAAGCATACACCACAACTCTTCCCTCTTGCATCAGAACACAACCCAAACCTTGGTATGACACATCACAATATACGTCAAACTGTCCAAAAGGATCTGGCAAAGTCAGCACTGGTGATGTGGTCAACCTATTCTTCAACTCTTGGAAAGTCTTCTCACATTCATCCGTCCAAACAAAAGATGTACCTTTCCTCCTCAACTGCATCATAGGCAACACAATCTTCGAGAAACCCTCTATAAACCTCCTGTAGTATCCAGCTAGTCCAAGAAAACTCCTCACCTCACTCACCGACTTAGGTTGCTCCCACTTAAGTACTGCCTCAACTTTAGCTGGATCTACTGATATTCCTTCCTTGCTGATCACATGTCCTTAAAACTGAGCTTCCTCAATCCAAAATTCACACTTGGAAAGCTTAGCATATAACTGATGATCCTTCAACACCTACAACACTATCCTTAGATGTTCCTCATGCTCTTCCCATGAATGGGAATAGATAAGGATATCATCTATAAACACGACCACAAACTTGTCGAGGAATGGTCTAAAGATCCTGTTCATATAATCCATAAATACTACTGGAGCATTAGTCGAGCAGAAAAGGCATAACTAAGTACTCGTAGTGCCCGTACCTCGTCCTGAAAGCTGCCTTGGGTACATCCTCCTTCTTCACCCTAATCTGATGGTATCCAGACCTCATATCGATCTTAGAAAACACTGAAGCTCCCTTCAACTGATCCATCAAATCATTTATCCTAGGCAATAGATACTTATTCTTGATCGTCACCTTGTTCAACTGCCTGTAATCCGTGCACAACCTAGCACTTCCATCATTCTTCTTCACGAACAACATCGGTGATCCCCACGGCGAAACACTCGGTCTGATAAACTCTTTCTTCAACATATCATCTAATTGCTTCTTCAACTCAGCTAATTCTACAGGTGACATCCGATAAGGTGCTATCGAGATAGGTCCTGCCCCCGGTATGAAATCAATGGTAAATTCCACCTTCTTCTCTGGTGGTAAACCCGGAACATCAGGAGGGAAAACCTCAGGAAACTCTCTCACAATAGGCATAGAATCTATACTTAGAGTCTCCTTAGCTTCCACTGAGAAAAGCATCACGTACTGCCGAGAATCATCACTCCTCATAGATACTCCTTCATTGGCAGATACTACGCTAGAAGGCTTAAGAAAGGATAAGGTCTTTCTAAAACAATCCAACACCATATGGTTAGCTAAAAGCCAACCCATGCCAAGAATCAAGTCTATCTGCTGCATAGGTAAACAGACAAGGTCTACAAGAAATGTCATATTCTCAACAACTATAGGACACTGTAAACGGATAGACACAGTAATCAAAGAATCACAAGTAGGGGTAGACACAGTAAGAGTATAAGGTGATACAGCTACATGTAACCGCAAATGATCCACACACTCGTGCGATATAAATGAATGTGTAGCACCTGAGTGGAACAACACGGACGAGAGTATACAAGATATCAAACACATACCTTGTATAAGATCCGCATAGAGAGGATCCAACTCCCCTCACGGTAAACACTCTCCCAATGACCCGAGGTCTAGTCATCTGGCGTCCTAATGCTGGAATCCCTCTCCCAGCTCCACATCTGCCTGTACCTGCTCCTCTACCACCAACTGCTGGCTGTTGCATACTCCTCTGTTTACAATCCCGCGCAAAATGACCTAGTTTACCACAGATGTAACACCCAGGTCTCTTTGCAATCTCTCAGATAATGTGGTCCCCAACATCGGTAACAAATCGGGCTCTCTCACATCGACCCACTTCTCCTACCGGTGCTGTAGTAACTGGTGCTGGTGCAGATGTCTGAACAGCTGCACAGGTCTAGTATATGGTCCCTACCTCCACTGGGAACCACTACCTCCTCTTCTTTGAATACCTGATCTGATAAGACCTCCACTCCTCTGGTGCTTCTGCTCGGCATCTCTCCTCTGGTCAATGCTCTCAATGGCACTACACCTCTCCACCAACTCTGGGAAACTATGAATGTACAACGACACCACTGCTCTCTGTAACTCATGTCGTTGACCCTCCTCGAATCGTCTGCATACCCAATCCTCATCAGTAGACCTCTGATAAAACTATGAAAACTGTAGCAGGACCTCAAACCGTGCTGCATAATCTCCAACTGACACACCACCCTGCCTCAAGCTCATAAACTCCCTCTCCTTCTCGCGTCGAACCAACCGTGGGAAGTACTTCTCAAGGAAGCACTCTGTTAACAAATCCCAGTTGATAATCCTGCCCTCGGCCTCCAACAGTCTCATCTTGCCTCTCCACCAAGCCTTGGCTTCTCCGGTCAACATAAAATCAGTATGCATCACCTTCCGATCCTCCCTACAGTGCATAGTATCAAAGATCTTCTCTAACTCCTGTATCCACCACTCTGCTCTCTCTGGATCATAGTCCCCGCTGAACTATGGTGACTTTTCAGGAAAGTAACCATCCTTGCATCCTTAGCCTCCGCAGCTCTCCTCTGGTTCTGTTGCTCCTGCTGCTATCTCGTCATCTGCATCATCTGAGCATTCTGTTGTGTCTGTTGTAACATAGCATTAGCAAGCTCACGTATAGTCTGGACGGTCTCATATGACTCTTATCCACCACCTGCACCTCCTCCGGTATGAGAAGCCTCTCTGTTGCCATCACCGGCAACTCTATCTGTGGCTCTACCACCTCCTCGTCCATCTCGTCCTCTACCCCGAGCCATGATCCTGTAAAATAAATCATTAGCTCACATTTGTATGACATATAATACTACATAAAGTAGGTTGATATGATCAAGGATTGATCACTAAACATTTGAGGATCTTTCTTTGAACTAATTGCTTTAAATTCAAGATCAAACACAAACAAGAACAATTGAATGAAACTTGAATCTCAAGTGAGAATCAAGAGAAACAAAAAGCAGTAGAAGAGCATAATTGTGTTTGAATTGAAATAGCAAGAAAAAGAATTAAAGTGCAGAAAATTAAAGTACAAGAATTAAAGAACATAAAGTAGAAAATGGAAGTGGTAGAGAAGAAGTCGCTACAATCAATGCTTCATGGAGTGGAAGATTGAATTGATAAGCCAAATGAGGATTCACGACTTTAATAAGGATATTCAAGATAAGAATCAAAGGTTCAATTCAAGAACCAAGAAGAGGAGAACTCTCAACTCTCTCTAGAAATCTCAAGTGTGAGAAAACTCAAATGTATTCAAACTTGAAAAATGATTTACATGGAGTCTATTTATAGGCTCATCCTACTTAAGGTGCAAGCTAGACTAACTTGAAGTGCCAGCTACTCTAACTTAAGATGTAAGCTAGTCTTACTTGAGGTGTAAGCTACTCTAAGTCCTAATGGGCTTTGAACACTCTTAAGCCCAATTACAAGCCTAACTAAATCAAAACCCGTACTGAATTTCGTGCTAAACTTGTAACCCAATTTAAATCATGATAGACGCTGAATCAGATCTTGTGTTAACATTAAAATTTGTAGATAATCTTCTGAGATTTCCAACGCATCCAAGATCACTTCAATTGGACATCTACAACTCAAGAAACAGGCAAAATTGTGAAGTAGCATTGATTTGGATTTGCTTCAAAGTTGACTTGCTAGGATCACATCATTCCCTCATTCTTGAAGAAAATTTGCCCTGAATTTTAATCCTACATTAAAGAGAAGATGTTTAGGTTTATTCTGTTATAAATATCCTAAAAAAAAGTTTTGGGAAGGAAAGTCCCTTATTTGGGAATGTAACTCCCTTATTATCGTTGTAATTTTCAACCATCCTCCCGGTTCAAAAACCACCCTTTTGAAAACAAGTTTTGTGAACAACCCTTTAAAATATTTTCCACAAGGTGTAATCCCCTCAAGGTTGTTTGGTATTGGTTGTCCACTATTGAGAGAAACATGTGGAAAGATATTGAATTTGTGCTGTAGTTCTCTCAAAGAATGGGAACCTTGATGGATGTGCATTAGTTTCAATGTTTTTATTTTCAAAGTAGATTTAATGCACATAGGTAAAGTAGAAGTATTAGTAGGCAAGAAAACATCGGTGGAAGGTTTAGAGTTAGGAAATGTGGCCTTTGATCCACTTTTACCAACAACTTCAAGTTGTTTTGATAAGTCACCCTCCTTCTTGAAGAAGTTTTTTCTCTTCACTTGGGCTTCAACCTTCATTGCATGGTGTAGGTCTCTAGTGTAGCTTGAAGGCACATATCTTTTTCTCAAAACCCTCTTCATTTCTCGCCAAGTACTAATTGCTTCCTCATCATACCTTCTTCTCTCTTTACACAATTGATCCCACCAAATTAAAGCATAATCATGAAATCCTAGACTAGCTACCTTTACTTTCTTTTCTTCACTATAGTATTAGCAAGAGAATATGTGCTCCAATTTGATCTCCCATTCCAAGTAAACGTCGGGATAACTTTTCCCATGGAAGCTAGGGATCTTCACCTTCACATTATGCAACTTGTCATCCTTCTCATTCCTTCTTCCTCTATGTTCATGTCTATGTCTCCATCTATCAAATCTAGGTCTATGCTCATTGTCTTCCAAATTTGAGGAGTTTCTATGTGAGTTGTCATGCCTTGATCCCTTTTTGTGCTCAAGTACTTCTAATCTTTCAAACACTCGTTCTATGTTCCTTGTCATTCTATCCAACTTCCTATGCAAGTTCCTTGTTCTTGGTGATGATGGAGGAGAATCTTCATTGTCTTCTTCATATTGTGAAGTCATGATGCACTTACAATTTGAGAAATTACAATACAAATTCCAGCAAATTGAAAGTTACACAAATCAAATGAAGATTGCACCAATAAGAACAATTACACCACCAAAAATAAAAAAAGAATTAAGTACAATCCAACAAGGAACAAATACACTTAAAGTACAAGTGAAAGAAAAGATTACAAGTCAAAAATGAATATAACAAGGACCTCACCACTCACTCAAAGATTGTCACTCGTATATATCACTCGATGTAGACTTTTACAAGATGATTTTCTCTCTTGTCTCTTTCCACTCAAGAGTTTCCTCTTCAAGGGATCTACAAATTGAAACAAGATTCTCAATAATCAGTCTCCATTAAACAAATGAAAAATCAACCAATAGGAAATCAATTCAAAGAGGTCAAGAATTTTGAAAACAACTAATACAAAACTAATGGAGTTTATAAAACAAGCAAGAAAAGGTTCAAGAAGAATTGCACACTCAAATTGATGTGAAGACGACAAGTTGAAAGAGTTCAACAAAGTGTAATTGAAATTTAATCAAAGTGTTGGTGAACAAGTAATGATCAATGTGAAATATGCTACACCAATTTGTGAAGGATCTATACAAATACAAGCATGTGAAATAGTGGCAAGTCTTTTACCTTTTACTGGAATTTCCAGATTTTGCACTTTTGCCCCAAAACTTTGTTTATTTACAATTTTGGCCCACTTTTTTCTTTTTACACCAGTTTTTTTTAACTACAGTCACTTGACTTTTACTAATTACAATTTCATAGCAATTACACTTAATTTTCGAATTTACAAAAAGATCCTTCAATCATGAACAAATTTGAACATAATTGGTGTAATACTTGGAAATATGAACAATTCAAGTAGTCTAGAATAATTTCCAAGTGAAGGAGCACAAATCAAGTAATTAGAGACCTAGATCTTTCGTTCAAGTGGATGATAAACACATCATTTCCACAATTTGAATTTCATGAAGATCTATTAGGTTCTAAAAATTTGAAATCATTGAAGCACTTTTGATTAAAATTTGAATCAATCTAACTATTGTGAATTCAAATTTGAATTTGAATTTTGCAATTGTTCAAATTCACAAAGTAAGGAAAATAGATCTATGCCTAAATTTTCAAGAAGCAACCAAAATCACATGTGATGGAAGAGCACATGCAAGAAAAGGAGCCTAAAATTTGAAAGTGAAAATGTGGAGGGAAAAAATTTTCACAAAAAATTCAAGCAAGATCAATTCAATCTCATTTCAAATTCTAGATCCATGACCACAATTGGATTCAAATTAATTTTCAACGTCCAATTCTTGTGGTAAATGGCGCCACTAGCATGTGAAATTTTCAACATGAATTTGGCTCCAACTCAAAGATCATCTTATAATTTGAAAAAAAAAATTGATCAAAAATTCAAAACAATTGAAGGTCAAAGATCTAGATCTAGATACCGCATGATGTGATCAAGGATTGATCACTAAACATTTAGGATCTTTCTTTGAACTAATTGCTTTAAATTCAAGATCAAACACAAACAAGAACAATTGAATGAAACTTGAATCTCAAGTGAGAATCAAGAGAAACAAAAAGGAGTGGAAGAGCACAATTGTATTTGAATTGAAATAACAAGAACAAGAATTAAAGTGTAGAAAATTAAAGTGCAAGAATTAAAGAACACAAAGTAGAAAATGGAAGAGGTAGAGAAGAAGAAGTCGCTACAATCAATGCTTCATGGAGTGGAAGATTGAATTGATAAGCCAAAGGAGGATTCACAACTTGAATAAGGATATTCAAGATAAGAATCAAAGGTTCAATTCAAGAACCAAGAAGAGGAGAACTCTCAACTCTCTCTAGAAACCTCAAGTGTGAGAAAACTCAAATGTATTCAAACTTGAAAAATGATTTACATAAATCCTATTTACAGGCTCATCCTACTTAAGGTGTAAGATAGACTAACTTGAAGTGAAAGCTACTCTAACTTAAGATGAAAGCTAGTCTTAATTGATGTGTAAGCTACTCTAAGTCCTAATGGGCTTGGAACACTCTTAAGCCCAATTACAAGCCTAACTAAATCAAAACCCATACAGAATTTCGTGCTAAACTTGTAGCCCAATTTAAGTCATTATAGACGCCAAATCAGGTCTTGAGTCAAAAATAATATTTGTAGATAATCTTCTAAGATTTCCAAATCATCCAAGATCACTTCAATCGGAAATCTACAACTCAAGAAACAGTCAAAATTGTGAAGTAGGTTTGATTTGGATTTGCTTCAAAGTTGACTTGCCCCCATTGGCCCATTAAGGTTATGCTTCCTAGGATCACATCACAGGTATATAAATATTATATGCCATATAAATGTTAATTGTCACGTCCGGACTCACTACCCAACTTCTAAGCATAGTCGATATCTGATGTGGATCCAACTAAAATGGCCAGTACACCCTAACCTCACAGTCTCAACAGAATCAAACTGCTATGATACTACCAAATGCGACAACCTGACGTCCCATTAAAGAAAAACCTAATTAACCAAATCTTAATCGCGATATATTAATGTTAAGCATGTGTATAAAGTAAAAGTGAAGGAATTAAAATGCAAAATATAAGCAAAATATAAAAGACATAAATATAACACAACACATCATATATATATATACACACACACACACACACACATACATAAGCATAAAGGTACATGATATTGAATAGGGTAACCCATCTGTAGGGCCCCAATAGTACAAACTGTCATAAAAGAAAATACATAAAAGATCTAAAAGAAAAGGACTCAACCCCACTACTGTCTCCACATCCCCAGTCCCTCTCAAAAGTACAACAAAAATGGACTCATCCTAATAACCTATGTACATAGCACGCATTGGCCTTTACTAACCCTAGCGCGGACGACTAGAGCTACTCTGACTCTCCCCATGTGCACGTCTGTACATCTGCTACTGTGGTCTCACGGATGGTCCAAATGTTGTTGCTCCACTACTACCAGACATACTCCCTCGACGAGGATGCTGGAATCGTCGCAGATAATAAGAGCTATGATGAACATGATCTCTGGAAATCATCGATGCTGGAACCATTAACTCTACATCAGGTGCTGCTCAAGGATATGGCCGTGGCATGGACAGAGGATAAACAAAGACTAGAAAAGGGAAGGTCTGACCGAAACGGAAAGTCCCTGCAAACCCAAAATGAGGACCATCTCCATGCCTCACATACGCGGATACTGGATCCGTATATAAAACAAAACGGGTAACTTGGTCCACAAGTCACCGTCGATCATCATGGAACTCTAGCTCAAGCATTCCCATTAGTGGGAACTCTGAAGGCCCTATTATCCATGAATGGTCTAGGTATGGCATCTTGCTCAACTGGACCTGCTTCCCAATACAACAATAAAACATACACAGAAAGATATAAGGAGATAAGAAACTATCTATAATCATGAGCGAAAAAGGATGCATAGTATATATATAATAATAGCACATAAACATGCATCATTCATAAGCACATATAATTATAATCATCCTCGAGACATGTCATTATCCTCTACCATTCGCACTCATGCAACCGATCCTGATGCTGACGTGGCCACCACACAATCCTATCATGCATCCCTCCTCTAATTAGGGATATTAGTCAGTCGTCCAAGCAGCTTGTCCATAAATACTGGTGCACACCCCCATTCCCGTTAGGGTGCTCATTCAAAGAATGGCACTATTCCACCATTCCCGATAGGGAATAGCTGTACAATATAAAAGTATCCTCATTCCAGTTAGGATACGAGATGGATCGGCAAGGACTACAAGTGTATCATGGTAGTTTCCCCCATTCCTGTTAGGGAACTGACCCGTGACATCCGGTATCCGTAATCAGATACTTTGACCTCGTGTGTTCCACCCACACAACTGTGAACAACACCATGCATCTATATGAGTCTAGCCGACTCGTATCAGGTAATAACCTAGTGTCCCAACATTCCATCCTCATCTTATATCATGTCTCAAGTCACGTCACATAAACTCATCATGAATAAAATGTTATTAATTAGGTTAGGCACAACTAAGTCTCATGTCGTACGCTTCCCAACATGCATCTCTCCAAAACATCATATATCAATTCTTAGAAGCTAACTAAGCACATAATGACAAATATCATATGTTATCACAGAGCATGATATCAATAATAAAATAATAATAAAATATTCATGGGTCACAAATAAGCATCCCAAGCATGTTAACACAAACAACACATAGAAAGCAGCTCAATAGGCAAAATCATGCAACCTCAAATGTCGCAAAATTAACCTAACGACAATAAACCTACAGCCCCCAAATCATCATTGGTACCACTAAATAGTCGCCAATGTGATATTGACATTGTCGATTACTCGCTCACTTGTGGGATTTAGGTCGCCTTACACCATTATCGTAAAATATACTACTTAGCTATTTCCAACAATAGGTGGCTTCTTTCTCCCACCTTAGATAAGTGCAGCTAGCTCCAGAACAACAAAATGAACACTCCCCGCAACTCCTCAATTCTGCCACGCACCATTAAGGGGTCTCCAGACCTCCGAAAATTC
This sequence comes from Sophora flavescens, assembly GCA_030762895.1. Taxonomy (NCBI): domain Eukaryota; kingdom Viridiplantae; phylum Streptophyta; class Magnoliopsida; order Fabales; family Fabaceae; genus Sophora; species Sophora flavescens. The sequence continues at coordinate 175,977,437 of CM061063.1, read as the reverse complement.
ACTTGAATACATCAATATGAAGCACACGTCACAGGTTGTGAATGAATGCATTCCCCAAGCATGACTTGGATATTTAAAGTACAGAGTTTTAAAAATGACAAAGGACAACAAGTCAAACATATCAAGTTTTGAAGACTTAGATCTACAAAGGGTAGTTCTTAATGGTTTATATTTTTATTAGTACCTTTGTAAGATCATATAAGATATTTGAATGAGACGCTCATAAAATGAAACTAAAATCAACATAGGTTAACATAATCAAGTTGCATTCAAGCATTCATCATGTTGAAATGTTTTAAATCTTTACTTAATGCATGAATATATAATACTTAATCATTAGATGAGTTTCATGTTGAAAATCTAAGTTTCAATGAATAGATTTACAAATAAGATGATTGAAACCTTAGTGTAAATATGTTGTGAATATATTCAATGCCTTTTACTCTTTGTGAATAGATTCATGAATGGATTCAAGATGTTTCAATCTCTGTGAATAGATTCATGAAGTATCAGTCTCTGTGAATAGATTCAAGCTGATTCAGTCTTTTGTGAATCGATCCAAGGCTTCTGTGAATTGATTCACAGCTGCCAGATCTGGTTTTTAACGTAACAAACATCCCAAATAAATAGATCTATTCATCTCTCTTGTTCACGATCGTTAGCTATCATTTCACAAACTCAAAATAACACGAAATCTCACAAGAACCTTGCGTCTCATTCTCTCAATCTTTCATTGTGATCATTAGAGCTTCAAGTTGTAATTTCTCACTTTCTAGAGTGATTCAAACCTCTTCTACTCTCTTGTTTTTGACGTTCTTGGTTTGGAAGAGGTGAGGGATCTTCTTCTGGGTTGGATTCAGGGTGTGGAATCCCTGGTTGTGTGTAGGTTGCTGAGTGGGGTATCTTTGGTGTAAAATTTCTTGAACGTTGTACTCAAGATCCTGATTAGTGAAGGAACTCTCATACCGGTGGGTGTGAGACTGGACGTAGATCACAATAAATTGTGATTGAACCATTAAAAATATCGGTTTGCAATTTTCCTTAACCCTTCTCTCTTTAATTTCAATTTGCATTACATATTAGGGTTTAATTGATAAAGAATTGAATTGCATTTATTATAATCTTCTTTAATCTTCAATTCATTTACCCTTACGTCATCTAAAGATTCACCACGCGTTCTTGTTAAATATGTTATACCTTCATACAACAAAAGTTTTTAAAAATTTTGAGAAAATCTTTTGAATCCTATTCCCCCCCCCCCCCCCCCCTCCCTAGGATTCCAACGCTTGTTAGAGGCCACTTGGGCTAACAAGTGGTACCAGAGCTTGAACTCTTTAGGACAAGCTTAATTGGCTTTAAAGAGGATCCATGGCCTCTAATGGTTTTTATCAAACGGATGGGTCATACAATAAGGCCCCGGTTTTTAATGGTGAAGGTTATTCGTATTGGAAAGAACATATGAGAATCTTTATATGTTCCCATGATCTAGATGTATGGAATACCATAGAAAATGGTCCTTATGTTCCCACACATCTAGTAATGGAAAGGAAACATCAAAACCTAGAGATAGTTGAACCGATGATGAGAAAAAGAGAGTACAACTAGATTGGAGAGGTAAAAATATCATATCTGCTGCTATAGGACAAGATGAATTCTTTAGAGTGTGTAATTGTAGATCCGCACAAGAAATGTGGAATAATCTGCAAGTTACCCATGAGGGTACTAGTGAAGTGAAGCGAGCTCGGGTTAACACCTTGACCCATGAATATGAGCTTTTTCGTATGATTCTAGGAGAATCAATACAAGATATGCAAAAACGCTTCACGCACATAGTTAATCATCTAGCAACATTAGGAAAAACTTTTCCAAATGATGACTTAGTTAACAAAGTTTTGAGATGTTTAAGCAGGAATTGGCAGTCGAAGGTTACGGCTATTGCAAATGATGAGGAAGGAGACAAAAAGAAGAAGAGCTTAACCCTAATCTCCTCATCTTCAAAAGCAAGGAAAGAAGAAAGTGATAAAAATGATGAATCGGAAGACTCGGATTCAAGCGATGATGACCTTAGCCTCTTTGTGAAAAAGTTTAGTAAATTCTTCAAGAAAAGAAGTGGAGGTAGAAGGCCATTCAACCGGAATATGATGAACTTCAAAAGGGAGAATGACACTTCAACAATAAATTGCTATTGATGTGGAAAGAAAGGGCACATGAAAATGGAATGTCCTCAATTGCAAAAGAAAGGGGACAAATATGAGAAGAGGACTAAAAAGGATAAGAAGGGTAAAAAGGCATACATAGCTTGGGACGATAACGACCTCAACTCATCTGATAGCTCCGATGATGATGAAGTTGCCAACCTATGTCTAATGGCAAGCCACCATGAGGAAGATGAGGTAACCGATGATGAATTTGAATCCTTTTCTTTCGATGATGATTTAAAAAATGCCTATGATGAACTTCATGAAGAATCTATAAGACTCATTAAACAAAACTCTTATTTTAAGAAAATCATTTATGACTTAAAAGAACAACTCTCTTTGTGCAAAAAGGATTCTGAAAAAGTCACAAATGAATATGCGTTCTTAAAGATTGATCGTGAGCAATCTTCATTAAATGTATGTTGCAAAAATAATGCATGTAAACCATTTAGTTGTGGAGATTATGCTAGATTGAGAAAACAAATTCATAATATGAAAAACATTCTAGCCAAATTCACAATGGGTAAAGAAAACTTGAATATGTTACTTGGAAGTCAAAAGCGTACGCTTAGCAAAGCCGGTTTGGGGTATGATCCCTTTTCACAAAGAAAGATTTTAAAATATTGCTTTGCTAATCCAAGCAAAACAAGTACCCCTTTACTACATGCTATTATTGTTGCAAAAAGGGACATACGGCAACTACTTGTAACATTAGAAATGATAAGTTTCAAAGTGATAGAAAAAATTGGGTTCCAAAAGGATTGGTGCCCAAAACTAACATTCAAGGACCCAAACAAATTTGGGTACCTAAATATTATCATTGATTGCATTATAGGTGTGCTTGAAGCCCACTAGAAAAGATTGGTATCTTGATAGTAGATGCTCCAAACATATGACCTGTGACAAGACAAAATTCATAAGTCTAACCCCTAGAAATGGAGGTCATGTCACCTATGGAGATAACAACAAAGGAAATATTCTCGGAGTTAGTAATGTTGGTAACTCTTCCTCTACTATCATTGAAAATGTATTGTTTGTAGAAGGCTTGAAGCATAATTTGCTTAGCATTAGTCAATTATGTGACAAAGGTTATAGAATTCTTTTCAACTCAAATTGTTGTATAATTGAAAATGAAAGTGATAAGCAAATTAAGTTCATTGGTCATAGAGTAGGAAATATCTACATGATTAACCTAGAAAATATACCCTCAAATGGTGATCAATGCTTATTAACAAAAGATGAGGATGCATGGTTATGGCATAGGAGAATTGCTCATATACATATGGAGCACTTAAATAAACTTATCTCCAAGGACCTAGTAATTGGCCTACCAAAAATAAAATTTCAAAAAGACAAGTTATGTGATGCTTGTCAAAAGGGAAAACAAGTCAAGGCCTATTTTAAAGAAAAAAATGTAGTTTCAACAAATAGGCCTTTGCAACTATTGCACATGGAATTGTTTGGACCTTCTAGAACTATGAGTCTTGGTGGTAGTTACTATGCCCCGGTAATAGTAGATGGCTTCTCTAGATATACATGGACCATGTTCATTCCTCACAAGAACAAAGCCTTTCATGTTTTCATCAAGCATGCCAAGCGTATTCAAAATGAAAAAGATTTAAAATTGCATCCATAAGAAGTGATCACGGAGGTGAGTTTGAGAACCATCTTTTTGAGAGCTATTGTGAAGAAAATGGAATTAACCATAATTTTTCAGCTCCTAGAACTCCACAACAAAATGGAGTAGTTGAAAGAAAGAATCGATCTCTAGAGGAGTTAGCAAGAACTATGATTAATGAAACAAACCTACCTAAGTACTTTTGGGTGGATGCGGTTAATACCGCTTGTTATGTTTTAAATAGGGTCTTGATAAGACCAATTTTGAAAAAGACCCCCTATGGATTGTACAAGGGTAGAAAACCAAATATTTCACATCTTAGAGTTTTTGGATGCAAATTCTTTATTTTAAATAATGGCAAAGTAAATTTAGGCAAGTTTGATGCAAAGGCGGATGAAGGTATATTTGTAGGTTATTCATCTTTTAGTAAAGCTTTTCGTGTTTACAATAAGAGAACTATGACTATTGAAGATTCAATACATATTGCATTTGATGAATCTAACCCCAAATTGCTGGGAAAGGATATTTTCTTTGATAATGTTGTAGATATGTCACAAAAGTCCAATAAGGAAGTCAACAAAGAAAAGATGGATGAAATAAATGAAGATGAAACTCCTCCAAAAGAATAAGAATTTGAGCATGTAGACCTACCCCATGAGTGGAGAACATTGAATGATCATCCTATCGACCAAGTGATAGGAGACATATCAAAAGGGGTAACTACTAGGTCGAATCTTAGAAATATATGCAATTATTCAGCATTTGTCTCTCAAATCGAACCCAAAACCATTAGTGATGCAATTATTGATGAAAATTGGTTAATGTGCATGATGAATTAAACCAATTTGAAAGAAATAATGTTTAGGAGCTTGTGCCTAGACCAAGAAATCATCAAGTAATTGGCATTAAGTGGGTTTTTAGAAATAAACTTGATGAAACCGGAATTATAACTAGAAATAAAGCTAGACTTCTAGCAAAGGGTTATAATCAAGAAGAGGGTATTGATTATGATGAGACATATGCCCCAGTAGCTAGATTAGAAGCTATTAGATTACTTCTTGCATTTGCATGTATCATGGATTTTAAACTATACCAAATGGATGTGAAAAGCTCTTTCTTAAATGGTTTCTTACAAGAATAAGTATATGTAGATCAACCCCCCGGTTTTGAAAATTTTGAATTTCCCAACCATGTTTTTAAATTGAAAAAGGCTCTTTATGGGCTTATAAAAGGGGAATGGTTGATACTACACTTTTCATAAAGAATAAAGTAAATGATATATTGCTTGTTCAAATATATGTGGATGATATTATCTTTGGTTCAACTAATGAGTTTATGTGTAAAGAGTTCTCAAAGTTGATGCAGAGTGAATTTGAGATGTCCTTAATGGGAGAGCTAAATTACTTCCTTGGACTTCAAATAAAGCAACCAATGAATGGCATCTTCATAAATCAAGCTAAATATTGCAAGGAGCTCATCAAGAAGTTTGGAATGGAGAAGGCCAAAGAAATTAGCACACCAATAGGTATCGGCTGTTATTTGGACAAAGATGAAGGTGATAAGCCTATTGACCCTTCAAAATATAGATGTATTATAGGTTCTTTACTATACTTGACAGCTAGTAGGCCCGATATAATGTTTAACGTGTGTATGTGTGCTAGATTTCAAAGCAATCCCAAGGAATCACATTTCATTGCTATTAAACGCATATTAAGATATCTAAAAGGAACACCTAATATGGGTCTATGGTATCCTAACGGTGGAATTTCTAGTTTAGTTGGATACTCAGATTCTGACTTTGCAGGATGCAAGTTGGATGGAAAGAGTACTAGCGGTACTTGCCATATCTTTGGGAATTATTTAATTTCTTGGAATAGTAAAAAGCAAGTTAATGTGGCTTTGTCAATAGCTGAAGCTGAGTATATAGCTGCAGGTAGTTGTTGTGCACAAATTTTATGGATGAAACAACAACTCCTTGACTATGGCTTAAAACTTAACAAAATTCCTATAAGATGTGACAATACTAGTGCCATAAGCTTAACCAAAAATCCCATCCAACATTCAAGAACAAAGCATATAGATATTCGACATCATTTTCTAAGAGACCATGTTGAGAAAGTACTAACAAAGTATATAGCTGCAGGTAGTTGTTGTGCACAAATTTTATGGATGAACCAACAACTCCTTGACTATGGCTTAAAACTTAACAAAATTCCTATAAGATGTGACAATACTAGTGCCATAAGCTTAACCAAAAATCCCATCCAACATTCAAGAACAAAGCATATAGATATTCGACATCATTTTCTAAGAGACCATGTTGAGAAAGGAGACTGTGTTTTTGAGTTTGTTGAAACAACAAATCAATTAGCGGATAGTTTTACAAAACCTTTACCTGAATAAAGCTTTTTCCGCATAAGAAGTGAATTAGGCATACTTGATATATCATGTATAGATTGAATATGTATGTGATTACTTAAATCTATATGTACTAACAAAGTTATGCAGATAAAATGCATCACCTATGCAAAAAGTACCAAAATTGCTCAAGGTATGGCCTATATTCTTTCTAAAATAGAACTTTGACAACTCAATATGTGATTTTGATGATTTGATTGTATTTGATGCTTAGCTTGTTGCAAACATGTGTAAAATGTGTATTCAAACTTGCTCCATGCATTAGAATAGGCAATTCAAACATTTATCAAAAAATCATATGTGAAAGTGAGCTAATAAGGCATAAATGATAGCAAACAAGTTCCGTTTCTGGTGTTTTTCTGCATTTTGGTCTCTGTGAATCGATTCACATGCTGTTTGAATCGATTCACAGCATGAATTTTTCAAATGCACGGATTTCACCCTCTGTGAATCGATTCACACTCATATTTGAATCGATTCATAGTGTGAAAAATCACCAAACATGTGAATTTTGTCACTTAAACAGTTGCACTCTGAGATAGATTCTCTCTTCCGCACTTTGGAGAGTCGCTTTGATCCACCATCCCGCGACACCCTTTGATTTTATCGTATCATGCATTTTCTAGTTTCCCTATGCTAGTTTATTTCTTATGGTTGTATGATGGATTCCATTTTGGATATGTTGTGTACTAGCTTATCTCACCTATATGTTTTGTTATCGTGTATGGACTTCCTTGTTTATTATGTTTGTTGCACTGCTATGCTATCTTTGGATATTTTTATGCAATGAACACATTCCTATCATATTTGATATTTTCGATAATGCCAAAAGGGGGAGAAAGGTTCCCATTTGTATTTTCAGGTTATACTCCCACCTTTTATCAAAACAAGGATGCTTATATTCAGGGGGAGCTTGCAAAAAGATAATACAAAGTATTCATGGGTTTGTCATCATCAAAAAGGGGAAGAATGTGAATGAACGCATTCCCCAAGTATGACTTGGATATTTAAAGTACAATGTTTTGAAGATGACAAAGGACAACATGTCAAACATATCAAGTTTTGAAGACTTAGATCTACAAAGGGTAGTTCTTAATGGTTTATATTTTTATTAGTACCTTTGTAAGATCATATAAGATGTTTGAATGAGACGCTCATAAAATGAAACTAAAATCAACATAGGTTAACATAATCAAGTTCCATTCATGCATTCATTATGTTGAAATGTTTTAAATCTTTAATTAATACATGAATATACAATACTTGATCATTAGATGAGTTTCATGTTGAAAATCTAAGTTTAAATGAATAGATTTACAAATAAGATGATTGAAACCTTAGTGTAAATATGATGTGAATAGATTCACTGATTGGTGTGAATAGATTCAATGCATTTTACTCTCTGTGAATAGATTCAAGAATGGATTCAAGATGTTTCAGTCTCTGTGAATAGATTCACGAAGTATCAGTCTCTATGAATAGATTCATGAATAGATTCAAGCTGATTCAGCCTTCTGTGAATTGATTCAAGGCTTTTGTGAATTGATTCACAGCTGTCAGATCTGGTTTTTAACGTAACAAACATCCCAAATAAATAGATCTATTCATCTCTCTTGTTCACGATCGTTAGCTATCATTTCACAAACTCAAAATAACACGAAATCTCACAAGATTCTTGCATCTCATTCTCTCAATCTTTCATTGTGATCATTAGTGCTTCAAGTTGTAATTTCTCACTTTCTAGAGTGATTCAAACCTCTTCTACTCTCTTGTTTTTGACGTTCTTGGTTTTGAAGAAGTGAGGGATCTTCTTCTGGGTTGGATTCAGGGTGTGGAATCCCTGGTTGTGTGTAGGTTGCAGAGTGGGGTATTGATGAGCCTCTGTTTGACTGGTTTTATAACTAGTAAAGACCTTGGCTTTGTGCTAATTTTATATCATTTTCACCCAAATTAGACTTTATTGTCCTTAAGTAGTATTTTGAGTCTGTAAATTGTTTTTAAGTTAATTTAGTTGATTTAGAGTTAAATAAAATACTTATTATATTTTCTTATTTTCAGGTTAATAAAAGGAATAAATCTAGAGTCTTTCGCCCCGCGAGAAGTCTGTTCGCCCCGCGAACCAGAAGGTGACTGTTCCTGAAAATTGCAAAACTTTCTGTATCGCCCCGCGAAGAATGACTCGCCTCGCGAGTACCTGGAAGTTAGATAGCATCACGGTTTACCCGTGTTGAAGGCCACGGGCGTTACAGTTGGGAATTTGAAGAGTTCGCCTCGCGAAGATATTCTCGCCTCGCGAGAAGACCAAGAGTTGCAGACCTTTCATGTTATTCGCCTCGCGAGCAGTTCTTCGCCTCGCGAGGATTTGGATTCCAGAAACGTGTATATAAGTAGTCATAGTTAGGCAGAACTGAGGAGTCTTAGTCAGAGTTAGCCAGTTTTGGCTAGTCTTTGGAAGACAGTAGTAGTAGTTTTCAGTAGTTTATTTCTTTTCTTTTGTGTTTTACTTTTGTAATGGAGAATTAGTCTCCTAGATTAATCTACTGTGATTGGTTTCTGTTATGACTTGAGGTTTCTTGTATTTCCTGTTTCAATTGCTTTTCTCTTTTCAATGCAATGCTTTATATTTCTGTTTGCTTAATTCAGGAGTATATTGTGTTGTGTTGGTTTATCTCGGTGATATCATGTTCCAATAATTAATCGCGTTTGCTTAATTCGCGTGTGTTCGTTTCGTGTTCGCTTAGTTCACGAAGTGCTTAACCCCGTTTGCTTAATTCGGGAATAGGGACATATATCTGTAGTAGTGGTTCCGCTTGTGAATTATTGCTACAACCGGGAAGGGATTAGAATCTGCTTAGGGCTAGGAATTTGCATGAACCGATGATAGTTGGGAAACCAAAAGCAGTAGGTTAATCGCTTTAGTTTATTTGGTAATCTGTTTTACTGCTCTGTTTTCTTGCTTTGTTTTCTGTTTTGCTTCTTTAATTTAGTTTCCAATCTCAAAACCCCCAAAACTAACTTTTGATTTTCTGTTAATAATAACAACGCCTAAGAGTCCTTGAGAGACGATACCCGAGTTGTCGCTCTAAACTACATTATTTGTAAACGCTCATTCTTTACGGGAATTTAAAATAAAATCAATTCCTATTTTATAAACTTTCCAATGGATTTTTAATTATAAATCAAAATAATTCCTATATTTCCTAAAATTTATAATAAAAGTAAGATTTTTTTGGTTTTCCAGGGTATTATACGCCGCAACTACGGAGACTAATCCCTCGAGCCGGTAGGACCACGATGGCGGCAAAGCTCTCCCTCAAAAGTTTTAATGCAGCTGCGTTCCTAGGGCCATTGGTTGAACTCGAGACATCTGGTTAAGCTGGAAGTTATCAATGTCATCTCATCCAAGCACTCTTGGGTAATAAAAGTAAGATTTAAAATATTTTTTGAATAAATTTATATATTAAGAATATTATAAAAAAATTAAGATCAGTTTTGTTCAAGTAACTTACTTTTTTGTCCCATTCAAAAAAAAAAAAAACTTACTATTTGGTCTTTATATAGAAGATGTAAATAGGAAAATTGATAAGGACAAAATTTTTGAACAAATAATTAAAACTGAAACCAAATACAATCCGCTCAAGTCAAATCTATAGTAAGTTGTTTTTTAAATTTATACACTTTAAATGTAAATATTTCAAATCCTAGTTATTTCTTATTTTATAAACTTACCAAAGAAAATATATATTTTATTCAAAATAATTCCGAAAATTGCATTATAATGATAAGAATATTTTGGTTTAAGTAATTTTCTCTATAGTCTTTATATTGAATATGTAAACGAGTTTTTTTTTTTAAAGTAAGGTGATCCTATGTAAAGTTGACTAATAAAGAATACTTTTGAATATATATAATTAAAACTTAAATCAAATTAAAACACATAAAAAATATAAATGAGATCCAGCTCAAATCTGACAAAAGTTAAGTGATTTCTTAATATACATAATTAAATTTAATCAATTCTTATTTTATAAACTTTCCAAAGAATATTTTAATTCTAAATGAAAATAATTCCAACTTTTTTATGTTGGAAGACACATTAGTACGTGGATTCTATTAAAATTAAATTATAATAACTTGTTATTTACCTCGAAAGTTAAGAAAATTTTTTCCTTTTGATTTTATTTATGAAGTTAAATGATATGATATATATTAATGTTCTTATTTTGGATTAAATATATTTTTTAGAAAGATATTTTTCATTTATTATTATTTATTTTGAATTGAAGCTATGAAGTTTTTATTTTTTGGTTTTTGTGGTTGTGATGATGAAAAGATTACATTTGCTTTGCTACAAAAATAAGTGATAGCCCAACACAAAAGAAGTTGTACTTTGTTTTATTTTTAAAATAGAGGACATAAAAAGACCCAAGAAATAGCACAATTTTTTCAAAATTTGTGAACTCACTAAACCAAAAACTCTTCCGACCTTCCTTTAATTTTTTTGGTTTGCTACCCATTCTAAGTAGTCCTTGGGGCCGAGTGAGCCATCGAAGTATCCCACGGTTTAGATCCTTTGGACCCGCTATGGGACTAATCTCCGAGTCGGCAGTGCGGTTAGTAAAGTCTGGCCAAGGGTTGTTGCATACCCAAAGATCGAACTTGGGCAGAGCCCGAACGATTCGTCCTTAAGTAGCAATGCGTTAACCACTTGCACTCAACCACTTAGTTCGACCTTCCTTTAATTTGTTGATGATAATATCGTCCTTTTATTAATTTGTGACACATGATATTAACCTTCCCCTATGCTATTTGTTTTTCTTTCTTTTATGAATTTAATTGGTATGTATTGTTAGTATAAAAAAAAAACTTTACATTATCAATCAATCATAAATTGTCGCATTATTAAAAATATTTGACTTTTAGCCTAATAATTAAAATTCACTCATATCATAATTTATGATTGGTTGACTGGTACAAAATATTTTATACTAACGATTTATCAAAATTACACTCTTCTTTTATAAGATTCTCCAAATAAGCTAATTTAATCTTCGGTTCATCTCCCTTTTCCTCAACCTAAACATATATTAAGTTGGTCCACATCTATATAAAGCGTAAGTTTGCGGGGATATCTCAAGCAAATTATCAATTCTTCACTTGCAAAAAAACAATTATGTTATTGAAAATGGCCGACGACGGAGACGAAGACGGTGATTCATATTCTTATAAAAATGATCATCATACAAATCAAATCAATGAAGCACCAAAGGTATACCATCAATACTAAATTCTCATTTAGATTTATAAAAACCTTTTATTTTCTGCTTGTAAATATGCATATATTTTTTATATAGCATGGGATCAATTTTTCAAATTTGATTTTATTCCAACACAAAAGATTTAAATGTATAATTATAATATATTTTTGACTTGTACCGTAAAAAAATAAAAAATCTATTTTCATATGTTTTTGTTGATTCATATAGAGTTAGATATATTCAATAAAAATATATTTTCTGAGGTCATTTTTTCTAAGTAATTGTTAATGATGCAAGATGGAAAGGGAACACCCAGATAGTATAGTTATGCCCTTTAGTTATTTAATAGATCAGTTAACCAATTAGTTAGTTGGTTAGTTAGCTTTTCTGGTTTTCTGTTAGTTAGTTGGTAGTCTTTCTGGTAGTTATGCAGCCTTGTATATATTGGCCATTCCTGTACAATTGTAAAGATCAATGAGAAAAGAGAAATCAGTTTTCTCGCATACACCTCTTCTTCCTCAACTCACTCTCTCTCTTTCTTGCATAACACGTTTCTGTTTTTCAGTTCTCTCTACATTGCCATGGCCATGTCTTTCTACATGGTATCAGAGCTCCTCTAGGGGGAGCTCTGCTGCGCCCTGATCATTCATTCTCAGCTCACAAAGTGCTGAGCAGATAAACACTTCTCCTTTTCTTCCATTGGTTTCCATTTCTTGATCCCTCTTTTGTGCTCACTATTTTGAGCAAGATCCTTCTATCTCAATCACGGTTTCGAAGTTTCTGGTTGGTCGATCAGTTCTTTAATCTTGATCCTTTTGAAGATTCCTCGATTTGGTGTTTTCTTGCAATGGCGAACACAATCATGGATCCTTCAAACCCCTATTTTCTACATCAGAATGAGAACACAGGCGTTTTTCTTGTTTCTACAAAGCTTCATGAAAACGGAAGCAACTATTCCACATGGTCTCGATCTATGACCATTGCACTCAAATCAAATAATAAGTTGGTTTTCGTTGATGGATCAATAGTGAAACCAGATGCAGATAGTTTGATGTTCAAACCCTAGGACAGATGCAACACTATGGTCCTTTCTTGGTTGCATAGCTCGATTGATGATTCGATATTGGACACCATTCTATGGATGGACACATGCCTTGAGGTTTGGAACACTCTGAAGAAAAGGTACTGCCAAGGTGATATATTTCGCATTTCTGATTTACAAGAAGAAATTTTCATGTGTAGACAAGGAGATAGGTCCATTACTTCTTATTTTACCAATCTCAAAGGTCTATGGCAAGAATTTCACAATTACAGACCCATTCCATCATGCCTCTGTGTAGTAAAATGCACTTGCACCCTTATCCCTACACTTCAGTCATATATGGACACAGATCATGTCATTAGATTTCTAAAGGGACTTAATGAGCAATATGCTGCAATAAGATCACAGATAATGCTCATGAAGCCACTTCCTGATGCTGATGAGGTATTCTCCATGTTGATTCAACAAGAAAGACAGATGAATGGCAGCAATCATGATGAGGTTAAGGTTCTTGCCATCACTAACTTCCCTGACCATGATCAAATGGGAAGAGGCAGAGGAAGAAGAGGTAAATTGCACTCTAATGGAGGAAGGAACACCAAAATGTGAACCTACTATCACAAATCCGGACACACAGTGGATACATGCTACAAAAAGCATGGCTATCCACCTAACTATTTCAAGAACAATGGTACTGTTGCTGTTAATAACTACACTATCAAAGAGGACATAGCTTCTGATGATGATGATGGCAGAAGCATGACTTCTCATTCTTCTCATAGGGAAAGGAATGAGGGCTCAAGTCTGACCTTGACTCCTGACCAACATAAAGCATTGATGACACTATTGCTTCAAAATTCTGAATCACAATTTCATGCTACCAATCAGATAACATCTCATCTTAACCATACTTCCATTCACAAACCTTCAGGTACAATCTGTGCCTTATCAAATTTCTCAAAACCAAAATGTTGGATCTTGGATACAGGAGCAACAGATCATGTGTGCTACTGTTTATTCGAATTCCAAACCTTTAAAAGAATAAGACCAATTCCAGTCAGCTTACCTGATGGAAGCAGAATTGTGTCCAGTATATCAGGAACTGTCATGTTCTCTAATGACTTGTACATTTCTGATGTGTTGTATATTCCAAAATTTAGTTTCAACCTTGTCTCTGTTTCAAAATTGACAGCTTCTTTACCTTGCACACTTACCTTTTCTCATGACACTTGTCAGATAAGGGACATCAATACTTTGAGGATGATTGGTGCAGCTAAACTCAAGCATGGACTCTATGCAATGTCACCTCCTTCAAATATATTGATGCATCCACCTACTGCTACTGAAGTTGTTCGTAGTGTCAATCTATCCACAACCAATCTTTGGCACAAACGACTTGGACACCCCTCTCAAGAGAAACTGCTCATTATGAAGAAATCACACTCCTCCTTAGATACTGTAAAGACAGACAGACACTGTGAAGTTTGTCATTATGCAAAACAGAAAATTTTACCCTTTTGTAATAGCCACAGTCAATCTTCCATACCCTTTGAAATAATACATGTAGATATTTGGGGTCCAATATCTGTTCCATCCATGTTTGGACACAGATATTTCTTAACCATTGTGGATGACTTTAGTAGACACACTTGGTTATTTCTAATGAAAACAAAATCTGAAACTTCTTCTCTCATTCAATCTTTCAATTCTATTATTGAAACTCAGTTTGATTCTAAGCTCAAATGCATCAGGTCTGGCAATAGAAAGGAATTCCTTCTCCATGATTTTTACAAATCTAAAGGAATCTTGCATCAAACAACTTGTGTAGAGACTCAGCAACAGAATGGGGTTGTGGAGAGGAAACACCAACACATCTTAGTCATTGCTAGAGCTCTCATGTTTGAAGCCTCTTTACCTAAATGTTTTTGGAACTTTGCAGTGACACATGCAGTGCATTTGATAAATAGGCAACCATCATCATCCATTACAAATCATTCTCCCTATTTCAAACTTCATAATCAACTCCCTGATGTTGATAATCTAAGGATCTTCGGTTGTCTATGTTATGCAAGCACACTGGTGTCACAGAGAAAGAAGTTAGACCCTAGAGCCCGAAAATGCATATTTTTAGGCTTCAAAACTGGGACAAAGGGGTATGTACTCTTTGATCTCAAAAATAGAGAAACTTTTATCTCAAGGAATGTGATCTTTCATGAAAGTATATTCCCCTATGCCAAATTGAATGTGGACACTGCATCCACTGATCCCGTTTTTCCATTGTACCAAAACGCTTCTTTCTTTGACTCCCCACCAAATTGTCCTAATATGACTCCAGCCACCACTTCTGCAGCACCAACACCTATCATTGTCCCTGTCATTCAAAATGACTCACAGAACCTTGAGCCAGCACAACAGGCACAAGACAGCCTTGACAATCCTATTACAAATCCAAATCCCGTGCCAACACCAAATCTTGTTCCTATAAGACAGTCAAGCAGAACCAAAAGGATGCCAACATATTTGCAGGAGTATCATTGTGCATTGACCAATTCCACAGCTGTACAATCAGAATCAAAGGTTAGATATCCCATCTCAAGCTATCTTTCATACCATAAACTATCACCATCTCACAAACACACTGCCTTAGCCATAACTATTGCCATAGAACCTAACACATATGTAGAGGTTGTGATCCATGAATTTTGGCAAAAGGCCATCAATGATGAACTGTTGGCACTAGAAAAGAATCAGACCTGGGTCCTCACTCCTCTTCCCGAAGGAAAACACACAATTGGGTGCAAATGGGTGTTCAAGGTGAAACATAAAGCTGATGGATCAATAGAAAGACACAAGGCAAGGCTTGTAGCAAAGGGATACAACCAGACTGAGGGGATAGATTACATGGAAACATTCAGTCCAGTGGCTAAAATGACTACCATCCGGGTTCTGATGAGTTTGGTTGCAGCACACAATTGGCATATGCATCAATTGGATGTTAACACTGCATTCTTACATGGAGACCTACACGAGGAGGTCTATATGAAACCTCCACTAGGGCTGCATACACCCAGTCATGACCTTGTCTTCAAGTTGCAAAAGTCTTTGTATGGTCTTAAGCAGGCTAGTCGACAGTGGAATGCTAAACTCCCTGAGGTCCTACTAGCTTCGGGCTACCAGCAGTCTAGATCAGACTACTCCTTATTCACAAAGTCTTATCAAGATCAATTCACAGCCATACTGGTATATGTAGACGACTTGGTTACTTGATCGCGCTGACATCAAAGAGATCAACAAGATGAAACAGCTGCTAGATGCTAGATTTAGCATCAAAGATCTTGGGCCACTGAAATATTTCTTGGGATTGGAGATAGCAAGATCCAAGAAGGGTATCAATTTATGCCAAAGAAAGTATGCTCTTGACTTGTTGCAAGACACTGGGATGTTGGGAGCAAAACCATCTTCCACACCTATGGACAGCAAGGCAAAGTTACATAAAAGCTCTGGTGAATCTCTCACAGATCCAACTCCTTATAGGAGACTCATCGGCAGGCTCTTGTATTTAACTCACACAAGACCTGACATTTATTTCGCAGTAAGCAACCTTAGCCAATTCTTGGAAGCACCAACGAACACACACCATCAGGCTGCACTTAGAGTGATCAGATACATAAAAGGGTCTCCGGGACAGGGCCTTTTCTTTCCAGCAGACTCCGACCTACAGCTCAAGGGATTCAGTGACTCAGATTGGGGGAGCTGTCCAGACACACGTAGGTCTATCTCTGGTTTCTGTTTCTTCATGGGAACCTCACTCATCTCATGGAAGAGCAAAAAGTAAAGCACTGTGTCGAGGTCCTCCTCAGAGGTAGAGTACCAAGCCTTAGCCCAAGCATCATGTGAAGATCAATGGCTCATAAGCCTGCTACAGGATTTTGGCATCTCACAAACCAGGCCAGCCATCATCTATTGTGACAACAGATCTGCCCTCCACATCGCAGCAAATCCAGTGTTTCATGAAAGAACGAAACACATAGAGATAGATTGTCACCTAGTAAGGGACAAAGTTCAAAGTGGAGTTCTGCATTTGCTCCCTATATCTACTCACTCTCAAGTAGCGGACATCTTGACCAAGCCCCTAGCTCGAGGGCCTTTCCAACAGCTACATTCCAAGCTAGGAATGATCAACATATACATTCCAGCTTGCGAGGGGGTGTTAATGATGCAAGATGGAAAGGGAACACCCAGATAGTATAGTTATGCCCTTTAGTTATTTAATAGATCAGTTAACCAATTAGTTAGTTAGTTAGTTAGCTTTTCTGGTTTTCTGTTAGTTAGTTGGTAGTCTTTCTGGTAGTTATGCAGCCTTGTATATATTGGCCATTCCTGTACAGTTGTAAAGATCAATGAGAAAAGAGAAACCAGTTTTCTCGCATACACCTCTTCTTCCTCAACTCACACTCTCTCTTTCTTGCATAACACGTTTCTGTTTTTCAGTTCTCTCTACATTGCCATGGTCATGTCTTTCTACAGTAATGGAATAAGCTTATTGTTTTGAAAAAAAAATTGTTTGTTTAGATCTGATCCCAACTTTATCGTCTAAGCTAACATCAAATGATTTAACGTTAACCCCATGTGCTTAATGAGTATGTGACCTTTAGATATACACATGGTCAATAATCAAATTCTTACAACATCTACCATTTTTTTTAATAATAATAATAATATTAATAAATGTATACATAATGTATTTATTTACTCTTAATTTTCTCCCCCTTTTTTTGTTTTACTTTCCAGGTTTTGTTGATAACCCGGTCCCAAAATATGTGACCCGTTTCTCTAGTTTCCAAAGCCATCTTCTATAGGAACATAGATTGGGTGTCTCATTGAATCGTAATCAGCAAAGACCTCATTAATTTGAAAATATGTTCAGTTGAGTGGAAAATGCCCTCCCATTGCAGTTTGACATGATATCAAAAGGGTTTGAGGTACTGTTTGAGTGTCTTCTTCCTCCTGAACTGAGAATTGCTATTGGTTGATTCACATGATGCTCATCTGGAAGTACATAAACTAAGCGCTCAGTCTTTGTCCTTTTTTCTTCTATAATTTTTGGTACCGGAATATTTACAGCATTTGCAGGTAATTAACACAAATAAATCTATTGATATGTTCATGTCATTCTCATAATCTTCCAAAGAATAATTATATGTTTTTGACAGGTGTTCTTGACTGAGATTGATTGTTAGAAACTCCTCGGACGCGTCATCCTTGTAAAACTAATCATCATTATTTATTTCAAATCCATCCAATTCTGCACTTTCATGTTCTGGTGATGCTGGCATCTCAATAACAATAGGCTTTCATTCATAACTTTCTGCAAAAAAAAAAAACCTTTCCAAAGGTTATCAGCTGATAATGCAATTGATACAATGTTAGCTTATCAAGAGTGCATAATCATTGTCATTGTTCATTATTGACACGGGATCAAAGTTAGAGGCAATTTTGTTTGAGCGCAGCCCCTTTTGTGCATGGAAAATCTACTCTCTTTGTAATTGATATCAAAGTTTCTCC
This sequence comes from Sophora flavescens, assembly GCA_030762895.1. NCBI lineage: Eukaryota > Viridiplantae > Streptophyta > Magnoliopsida > Fabales > Fabaceae > Sophora > Sophora flavescens. The sequence goes on along the minus strand of CM061063.1, from coordinate 175,959,338 downwards.
TATTTCAGAACAATAAGTTGTCTTTTAGCTCAACTTGCAGTAGTTATTGTGTCTGCATTTACGGTAATATATCCAAAGGCTGTATGAATAATACAATGGGTTATCTTACCATCCTCAAATCCTTCTCTGTATCTGGTCATCTAAGGAAAGCTCCAAAGATTAAAGAGTCTGCTGGTTTCCTCCATTATGTAACTAGATCAAATGTAACTCAGATGGTGCAGCTCATGGTTCTCCTGGTATGACTGCTTGTGGGGGTATATTTAGAGATAAATCGAATCTTTGTTATTGGTTGTTTTGCTGTGAGCATTGGGATTATCTCCTCTTTGATTGCCGAGTTAAATGGTGCTATGTATGATATTGAAATTGCTTTCAAAAAGGGCTTAAAAAACCTTTGGCTAGAGTGTGACTCAATGTTGGTGATTCATTCTTTCAAATCTCTTGAAGTGGTTCCTTGGCATTTACAAAACCGCTGGAAAAATCGCATTGCTCTGTCAAAAGAATTGAATTTTGTAGTTTCTCATATTTATAGAGAGGGCAACCACTGTGCTGACAAACTTGCCTCCTTTGGAATTCGAAACTCACGTTTGTCTGGTGGGATAGCCTTCCTAGTTTCATTAGAAGTGATTTTAGTCGTAATAGGCTTGGTTTGCCTAATCATAGATTTTGTTATCGTTGATTTTTTTCACATGGGCTTTGGTTTATGTCCCCCCATGTCTTTGTATTTTTATTCTTTTCAATTATTAATAAATTAGTAGTGTGCTGCAAATGATTGATGTGGTTGGTGGTGCCAACCTAGTTGGGATGACCTTCCTCATTGTGATGTTTTAGCATTCTACTTCATTTAAAATTGGTACTTCAATTTTTGTTTTGTTTTCTTTTCTCTTTGTAATCCTTTAATGACATTCATGCTTTTTTTTTCTTCCCATTTTTCCTTGTCATTATAGCATTGTGCTCCACCGATAGTGTAATTCTAACATTTTGTTTGACCTCTTATGGTAGATATATCCGTTCTACTTCCCCTTTAATAATCTTCTATGGTTTCTTAGTTTTCTCTCTTAAATATTTTATTTGATGATGTTGTTTATCAAATTACTCACTTGCAGTTGGCATCAATAATGTTTCAAAATTTCAGGCCTTAAATATATAAAATCTCTTCAAAGTTCGAAAGATGTAAAGGTTCCATCTAGGGCTGATGGATGTCAATGCAAAAGAAGTTGTACAAGGACAAGGGCTTGTTCTTGTATTAACCTTAATAACGACTCGACTGCATATGATCCTCGAAATGGTGGCAGGTGATATTTTAGTTTTGTGTTTTATTTTTTTCTATATTGTATAGTACAATCTTATTGCCATAAAATAAAGAGACAATCAACACCTACCTCGAATAAATAACTATACATAATATGACCAAGTTCTCTTATTTTTAGGCTTTTGTACCTCAAAGTTGAATCTTTAAAATCTAAATTTTCTTTTCCTTTCTCTCTTGCATAATTCATTATTTGGGGCCAGAATTTAGTAATCTCTATTTTTACCAAGTCATATGTTTTTATTTCTGTATTTTTACCAAGTCATATGTTTTTCTTTCTTGACATGTGTTATGTTGGTGATGACTTTCAATGCTGAGGATGAGACAACAGAAGAATCACAAGATTATAATGATGAGCATACCAAGGATGAGGATGAGCTATCAAGAGAAAGAAGAACACTTTTTAGATTTCTTTGGGATTTGGCCCGACTGTGTTAGAGATTCCCATGCATACGCATGCTTTCAACTTTTCCTCAAGTCAAGATGATTCGAAGCTTTCTTTATCCCTCTCCTTTCAGTCAAGCCTCAATTACATCAAGCCTTTAGAGAGGATTAAGTTATTGTGTCGGTATGGAAGTGAGCTGATCTTGAGCGAAGGATGACGACTGATTCCATTGCCCTCTCTACTCAATGAATTGAATATAGTTCTGTAAAGCAGTATAAGCACTTACCTGATCTAAGGAGAGAGGGGGAATGTGAAATCAAGGCTATTCCGGGGCGTCATGCATCTGTAGGCTTATCATCCATGAAGTAAGCATAAGCGGGAAAAGGCTAAAAGGATGCCACCTAAAACTGAAATCGGGCTTGAAGCTCTCACCTTACTAATGAGCAGACAACTGATGGTTTTGGTCATGAGTACCACCAAAATGCACCAACGAAGATGAATATTTCATATTTTAGAGTGTGCATATGTATTTTGGGTGTTCTCCTATAGTGCGACCCGACGGCTTATGTGCGACCTGTGGCCCATGTAACATCCGTGTTTTTAAGACCTTGTTTATATGCTTAAGATGTATGTTATGTGTGTGGATGCTTGTGTATATGCGATCGTTTAGCTTCAAATCAGAACGACATCTATCGTTGAGCATGCCTGTGTCTGGCGCTTGAGCGCTAGCATGCTTGAGCGTGGCCTATTGGGCGCTCAGGCATGGCGAGGTCAAATAGACAGATGTGATTGGACTTTCCACATGGCGTGCACCGATTGAACACGTGGGCGGTGGGAGCGGTGACCTGATCCAGAAGGAACCACAATGCTCAAATGTTGGAGAACTGGCGCTCGAACACTGGGGCGCTCGAACGTGGCAGTCCCCACGCTCGAGCGTTGGAAGAGGGACTTGGAAAAACAAATAGGCATAGGGTGAAAAACATTGCAGCGAGAGATGAGACCAAAAAGAAAGAGTGTGAGCCATAGAAGTGTTTGAACTTCCGACTTCGATTATGGCCAATCCGTTCATCCAATCGAGAAACTGGATAAATCAGTGTACTTGTAGCAATGTCTGCTTCCTAACCATATATCTCTTTTCTAGCTTAGGCTAAGGTAAGCCTATGTCCTTTATGCCGATATGTCGTCGGTGGCGGTATTATAGTTTTCTCTTTACACGGTTATCGGTTTCAAGTTCTGCTTTTAAATTAGGGTTACCTGTGTTAGCCCAAGTGGCCTCTAACAAGCGTTGGAATCCTAGAGGGGGGTGAATAGGATTCAAAAGATTTTCACAAACTTTTCAAAAACTTATGTTGTATGAAGGTATAACATATTTAATAAGAGTGTGTGGTGAATCTTTAGATGACGTAAGGGTAAATGAATTGAAGATTAAAGAAGATTATAACAAATGCAATTCAATTCTTTTATTAATTAAACCCTAATATGTAATGAAAATTGAAATTAAAGAGAGAAGGGTTAAGGGAAATTGCAAACCGATATTTTTACTGGTTCAATCACAATTTCTTGTGATCTATGCCCAATCTCACACACACCGGTATGAGAGTTCCTTCACTAATCAGGATCTTGAGTACAACATTCAAGAAATTTTACACCAGAGATACCTGATGAGCCTCTGTTTGACTGGTTTTATAACTAGTAAAGACCTTGGCTTTGTGCTAATTTTATATCATTTTCACCCAAATTAGACTTTATTGTCCTTAAGTAGTATTTTGAGTCTGTAAATTGTTTTTAAGTTAATTTAGTTGATTTAGAGTTAAATAAAATACTTATTATATTTTCTTATTTTCAGGTTAATAAAAGGAATAAATCTGGAGTCTTTCGCCCCGCGAGAAGTCTGTTCGCCCCGCGAACCAGAAGGTGACTGTTCCTGAAAATTGCAAAACTTTCTGTATCGCCCCGCGAAGAATGACTCGCGTCGCGAGTACCTGGAAGTCAGAGAGCATCACGGTTTACCCGTGTTGAAGGCCACGGGCGTTACAGTTGGGAATTTGAAGAGTTCGCCTCGCGAAGATATTCTCGCCTCGCGAGAAGACCAAGAGTTGCAGACCTTTCATGTTATTCGCCTCGCGAGGATTTGGATTTGGATTCCAAACGTGTATATAAGTAGTCATAGTTAGGCGGGGGCGAGGAGTCTTAGTCGAGTTAGCCAGTTTTTGGCTAGTCTTTGGAAAACAAGAGTAGTAGTTTTCAGTAGTTTATTTCTTTTCTTTTGTGTTTTACTTTTGTAATGGAGAATTAGTCTCCTAGATTAATCTACTGTGATTGGTTTCTGTTATGACTTGAGGTTTCTTGTATTTCCTGTTTCAATTGCTTTTCTCTTTTCAATACAATGCTTTATATTTCTGTTTGCTTAATTCAGGAGTATATTGTGTTGTGTTGGTTTATCTCGGTGATATCATGTTCCTATAATTAATCGCGTTTGCTTAATTCGCGTGTGTTCGTTTCGTGTTCTCTTAGTTCACGAAGTGCTTAACCCCGTTTGCTTAATTCGGGAATAGGGACATATATCTGTAGTAGTGGTTCCGCTTGTGAATTATTGCTACAACCGGGAAGGGATTAGAATCTGCTTAGGGCTAGGAATTTGCATGAACCGATGATAGTTGGGAAACCAAAAGCAGTAGGTTAATCGCTTTAGTTTATTTGGTAATCTGTTTTACTGCTCTGTTTTCTTGCTTTGTTTTCTGTTTTGCTTCTTTAATTTAGTTTCCAATCTCAAAACCCCCAAAACTAACTTTTGATTTTCTGTTAATAATAACAACGCCTAAGAGTCCTTGAGAGACGATACCCGAGTTGTCACTCTAAACTACATTATTTGTAAACGCTCATTCTTTTTGGCGCGTGGCGACAGCGCGACCAAAAATTGTGAGCCCGCTCTTGGGCTGTGCCGGCTCGTTTTCCAAGAAATTGCTAAGTCTCCGGTTCGCCTCGTGAAGAAGTTTTAAGCCAATTTAGCTAGTCTTGCAAACCTGAAAAAGGGCGAGAGCGATCACGGCTTACCCGTGTTGAAGGTCATGGCCGTGGCGAGTTTTGAAGTTGAAGAGTCTCGCCTCCCGGGGCATCCATTCACCTTGCGAGTCCGGGAAGTCGAGAGCAGCATCACGGTTGGGGCCTGATGGCCATAACGGGCGTACGGAGGAAACTCTTCATATCCTCGCCTCGCGAGCAACACTTCGCCTCACGAGAATGCCAAAGGTTGCTGACAGTTCATGAAATTCGCCTCGCGAATATGTGCTCGCCTCGCGAGCTAGTCAATTTCAGAATTTGTATAAAAGGCTGTTCTGAACAATTTGTAAAGACTCTTGCTTCTCCATTGTTTTAGTTTTACGTTTTTCTCTGTGTAATTTCATTTGTTATGGAGAACTAAGTCCTAGGATTAGTCTACTGTTTGTGGATCCTATATACTTGAGGTTATGTAAATCCCTATTTTAATTGCTTTTCCCTCTTCAATACCATACTTTGTATTTCTGTTGGCTTAATTCAGGAGTATACTGTATTGTATTGATTTATTTCTGGTGATATCATGTTCCTATAATTAATCGCATCTGCTTAATTTGCGTGTGTACATTTCGTGTTCGCTTAGTTCACGAAGGGCTTAATCCCGTTTGCTTAATTCGGGAATAGGGACATGTATCTGTGGTAGTAGTTTCGCTTGTAAATTGCTACTACAACCGGGAGGGGATAAGAATCTGCTTAGGGCTTGGGATTACATTAACCAAGGATAGTTGGGAATTCTTGACAGTAGATTAATCGTTGTTTGATAATTGATAATCTCTTTTCAACTGCCTTGTTTTTGATTGCTCTGTTTTGTTTGTTTCTTAATTGCACTCCAATCCAAACCCCCCCAAAACTGATTTTTGTGAAAGGTAATATTCTCAGAGTCCTTGAGAGACGACATCCGAGTTGTCGCACTAGACTACAGTTTTAAACCCGCTCGTCCTTTTTGGCGCGTGCTGCGGCAACAACATGACCAAAAATTGGCGCCGTTCTTGGGGACTACGAGTTGTTATTTTTCGCAACTTGTTTTATTTTATTTTTCTTTCTTTCTTTTATTTTGTTTTGTTTTGAATTGGTCTGGCTACTAGGTCTCATTGCCCTGAACTGTGTGATTTTGACCCGGAAATTGAAAGAACATTGCACACACTCCGTAGGGAATTTCGGGCTAGCACTAGTAGTGATTCCAATTTTAAAACTGCTTTTGAAAACATGGGAGACCAAAGGACTTTGAGGCAGCTTGCTGCCCCTGATGTGAATTACAATGGTTTGTGCATTGCTTATCCTGGTGCTGACACACCTTTTGAGTTAAAATCTGGGCTAATCCATTTGTTGCCAAGATTTAATGGTCTTGCAGGTGAAGATCCACACAAGCACCTCAAGGAGTTCCAAGTTGTCTGCTCCACAACTTTGAGGCCAGAAGGAGTAACTGAGGATCATATCAAGTTGAAGGCTTTTCCATTCTCACTCCAGGGAGCTGCAAAAGATTGGCTTTTATACCTTGCGCCGAATTCCATTACCACATGGAATGACTTGAAGAAGCTCTTCCTGGAGAAATATTTTCCTGCCTCCGAGAGCATTGCAATTAGGAAAGAAATCTGTGGAATAAGGCAAGGAAATGAGTCGCTAGCTGAGTATTGGGAGAGGTTCAAGCAGTTGACATCTAGTTGCCCCCAAAGACCAAATTTACCGAACAGCTCCTCATCCAATATTTTTATGAAGGATTGCAGCCAATGGATAGGAATATTTTGGATCTTTGCTAGTGGGGAGCATTGGTTGACAAGACTCCATCTCACTGCCAAGCAACTCATTGAGAACATGTCATTAAATTCCCAGCAATTCACTACAAGAAGAAATTATGTTGAGACTAGAGGTGTACATGAGATCCGCACTTCTTCTTCCAGCCATGACCGTGATGATAGAATTGACAGGCTCACTTCCTTGGTAGAGAAATTGGCAATGGATAGGGTGCAGCCTGCGGTATTGTGTGGCATGTGCAGTTCTCCTGAGCACCCATATGAAGCTTGTCCTATTTTGCAAGGAGGATCAATTACTGAATCACCTCAAGCCTTTGCAGTCCATCCGTATAATCAGGGCAATAACCAGAACAGATACAGCATTCCAGATCTTTCAACAAATAGGTACCATCCCAGCTGGAGTAATCACCCTAATCTGCGGTATGGGAACTCATCCCAACAACCGATGGCACCTCAGAATCCTCCAGTGACCACTTCTGCACCGTCCAGGACCTTGATTGATGATATGTGCAAGCAAATAACTTCACAATTGAATGCACAAATGACTACACTTTTCCAAAGCAAATGGGACGAGTTCCAGGCACGATTCCAGGCCTCACGGCACAATTTCAGCGAGAGAACGGATGCGAGTATTCAGGCATTGCATACTCAGATTGGACGAGATGGCCACATACATAAATAACATAAAGCAAGGTCAAAGAACAACCCAGTGCCCGGCCAAGACCGGTGATCAATCCTAATGCCTCCAACCCTAATGTGAGTTCCATATCTTTGAGGTCTGGAAAAGTTGTTGAGGCCACTTCTGGAAAGAATGAAGAAACTATGAAGGCTACTCCTGAGCCTACTGTTGAGGTTACTCCTGAACCTGTGGTTGAAGTTGAAACCGAGAAGGTATATAGACCACCCATTCCATTCCCACACAGATTACAGAAAAATTTGAAGAGTGGTGGTGAAGATAAGGAGAAGGAAATTCTTGATGTTTTAAGAAAGGTAGGTGTTAATATCCCTCTGTTGGATGTGATCAAGCAAGTGCCCAAGTATGCCAAATTTCTCAAGGACTTATGCACCAACAAGAGGAAGATGAAGACTAATGAGAGGGTTGATTTGGGAAGAAATGTCTCAGCGCTTATCCAGTCTAAGCCAGAAAGAGTTGTTGCTTTCACCCAGGCACTGCCACCGAAGTGCAAGGATCTAGGCACCTTCACTATCCCATGCACTATTGGGGACAAGAAGTTTGACAACTGCATGTTGGACTTGGGAGCATCTATCAATGTCATGCCTACCTCCATCTTTAACAAACTGGATCTTGGTCCTTTGAAGTACACAGGTATCACCATTCAGTTGGCCAACAGGACCTGTGCCCGCCCCATGGGAATGGTGGAAGATGTACTAGTGCAAGTTGATGATCTGATCTTGCCAGCTGATTTCTACATCTTGGACATGGCAGGCGAGACACACTCCAGTAAATCACCAATCATCCTGGGCCGACCATTCATGAAGACAGCCAAGACTAACATTGATGTGGATGATGGGACCATGTCTATGAAGTTTGGGGATATAGTTGCAAAGTTTAACATATTTGATGCCATGAAACATCCAGTGGAAGAGCACTCTGTATTCCACATAGAGCTGATCTCTGAGACTATTGAGGACACACATGAGAACTGGTTTTCTAATTTTCCACTTAATTCTGGCTGTGATGATATTTTTTCTTGTCTTGATTGTACTAACGCTAACCATCTTGTGGTTTGTGCTGAGATTGTTGCATGTTTAGCAGGTGATAAAATTGTCAGTGCAGTGGATGAGAAACATGAAGAAGATGAAGCAGCACCGGAGGCCCTCTCTACCCCTATGGCCTTAGACTGCAAGGAATGGGATCCAGGTGACAGCTCCCGCTTACACTGCACTTGATCAGGGAGTACTCTTTTCCTTTCCCTCACTATGATCTTATAATTCTGTTGTTCATTGGGGACAATGCATGTTTTAAGTGTGGGGGAGGGAATTAGTTGTAGTTTTTCTTTTCTTTGAATAAAGTTTTCTTTTCTTTGAATAAAGCTCCTGAATAATTTGAGAAGCTCAGGAGCATTTGTGTGTTAAGTTTTAGTTGGCAAGTTTGCTAGATTTTGATTGATGTTGCACAGATTGCTTGCATGATTGATATGTGATGATTCCCCCTAGGCTGAAATTTTTTTTTGTTGTTTTTGAGAAGTGATTCCCATGTGAAATTGAAAACTGAACTTTGGGATTTTGTTATGATGGCATGATGAATGATAAGTTTGGGGTGATAGGGAGCACACACTAGGGATAGTATCTCTTTCAAACAATTTGCATGAATGTCCAGGTGAGGTTTTGAGCCTCCAACATGTTTTTAAACTGTGTGAAAATCACTTTCAAGTTGCACTTCCCTGAATTTGATTGAATCTCTTTTTGGTTTGCATGATTATATGTGTGTAGCAAATGATTTAGGCAGTTTCTTTGTAAATAGCTACTTGGCCTGAATAAACCAATTCCTAATGCATGTTCCCTAGTTAGCCCTTTTGAGCCTATTAGCCTGTTAATTCTTGATAACCTAATGTTATAAGCCCAAAAATCTGGAAAACCATGTTAACCCGATCTTAGGATTAGGAGAGCATGTAATCTTAGAATGGGTGCAAGAAACTAAAGTTTGGGGTGGCTGCAAGGTGCAATGTGTTGTTTGGGATTAGGAAAAAGAAAAATAAAATAAAATAAAAAAATAAAAAAAAATATACAAAAATGCCAAAAAGAAATAAAAAGAGCTGTAGCCACCCAGAAGTGTAAAGAAAAAATAAAGAAAGGAACTTGAGTGAATTTCAAGGTGTAAATATAGTTCATGCTCTCTTAGTTCCTAGGGTCTTCAGCCTAGTTTCCTTTGTATATCCTACCCTTAGCCAGGCCCCCTTACAACCCATAAAAGACCTTTTGATGTTGCTTGCATGTTTTCTGTGGGAACCATTTTGAGATGAAAATCAAATTTTTGGGAGGTGTACTTGAAAAGTGAAACTGAGTGCAAGTTGTTAGCCTGACATAAACTGAGTGACTGAGTGAACAAATAATGCCCTTGTGAGGAAGGCAGTTGTTTGGATTTGGTGATCTCCCTCTTGTGTGTAACTCAGATCCCCTGCTTAGACTTCTGATTGTTTTCATGATGAAATTCTCAAATGTTTAGAATAAATGAATGTGGGGATTGCTCTGTTTGAAAAGGGGGAAAGCAATGAAGAAAAATGTTTTGATGAAGTTGCTTGAATTTGTGCAATGTTGGTTGAATCTTTTAAGCTTGCCAGGTCTTGAGTCTTTTTGATTTTTGAGTCTTAGTTTGCTTGGGGACAAGCAAAGTTTAAGTTTGGGGTATTTTGATAAGCCTCTGGCTCATCTAGTTTTGTGGCTAGTATGACCAGGGTTTTGTGCAAATTATATCGTATTTTTACCCAAATTAGATTAGATTGTCCTCAAGCAAGGTTTTGAGTCTCTAGAGTAGTTTTAAGTTAATTTAGCTAGTTTTAAGTCAAAATAATACACTTATGGTTATTTCCTTACTTTCGAGTTAAGTAGAAGCTGAGAAAATAAAGAACAGAGGTCTCGCCCTGCGAAGGACACGCTCGCCACGCGACCCCGAAGCCTGACTGTTCCAAGAAATTGCTAAGTCTCTGGTTCGCCTCGCGAAGAAGGCTTCGCCCCGCGAGTCTTGCAAACCTGAAAAAGTCAGAGACGATCACGGCTTACCCGTGTTGAAGGTCATGGCCGTGGCAGTTTTGAAGTTGAAGAGTCTCGCCTCGCGAGCATCCATTCACCTCGCGAGTCTGGAAGTCAGAGAGCATCACGGTTGGGGCCTGATGGCCATAACGGGCGTACGGAGGAAACTCTTCATATCCTCGCCTCGCGAGCAACACTTCGCCTCACGAGAATGCCAAAGGTTGCTGACAGTTCATGAAATTCGCCTCGCGAATATGTGCTCGCCTCGCGAGCTAGTCAATTTCAGAATTTGTATAAAAGGCTGTTCTGAACAATTTGTAAAGACTCTTGCTTCTCCATTGTTTTAGTTTTACGTTTTTCTCTGTGTAATTTCGTTTGTTATGGAGAACTAAGTCCTAGGATTAGTCTAGTGTTTGAGGATCCTATATACTTGAGGTTATGTAAATCCCTATTTTAATTGCTTTTCCCTCTTCAATACCATACTTTGTATTTCTGTTGGCTTAATTCAGGAGTATACTGTATTGTATTGATTTATTTCTGGTGATATCATGTTCCTATAATTAATCGCATCTGCTTAATTTGTGTGTGTACATTTCGTCAACCACTGATGAGCCTCTGTTTGACTGGTTTTACAACTAGTAAAGACCTTGGCTTTGTGCTAATTTTATATCATTTTCACCCAAATTAGACTTTATTGTCCTTAAGTAGTATTTTGAGTCTGTAAATTGTTTTTAAGTTAATTTAGTTGATTTAGAGTTAAATAAAATACTTATTATATTTTCTTATTTTCAGGTTAATAAAAGGAATAAATCTGGAGTCTTTCGCCCCGCGAGAAGTCTGTTCGCCCCGCGAACCAGAAGGTGACTGTTCCTGAAAATTGCAAAACTTTCTGTATCGCCCCGCGAAGAATGACTCGCCTCGCGAGTACCTGGAAGTCAGAGAGCATCACGGTTTACCCGTGTTGAAGGCCACGGGCGTTACAGTTGGGAATTTGAAGAGTTCGCCTCGCGAAGATATTCTCGCCTCGCGAGAAGACCAAGAGTTGCAGACCTTTCATGTTATTCGCCTCGCGAGCAGTTCTTCGCCTCGCGAGGATTTGGATTCCAGAAACGTGTATATAAGTAGTCATAGTTAGGCAGAACTGAGGAGTCTTAGTCAGAGTTAGCCAGTTTTGGCTAGTCTTTGGAAGACAGTAGTAGTAGTTTTCAGTAGTTTATTTCTTTTCTTTTGTGTTTTACTTTTGTAATGGAGAATTAGTCTCCTAGATTAATCTACTGTGATTGGTTTCTGTTATGACTTGAGGTTTCTTGTATTTCCTGTTTCAATTGCTTTTCTCTTTTCAATGCAATGCTTTATATTTCTGTTTGCTTAATTCAGGAGTATATTGTGTTGTGTTGGTTTATCTCGGTGATATCATGTTCCTATAATTAATCGCGTTTGCTTAATTCGCGTGTGTTCGTTTTGTGTTCGCTTAGTTCACGAAGTGCTTAACCCCGTTTGCTTAATTCGGGAATAGGGACATATATCTGTAGTAGTGGTTCCGCTTGTGAATTATTGCTACAACCGGGAAGGGATTAGAATCTGCTTAGGACTAGGAATTTGCATGAACCGATGATAGTTGGGAAACCAAAAGCAGTAGGTTAATCGCTTTAGTTTATTTGGTAATCTGTTTTACTGCTCTGTTTTCTTGCTTTGTTTTCTGTTTTGCTTCTTTAATTTAGTTTCCAATCTCAAAACCCCCAAAACTAACTTTTGATTTTCTGTTAATAATAACAACGCCTAAGAGTCCTTGAGAGACGATACCCGAGTTGTCGCTCTAAACTACATTATTTGTAAACGCTCATTCTTTTTGGCGCGTGGCGACAGCGCGACCAAAAATTGGCGCCGTTGCCGGGGACTCTTGTTTGTTGTTATTAGCAGAAAGTTACATTTAAAAAAAAAAAAAACCTTTTGCATTCCTGAATTAGTTCTGTCTGCTTTGTCTGGATGTTTGATTGCCATGGATAATTACATGTATGGATATTTGCCTAATGTTTATTATGAACCACCACCTTGCATGTATTATCCTAATTTTAGTGATCCACCACCATACTATCCTAGCCAAGTGACCACCTCTGCACCTTCCGAACCTTCACAGAGCACCTTGGATGAGATTGCTTCAATGCTACAACAAATGGAAGAGAACAATCAACGGATGGCACAACAAGATCTTGAATTTCAACGGATGATGGAGGCGAGCAATCTTGAATTTCAACAGAAGATGGAGGCTCAATACCAGAGGGACCAAGCTGAATCTCGGAAGTTGTGGGCTCTAATTGATCAAGTTACCGCCAACTCAGCTGCAATGCTTACTCCACAGCCCCTTGAGGAACATAAGGATTCACAGATGGTTATTCCTGAAAATACTTTTGATGATAATTCTGATGATGATATTTCTGTTGATGATGAATTATGTGTTGAATCCCCTGATTCTAATAATTGTTATTGTGATGGTATCTGCTTGCTTTGTGTATACACTTTGTTATGCGAGGTTTATACTTGAAAGGAAACAAAGAAAATGAGGATCGGGGAGGATCAAGAGGACATCTGCTCCACCGTGCTTGAGGATAATGAAGAACCTGTGGAATCGGATGCATGTGTTGAGAGTGATGGGGTGGATGAACCGTGTGTGCAGAAAGTCCAGACGATCGGACCTTTACTAACTCAGTTTCTTTTACTACATGTACTAACTGTCTTGACACTAGCCCGTGTGCTGTTTGTGGCCGTTTCTTGACTCTATTTTGCAGGATGATTGTGAGAGTGATACCGATTGTTCAGCCGAAGTTCCAAATACACTAACCATTGAGCAGCTACCTCCCACTGTGGAACAACCGGTGATGGAGTTCAAGCCTCTGGAATTTGTACCATGGCCAGTCCAAGAGGTTGAGCCCCACTTTTATTGGGAAGATTTTATTGAGAAAGAGGTCATCTGTGACCCCAGAGGAAGTGAAAAGTCCGCCGCACTGGGCGAGGTTACTATGATTGTCAAGCACCCACTTCCGTATAAAGGCTGCAAGTTAGGGAAGCATGGAATGAACTACCACCCTTTGGCTACCATGTGGGACTTATGTTACAAGCAATGGGATCCCGGTGGAACCGCCCCTCAATGAGTTTTTCTTTACCTTGCTCTTTTAATTTTCTTTTTTTTTTCTTTGCTTTATTTCTGTTTTGTTTCCAATAAAGCTCCTGAATAATTTGAGAAGCTCAGGAGTTGTGTTTGTGTCTTGGTGTTGGCAAGTTTATTGGATTTTATTAATTTTTGCATAGATTGATTGCATGATAGTGTTGACTGTTTCCCCCTAGAATTTGAAATTTTTTTTTTGAAAAATGATCCCTATGTGATTGAAAACTGAACTTTGAGGTTTTGTTATGATGGCATGATTTATGATAAGTTTGGGGTGATAGGAAGCACACACTAGGGATAGAATCTCAGTTAAACAATTTGCATAAATGTCCAGGTGAGGTTTTGAGCCTCCAACATGTTTTAAACTGTGTGAAAATCACTTTTGATTACACTTTCCTGAATTTGCTTGAATCTCTTTTTGGTTTGCATGATTATGTGTTTGCTTCATATGATTTAGGCATTTTATTTGTAAATAACTACTTAGCCTAAAATAACCATTCCTAATGCATGTTCCCTAGTTAGCCCCATTGAGCCTATTAGCCTGTTAATTCTTGGTAACCTAATGTTATAAGCCCAAAAATCTGGAAAACCATGTTAACCCGATCTTAGGATTAGGAGAGCATGTAATCTTAGAATGGGTGCAAGAAACTAAGTTTGGGGTGGCTGCAAGGTGTAATGTGTTTGGGATTGAATAGAAAAATAAAAAAATGAAAAAGAAAAAAATGAAAAAAATAGAAAAAGAGAAAAAGAAGAGAAAAGTGCAAGTGGAAAAAAAAAATTCAAGAAAAAGAAATGAAAAAAAAAAGATATTGAATAAAAATGTTGTAGTCACCCAAGGCATAAATGAAAAATGAAGAAAGGAACTTGAGTGAAAATTCGGTATATAAAACCGTTTCATGCTCTCTTAGTTCCTAGGGTCTTCAGCCTAGTTTCCTTTGTATATCCTACCCTTAGCCAGGCCCCATTACAACCCATAAAAGACCTTTTGATGTTGCATGCATGTTTTCTGTGGGAATCATTTTGAGATGAAAATCAAATTTATGGGAAGTGCTCTTTAAAGTGAAAATTGAGTGAAATGTTAACCTGACACAAACTGAGCGATGAGTGAAACACAAATTTCCCTTGTGAGGAAGGCAGTTGTTTGATTTTGGGGATCTCCCTTTTGTATGTAACTTAGATCCCCTGCTTAGATTAATGATTGCTTGAATGATGAATTTCTCAATTGTGGGAATAAATGATTGCGGGGATTGCTTTGCTTGAAACGGGGAAACATTGAAGGAAAAATTGTTTTGATAAATTGCTTGAAATTTGTGCGGAAGTTGATTGAATCCTTGAGCTTGCCAGGTCTTGAGTCTTTTTAATTTTTTGAGTTTTAGTTTGCTTGGGGACAAGCAAAGTTTAAGTTTGGGGTATTTTGATGAGCCTCTGTTTGACTGGTTTTATAACTAGTAAAGACCTTGGCTTTGTGCTAATTTTATATCATTTTCACCCAAATTAGACTTTATTGTCCTTAAGTAGTATTTTGAGTCTGTAAATTGTTTTTAAGTTAATTTAGTTGATTTAGAGTTAAATAAAATACTTATTATATTTTCTTATTTTCAGGTTAATAAAAGGAATAAATCTGGAGTCTTTCGCCCCGCGAGAAGTCTGTTCGCCCCGCGAACCAGAAGGTGACTGTTCCTGAAAATTGCAAAACTTTCTGTATCGCCCCGCGAAGAATGACTCGCCTCGCGAGTACCTGGAAGTCAGAGAGCATCACGGTTTACCCGTGTTGAAGGCCACGGGCGTTACAGTTGGGAATTTGAAGAGTTCGCCTCGCGAAGATATTCTCGCCTCGCGAGAAGACCAAGAGTTGCAGACCTTTCATGTTATTCGCCTCGCGAGCAGTTCTTCGCCTCGCGAGGATTTGGATTCCAGAAACGTGTATATAAGTAGTCATAGTTAGGCAGAACTGAGGAGTCTTAGTCAGAGTTAGCCAGTTTTGGCTAGTCTTTGGAAGACAGTAGTAGTAGTTTTCAGTAGTTTATTTCTTTTCTTTTGTGTTTTACTTTTGTAATGGTGAATTAGTCTCCTAGATTAATCTACTGTGATTGGTTTCTGTTATGACTTGAGGTTTCTTGTATTTCCTGTTTCAATTGCTTTTCTCTTTTCAATGCAATGCTTTATATTTCTGTTTGCTTAATTCAGGAGTATATTGTGTTGTGTTGGTTTATCTCGGTGATATCATGTTCCTATAATTAATCGCGTTTGCTTAATTCGCGTGTGTTCGTTTCGTGTTCGCTTAGTTCACGAAGTGCTTAACCCCGTTTGCTTAATTCGGGAATAGGGACATATATCTGTAGTAGTGGTTCCGCTTGTGAATTATTGCTACAACCGGGAAGGGATTAGAATCTGCTTAGGGCTAGGAATTTGCATGAACCGATGATAGTTGGGAAACCAAAAGCAGTAGGTTAATCGCTTTAGTTTATTTGGTAATCTGTTTTACTGCTCTGTTTTCTTGCTTTGTTTTCTGTTTTGCTTCTTTAATTTAGTTTCCAATCTCAAAACCCCCAAAACTAACTTTTGATTTTCTGTTAATAATAACAACGCCTAAGAGTCCTTGAGAGACGATACCCGAGTTGTCGCTCTAAAATACATTATTTGTAAACGCTCATTCTTTTTGGCGCGTGGCGACAGCGCGACCAAAAATTGTGATAAGCCTCTGGCTCATCTAGTTTTGTGGCTAGTATGACCAGGGTTTTGTGCAAATTATATCGTATTTTTACCCAAATTAGATTAGATTGTCCTCAAGCAAGGTTTTGAGTCTCTAGAGTAGTTTTAAGTTAATTTAGCTAGTTTTAAGTCAAAATAATACACTTATGGTTATTTCCTTACTTTCAGGTTAAGTAGAAGCTGAGAAAATAAAGAACAGAGGTCTCGCCCCGCGAAGGACACGCTCACCACGCGACCCCGAAGTCTGACTGTTCCAAGAAATTGCTAAGTCTCTGGTTCGCCTCGCGAAGAAGGCTTCGCCCCGCGAGTCTTGCAAACCTGAAAAAGTCAGAGACGATCACGGCTTACCCGTGTTGAAGGTCATGGCCGTGGCAGTTTTGAAGTTGAAGAGTCTCGCCTCGCGAGTCTGGAAGTCAGAGAGCATCACGGTTGGGGCCTGATGGCCATAACGGGGGTAAGGAGGAAACTCTTCATATCCTCGCCTCGCGAGCAACACTTCGCCTCGCGAGAATGCCAAAGGTTGCTGACAGTTCATGAAATTCGCCTCGCGAATATGTGCTCGCCTCGCGAGCTAGTCAATTTCAGAATTTGTATAAAAGGCTGTTCTGAACAATTTGTAAAGACTCTTGCTTCTCCATTGTTTTAGTTTTACGTTTTTCTCTGTGTAATTTCGTTTGTTATGGAGAACTAAGTCCTAGGAGTAGTCTACTGTTTGAGGATCCTATATACTTGAGGTTATGTAAATCCCTATTTTAATTGCTTTTCCCTCTTCAATACCATACTTTGTATTTCTGTTGGCTTAATTCAGGAGTATACTGTATTGTATTGATTTATTTCTGGTGATATCATGTTCCTATAATTAATCGCACATGCTTAATTTGCGTGTGTACATTTCGTGTTCGCTTAGTTCACGAAGGGCTTAATCCCGTTTGCTTAATTCGGGAATAGGGACATGTATCTGTGGTAGTAGTTTCGCTTGTAAATTGCTACTACAACCGGGAGGGGATAAGAATCTGCTTAGGGCTTGGGATTACATTAACCAAGGATAGTTGGGAATTCTTGACAGTAGATTAATCGTTGTTTGATAATTGATAATCTCTTTTCAACTGCCTTGTTTTTGATTGCTCTGTTTTGTTTGTTTCTTAATTGCACTCCAATCCAAACCCCCCCCAAAACTGATTTTTGTGAAAGGTAATATTCTCAGAGTCCTTGAGAGACGACATCCGAGTTGTCGCACTAGACTACAGTTTTAAACCCGCTCGTCCTTTTTGGCGCGTGCGCGACAGCGCGACCAAAAATTGGCGCCGTTGCCGGGGACTCTGAGTTGTTATTTTTCGCAACTTGTTTTATTTTATTTTTCTTTCTTTCTTTTATTTTGTTTTGTTTTGAATTGGTCTGGCTACTAGGTCTCATTGCCCTGAACTGTGTGATTTTGACCCGGAAATTGAAAGAACATTGCACACACTCCGTAGGGAATTTCGGGCTAGCACTAGTAGTGATTCCAATTTTAAAACTGCTTTTGAAAACATGGGAGACCAAAGGACTTTGAGGCAGCTTGCTGCCCCTGATGTGAATTACAATGGTTTGTGCATTGCTTATCCTGGTGCTGACACACCTTTTGAGTTAAAATCTGGGCTAATCCATTTGTTGCCAAGATTTAATGGTCTTGCAGGTGAAGATCCACACAAGCACCTCAAGGAGTTCCAAGTTGTCTGCTCCACAACTTTGAGGCCGGAAGGAGTAATGCGAGGATCATATCAAGTTGAAGGCTTTTCCATTCTCACTCCAGGGAGCTGCAAAAGATTGGCTTTTATACCTTGCGCCGAATTCCATTACCACATGGAATGACTTGAAGAAGCTCTTCCTGGAGAAATATTTTCCTGCCTCCAGAGCTGCTGCAATTAGGAAAGAAATCTGTGGAATAAGGCAAGGAAATGAGTCGCTAGCTGAGTATTGGGAGAGGTTCAAGCAGTTGACATCTAGTTGCCCCCAGCACCAAATTTCTGAACAGCTCCTCATCCAATATTTTTATGAAGGATTGCAGCCAATGGATAGGAATATTTTGGATGCTGCTAGTGGGGGAGCATTGGTTGACAAGACTCCATCTGCTGCCAAGCAACTCATTGAGAACATGTCATTAAATTCCCAGCAATTCACTACAAGAAGAAATTATGTTGAGACTAGAGGTGTACATGAGATCCGCACTTCTTCTTCCAGCCATGACCGTGATGATAGAATTGACAGGCTCACTTCCTTGGTAGAGAAATTGGCAATGGATAGGGTGCAGCCTGCGGTATTGTGTGGCATGTGCAGTTCTCCTGAGCACCCATATGAAGCTTGTCCTATTTTGCAAGGAGGATCAATTACTGAATCACCTCAAGCCTTTGCAGTCCATCCGTATAATCAGGGCAATAACCGGCAATGATCTGACAAGATTCCGGATCTTTCAACAAATAGGTACCATCCCAGCTGGAGTAATCACCCTAATCTGCGGTATGGGAACTCATCCCAACAACCGATGGCACCTCGAGAATCCTCCGGTGACCACTTACGCACCGTCCAGGACCTTGATTGATGATATGTGCAAGCAAATAACTTCACAATTGAATGCACAAATGACTACACTTTTCCAAAGAAAGAAATGGGACAGTTCCAGGCACAGTTCCAGGCCTCACAGGCACAATTTCAGCAGAGAACGGATGCGAGTATTCAGGCATTGCATACTCAGATTGGACAGATGGCCACATACATAAATAACATAAAGCAAGGTCAAAGAACAACCCAGCTGCCAGCACAGCCAGTGATCAATCCTAATGCCTCCAACCCTAATGTGAGTTCCATATCTTTGAGGTCTGGAAAAGTTGTTGAGGCCACTTCTGGAAAGAATGAAGAAACTATGAAGGCTACTCCTGAGCCTACTGTTGAGGTTACTCCTGAACCTGTGGTTGAAGTTGAAACCGAGAAGGTATATAGACCACCCATTCCATTCCCACACAGATTACAGAAAAATTTGAAGAGTGGTGGTGAAGATAAGGAGAAGGAAATTCTTGATGTTTTAAGAAAGGTAGGTGTTAATATCCCTCTGTTGGATGTGATCAAGCAAGTGCCCAAGTATGCCAAATTTCTCAAGGACTTATGCACCAACAAGAGGAAGATGAAGACTAATGAGAGGGTTGATTTGGGAAGAAATGTCTCAGCGCTTATCCAGTCTAAGCCAGAAAGAGTTGTTGCTTTCACCCAGGCACTGCCACCGAAGTGCAAGGATCCAGGCACCTTCACTATCCCATGCACTATTGGGGACAAGAAGTTTGACAACTGCATGTTGGACTTGGGAGCATCTATCAATGTCATGCCTACCTCCATCTTTAACAAACTGGATCTTGGTCCTTTGAAGTACACAGGTATCACCATTCAGTTGGCCAACAGGACCTGTGCCCGCCCCATGGGAATGGTGGAAGATGTACTAGTGCAAGTTGATGATCTGATCTTCCCAGCTGATTTCTACATCTTGGACATGGCAGGCGAGACACACTCCAGTAAATCACCAATCATCCTGGGCCGACCATTCATGAAGACAGCCAAGACTAACATTGATGTGGATGATGGGACCATGTCTATGAAGTTTGGGGATATAGTTGCAAAGTTTAACATATTTGATGCCATGAAACATCCAGTGGAAGAGCACTCTGTATTCCACATAGAGCTGATCTCTGAGACTATTGAGGACACACATGAGAACTGGTTTTCTAATTTTCCACTTAATTCTGGCTGTGATGATATTTTTTCTTGTCTTGATTGTACTAACGCTAACCATATTGTGGTTTGTCTTGAGATTGTTGCATGTTTAGCGGGTGATAAAATTGTCGGTCACAATGGATGAGAAACATGAAGAAGATGAAGCAGCACCGGAGGCCCTCTCTACCCCTATGGCCTTAGACTGCAAGGAATGGGATCCAGGTGACAGCTCCCGCTTACACTGCACTTGATCAGGGAGTACTCTTTTCCTTTCCCTCACTATGATCTTATAATTCTGTTGTTCATTGGGGACAATGCATGTTTTAAGTGTGGGGGAGGGAATTAGTTGTAGTTTTTCTTTTCTTTGAATAAAGTTTTCTTTTCTTTGAATAAAGCTCCTGAATAATTTGAGAAGCTCAGGAGCATTTGTGTGTTAAGTTTTAGTTGGCAAGTTTGCTAGATTTTGATTGATGTTGCACAGATTGCTTGCATGATTGATATGTGATGATTCCCCCTAGGCTGAAAATTTTTTTTTGTTGTTTTTGAGAAGTGATTCCCATGTGAAATTGAAAACTGAACTTTGGGATTTTGTTATGATGGCATGATGAATGATAAGTTTGGGGTGATAGGGAGCACACACTAGGGATAGTATCTCTTTCAAACAATTTGCATGAATGTCCAGGTGAGGTTTTGAGCCTCCAACATGTTTTTAAACTGTGTGAAAATCACTTTCAAGTTGCACTTCACTGAATTTGATTGAATCTCTTTTTGGTTTGCATGATTATATGTGTGTAGCAAATGATTTAGGCAGTTTCTTTGTAAATAGCTACTTGGCCTGAATAAACCAATTCCTAATGCATGTTCCCTAGTTAGCCCTTTTGAGCCTATTAGCCTGTTAATTCTTGATAACCTAATGTTATAAGCCCAAAAATCTGGAAAACCATGTTAACCCAATCTTAGGATTAGGAGAGCATGTAATCTTAGAATGGGTGCAAGAAACTAAAGTTTGGGGTGGCTGCAAGGTGCAATGTGTTGTTTGGGATTAGGAAAAAGAAAAAAAAATACAAAAATGCCAAAAAGAAATAAAAAGAGCTGTAGCCACCCAGAAGTGTAAAGAAAAAATAAAGAAAGGAACTTGAGTGAATTTCAAGGTGTAAATATAGTTCATGCTCTCTTAGTTCCTAGGGTCTTCATCCTAGTTTCCTTTGTATATCCTACCCTTAGCCAGGCCCCCTTACAACCCATAAAAGACCTTTTGATGTTGCTTGCATGTTTTCTGTGGGAACCATTTTGAGATGAAAATCAAATTTTTGGGAGGTGTACTTGAAAAGTGAAACTGAGTGCAAGTTGTTAGCCTGACATAAACTGAGTGACTGAGTGAACAAATAATGCCCTTGTGAGGAAGGTAGTTGTTTGGATTTGGTGATCTCCCTCTTGTGTGTAACTCAGATCCCCTGCTTAGACTTCTGATTTTTTTCATGATGAAATTCTCAAATGTTTAGAATAAATGAATGTGGGGATTGCTCTGTTTGAAAAGGGGGAAAGCAATGAAGAAAAATGTTTTGATGAAGTTGCTTGAATTTGTGCAATGTTGGTTGAATCTTTTAAGCTTGCCAGGTCTTGAGTCTTTTTGATTTTTGAGTCTTAGTTTGCTTGGGGACAAGCAAAGTTTAAGTTTGGGGTATTTTGATAAGCCTCTGGCTCATCTAGTTTTGTGGCTAGTATGACCAGGGTTTTGTGCAAATTATATCGTATTTTTACCCAAATTAGATTAGATTGTCCTCAAGCAAGGTTTTGAGTCTCTAGAGTAGTTTTAAGTTAATTTAGCTAGTTTTAAGTCAAAATAATACACTTATGGTTATTTCCTTACTTTCAGGTTAAGTAGAAGCTGAGAAAATAAAGAACAGAGGTCTCGCCCCGCGAAGGACACGCTCGCCACGCGACCCCGAAGTCTGACTGTTCCAAGAAATTGCTAAGTCTCTGGTTCGCCTCGCGAAGAAGGCTTCGCCCCGCGAGTCTTGCAAACCTGAAAAGGTCAGAGACGATCACGGCTTACCCGTGTTGAAGGTCATGGTCGTGGCAGTTTTGAAGTTGAAGAGTCTCGCCTCGCGAGCATCCATTCGCCTCGCGAGTCTGGAAGTCAGAGAGCATCACGGTTGGGGCCTGATGGCCATAACGGGCGTAAGGAGGAAACTCTTCATATCCTCGCCTCGCGAGCAACACTTCGCCTCGCGAGAATGCCAAAGGTTGCTGACAGTTCATGAAATTCGCCTCACGAATAGGTGCTCGCCTCGCGAGCTAGTCAATTTCAGAATATGTATAAAAGGCTGTTCTGAACAATTTGTAAAGACTCTTGCTTCTCCATTGTTTTAGTTTTACGTTTTTCTCTGTGTAATTTCGTTTGTTATGGAGAACTAAGTCCTAGGATTAGTCTACTGTTTGAGGATCCTATATACTTGAGGTTATGTAAATCCCTATTTTAATTGCTTTTCCCTCTTCAATACCATACTTTGTATTTCTGTTGGCTTAATTCAGGAGTATACTGTATTGTATTGATTTATTTCTGGTGATATCATGTTCCTATAATTAATCGCATCTGCTTAATTTGCGTGTGTACATTTCGTGTTCGCTTAGTTCACGAAGGGCTTAATCCCGTTTGCTTAATTCGGGAATAGGGACATGTATCTGTGGTAGTAGTTTCGCTTGTAAATTGCTACTACAACCGGGAGGGGATAAGAATCTGCTTAGGGCTTGGGATTACATTAACCAAGGATAGTTGGGAATTCTTGACAGTAGATTAATCGTTGTTTGATAATTGATAATCTCTTTTCAACTGCCTTGTTTTTGATTGCTCTGTTTTGTTTGTTTCTTAATAGCACTCCAATCCAAACCCCCCCCCCCCCCAAAACTGATTTTTGTGAAAGGTAATATTCTCAGAGTCCTTGAGAGACGACATCCGAGTTGTCGCACTAGACTACAGTTTTAAACCCGCTCGTCCTTTTTGGCGCGTGCGCGACAACGCGATCGCCACGCGCCAAAAAGAATGAGCGTTTACAAATAATGTAGTTTAGAGCGACAACTCGGGTATCGTCTCTCAAGGACTCTTAGGCGTTGTTATTATTAACAGAAAATCAAAAGTTAGTTTTGGGGGTTTTGAGATTGGAAACTAAATTAAAGAAGCAAAACAGAAAACAAAGCAAGAAAACAGAGCAGTAAAACAGATTACCAAATAAACTAAAGCGATTAACCTACTGCTTTTGGTTTCCCAACTATCATCGGTTCATGCAAATTCCTAGCCCTAAGCAGATTCTAATCCCTTCCCGGTTGTAGCAATAATTCACAAGCGGAACCACTACTACAGATATATGTCCCTATTCCCGAATTAAGCAAACGGGGTTAAGCACTTCGTGAACTAAGCGAACACGAAACGAACACACGCGAATTAAGCAAACGCGATTAATTATAGGAACATGATATCACCGAGATAAACCAACACAACACAATATACTCCTGAATTAAGCAAACAGAAATATAAAGCATTGCATTGAAAAGAGAAAAGCAATTGAAACAGGAAATACAAGAAACCTCAAGTCATAACAGAAACCAATCACAGTAGATTAATCTAGGAGACTAATTCACCATTACAAAAGTAAAACACAAAAGAAAAGAAATAAACTACTGAAAACTACTACTACTGTCTTCCAAAGACTAGCCAAAACTGGCTAACTCTGACTAAGACTCCTCAGTTCTGCCTAACTATGACTACTTATATACACGTTTCTGGAATCCAAATCCTCGCGAGGCGAAGAACTGCTCGCGAGGCGAATAACATGAAAGGTCTGCAACTCTTGGTCTTCTCGCGAGGCGAGAATATCTTCGCGAGGCGAACTCTTCAAATTCCCAACTGTAACGCCCGTGGCCTTCAACACGGGTAAACCGTGATGCTCTCTGACTTCCAGGTACTCGCGAGGCGAGTCATTCTTCGCGGGGCGATACAGAAAGTTTTGCAATTTTCAGGAACAGTCACCTTCTGGTTCGCGGGGCGAACAGACTTCTCGCGGGGCGAAAGACTCCAGATTTATTCCTTTTATTAACCTGAAAATAAGAAAATATAATAAGTATTTTATTTAACTCTAAATCAACTAAATTAACTTAAAAACAATTTACAGACTCAAAATACTACTTAAGGACAATAAAGTCTAATTTGGGTGAAAATGATATAAAATTAGCACAAAGCCAAGGTCTTTACTAGTTATAAAACCAGTCAAACAGAGGCTCATCAAAATACCCCAAACTTAAACTTTGCTTGTCCCCAAGCAAACTAAAACTCAAAAAATTAAAAAGACTCAAGACCTGGCAAGCTCAAGGATTCAATCAACTTCCGCACAAATTTCAAGCAATTTATCAAAACAATTTTTCCTTCAATGTTTCCCCCTTTCAAGCAAAGCAATTCCCACAATCATTTATTCCAACAATTGAGAAATTCATCATTCAAGCAATCATTAATCTAAGCAGGGGATCTAAGTTACATACAAAAGGGAGATCCCCAAAATCAAACAACTGCCTTCCTCACAAGGGAAATTTGTGTTTCACTCATCGCTCAGTTTGTGTCAGGTTAACATTTCACTCAATTTTCACTTTAAAGAGCACTTCCCATAAATTTGATTTTCATCTCAAAATGATTCCCACAGAAAACATGCATGCAACATCAAAAGGTCTTTTATGGGTTGTAATGGGGCCTGGCTAAGGGTAGGATATACAAAGGAAACTAGGCTGAAGACCCTAGGAACTAAGAGAGCATGAAACAGTTTTATATACAGAATTTTCACTCAAGTTCCTTTCTTCATTTTTCATTTATGCCTTGGGTGACTACAACCTTTTTATTCAATATCTTTTTCTTTTCTTTTCTTTTTCTTGAAATTTTTTTTTCCACTTGCACTTTTCTCTTCTTTTTCTCTTTTTCTATTTTTTTCATTTTTTCTTTTTCATTTTTTTATTTTTCTATTCAATCCCAAACACATTACACCTTGCAGCCACTCCAAACTTAGTTTCTTGCACCCATTCTAAGATTACATGCTCTCTTAATCCTAAGATCGGGTTAACATGGTTTTCCAGATTTTTGGGCTTTTAACATTAGGTTACCAAGAATTAACAGGCTAATAGGCTCAATGGGGCTAACTAGGGAACATGTATTAGGAATGGTTATTTTAGGCTAAGTAGTTATTTACAAAGAAAATGCCTAAATCATATGAAGCAAACACATAATCATGCAAACCAAAAAGAGATTCAAGCAAATTCAGGAAAGTGCAATCAAAAGTGATTTTCACACAGTTTAAAACATGTTGGAGGCTCAAAACCTCACCTGGAAATTTATGCAAATTGTTTGACTGAGATTCTATCCCTAGTGTGTGCTTCCTATCACCCCAAACTTATCATAAATCATGCCATCATAACAAAACCTCAAAGTTCAGTTTTCAATCACATGGGGATCATTTTTCAAAAAAAAATTTCAAATTCTAGGGGGAAACAGTCAACACTATCATGCAATCAATCTATGCAAAAATTAATAAAATCCAATAAACTTGCCAACACCAAGACACAAACACAACTCCTGAGCTTCTCAAATTATTCAGGAGCTTTATTGGAAACAAAACAGAAATAAAGCAAAGAAAAAAAAAGAAAATTAAAAGAGCAAGGTAAAGAAAAACTCATTGAGGGGCGGTTCCACCGGGATCCCATTGCTTGTAACATAAGTCCCACATGGTAGCCAAAGGGTGGTAGTTCATTCCATGCTTCCCTAACTTGCAGCCTTTATACGGAAGTGGGTGCTTGACAATCATAGTAACCTCGCCCAGTGCGGCGGACTTTTCACTTCCTCTGGGGTCACAGATGACCTCTTTCTCAATAAAATCTTCCCAATAAAAGTGGGGCTCAACCTCTTGGACTGGCCATGGTACAAATTCCAGAGGCTTGAACTCCATCACCGGTTGTTCCACAGTGGGAGGTAGCTGCTCAATGGTTAGTGTATTTGGAACTTCGGCTGAACAATCGGTATCACTCTCACTATCATCCTGCAAAATAGAGTCAAGAAACTGGCCACAAACAGCACACGGGCTAGTGTCAGTACAGTTAGTACATGTAGTAAAAGAAACTGAGTTAGTAAAGGTCTGATCGTCTGGACTTTCTGCACACGGTTCATCCACCCCATCACTCTCAACACATGCATCTGATTCCACAGGTTCTTCATTATCCTCAAGCACGGTGGAGCAGATGTCCTCTTGATCCTCCTGATCCTCATTTTCTTTGTTTCCTTTCAAGTATAAACCTGCATAACAGTGTATACACAAAGCAGCAGTACCATCACAATAACAATTATTAGAATCAGGGGATTCAACACATAATTCATCATCAACAGAAATATCATCATCAGAATTATCATCAAAAGTATTTTCAGGAATAACCATCTGTGAATCCTTATGTTCCTCAAGGGGCTGTGGAGTTAGCATTGCAGCTGAGTTGGCGGTAACTTGATCAATTAGAGCCCACAACTTCCGAGATTCAGCTTGGTCCCTCTGGTATTGAGCCTCCATCTTCTGTTGAAATTCAAGATTGCTCGCCTCCATCATCCGTTGAAATTCAAGATCTTGTTGTGTCATCCGTTGATTGTTCTCTTCCATTTGTTGTAGCATTGAAGCAATCTCATCCAAGGTGCTCTGTGAAGGTTCGGAAGGTGCAGAGGTGGTCACTTGGCTAGGATAGTATGGTGGTGGATCACTAAAATTAGGATAATACATGCAAGGTGGTGGTTCATAATAAACATTAGGCAAATATCCATACATGTAATTATCCATGGCAATCAAACATCCAGACAAAGCGAGTGAACTAATTCAGGGAATGCAAAAGGTTTTTTTTTTTTAAATGTAACTTTCTGCTAATAACAACAAACAAGAGTCCCCGGCAACGGCGCCAATTTTTGGTCGCGCTGTCGCCACGCGCCAAAAAGAATGAGCGTTTACAAATAATGTAGTTTAGAGCGACAACTCGGGTATCGTCTCTCAAGGACTCTTAGGCGTTGTTATTATTAACAGAAAATCAAAAGTTAGTTTTGGGGGTTTTGAGATTGGAAACTAAATTAAAGAAGCAAAACAGAAAACAAAGCAAGAAAACAGAGCAGTAAAACAGATTACCAAATAAACTAAAGCGATTAACCTACTGCTTTTGGTTTCCCAACTATCATCGGTTCATGCAAATTCCCAACTATCATCGGTTCATGCAAATTCCTAGCCCTAAGCAGATTCTAATCCCTTCCCGGTTGTAGCAATAATTCACAAGCGGAACCACTACTACAGATATATGTCCCTATTCCCGAATTAAGTAAACGGGGTTAAGCACTTCGTGAACTAAGCAAACACGAAATGAACACACGCGAATTAAGCAAACGCGATTAATTATAGGAACATGATATCACCGAGATAAACCAACACAACACAATATACTCCTGAATTAAGCAAACAGAAATATAAAGCATTGCATTGAAAAGAGAAAAGCAATTGAAACAGGAAATACAAGAAACCTCAAGTCATAACAGAAACCAATCACAGTAGATTAATCTAGGAGACTAATTCTCCATTACAAAAGTAAAACACAAAAGAAAAGAAATAAACTACTGAAAACTACTACTACTGTCTTCCAAAGACTAGCCAAAACTGGCTAACTCTGACTAAGACTCCTCAGTTCTGCCTAACTATGACTACTTATATACACGTTTCTGGAATCCAAATCCTCGCGAGGCGAATAACATGAAAGGTCTGCAACTCTTGGTCTTCTCGCGAGGCGAGAATATCTTCGCGAGGCGAACTCTTCAAATTCCCAACTGTAACGCCCGTGGCCTTCAACACGGGTAAACCGTGATGCTCTCTGACTTCCAGGTACTCGCGAGGCGAGTCATTCTTCGCGGGGCGATACAGAAAGTTTTGCAATTTTCAGGAACAGTCACCTTCTGGTTCACGGGGCGAACAGACTTCTCGCGGGGCGAAAGACTCCAGATTTATTCCTTTTATTAACCTGAAAATAAGAAAATATAATAAGTATTTTATTTAACTCTAAATCAACTAAATTAACTTAAAAACAATTTACAGACTCAAAATACTACTTAAGGACAATAAAGTCTAATTTGGGTGAAAATGATATAAAATTAGCACAAAGCCAAGGTCTTTACTAGTTATAAAACCAGTCAAACAGAGGCTCATCAGGTATCTCTGGTGTAAAATTTCTTGAATGTTGTACTCAAGATCCTGATTAGTGAAGGAACTCTCATACCTGTGTGTGTGAGATTGGGCATAGATCACAAGAAATTGTGATTGAACCAGTAAAAATATCGGTTTCCAATTTCCCTTAACCCTTCTCTCTTTAATTTCAATTTTCATTACATATTAGGGTTTAATTAATAAAAGAATTGAATTGCATTTGTTATAATCTTCTTTAATCTTCAATTGATTTACCCTTACGTCATCTAAAGATTCACCACACACTCTTATTAAATATGTTATACCTTCATACAACATAAGTTTTTGAAAAGTTTGTGAAAATCTTTTGAATCCTATTCACCCCCCTCTAGGATTCCAACGCTTGTTAGAGGCCACTTGGGCTAACACGGGTAACCCTAATTTAAAAGCAGAACTTGAAACCGATAACCGTGTAAAGAGAAAACTATAATACCGCCACCGACGACATATCGGCATAAAGGACATAGGCTTACCTTAGCCTAAGCTAGAAAAGAGATATATGGTTAGGAAGCAGACATTGCTACAAGTACACTGATTTATCCAGTTTCTCGATTGGATGAACGGATTGGCCATAATCGAAGTCGGAAGTTCAAACACTTCTATGGCTCACACTCTTTCTTTTTGGTCTCATCTCTCGCTGCAATGTTTTTCACCCTATGCCTATTTGTTTTTCCAAGTCCCTCTTCCAACGCTCGAGCGTGGGGACTGCCACGTTCGAGCGCCCCAGTGTTCGAGCGCCAGTTCTCCAACATTTGAGCATTGTGGTTCCTTCTGGATCAGGTCACCGCTCCCACCGCCCACGTGTTCAATCAGTGCACGCCATGTGGAAAGTCCAATCACATCTGTCTATTTGACCTGCCATGCCTGAGCGCCCAATAGGCCACGCTCAAGCATGCTAGCGCTCAAGCGCCAGACACAGGCATGCTCAACGATAGATGTCGTTCTGATTTGAAGCTAAACGATCGCATATACACAAGCATCCACACACATAACATACATCTTAAGCATATAAACAAGGTCTTAAAAACACGGATGTTACATGGGCCACAGGTCGCACATAAGCCGTCGGGTCGCACTATAGGAGAACACCCAAAATACATATGCACACTCTAAAATATGAAATATTCATCTTCGTTGGTGCATTTTGGTGGTACTCATGACCAAAACCATCAGTTGTCTGCTCATTAGTAAGGTGAGAGCTTCAAGCCCGATTTCAGTTTTAGGTGGCATCCTTTTAGCCTTTTCCCGCTTATGCTTACTTCATGGATGATAAGCCTACAGATGCATGACGCCCCGGAATAGCCTTGATTTCACATTCCCCCTCTCTCCTTAGATCAGGTAAGTGCTTATACTGCTTTACAGAACTATATTCAATTCATTGAGTAGAGAGGGCAATGGAATCAGTCGTCATCCTTCGCTCAAGATCAGCTCACTTCCATACCGACACAATAACTTAATCCTCTCTAAAGGCTTGATGTAATTGAGGCTTGACTGAAAGGAGAGGGATAAAGAAAGCTTCGAATCATCTTGACTTGAGGAAAAGTTGAAAGCATGCGTATGCATGGGAATCTGCCGAACAGTCCGGGCCAAATCCCAAAGAAATCTAAAAAGTGTTCTTCTTTCTCTTGATAGCTCATCCTCATCCTTGGTATGCTCATCATTATAATCTTGTGATTCTTCTGTTGTCTCATCCTCAGCATTGAAAGTCATCACCAACATAACACATGTCAAGAAAGAAAAACATATGACTTGGTAAAAATACAGAAATAAAAACATATGACTTGGTAAAAATAGAGATTACTAAATTCTGGCCCCGAATAATGAATTATGCAAGAGAGAAAGGAAAAGAAAATTTAGATTTTAAAGATTCAACTTTGAGGTACAAAAGCCTAAAAATAAGAGAACTTGGTCATATTATGTATAGTTATTTATTCGAGGTAGGTGTTGATTGTCTCTTTATTTTATGGCAATAAGATTGTACTATACAATATAGAAAAAAATAAAACACAAAACTAAAATATCACCTGCCACCATTTCGAGGATCATATGCAGTCGAGTCGTTATTAAGGTTAATACAAGAACAAGCCCTTGTCCTTGTACAACTTCTTTTGCATTGACATCCACCAGCCCTAGATGGAACCTTTACATCTTTCGAACTTTGAAGAGATTTTATATATTTAAGGCCTGAAATTTTGAAACATTATTGATGCCAACTGCAAGTGAGTAATTTGATAAACAACATCATCAAATAAAATATTTAAGAGAGAAAACTAAGAAACCATAGAAGATTATTAAAGGGGAAGTAGAACGGATATATCTACCATAAGAGGTCAAACAAAATGTTAGAATTACACTATCGGTGGAGCACAATGCTATAATGACAAGGAAAAATGGGAAGAAAAAAAAAGCATGAATGTCATTAAAGGATTACAAAGAGAAAAGAAAACAAAACAAAAATTGAAGTACCAATTTTAAATGAAGTAGAATGCTAAAACATCACAATGAGGAAGGTCATCCCAACTAGGTTGGCACCACCAACCACATCAATCATTTGCAGCACACTACTAATTTATTAATAATTGAAAAGAATAAAAATACAAAGACATGGGGGGACATAAACCAAAGCCCATGTGAAAAAAATCAACGATAACAAAATCTATGATTAGGCAAACCAAGCCTATTACGACTAAAATCACTTCTAATGAAACTAGGAAGGCTATCCCACCAGACAAACGTGAGTTTCGAATTCCAAAGGAGGCAAGTTTGTCAGCACAGTGGTTGCCCTCTCTATAAATATGAGAAACTACAAAATTCAATTCTTTTGACAGAGCAATGCGATTTTTCCAGCGGTTTTGTAAATGCCAAGGAACCACTTCAAGAGATTTGAAAGAATGAATCACCAACATTGAGTCACACTCTAGCCAAAGGTTTTTTAAGCCCTTTTTGAAAGCAATTTCAATATCATACATAGCACCATTTAACTCGGCAATCAAAGAGGAGATAATCCCAATGCTCACAGCAAAACAACCAATAACAGCATCTGATTTATCTCTAAATATACCCCCACAAGCAGTCATACCAGGAGAACCATGAGCTGCACCATCTGAGTTACATTTGATCTAGTTACATAATGGAGGAAACCAGCAGACTCTTTAATCTTTGGAGCTTTCCTTAGATGACCAGATACAGAGAAGGATTTGAGGATGGTAAGATAACCCATTGTATTATTCATACAGCCTTTGGATATATTACCAGAAACAGACACAATAACTACTGCAAGTTGAGCTAAAAGACAACTTATTGTTCTGAAATAGGAGAAACTTTGATATCAATTACAAAGAGAGTAGATTTTCCATGCACAAAAGGGGCTGCGCTCAAACAAAATTGCCTCTAACTTTGATCCCGTGTCAATAATGAACAATGACAATGATTATGCACTCTTGATAAGCTAACATTGTATCAATTGCATTATCAGCTGATAACCTTTGGAAAGGTTTTTTTTTTTGCAGAAAGTTATGAATGAAAGCCTATTGTTATTGAGATGTCAGCATCACCAGAACATGAAAGTGCAGAATTGGATGGATTTGAAATAAATAATGATGATTAGTTTTACAAGGATGACGCGTCCGAGGAGTTTCTAACAATCAATCTCAGTCAAGAACACCTGTCAAAAACATATAATTATTCTTTGGAAGATTATGAGAATGACATGAACATATCAATAGATTTAGTTGTGTTAATTACCTGCAAATGCTGTAAATATTCCGGTACCAAAAATTATAGAAGAAAAAAGGACAAAGACTGAGCGCTTAGTTTATGTACTTCCAGATGAGCATCATGTGAATCAACCAACAGCAATTCTCAGTTCAGGAGGAAGAAGACACTCAAACAGTACCTCAAACCCTTTTGATATCATGTCAAACTGCAATGGGAGGGCATTTTCCACTCAACGGAACATATTTTCAAATTAATGAGGTCTTTGCTGATTACGATTCAATGAGACACCCAATCTATGTTCCTATAGAAGATGACTTTGGAAACTAGAGAAACGGGTCACATATTTTGGGACCGGGTTATCAACAAAACCTGGTAAGTAAAACAAAAAAAGGGGGAGAAAATTAAGAGTAAATAAATACATTGTGTATACATTTATTAATATTAT
Organism: Sophora flavescens; assembly: GCA_030762895.1. Lineage (NCBI taxonomy): Eukaryota > Viridiplantae > Streptophyta > Magnoliopsida > Fabales > Fabaceae > Sophora > Sophora flavescens. Next base: position 175,927,074 of record CM061063.1, on the reverse strand, counting down.
TATTATTATTAAAAAAAATGGTAGATGTTGTAAGAATTTGATTATTGACCATGTGTATATCTAAAGGTCACATACTCATTAAGCACATGGGGTTAACGTTAAATCATTTGATGTTAGCTTAGATGATAAAGTTGGGATCAGATCTAAACAAACAATTTTTTTTTCAAAACAATAAGCTTATTCCATTACTGTAGAAAGACATGACCATGGCAATGTAGAGAGAACTGAAAAACAGAAACGTGTTATGCAAGAAAGAGAGAGTGTGAGTTGAGGAAGAAGAGGTGTATGCGAGAAAACTGGTTTCTCTTTTCTCATTGATCTTTACAACTGTACAGGAATGGCCAATATATACAAGGCTGCATAACTACCAGAAAGACTACCAACTAACTAACAGAAAACCAGAAAAGCTAACTAACTAACTAACTAATTGGTTAACTGATCTATTAAATAACTAAAGGGCATAACTATACTATCTGGGTGTTCCCTTTCCATCTTGCATCATTAACACCCCCTCGCAAGCTGGAATGTATATGTTGATCATTCCTAGCTTGGAATGTAGCTGTTGGAAAGGCCCTCGAGCTAGGGGCTTGGTCAAGATGTCCGCTACTTGAGAGTGAGTAGATATAGGGAGCAAATGAAGCACTCCACTTTGAACTTTGTCCCTTACTAGGTGACAATCTATCTCTATGTGTTTCGTTCTTTCATGAAACACTGGATTTGCTGCGATGTGGAGGGCAGATCTGTTGTCACAATAGATGATGGCTGGCCTGGTTTGTGAGATGCCAAAATCCTGTAGCAGACTTATGAGCCATTGATCTTCACATTATGCTTGGGCTAAGGCTCGGTACTCTACCTCTGAGGAGGACCTCGACACAGTGCTTTACTTTTTGCTCTTCCATGAGATGAGTGAGGTTCCCATGAAGAAACAGAAACCAGAGATAGACCTACGTGTGTCTGGACAGCTCCCCCAATCTGAGTCACTGAATCCCTTGAGCTGTAGGTCGGAGTCTGCTGGAAAGAAAAGGCCCTGTCCTGGAGACCCTTTTATGTATCTGATCACTCTAAGTGCAGCCTGATGGTGTGTGTTCGTTGGTGCTTCCAAGAATTGGCTAAGGTTGCTTACTGCGAAATAAATGTCAGGTCTTGTGTGAGTTAAATACAAGAGCCTGCCGATGAGTCTCCTATAAGGAGTTGGATCTGTGAGAGATTCACCAGAGCTTTTATGTAACTTTGCCTTGCTGTCCATAGGTGTGGAAGATGGTTTTTCTCCCAACATCCCAGTGTCTTGCAACAAGTCAAAAGCATACTTTCTTTGGCATAAATTGATACCCTTCTTGGATCTTGCTATCTCCAATCCCAAGAAATATTTCAGTGGCCCAAGATCTTTGATGCTAAATCTAGCATCTAGCAGCTGTTTCATCTTGTTGATCTCTTTGATGTCAGCGCCATTCAGAACCAAGTCGTCTACATATACCAGTATGGCTGTGAATTGATCTTGATAAGACTTTGTGAATAAGGAGTAGTCTGATCTAGACTGCTGGTAGCCCGAAGCTAGTAGGACCTCAGGGAGTTTAGCATTCCACTGTCGACTAGCCTGCTTAAGACCATACAAAGACTTTTGCAACTTGAAGACAAGGTCATGACTGGGTGTATGCAGCCCTAGTGGAGGTTTCATATAGACCTCCTCGTGTAGGTCTCCATGTAAGAATGCAGTGTTAACATCCAATTGATGCATATGCCAATTGTGTGCTGCAACCAAACTCATCAGAACCCGGATGGTAGTCATTTTAGCCACTGGACTGAATGTTTCCATGTAATCTATCCCCTCAGTCTGGTTGTATCCCTTTGCTACAAGCCTTGCCTTGTGTCTTTCTATTGATCCATCAGCTTTATGTTTCACCTTGAACACCCATTTGCACCCAATTGTGTGTTTTCCTTCGGGAAGAGGAGTGAGGACCCAGGTCTGATTCTTTTCTAGTGCCAACAGTTCATCATTGATGGCCTTTTGCCAAAATTCATGGATCACAACCTCTACATATGTGTTAGGTTCTATGGCAATAGTTATGGCTAAGGCAGTGTGTTTGTGAGATGGTGATAGTTTATGGTATGAAAGATAGCTTGAGATGGGATATCTAACCTTTGATTCTGATTGTACAGCTGTGGAATTGGTCAATGCACAATGATACTCCTGCAAATATGTTGGCATCCTTTTGGTTCTGCTTGACTGTCTTATAGGAACAAGATTTGGTGTTGGCACGGGATTTGGATTTGTAATAGGATTGTCAAGGCTGTCTTGTGCCTGTTGTGCTGGCTCAAGGTTCTGTGAGTCATTTTGAATGACAGGGGACAATGATAGGTGTTGGTGCTGCGCGAGTGGGTGGCTGGAGTCATATTAGGACAATTTGGTGGGGAGTCAAAGAAAGAAGCGTTTTGGTACAATGGAAAAACGGGATCAGTGGATGCAGTGTCCACATTCAATTTGGCATAGGGGAATATACTTTCATGAAAGATCACATTCCTTGAGATAAAAGTTTCTCTATTTTTGAGATCAAAGAGTACATACCCCTTTGTCCCAGTTTTGAAGCCTAAAAATATGCATTTTCGGGCTCTAGGGTCTAACTTCTTTCTCTGTGACACCAGTGTGCTTGCATAACATAGACAACCGAAGATCCTTAGATTATCAACATCAGGGAGTTGATTATGAAGTTTGAAATAGGGAGAATGATTTGTAATGGATGATGATGGTTGCCTATTTATCAAATGCACTGCATGTGTCACTGCAAAGTTCCAAAAACATTTAGGTAAAGAGGCTTCAAACATGAGAGCTCTAGCAATGACTAAGATGTGTTGGTGTTTCCTCTCCACAACCCCATTCTGTTGCTGAGTCTCTACACAAGTTGTTTGATGCAAGATTCCTTTAGATTTGTAAAAATCATGGAGAAGGAATTCCTTTCCATTGTCAGACCTGATGCATTTGAGCTTAGAATCAAACTGAGTTTCAATAATAGAATTGAAAGATTGAATGAGAGAAGAAGTTTCAGATTTTGTTTTCATTAGAAATAACCAAGTGTGTCTACTAAAGTCATCCACAATGGTTAAGAAATATCTGTGTCCAAACATGGATGGAACAGATATTGGACCCCAAATATCTACATGTATTATTTCAAAGGGTATGGAAGATTGACTGTGGCTATTACAAAAGGGTAAAATTTTCTGTTTTGCATAATGACAAACTTCACAGTGTCTGTCTGTCTTTACAGTATCTAAGGAGGAGTGTGATTTCTTCATAATGAGCAGTTTCTCTTGAGAGGGGTGTCCAAGTCGTTTGTGCCAAAGATTGGTTGTGGATAGATTGACACTACGAACAACTTCAGTAGCAGTAGGTGGATGCATCAACATATTTGAAGGAGGTGACATTGCATAGAGTCCATGCTTGAGTTTAGCTGCACCAATCATCCTCAAAGTATTGATGTCCCTTATCTGACAAGTGTCATGAGAAAAGGTAAGTGTGCAAGGTAAAGAAGCTGTCAATTTTGAAACAGAGACAAGGTTGAAACTAAATTTTGGAATATACAACACATCAGAAATGTACAAGTCATTAGAGAACATGACAGTTCCTGATATACTGGACACACTGTCTGCTTCCATCGGTAAGCCGACTGGAATTGGTCTTATTCTTTTAAAGGTTTGGAATTGAATAAACAGTAGCACACATGATCTGTTGCTCCTGTATCCAAGATCCAACATTTTGGTTTTGAGAAATTTGATAAGGCACAGATTGTACCTGAAGGTTTGTGAATGGAAGTATGGTTAAGATGAGATGTTATCTGATTGGTAGCATGAAATTGTGATTCAGAATTTTGAAGCAATAGTGTCATCAATGCTTTATGTTGGTTAGGAGTCAAGGTCAGACTTGAGCCCTCATTCCTTTCCCTATGAGAAGAATGAGAAGTCATGCTTCTGCCATCATCATCATCAGAAGCTATGTCCTCTTCGATAGTGTAGTTATTAACAGCAACAGTACCATTGTTCTTGAAATAGTTAGGTGGATAGCCATGCTTTTTGTAGCATGTATCCACTGTGTGTCCGGATTTGTGATAGTAGGTTCACATTTTGGTGTTCCTTCCTCCATTTCCTCTTCCATTAGAGTGCAATTTACCTCCTCTTCTTCCTCTGCCTCTTCCCATTTGATCATGGTCAGGGAAGTTAGTGATGGCAAGAACCTTAACCTCATCATGATTGCTGCCATTCATCTGTCTTTCTTGTTGAATCAACATGGAGAATACCTCATCAGCATCAGGAAGTGGCTTCATGAGCATTATCTGTGATCTTATTGCAGCATATTGCTCATTAAGTCCCTTTAGAAATCTAATGACATGATCTGTGTCCCTATATGACTGAAGTGTAGGGATAAGGGTGCAAGTGCATTTTACTACACAGAGGCATGATGGAATGTGTCTGTAATTGTGAAATTCTTGCCATAGACCTTTGAGATTGGTAAAATAAGAAGTAATGGACCTATCTCCTTGTCTACACATGAAAATTTCTTCTTGTAAATCAGAAATGCGAAATATATCACCTTGGCAGTACCTTTTCTTCAGAGTGTTCCAAACCTCAAGGCATGTGTCCATCCATAGAATGGTGTCCAAGATCGAATCATCAATCGAGCTATGCAACCAAGAAAGGACCATAGTGTTGCATCTGTCCTAGGGTTTGAACATCAAACTATCTGCATCTGGTTTCACTATTGATCCATCAACGAAAACCAACTTATTATTTGATTTGAGTGCAATGGTCATAGATCGAGACCATGTGGAATAGTTGCTTCCGTTTTCATGAAGCTTTGTAGAAACAAGAAAAACGCCTGTGTTCTCATTCTGATGTAGAAAATAGGGGTTTGAAGGATCCATGATTGTGTTCGCCATTGCAAGAAAACACCAAATCGAGGAATCTTCAAAAGGATCAAGATTAAAGAACTGATCGACCAACCAGAAACTTCGAAACCGTGATTGAGATAGAAGGATCTTGCTCAAAATAGTGAGCACAAAAGAGGGATCAAGAAATGGAAACCAATGGAAGAAAAGGAGAAGTGTTTATCTGCTCAGCACTTTGTGAGCTGAGAATGAATGATCAGGGCGCAGCAGAGCTCCCCCTAGAGGAGCTCTGATACCATGTAGAAAGACATGGCCATGGCAATGTAGAGAGAACTGAAAAACAGAAACGTGTTATGCAAGAAAGAGAGAGAGTGAGTTGAGGAAGAAGAGGGGTATGCGAGAAAACTGATTTCTCTTTTCTCATTGATCTTTACAATTGTACAGGAATGGCCAATATATACAAGGCTGCATAACTACCAGAAAGACTACCAACTAACTAACAGAAAACCAGAAAAGCTAACTAACTAACTAACTAACTAATTGGTTAACTGATCTATTAAATAACTAAAGGGCATAACTATACTATCTGGGTGTTCCCTTTCCATCTTGCATCATTAACAATTACTTAGAAAAAATGACCTCAGAAAATATATTTTTATTGAATATATCTAACTCTATATGAATCAACAAAAACATATGAAAATAGATTTTTTATTTTTTTACGGTACAAGTCAAAAATATATTATAATTATACATTTAAATCTTTTGTGTTGGAATAAAATCAAATTTGAAAAATTGATCCCATGCTATATAAAAAATATATGCATATTTACAAGCAGAAAATAAAAGGTTTTTATAAATCTAAATGAGAATTTAGTATTGATGGTATACCTTTGGTGCTTCATTGATTTGATTTGTATGATGATCATTTTTATAAGAATATGAATCACCGTCTTCGTCTCCGTCGTCGGCCATTTTCAATAACATAATTGTTTTTTTGCAAGTGAAGAATTGATAATTTGCTTGAGATATCCCCCGCAAACTTACGCTTTATATAGATGTGGACCAACTTAATATATGTTTAGGTTGAGGAAAAGGGAGATGAACCGAAGATTAAATTAGCTTATTTGGAGAATCTTATAAAAGAAGAGTGTAATTTTGATAAATCGTTAGTATAAAATATTTTGTACCAGTCAACCAATCATAAATTATGATATGAGTGAATTTTAATTATTAGGCTAAAAGTCAAATATTTTTAATAATGCGACAATTTATGATTGATTGATAATGTAAAGTTTTTTTTTATACTAACAATACATACCAATTAAATTCATAAAAGAAAGAAAAACAAATAGCATAGGGGAAGGTTAATATCATGTGTCACAAATTAATAAAAGGACGATATTATCATCAACAAATTAAAGGAAGGTCGAACTAAGTGGTTGAGTGCAAGTGGTTAACGCACTACTACTTAAGGACGAATCGTTCGGGCTCTGCCCAAGTTCGATCTTTGGGTATGCAACAACCCTTGGCCAGACTTTACTAACCGCACTGCCGACTCGGAGATTAGTCCCATAGCGGGTCCAAAGGATCTAAACCGTGGGATACTTCGATGGCTCACTCGGCCCCAAGGACTACTTAGAATGGGTAGCAAACCAAAAAAATTAAAGGAAGGTCGGAAGAGTTTTTGGTTTAGTGAGTTCACAAATTTTGAAAAAATTGTGCTATTTCTTGGGTCTTTTTATGTCCTCTATTTTAAAAATAAAACAAAGTACAACTTCTTTTATGTTGGGCTATCACTTATTTTTGTAGCAAAGCAAATGTAATCTTTTCATCATCACAACCACAAAAACCAAAAAATAAAAACTTCATAGCTTCAATTCAAAATAAATAATAATAAATGAAAAATATCTTTCTAAAAAATATATTTAATCCAAAATAAGAACATTAATATATATCATATCATTTAACTTCATAAATAAAATCAAAAGGAAAAAATTTTCTTAACTTTCGAGGTAAATAACAAGTTATTATAATTTAATTTTAATAGAATCCACGTACTAATGTGTCTTCCAACATAAAAAATTTGGAATTATTTTCATTTAGAATTAAAATATTCTTTGGAAAGTTTATAAAATAAGAATTGATTAAATTTAATTATGTATATTAAGAAATCACTTAACTTTTGTCAGATTTGAGCTGGATCTCATTTATATTTTTTATGTGTTTTAATTTGATTTAAGTTTTAATTATATATATTCAAAAGTTTTCTTTATTAGTCAACTTTACATAGGATCACCTTACTTTAAAAAAAAAACTCGTTTACATATTCAATATAAAGACTATAGAGAAAATTACTTAAACCAAAATATTCTTATCATTATAATGCAGTTTTCGGAATTATTTTGATTAAAATATATATTTTCTTTGGTAAGTTTATAAAATAAGAAATAACTAGGATTTGAAATATTTACATTTAAAGTGTATAAATTTAAAAAACAACTTACTATAGATTTGACTTGAGCGGATTGTATTTGGTTTCAGTTTTAATTATTTGTTCAAAAATTTTGTCCTTATCAATTTTCCTATTTACATCTTCTATATAAAGACCAAATAGTAAGTTTTTTTTTTGACTGGGACAAAAAAGTAAGTTACTTGAACAAAACTGATCTTAATTTTTTTATAATATTCTTAATATATAAATTTATTCAAAAAATATTTTAAATCTTACTTTTATTACCCAAGAGTGCTTGGATGAGATGACATTGATAACTTCCAGCTTAACCAGATGTCTCGAGTTCAACCAATGGCCCTAGGAACGCAGCTGCATTAAAACTTTTGAGGGAGAGCTTTGCCGCCATCGTGGTCCTACCGGCTCGAGGGATTAGTCTCCGTAGTTGCGGCGTATAATACCCTGGAAAACCAAAAAAATCTTACTTTTATTATAAATTTTAGGAAATATAGGAATTATTTTGATTTATAATTAAAAATCCATTGGAAAGTTTATAAAATAGGAATTGATTTTATTTTAAATTCCCGTAAATTTAAATTATATAATTTGGAATCCACTTAAAATTTTCATAATTAATTCGGTTTAATTTGATTTATGTTTAATTTCTTAAATTAATAATTTAATCTTTATTAGTTTACTCCTTTACATATTCTAAGTAAAGAAAATAAATAAAATTATTTAAACAAAATGAATCTAATTATTTTAGGATTTTCTAAATATATATTTTAAATTTAATATCAATTGAAAAGTTAACTTTATAATGAATTTTAAGAATTATTTTGATTGATAATCTAAATTTTATTTAGAAATTATATAAAATAGTAATTATTTTTATTTTGAAGTTATTTCAGTTTTAATTTTGTATATTTAAAAATACATTATAAATAAAATTATCCACTTAACTTAGACTAGCTAGAATTGAGTGGGCTTAATTTGGTTTTATTTTAGATTATTTAAATTAGTAATTTAATACTTATTAGGTAACTTGTGACACCTGGGGCTGACGAGGGCGGGGAGTGGCCGGTGCTAGAAGGTACAGACAATGAGCGGCTCCTTACATGTTTCAAGGCGGAGGGACACATGAATGAACCAATTACATAGCGGAACGAGAGGGATCCTGAGACTGTGTAGGTATGAGACTATACAATTGAGGATGTCTTATATGAATTGATTGGTACTACCTATACCAATAAGATGCATCTTTTTTTCGGGAGCCCGTCACTTAAGAACTCCACAATTAAGCGTGCTTGACTTGTGTTAATAGGAATTTAAAATTCTTGACGGAAACAGATCCGACAGGATGACGGAAAAAATTGAAGAGTCATCAGATAACCACCACAAGGAATCAAATTCAGCAAAATTGACAGGTTGAAGAGTTGACAGAAATTAGTATGTCAGACAGATAAAGCCGTCAAGAAAGGAAAATACGTCAAATATCCGACAAATATATCCAGCTGACTGATGGAGGAATAGAAGTAACAACCCAACTTTCGACAAAGTTGGTAATAAGAATTGTCAGACAAACAAAGTATAGAAATGGCTAAGTTTCCAGGGTTGGACAAAGATCGCAAAGATAAGTTGTCAAATAACCAAACTGTGGACGACAAGTGGACATAAAACCACTCGAAGGACTGAGCAGTTAGAGAAGTTTACTTGTCAGAGAGTTTGAAACATAGCAAAACTGCCATACAGGTGTCAAATTTTAAGATAGGAAGTTTCTTTAGGCAGTTATTTTGTATGCTTATAAATACTATCAATTCTGATGTAATCGAGGAGGTTGTACTTGAAGCGATATCCTGCATATCTCGATCACACAGCAGATTAAAGGATTGGACTCAAGTATTTCCTCCACCCCTTTTTCATTTCCAGTTCAATTTATAATACAGCACCGCTCATTTAATTTTACATGTTCGTCTTTACCTTCAGCATTGCCTTTAAATTTCATGTTCTTCATTTAAGTTTGTTATTCAGTCCTTTATTCTTCCCCAGTTATTTTTTCAAGCCTTTTACTCGCTTTCGTTTAATTTCCTGCACTTTTTAAAGCTTTCTTCTGCCCTTCACTCATTTAAATACTTTTCAATAACTTGCTTCTTTCCTTTAATTTACTGTCATTTACCTTTACTTGTCATTTACAAGCTTTCAATTTAATTTCCTGCAACTTACATGCTTTCCTTTAATTTTCTCGTTGTCTACGTGCTTTCCTTTAAATTTCACGTTCTTTACTTTCCTCTAATTTCGCTGCAAGTCACGTCACATCTTTTGTATTTCTGTAAAAGTGAGAAGCCTTTCTGGTTTGAGCAGACATGCAAAATACCCCATCCTAACGAGATTACCGCATAACTCGTCCGTCCCTACACTCGTCTGATCTCAAAAATTATTTGTGACAAGAGGATTTTGGACACAAACCAAAAACCAGCGTCAACAAATTGGCACGCCCGGTGGGACGAGTTTAGAGTAACTCGTATAGTGTCAGGAATTTGACATACAATTTTATTTGTATGCGTTTACGGAGTGGAAAGGTGGTTCAAACATCTATTTCCCAGAACTCTGTAAATATGAGTAATGCAAGTGATGCAGGCGTAGTAGACACTAACGCCGCTGTGTCAACAGTGGATGCTATTGCACCCGTTGACAATATTCCTGCAAGTGGAACTAATGCAGAGATAAATAGTACTAATGGTCTAGGGATAAGAAGAGGCGTTTCTTACGCCCAAGTAGTTAATCGATTTGACGAAGTTGGTCAAGGAACACTTCCGTCACCAACTTCACCTGTCTTACAACAAATAAATACATCAACTATTGGATTGTCATCAAGAAGTGTTGTGAATTCAAATCCAAGAGGGACTACACAACCTCTCTCACAACCTTTATATGGGATGCCTTATGGGTCAACAACCGTCAACCCAAATACTCCATTTGCTTACATACCATATCCGAATGGAATGACGATGGCTGCCCATACATCTGGGACAGCGGGGCCATCGATCGGGGGCAGATTCCCGATCCACGCGAATGGAATAACGGGGTCCATGATAGTTACCCATTCTCGACAAGAACAACCGGTAGAAAGGCCATATATTTCTCCATTGAGGCAACTCCCACAAAACATTGTTGGTCTGTCGGAGGCTACTTTAGCCAATGTCCGACAACAGATTGATTCTAGTAATTATGACATGGTGAACACATTTACTCAACAAATGAGTACAATAATTACGCCATTGATGGAAAACACAAACAATGCATGTTTAGCATTGACAAATGAAATACGTCGGTTAAACAGAGCCTTAGGTGTTGTAACCCCAAGAGAAAATCAAAATACTAATAGAAATTTCAATGCAAATCTCAATAGGATTAATCAACCACAGGTTGAACCACAAATTGACGGATTTGAACAAGATGATGAACGACAACAGCTTCATCGTCGGATTCCTTTGAGACGTGGAAATGTACATATTCTACGACCAGAGAGGAAGATGAAGATTTGATCCTAAACCAGGGTGTCATTGGAGCGTTCCGTCGGGAATGTTTTAAATCAAAATATCAACCAAGTGGTTGAACAAGCATTAAATAGGTTTGGTTTTAACATTGGTTATGCTAACCAACCATTTTTTGCATCAGCATTTCCTGATTGGGTCCAACAGGCAGAAATGCCTCGAGGGTATAAAATACCCAAGTTGTCGAAATTCTCAGGAGAAAGTGGAGAGTCGACAATCGAGCATATTGCTCGATATACCATCGAATTAGGAGACTTGGCCTTGGAGGAAGGATTAAAAATGAAGTTCTTCCCCAGCTCGTTAACTAAGAATGCTTTTTCTTGGTTTTCAACTCTAAGGCCTAATTCAATCCATTCTTGGAATCAATTGGAAAGAGGTTTCCATGATCAATTCTTTAGAGGAGACTTGAAAATAGGATTGACTGATTTGTTTGGAATTAAAAGAATGAATAACGAATCTGTTGACGACTAGTGACCGCGCTGTCGCCACGCGCCAAAAAGAACGAGCGTTTACAAAATAATGTAGTATAGAGCGACAACTCGGATCGTCTCTCAAGGACTCTTTAGTTGTTGTTATTATTAACAGAAAAAGTTAGAAAAAGTTAGAATTGGGGGTTTTGAGATTGGAAACTAAATTAAAGAAGCAAAACAGAAAACAAAGCAAGAAAATAGAGCAGTTACCAAATAAGCTAAAGCGATTAACCTACTGCTTTTGGTTTCCCACTATCATTGGTTCATGCAAATCCTAAACAGATACTAATCCCCTCCCGGTTGTAGCAACAATTTACAAGCGAAACCGCTACTACAGATATATGTCCCTATTCCCGAATTAAGCAAACGGGGTTAAGCCCTTCGTGAACTAAGCGAACACGAAACGAACACACGCGAATTAAGCAAACGCGATTAATTATAGGAACATGATATCACCGAGATAAACCAACACAACACAATATACTCCTGAATTAAGCAAACAGAAATATAAAGCATGGCATTGAAAAGAGAAAAGCAAATGAAACAAGATTACAGAAACCTCAAGTGTTAACAGAAACCAATCACAGTAGATTAATCTAGGAGACTAATTCTCCATTACAGAAGAAAAACAAAACATAACTAAAAAGAAAACAAAAGACTAACTAAGACTAGCTCAGAAACTAGCCAAAACTGGCTAATTCTGACTATCCTAACTACTACCCTTCAGCTCTGCCTAAACAGGCTTTTATACACGTTTCTGGAGTCAGAGTACTCGCGAGGCGAAGCACTTCTCGCGAGGCGAATTACATGAAAGGTCTGCAACTCTTTGTCTTCTCGCGAGGCGAGCACATCCTTCGCGAGGCGAACTCTTCAGCTTCCAACTGTTACGCCCGCGGCATTCAACACGCCCAAACCGTGATGGCTTCTGATCTTCCAAGACTCGCGAGGCGAAGGATTGCTCGCGGGGCGAACTCTTCAACTTCAGAATTGCCACGGCCGTGATCCTCAACACGGGCAAGCCGTGATCGTCTCTGACTTTTTCATGGTTACAATACTCGCGGGGCGAGAGATCATTCGCGGGGCGAGTGGCTCCAGATTTATTACTTTTTATTAACCTGAAAATAAGAAAATATAAGTAAATACTTTATTCAACTCTAAAACAACTAAATTAACATAAAAACAATTTACAGACTCAAAATACTACTTAGGAACAATAAAGTCTAATTTGGGGAAAAATGATATAAAATAAGCACAAAGCCAAGGTCTTGACTAGTTATAAAACCAGTCAAACAGAGGCTCATCAAAATACCCCAAAGTTAAAACTTTGCTTGTCCCCAAGCAAACTAAAACTTAAAAACTCAAACAGACTCAAGACCTGGCAAAACATGGCAAGCTTAAGGACTCAATCAACCTTGCACAAATTTCAAGCAATTTAACAAAACAATTTTTCTTTCAATGTTCCCCCCTTTCAAGCAAAGTAATCCCCACATTCATTTATTCTAAACAGTTGAGAAATTAATCATTCAGACAATCATTAATCTAAGCAGGGGATCCAAGTTACACACAAGAGGGAGATCACCATATTCAAACAACTGCCTTCCTCACAAGGGAAATTTGTGTTTCACTCAATCGCTCAGTTTGTCAGGCTAACAACATTCACTCAATTTCACTTTTAAGAGCACTTCCCTTAAATTTGATTTTCATCTCAAAATGATTCACACAGAAAACATGCAAGCAACATCAAAAGGTCTTTTATGGGTTGTAATGGGGCCTGGCTAAGGGTAGGATATACAAAGGAACTAGGCTGAAGACCCTAGGAACTAAGAGAGCATGAACATTATTTACACTTTGAATTTAACTCAAGTTCCTTTTTCATTTTTCTTTTTGCTTTGGGTGACTACAACCTTTTTATTTCTTTTTGGCATTTTTGCACTTTTATTTTTTTTTTCTTATTTTTGTTTTTTTTTTTTTTTTTTTTACATTTATACACTTTTTCTTTCATAAGCCTTTGGCTCCAACTTTTTTTTTCTCTTTTTTTTTTCTCATATATTTTTTTCTCAATCCCAACAACATATTACACCTTGCAGCCACCCCAAACTTTGGATTCTCGCACCCATTCTAAGATTACATGCTCTCCTAATCCTAAGATCGGGTTAACATGGTTTTCCAAATTTTTGGGCTTATAACATTAGGTTATCAAGAATTAACAGGCTAATAGGCTCAATGGGGCTAACTAAGGAACATGCTTCAGGAATTGGTTATTTTTAGGCTAAGTAGCTATTTACAAAGAAAATGCCTATATCATTTGCTACACACATATAATCATGCAAACCAAAAAGAGATTCAATCAAATTCAGGAAAGTGCAATCAAAAGTGATTTTCTCACAATTTAAAACATGCTGGAGGCTCAAAAACCTCACCTGGACATTTTTGCAAATTGTTTGACAGAGATTCTATCCCTAGTGTGTGCTTCCTATCACCCCAAACTTATCATAAATCATGCCATCATAATAAAATCTCAAAGTTCAGTTTTCAATCACATGGGGATCATTTTTCCAAAAATTTTTCTCAAATCCTAGGGGGAAACAGTCAACACATAATATGCAATCAATCTATGCAAAAATTAATAAAATCCAATAAACTTGCCAATACCAAGACACAAACACAACTCCTGAGCTTCTCAAATTATTCAGGAGCTTTATTCAAAGAAAACAGAAATAAAGTAAGGAAAAGAAAATTAAAAAAGAGAAAGGGTTTAGAAAAACTCATTGCAGGTGGTGGTTCCACCAGGATCCCATTGCTTGTAACATAAGGCCCACATGGTAGCCAAAGGACTGAAGTTTGTTCCATGGTCTCCTAGCTTGCAGCTTTGATGCGGAGGTGAGCACTTGACAATTATGATGACTCCACCCAGTGCGGAGGACTTCTCACTATCTCTCAGGTCACAGATGACCTCCTTCTCAATGAAATCTCCCCAATAGAAGTGGGGCTCAACCTCTTGGATTGGCCATGGTGCAAAATCCAAGGGTTTAAACTCCATCACTGGTTCCTCAGGGGGAGATGGCAAACAGTTAGAAATGGTTAACGGTGCTGCTTCATTCTCATTATCATCCTGCAAAATAGAGTCAAGAAACTGGCCACAAACAGCACACGGGTTAGTGTCAGTACAGTTAGTACATGTAGTAAAAGAAACTGAATTAGTAAAGATCTGATTGTCTGGACTTTCTGCACACGGTTCATCCACCCCATCATTCTCAACACATGCATCTAAAACCAAAGATTCTTCTTTATCCTCAAGCACGGTGGAGCGAATGTTCTCCTGATCCTCCTGATCCTCATTTTCTTTGTTTCCTTTCAAGTATAAACCTGCATAACAGTGTATACACAAAGCAGCAGTACCATCACAATAACAATCATTAGAATCAGGGGATTCAACACATAATTCATCATCAACAGAAATATCATCATCAGAATTATCATCAAAAGTATTTTCAGGAAGAACCATATGTGAATCCTTATGTTCCTCAAGGGGCTGTGGAGTTAGCATTGCAGCTGAGTTGGCGGTAACTTGATCAATTAGAGCCCACAACTTCCGAGATTCAGCTTGGTCCCTCTGTTGGGCTTCACGATTACTTGCCTCCATTGCCTCCATCCTCTGTTGAATTTCAAGATTGTATGCCATCCGTTGATTGTTCTCTTCCATTTGTTGTATCAAAGAGGCAATCTCATCCAGGGTGCTCTGTGAAGGTTCGGAAGGTGCAGAGGTGGTCACTTGGCTAGGATAGTATGGTGGTGGCTCATAATAAACATTAGGCAAATATCCATACATGTAATTATCCATGGGGGAAAATAAAATTTACAGCCCAGACAAAGCAGACAAAACTAATTAGCAAAGCAAAAAGATTTTTTTTTTTTTTAAATTATTTTCTGCTAATAACAACAAACAAGAGTCCCCGGCAACGGCGCCAATTTTTGACCGCGCTGTCGCCACGCGCCAAAAAGAACGAGCGTTTACAAAATAATGTAGTATAGAGCGACAACTCGGATCGTCTCTCAAGGACTCTTTAGTTGTTGTTATTATTAACAGAAAAAGTTAGAAAAAGTTAGAATTGGGGGTTTTGAGATTGGAAACTAAATTAAAGAAGCAAAACAGAAAACAAAGCAAGAAAATAGAGCAGTTACCAAATAAGCTAAAGCGATTAACCTACTGCTTTTGGTTTCCCACTATCATTGGTTCATGCAAATCCTAAACAGATACTAATCCCCTCCCGGTTGTAGCAACAATTTACAAGCGAAACCGCTACTACAGATATATGTCCCTATTCCCGAATTAAGCAAACGGGGTTAAGCCCTTCGTGAACTAAGCGAACACGAAACGAACACACGCGAATTAAGCAAACGCGATTAATTATAGGAACATGATATCACCGAGATAAACCAACACAACACAATATACTCCTGAATTAAGCAAACAGAAATATAAAGCATGGCATTGAAAAGAGAAAAGCAAATGAAACAAGATTACAGAAACCTCAAGTGTTAACAGAAACCAATCACAGTAGATTAATCTAGGAGACTAATTCTCCATTACAGAAGAAAAACAAAACATAACTAAAAAGAAAACAAAAGACTAACTAAGACTAGCTTAGAAACTAGCCAAAACTGGCTAATTCTGACTATCCTAACTACTACCCTTCAGCTCTGCCTAAACAGGCTTTTATACACGTTTCTGGAGTCAGAGTACTCGCGAGGCGAAGCACTTCTCGCGAGGCGAATTACATGAAAGGTCTGCAACTCTTTGTCTTCTCGCGAGGCGAGCACATCCTTCGCGAGGCGAACTCTTCAGCTTCCAACTGTTACGCCCGCGGCATTCAACACGCCCAAACCGTGATGGCTTCTGATCTTCCAAGACTCGCGAGGCGAAGGATTGCTCGCGGGGCGAACTCTTCAACTTCAGAATTGCCACGGCCGTGATCCTCAACACGGGCAAGCCGTGATCGTCTCTGACTTTTTCATGGTTGCAATACTCGCGGGGCGAGAGATCATTCGCGGGGCGAGTGGCTCCAGATTTATTACTTTTTATTAACCTGAAAATAAGAAAATATAAGTAAATACTTTATTCAACTCTAAAACAACTAAATTAACATAAAAACAATTTACAGACTCAAAATACTACTTAGGAACAATAAAGTCTAATTTGGGGAAAAATGATATAAAATAAGCACAAAGCCAAGGTCTTGACTAGTTATAAAACCAGTCAAACAGAGGCTCATCAACTACCTAGCTCGATTCCGTCAGATGAGGAGTCGGTGTTTCACCCCTATTCCAGAAACAGAAATAGTGAAAATTGCTGCGGGTGGTCTAGATTACTATATCAGGAAGAAACTTGTTAACCAACATTTGATGGATCTTGCCCAGTTAGGAGACAAGGTTCGACAGATTGAACAATTAAGAACTGAAAAGATTTTTAAGCAGAAGAGATTCCTTAAGAGGGAAAGGGTTAATTTTGTCGGATGTAATGAATCCGACGAAGAGAGTAATGATTCTGAAGAGTATGAGGTAGATTATGTCGAACTAAAGAATGGTCCACCTTATATTTGTCAAGCTTTGAAGCCATGAGGGCCAAAGAAAGAATCCCTTTCATTAATAAGAAAGTATACACATTTGATGTGACCAAGGCCGGTCAAATATTTGACATATTACTTAAAGATAAGCAATTAAAATTGTCAGATGATCATAGGCTCTTGAAAGCCCATGAAATTAAAGATCGGAAATATTGTAAGTATCATAATACTTTTGGTCATGTGACGAATGACTGTATGCATTTCAGGGATATCATTCAGAAAGGTTTGACAGACGGAAGGTTGAAGTTTTCAGACAAGAGACCAGAAATGAAGATTGATACAGAACCCTTCGGTCCTGAAGCTAACCAAGCAGACCGCCAAGTCCATATGGGAGTAGGCATGGTCAACATCACGGCCGGACAGAATATCCAAATGGATTTGTCAGATCCATTTGATGTTTATCCGAAGCCAGGGGAACCACTTATTGAATATATGACACGAAAGAAAGATGAGGGCATAATTAAAGTTTGCCCTAGATGCGAAGCATTTTATGATGAGGTAGCCGCCAGAAAAGCTAGGGAGCAGAAATTACCATCGCATCGTCCACAAGATGACCAGAGCAGGTTTTCACATTCAAATAGCCATGCCGGATCCAACGATTGTACTGGAGGAGTCTGCATCTGCTGTAAATAGACAGACAAACAGCCATCAAAGAACATATACACCATCAAAATTCAGACAAAGACCATACCATCTCGGAGGTCGGCTTGATTCAACCAGAGGATCGCGAGTAAGCGCGACAGATAATTGTCGGCCACATATACACCAGCCAAAATCTGGACAGCACAATACCGGAGGCTGGCTTGATTCAATCAGAGGATCGACAGTAGGTAACTCTGTCAGTGGCAGAATTAATCCTGCTAAGACAAGGTTACCCCCATCCAACGTAATGGTGGATAAATGGGTAAGGAATTCAGCCATGACACAGTACCCAGAATTGCAAAAACAGACGTGGGCTCGGAGAAACAAGGGCAATGAACGAGGGCCACCCTTTTGGAATGAACATTACCGAAAAGGTCAACTGGCTAAAAATGCTCAGATGGAAGGGCCTGGTCTTTCAGGACCCTCAACTCAATTGGCCATTTCCAAGAGCCAAAAGAGGAGACTACAAAGACTCCGACAAGCCCAGAAAAAGAAACTTGCCAAACAAGGAGGCGTCATTATAAAAGAAATGCCTTCCCAAGATGCTGGTTGCTTGGTTGCTACAACTGACAACAAAGTTGATAAGATAGCAGATACCAAGATGAAGAGTGTAATAGTAAGTCACCCCACGGAAGCTAATGTGAAGAAACTCAGTAATCAGACCAAGCAAGGCGAACCTATATCTCAGGTTTTTATAGAGAAGAAGACTTCAGGACAAGCATCCTCACCAATAAAACCCAAAGGCAAATGGCCAGTGGACCGACTAAGTAGAGAGAGTTGCAGGGCTCGAAAAGAAAGTTGAGGCTAGAATAGAATAGCAACAACTGACTACATTCAAGCCTGAATGTGATTTAACAAAGGAAGAGTTGTCATTTGATGCTGTCATTGAAGCATTGAATGATCCGAATGATGACATAAACGTCAGTGGAGCCATGGATATGGACGGCCAGAATGAGGATTGGGCCGACATCATGGAAGCGTTAGATAACTGTGGCGCTGGAATTGCCCGGCCTTTGTCGGATAGGTCGTGGTCGATGACGAAAGTGACTTAAAGAGAAATCACGGCGGGGCGATGTCGGAGGTGCTTTTCTGGATGAGGATCCAGACAATGAAATCATACTGGAGCCTGGAATGAGAATGAATATAGGTTTAATTTCTTTCATCCCAGCAGAATACGAGGGATATTTTGAGTTTGATCCCTCTGACGACGACAGTGATGTCGTCAACAATGCAGGAGACCCAAATGATCACTGGATGTTTGTACAAGAGAATTTAGTTACTGTATTCGACAACGTGGCTCAGTTGGAGAAACCTACCGACGAACAGAAAAATCATCTAAGACCTTTGCATGTGAAGGCCATCATCGATGGAAGACCCACCAATAGAGTCTTGATTGACGGAGGTGCTGCTGTAAACTTGATGCCTAGGGCGATGTTTAAAAAATTAGGAAAGAATCAGTCAGACCTAATCCCAACTGATATGGTTGTCACTGATTTCAGTGGCAAAACATCTCCGTCAGATGGTGTCACTTTATTAAACATACAAATTGGCACTGTCGAAAGAATGACATTGTTCGTCATAATTCCAGCCAAGTCAAGCTACAACATTTTGCTTGGCAGGGATTGGATCCACGCTGTAGGGGCAGTTCCATCAACGGTACATCAGAAGGTGATTTTGTGGAACGAACAAGATCAAGTGGAGATTGTGGAAGCAGACGATAGTGCTTGTTACGCCCAACAAGCACATATTGATTTCCGGGTGTATTCTCCGAATGTGAAGCCAATAACTACCATTGAGGGGGTTATCAACAAAGATGCGTTGGAAGCAAGCCTTTTTAGCCAGTTTGGAGTTACAATACAAGACAAGGCCGACAAGACTCGGCCAGAATCTGACAATGAGTATTGAGACCCACTTGAGAAGACTGTCGGCCTATCTGGCCGAAAAAGAAATACACACTCAAGAAAGTGTATTGGCGGATTGTATAATTGACGACGGCCCTTTGGGTTTTGAAAGAGGAGCCGAAGTCAAACAAAATATGGAAGTAGAAGATCCTTTGGAAGAAATAAATTTGGGGTCAGAAGAAAAGAAAAGACCCATTTTTGTCAGTGCTTTTCTGCCAAAGGATTACAAATGAAAACTTGTTAGTTTAATAGCAGAATACAAAGATTGCTTTGCATGGGATTATGACGAAATGCCTGGTTTAAGCAGGGATCTTGTTGAACATCGCCTACCACTAAGGGAGGATTGCAAGCCTGTGAAACAAGCAAGCGATCTGCTTTTGCTCCAGAGGTGGTACATAAAATTAAAGAGGAAGTACAAAGATCGCTTAAAGCCAAGTTCATACGAACAACCAGGTATGTCGAATGGCTCTCTAATGTAGTCCCTGTTATTAAAAAGAATGGAAAAATGAGGGTATGCATAGATTTCAGAAATTTGAATATGGCTACCCCTAAAGATGAATATCTGATGCCTATAGCCGATATGCTTGTCGACTCAGCATCAGGAAATGAGATTTTAAGTTGTATGGATGGCCATGCAGGATATAATCAAATCTTTATAGCCGAAGAAGATGTGTCAAAGACCGCCTTCAAATGTCTAGGAGCAATTGGGACATATGAATGGGTCGTCATGCCTTTCGGTTTAAAGAATGCAGGAGCCACCTATCAACGAGCAATGAATACAATTTCCCATGATGTTATTGGAAAATTTGTAGAAGTATATATTGATGATGTGGTCGTCAAGTCCAAGAGCAAAGATGACCATTTGGAGCATCTGAGGCAAGGATTTGACAGGATGAGAAAGCATAATCTAAAAATGAACCCAGAGAAGTGTAGTTTCGGAGTGTCGGCTACAAAATTCTTAGGATTCCTGGTTCACAAAAAAGGAATCGAAGTAGACAGGAATAAAGCTAGAGCAATCATGGAGGCCTCACTTGACCGACAAATAAGAAAGAGCTACAGTCCTTCTTAGGGAAGGTTAACTTTCTCAGAAGATTCATATCAAATATGTCAGGAAGGACAAGAGTATTTGCACCACTGGTCAAGTTGAAATCAGAACAAAGCTTCATTTGGGAACCTTGTCACCAAGAGGCTTTTGACCGATTAGCAGATATCTAGTCGACCCACCGGGTCATGATGCTGCAGAGTGCCCCGTCGATCGTTGAAGTTGTACATATCGGCATCAGAGGACACTATAGGATGTTTATTAGCCCAGGATAACGATGATAATGTTGAAAGGGCTATATATTATCTAAGTAGAGTCCTAAATGATGTTGAAGGAAGATATAGTGCAATAGAGAAGTTATGTCTAGCATTATATTTTTCTTGTACAAAACTCAAATATTATATGATGCCATGTCATGTATTAGTTGTTTCCAAGACTGATGTAATAAAGTATATGTTGTCGAAACCAATCCTTAATGGACAAATTGGCAAATCGACCATTGCTTTATCAGAATATTCTTTACAATACGTGCCAGCTAAAGCTGTCAAAGGACAGGTAATAGCTGACTTTCTGGTAGACCATCCAGGACTGGATATGCCAGAAATAAATATTGTCAGTTTATTACCTTGGAAACTCTATTTTGACGGATCAAGACATCAAGGAGGAAGTGGTATAGGAATCCTTATTGTGACCCCACAAGGAGTTCCTACAAAGTTCATGTTTGAACTTAAATATCCCTGTTCCAACAATGAAGCCGAATATGAGGCTTTAATTGTCGGATTGGAAATATTGATAGATTTAAGAGCACGAAATGTGCATATTTTTGGGGATTCTCAATTAGTCATCAAACAACTCACACAAGAATACAAATGCGTTAGTTACAATTTGTCAAAATATTGTATTGTAGCTAACAAGTTGATGAAAAAATTTGATGACGTAATTGTTCAATACATTCCCAGAAATTTAAATCAAGAGGCTAATGAGTTAGCTCAGATAGCCTCAGGATATAAAATATCTCAAAAGACTCTGTCGACACTAATGGAAATCAGAGAATTGCTGCATCCATTAGAAGAAAGAGATATTTTAGTTAATGATGTAATTCTACCTAATGACTGGAGGTTGCCAATAATCGAGTATTTGGAAAATCCAAGTCAGAGTGTGGATAGAAAAACAAAGTACAAGGCATTGAATTACACAATGCAAGGAGGATCATATACAGAAAATCTGTTGACGGAACTCTACACAAGTGCCTGAGTAAGCAAGATGCTTATTTGGCTCTCTCAGAAGTCCATGAGGGTATATGTGGAGCCCATCAGGCAGGTGATAAAATGAAGTGGGTCCTACGAAGAAGTTTATATTACTGGCCAACTATGGTTAAAGATTGCATTTTATTTGCCAGATCTTGTGAAGAGTGTCAGAAGCACGGTCACATACAAAACGTACCGGCTAGCGAATTACATTCTATTGTCAAGCCTTGGCCATTCAGAGGATGGGCTCTAGATTTGATTGGTCAGATACATCCTGCTTCGTCGAAAGGACATCAATTCATTTTGGTTGGAGTTGATTACTTTACTAAATGGGTAGAGGCAATCTGTCTTAAAACAGTCACCCAACAAGAAGTAATTGATTTCATTGAAAACCACATTATGTCGGTTTGGCATACCCCAAACTCTGACAACGGATCAAGGGTCAATGTTTGTCGGAAAGAAAGTCGTGGAATATGCCAGTTCTAGGCATATAAAAATGCTCACCTCTACGCCATATTATGCACAAGCAAATGGCCAAGTTGAGGCCATAAATAAGATCATTATTAATCTTATTAAAAAGCATGTGGGTCGACAACCTAAAAATTGGCATAATACCCTTGATCAAGTGTTATGGGCATATAGAAATTCACCCAGACAGTCAACAGGAACTTCGCCATATCGTCTAACTTATGGACATGATCCTGTATTACCTGTTGAAATCAATCTCCAATCCACTCGCATTCAAAGGCAAAATGACCTGCCTACTGACCAGTATTGGGATGCAATGCTGGATGAATTGAATGAATTAAGTGATGACAGATTGATTGCGTTGGAGAATTTGATTCGGCAAAAAGAAAGAATTGCCAGATTTTATGATAGTCGAGTTAAGTTCAAAGCATTCAAGGTAGATGATTTGGTCTGGAAAGTCATATTGCCCATGGATAAAAGTTGTCGAGAATACGGGAAATGGTCACCTAAATGGGAAGGACCATTTAGAGTTGACAGAATATTTTCTGGAAATGCTTACGCACTTGTCAATATTAATACTGGCTCGACAATTAAGTCAATTAATGGCAAGTATTTGAAGGAATACAAACCGACGATGTTAGAAGTACAAATTGACGAATAAAGAAAATAAGTATATTCATTAAATTGACGATACAATGAAATATTGTCATTTGATGATAGAAATCAAGTCATCAATTAAAGCTAGTCCGATCCTAAAATACAGGACAGTGCGCTAATAATATTTTAGTTTCATACAACAAAGAGAAGTGCAGCTAAATTTGTTGAGGCTTCATTCCCACGAAATTCCGATTGCCTCATTTGTCAAGGAGCCTCCAAAAGGGGGATAAAGCACGAGCAGATGTCACCATCATTTCATTCAGAAGGTGGTTGTTGCTACGGTAGATAACACCAAACCCTTCTTGATGAAGATGATGGAACTAGACGAGGTACACTCGTTCTGTATCAAGATCTGCTTCTCCCCGGATATGCAGTGAGGCCAGTTATGGATGTTACATTGGTTACTGACCTTCATTATATGTTTTTACATTGGTTATTGACCTTCATGAAGTATGTGACCATTAAGACAAACACCTTGGTTTGAAAACTTAATACAGACAAGGTCATATTCTCGTGGAGGAAGAAGGAGGAATGGGTAGAGGCCTGTTGTAGAGAAATGCATGGTATGTGAAAATTCAACTGTGAAATCTGAGATTTATAGGCCTCGTTATTTATAGTTGAACACAAAAGGCATTTATTGTGATGTGGTTTACCAAAGTCTCGAAACTTACCATGACATTTATGATGATTTGATAAAGCATGAATTACGAAGTTAGTTGGAAATATGCAATCAAATCCAGTAATAAATAAGCGTGCAAGAAAGGAGGTGGTTATTAATTACAATGGACCGTAAAAATTGACCAGTTTAAATGGTCGACGAGAACAAGAGTTACAAATGTTATTGTTGACCTAAAAAGAAGATAATTGATCCCATGCAAGGGAAAGAGTAGTTTTGTCGCCAGAGTCGCTTCATAGTCGGGCTGCAATGCACGGGAGTTTCTTGACTACACTTTCCGCTTGTTGACCAAGACGACAGATTCATCATCAATAGCTTTGACTCTGTCTTTGCTCTTTTCCAAAGCTTTGTCAAATTTAACACACTTTTGGTCCGTCAATTCAATCTCGGCCAACAGCTTCTTTCTGTACTCGAAAGAAACTCTCCTTAGTTTGAATCCCGATGGAAATAAGGTCAAGTTCTTTTTGTTTAGATGATTCAAGATTTTGGAACTGAGCTAAGAGATCATCCTTGATTCTTTCTTCCTCTTCGTAAGAAGGAATGACAGAAGTCATCCTCTCTAATTTATTGGAGAGTCGTTCCCAAAATGTCTGAATAGAGATAAAAAGTGAACGGCTCGACAGAGGAAGATTAGAATGAAGAGGAGTGATCTCCTTGACAAGTCGAGATAGTTCTTTTTGAATCTTGATATCAGACAGAAGCTTATCAAAAGGATTGACCAGAAGAGCTTGAAGATCATGCATGAGAGTAATAACTAAAGAGTCGCTGGAATCATGTTGAGTTGATGAAGTGGTAGAAAAGGATGACTCTTTTCGGCTTACTTCCGACAGCATATTAATCCACGTGTTAAAATGTAAAGCCGGTTTGGGATCAGGAGACTTCATGGTAGGAGGTTTGATAGCAGGTGGAGAAGGAAGGGAAGGAGTTGTTTCAGCTAACAGGGCCTCCATGTCGATATCTTCATCCGGAATCTCAATCATAACAGTAGTTCCTACTGGATCATCAGCTGCTGGGATTGGGGTGATTGAAGTCAGATGATGAGGGCTCGAAGGCATTCCCTGGTGAGAATCAGGAACCTGCAATTCAATTGTCAAACTTTTAGTACTAACAGAGATACCTCCTAAAGTTTGGTCAATATGTAGTTCCGAATCATATACATTTATAGGCTCGACAGTCGTGATAATTTCCTGAATAGTCATTGAGTCATCAAGCTGGGGAGATTTTTCCTGACATGAGATACAAGTAAGAAAGTATACATCTAAAAAAAAAACAGAGTTAGTGAAAATACCAGATTAGAATCTGAAGACATCAAGTCAACATCAACAATAGCCTTCTCAGAAACCAGAGGGGTCTCGACAGTTTTGTTTTTCTGTCAAGAATAGCAAGCATGTGAGCAAAAGGATATAACTTGACAGACTAACATAAAATTGTTACCTCGGATTGGTTGGAGGTCGAAGTGCTAGAAGAACTAGTCATAACCTCCCGAGTTCTAGAGCCAGTAGAGACTTTGACGGCATCAGATGCTGTCACCATGGCAAAACTTTTGGCAGATTTTGATTTCTTGGAAAGAGGGCTAGAAGAAGCCATTTTCTCTTTTCTTTTTCTGGATCCTTTTGACTGAGGATCAGAAACATAAGCTTTGGCTGACCGAGAGCTCTTCTTGACCAAGGGGATAACAGGTTCATTATCATCTTCAGAAGCTTCTCCCGAAAGTGCGTCAGACTTAGACTTGCCAGGGAGGGGTTTGTCAAGAGGAATAGCTGTCAATAGCAATGAAAATAAGTTGATTGTCGACTAAAAAGAAAAGCGAAATAAGTGATTTGACAAATGAATACCTGAGTTACAAGTTAGAATTCTTGAATAGAATTCAAAGTCGCCATCGAGTTGAAGAAACCGACGACGAGCGAAGGTAACTGGATTTGGTTTTTCAAAAGGGTCAACGTAAGCACTCACGCTGTCCAAAAAGAAAAAGTTACCTCCTTTTGACGGTTTTCCTGGGTGTGAATCAGCTAAACCAAAAGGGGCACAAGGAATAGGCACTGGCTTAGGAAAAGGAGCTTTCAAACTGTCAAAATATTCCCTGGTCATATTAGGAATATTCCTATACATGGCAAGCCTCTCGATTCCTTATTATCATGCTTCCTTTTGGCTTGGCCAAAACACTATTGACATGACGAACCATATCAAATGGTAACTTGGGATTCCACTTAATTTTATAAAATTTCTCAAAGGCTTGAATTTCTTTCTGAAGTTCACCTCGAGTTTTAGTTGCTGGATCCTGTTCCTGCACGAGGGAATCATCAGTGTTACCCGCGGTGTCTTCAATACAACTCAAGCAAGTCAGTAAATTCAGATGATGGCTGGAGTAGTATTCATCCCACCAGTCAAGGAAGCTTTGAGTGGCTCCGTGAAAGACCGAAAATGAAACGGGTTGTAAGAAAGCCCCGCGAACTTTGTCTTCCTCACTAATGGCAACAATATGCTCATACGTTGGGACTTTGATACCAATGAAATTCTCGTCAAGATCTGACGAATAGGGAGCAGGAATAGCTTGGCAGAAGCCAAGCTGACAAGCAACAGTGTTGGGTAAATGGAGATAGGCTCTATGAGTTTTAAAGCCAGGGCCATCAACAAAAAGAATTTTCTGACAAAGAAATTTGGTCCAAATGGATTTGTTAGATTTAGAGATGGTGGTGCTCAGTTGTGTAAACCATGTTGGACCATATTTCCGGTCGGAAAAGGGAGAGAAGTTGATCTTTGGAGATGAAGATGAAAGCGAATGGAGAATTTTAAAATAAAATTTGAAATTCGCAGTCTCATCTCTCGTCAAAGACTCGGCAGACGCATAACAGAGATAAGAGCCATACGTGTCGATTGTCAAATCTGCGGGAGCTTTATATGAAAATTGACGCTCCAAAACTGCATTTAACCATAATTGGAGAAGCCAAAGGGGCCCTCCTATATTGGTTTTCTTTTTGGATTTAACGGTGTCAACTAGCATACTCATGCTATCATAAAGATTAGCTAAGAGACATTGTCCTAATGCTACTCTTTTACCAGACGACAACAGATTGGCTAGAGGGACATATGAAGCGACCAAAGAAGCAGATTTGCTACAAAAAACGTAAGCACATAGCCAAAGAAACAAAAAGGCTACATGCTCAGTATCCGTCACAGGATCATGAGCTTCACCTCTAAAATCTGCTATGTATTTAGAAAAAGAACACTTCGGCACGTAAACATCAATTTGATTTTCAATTTCTACTTCAGTATGCATGGTGGGACCATCTGGACGAAGGCCAGTAATAGCCGACATATCAAATAAAGTCGGACCCATCATTCCATAAGGAAAATGAAAATTATTTGTTGTTTTGTTCCAAAAGAAAACTGATGCTCCTATTAAAGAGAAGTCTACCAGTTTAACATGACGAGAAAGTTGAATGAATTCAAAGATTCCAGCTTTTTCCCATACACTTTGTTTTTCAGTTTGAACTCGGTCCAGCCAACTAATGTAGGCATCGAACCGAGTAGCAGGAGGCATTCTGAAAATCCTATTACTCTTCTTGAACATGTGAATGGGAATAGGAGTAAAAGAAGATAGAATAGCCTCATTTACGCTAGCGGAAGGAAAGGAATTGCGTAAACCCTCAGAAATTTCATTGTTGGCCACAATAGGACCCAAAAATGCAGCAGGAGGACTTAAAGCAATAGCAAGATCAAGAATAGGGTAAATTACCTTGGATTCTTGCCATAACTCGGATTTCTCCAAAATTGGGTCTTGGACCACTGTCCTAGGAGGCACGATTGTAGTATGAGGAACTGAAGACGGCACCTTAGAAGATGTGGCCATGGTTAGATGGAATAAAAATACAGGGTTCCTTTTAAGAAAGAATTTTGCGAGGGAAGAAGAAAAGGTCTTTCGTTAGAAAAGATTTACTAATGAAGAAGGAAGGATAAGAAGAAGAAAGTCAATTCTGATGTGATTGACATTTAAAGGAGAATTAAAAAACCTTCGGTACGAGTTCCAAGAAACCTGCGACGTCATGATTATCCCTATTAAGTAGGGATGAGATAAGAAGCAAGGTTTAATTAATGAATAGGAACCCGAGATTAAGACAATCGTTAGGGATTTGAAAAATCAAATTTTGCTATTCTTACGGGCAAAAAACCGTCGAAAAGTAAAATTTGGGGGGCATCTGTTAATAGGAATTTAAAATTCTTGACAGAAACAGATCCGACAGGATGACGGAAAAAATTGAAGAGTCATCAGATAACCACCACAAGGAATCAAATTCAGCAAAATTGACAGGTTGAAGAGTTGACAGAAATTAGTATGTCAGACAGATAAAGCCGTCAAGAAAGGAAAATACGTCAAATATCCGACAAATATATCCAGCTGACTGATGGAGGAATAGAAGTAACAACCCAACTTTCGACAAAGTTGGTAATAAGAATTGTCAGACAAACAAAGTATAGAAATGGCTAAGTTTCCGGGGTTGACAAAGATCAAGAAGATAAGTTGTCAAATAACCAAACTGTGGACGACAAGTGGACATAAAACCACTCAA
Organism: Sophora flavescens; assembly: GCA_030762895.1. NCBI lineage: Eukaryota > Viridiplantae > Streptophyta > Magnoliopsida > Fabales > Fabaceae > Sophora > Sophora flavescens. The sequence continues at coordinate 175,898,899 of CM061063.1, read as the reverse complement.
GGATCGAGCGATTAGAGAAGTTTACTTGTCAGAGAGTTTGAAACATAGCAAAACTGCCATACAGGTGTCAAATTTTAAGATAGGAAGTTTCTTTAGGCAGTTATTTTGTATGCTTATAAATACTATCAATTCTGATGTAATCGAGGAGGTTGTACTTGAAGCGATATCCTGCATATCTCGATCACACAAAGATATTAAAGGATTGGACTCAAGTATTTCCTCCACCCCTTTTTCATTTCCAGTTCAATTTATAATACAGCACCGCTCATTTAATTTTACATGTTCGTCTTTACCTTCAGCATTGCCTTTAAATTTCATGTTCTTCATTTAAGTTTGTTATTCAGTCCTTTATTCTTCCCCAGTTATTTTTTCAAGCCTTTTACTCGCTTTCGTTTAATTTCCTGCACTTTTTAAAGCTTTCTTCTGCCCTTCACTCATTTAAATACTTTTCAATAACTTGCTTCTTTCCTTTAATTTACTGTCATTTACCTTTACTTGTCATTTACAAGCTTTCAATTTAATTTCCTGCAACTTACATGCTTTCCTTTAATTTTCTCGTTGTCTACGTGCTTTCCTTTAAATTTCACGTTCTTTACTTTCCTCTAATTTCGCTGCAAGTCACGTCACATCTTTTGTATTTCTGTAAAAGTGAGAAGCCTTTCTGGTTTGAGCAGACATGCAAAATACCCCATCCTAACGAGATTACCGCATAACTCGTCCGTCCCTACACTCGTCCGATCTCAAAAATTATTTGTGACAAGAGGATTTTGGACACAAACCAAAAACCAGCGTCAACAACTTGGAGTAATTATAGGATGGGTGACCTCCTGGGAAGTTTTCCTAGGAATGAGGACAAAGCACACTGAAAAGACCCATGTTGGTCTGTGGGGTCAGTCGTCAATCCATAGAACAATCATGGATGTTACATAACTCACTTATATATTCTTAGTAACTATAACAAAGTAATTAATTACAGAAATATAATTGTTTTTAGGCAATTCTGAGTATAAAATTTAATTTGGAAGTTAATTGAAATGTTATAATTATTATAATGAATTTTGGGAATCATTTCAATTCATATTTCAAATTTTCTTTGGAAAGTTTATAAAATAATAATTAATGTGATTTTCAAGTATTTTGACTATTTAAAAACCCAATTAAATAATTTTATTCTATTTGAGTGTACTTATTGGTTTACATACGGTGCTCACAGTTAGGGGTGGAAATAGGCCAGGCCGCCCGACAGGGGCCTATGGCCTGGCCTGCTTAAGGCCTGGCCTGGCCTGGTTTAATAAAAAGGTCATATTTAGGCTTTATAAAAAGCCTCTTTAGTTAAATAGGTCAGGCTTAGGCTTATGAAAAAGCCTTTTAGGCTTGGTAGGCCGGCCTACTTAAAATTAATATTATTTTTAATTAAATTAAATATATAATATATAATACAATATTAATTTTATTAAAAAAATTAAATATTTAAATATATTATTTCTAATCCTAGCCATTTAAAACCCCCATATTATTCTGGAGTGTTAAAAAGAAACCCTATTCACGTTTCAAAGAAATAAACCCCCTCCCTCTTCATCTCCCCTCCATTGTGCCGCCATCCTCAGCTACAAGTTTTGCGTTTTTTTTCCTCTCCCTGCTTCCTTGTCAGTCGTCATTACCTTTTTTAGTTCCTTCCATCTGCGAGTCTGAGCATCTCGTCTTTGTTTCGGTCGTAGGCAGCGTCTCTTCGGTGCCTCGTGGTGGTTCGTGACGGAGCCTCGCGACGGATCCAGTTCAAACGGAACTGAGGCTCTCGGTGGTTACATCTCGCGGCGGCGGGCTGACTTGAGGTGGCGTGGGCGGCGCTGGGAGGTGATGGCAGTAACGCCGTCTGGCGAGGGGAGAGCTGGACACGGCGGCGCTCACGGCGGTGTCAGTTCTACCTGGATCATCTCAGATCTATTTACTACTGGGTCATCTCAGATCTGGTGTTGTAATAGCATTGGTATAAATGTAATGAAGGTTGTTGTTTCTGGTGTTGTTTTGGTGCTTCCTCTTCTTTTTTCGCCTCTCCTTGTTTCTTCTATAACCCAAAATTATATATTTTGGTGATGTGTTTGTTACTATTCTGTGATTTTAGTGTTTGGTATTTTATGGCCTGAGGCTTATTTGGTTTTTTTTTTTATTAATTTGAATTTTGAGACCTACTTTAATTTTTTCTTTACAAATATTAGTAGTTTATATGTGCTTAATTTTTTTGCTGGTTGGTATTAGGTGTTGGCCTGTTTAGTCAATGGCCTATTTATTGATAGGAGTTTAGGTTCAGCTTATTTAGTAGTATGTTAATGTGAAACAGACCATTAAGCAGGCTTTCAGGCCAGGCCAGGCTTTTAAAAAGGTCAGGTCAGGCCTTAAAATTAGCCTATGTCAGATAATAGGCCAAGCTTAGGCTTTATATTTTTGAAACAGGCCAGGCCTATTTAGCTAAAGCCTGGCCTGGCCTGACTTTTTTCCACCCCTACTCACAGTCTTACGAAAAATGCTAAACTGACACGCTTTACGGACATCATACTGTACATCAGTATGAACAAGGCCTTACAAATGCGGCATCAGATGCAAAGACTTGTCTTGCAAGACTCGTTCACGCTTTTTTTTAAATTTAAATTTTTTTTGTAAATAAATTTTTTGATTAAGTATGTGTCAATATCTGGTGAACCGGGTACAAATATTTGGTGAATTCAGTTCATTATTTGGTGAATGGGTTTTTTTGAGAAATAATTTTTTTGATTAAGTAAGTGCAAATATCTGGTGAATCGGGTATAAATATCCGGTGAATTCAGTTCATTATTTGGTGAATGGTTTTTTTTTATAAATAAATTTTTTGATTAAGTATGTGTAAATATCTAGTGAATCGGGTACAAATATTTGGTGAATTCGGTTCATTATCTGGTGAATGAGTTTTTTTGAGAAATAAATTTTTTGGTTAAGTATGTGTAAATATCTGGTGAACCGGGTACAAATATCTGGTGAATTCAGTTCATTATCTGGTGAATGGGTTTTTTTTGAGAAATAAATTTTTTGGTTAAGTATGTGCAAATATCTGGTGAATCATGTACAAATATATGGTGAATTCAGTTCATTATCTGGTGAATGGGTTTTTTTGAGAAATAAATTTTGGTTAAGTATGTGCAAATATATGGTGAATCATGTACAAATATCTGGTGAATTCGGTTCATTATCTGGTGAATGGGTTTTTTTGAGAAATAATTTTTTTGGTTAAATATGTGCAAATATCTGGTGAATCAGGTATAAATATCTGGTGAATTCGGTTCATTATCTGGTGAATGGGTTTTTTTGAGAAATAAATTTTTTGGTTAAGTATGTGTAAATATCTGGTGAATCATGTGCAAATATCTGGTGAATTCAGTTCATTATCTGGTGAATGAGTTTTTTTAGAAATAAAATTTTTATTTTTTTAAAAAAGTCAAAATTAAAAAAAAAAAAAAGATGCTACAGTAGCGCTACTGTAGCAGAGGTGTCGTATTTGTGTCAACTTTTTGTGTCTGTTTAGCAGACCTGCAGACTTACCCCTCAATATACGTGTCCCTTATACCTTTCTTTTGTTTTTTTTTTTTTTGAATATCTTAAAGACACATCATTTCTACTTTTGATATAGAGGTTTAGATGTTAGATACCCCAAAATATCCATTTATATATGCATACCAAGAATTAATATATTAATTTTCCTGGTTACAGAGTTTCCTTTTGATTTGTGAAAAATATTAAAATACTTAAAACTCCTATCTCTTGTAAATGTATTTAGCTTTGATTGATTAAAATTACTTTTATAACTTTCTTAATTATCGAGTTTCCTTTAATCGGATAAAATATTACAAGATTTTAAACCTTAAAATTTAAATGCCTTTTTTTTTTTTTATAAAGAAAGTATAAATTGTTACTATTATGAAATGAAGCAAAACAATACCGAGATATTATAATTAAACTAAGAAGAATAGAGAGAACAAAGAAGAGATAATAAGAGAGTATTTGTATTATATTCCTAAAGGTATCATCTTTACAATGCTCATGAGTCATATTTATAGGATACAACTCAGGTATTATATTCCTCAAGACTTTTTTTATTTTATTTTTTGAGGTAACACTACTAGAAATCCAGCCTATAGAGATCGAAAAATCGGTCATTAAAGTGAGAAAATCGGTCACTCAATGATTCAGTGACCGAATTAGAGACCCGTTTTTTTAGTTTCTAAACCATTGGTGGCTAAATGCAAAGACCGATTTAGTGACTGATTTTTCAGAGACTGATTAGACACTGATAAAGCTACTTCATTTCAAATTCAATAGAATCCGTAATACAAGGAGTAAACGAAAAGACACGGGTGCTAGCTAAAGATGTAGCCGCTCTAGAAAGCTTAAGGGCGACCATGTTCACCTGTCTCCTAATGAACTTAACTCTAAAGTTAGAAGAAATAGACAAAGCATCCTTGCACTTCAAAATAATATCTCCAAACTCGGTTGAGTCCACCTGGCTGTTAGAGATGCTATCCACTACTAACTTGCAATCCATTTCAAAGACTACCGTGCCAAGGTTAAGTTTTGAACCCAAAGGATAGCTTGCAAAAGAGAAAGAGCTTCCCCTTCACGGACAGGAAGAAGAGGGGCTATCCACGCTATAAGGGCAGCCACAAATTCACCCTTGTCATTTCTGATACAACACCCCATCCCTGTAAGTCCAAGGTCACTAAAGTAAGGTGTCATTAACATGATATTTAGCACATGAGAGTTGTAGAAGCTAAGTGGACATCCACCCTTAATTATTCATAACACTCCCCTTGGATGTCCATTAGGAATATGTGCGCCTCATTAAAACCTTTACTAGGAAAACACCCGGTGGAAAAAAAATCCTAATGAAGGAAAAAGGGTACAATATCCTTTATATGAGAACTGTATCATTAAAAACCTTATCAAGGAAAACCATGTAGGACAAAACCTTGATTAAGGGAAAAAGAGTACAGTTTTCTCCCCATGTTCGAATCATCAGTTCAAGTTATATGAATTCCAATATCCTAGTTTTCTCCCTGTGAAGCATTTTTAAGAAATACATTTGTTTGACAACCTGTTGATGCATGGGCCACAACTCAGCCCAAACAACTCGACGAATCTGCTTATATTCGAAAGCCCACTAGTGGAAAATATACATTAGACGGTAAAGGTTTACGTCAGTTAACCAAAAGCTAGACGTTAAAAAGGAGGCGGTGGCAGTTTTGTAAATATCAGAGTTCATTAATTCAATTTTAACGTCAGTTGTTTTAATGATTGACGTTAAAAGTGAAGTGACTCACTTTTAACGTCAGTTCAATAAAAAACTGACGTTAACAACGAATATTTTAACGTCGGTTCTATAAAGAACTGACGTTAAAAGTAAGTCACTTTACTTTTAACGTCAGTCCTTACATCAACAGACGTTAAAGATTATTTTAATAATTTTTTTTATCTAGTATACGATCCCTTCCGCATTGCCTTTCTCAAAGTTTCAGTTTCACATGAATTGCTTTAATGTTTTGTGTTTCTGTTTTGAAAACTATAAGTTGAATCAATAACCCAAACCGGATCTCATTCATGAAGTGTAATACAGACTGATACAGAAGATTGAAAGGGTTTAAAATCCTATAAAAAGTTACATTGAAAGGGTTTAAAATCCTAAACATTAAAGCTACATCACATCAGAGAGTTTTATGAAATATGCCAAAGGGAAAACTATACTTCGAAGACCTCAGAAAACTGGGGGGCATGAGAGAGCTCAAGAGAGAGGCAAAAACAGGTGCACTAGATCTGTTTCAAGCAAAGGCAGTGGTTCCAGAGACTTCCAAGACGGTCACTTGCTGCCAAAGCTGAGGTTTTGGAACTGTGACCCTCGAGCACCTGATTAGCCCTCCAGCAGCCGATTCTTCGGAAGGTGATAAGGTGAGCAACTCACATAATGTAATTTACTCAAACTTATCACCCATGTAATGTAATTTACTCAAACTTAGAAGTTGTTTGACCATCAAGACAAAGACCTTTGAGTCTAGGAATAGGAAGAAAGAGTGATGAAGTTAATCTCCACGGCAGAGCCATATTGTGAAGCAGAAAATTAAAAGGATGGAAGGAAGCTATTTATAGGAGCAGGGGATGAAGTTACTAAGCTATTCTGATTTTCTTGAAAACTTACCTATAAACTTAATGCTCATTAAGAGGATTGAGTTACAAGGTGCATGGGTAAGTAGCACAGTACAGTCAAAGGAATGAATGTTTTTGCAGATATCTATATACTTTTAACATCAGTTTTTTAAAAAAACTGACGTTAAAAGTGTTTTTCAAATAAAAAATATTTATTGTTAACGTCAGTTTTTTATACAACTGACGTTAAAAGTTTGATTTTTACTTGATTAAATAAATAGCTGACGTAAATAATCCTATATATTATAAACGTGCAGAATGAATATTGGAAATAATGTAATTAATATACGGGAACTTGGTAGTCATAAATTAAGTTGACGTTAAAAATGAGGTGGTGGCAGTTTGTAAACTATTTGTGTCAGTTCTATAAATAACTGACGTAAATAATTATGAAACTCATTTCATTGGTTGTCATGTCACTGTTGTCCCTCTTAACGCAGATCACTCCATATAGTACTGCAGTTTATTTCTAAACCTTTTTTTTATACAAGTTTATTTTTAATTTTTATTAATTAGCTTGAATTAGTAAACAAATTCTTGTGCAAATTAAAATAAATAAACACTTAACATAAAACAAGTTATATGTATAATCAAATCATATGACATTGAAGCGATTCATAAGTTAAAATTACATGATTAAAAGATAAAAAATTTCTGCAACATAGCCCTAAAATATAAAAAAGTTTCTGCATCAACATCATTTTCTTCTCAGTCCTGTCATCAGAAACTCCAATGGATGCATCACCTCCCTCACTTGAATTCCATGATGCAAAGTAAATCCTCGATCCACTAGCAACAAAGCAAAGTGAAATGGATCTTTGCATCTTTCTTCTTCAGTGGAGTTCCTTGATGCATCATCTTGAATCCACAATCACTTGCTTCCAAAGCAAAGTGAAAGGGATGACGGGGATGAAATAAAGTGAGAGAATCACATTACGTGATTCACCCAACCTTAATATCCATGTAATGTGATTTACTCAAACTCAGAAGTTGTTTGACCATTAAGACAAAGACCTTTGAGTCTAGGAATAGGAAGAAAGAGTGATGAAGTTAATCTCCACGGCAAAGCCATATTGTGAAGCAGAAAATTAATTAAAAGGATGGAAGGAAGCTATTTATAGGAGCAGTGGATGAAGTTACTAAGTTATTCTGATTTTCTTGAAAACTTATCTATAAACTTAATGCTCATTAAGAGGATTAGGTACAAAGGTGAATGGGTAAGTAGCACAGTAGTCAAGGGAATGAATGTTTTTGCAGAAACTAATAAACCTTTAACGTCCGTTGTGTAATACAACTGACGTAAGAAGTTGTGAGTGTTTTTAACGTCAGTTTCTTAATACAACTTACGTTAAATATATGACCTTTAACGTCAGCTTTTACTAACAACTGACGTAATAAGTGTGAGAGTTTTTAACGCCGGTTTAGAAGACAACGACGTTAAATATATGATCTTTAACGTCAGGTTTTACTAAAAACTGACGTAAAATGTTGTTTTATTTTAATTATAACGTTTACCCCCGCACGCCTTCTCCACTTCTCTGTACGTCTTTTCTCTTTTCATCACGCTCAACCCTCACTTCACTCTCACTCTGCCCTAATCGCGAGCTCATCTCCAACGCAACCACCGCGAGGGCTTCTTCGCCACCACCGTGAGGTACACTCTTAACCCCTAACTCTGTCTTTCCCGCTCATTCTTTGCAATAACTTGACATCTCTCTTTCCCCTTCCCGCGCACTAACTCTCCTTGTCCCCCTGCTCTCAGTAACCACATCGAACGTTGGCCACCACTCCACGTGAGCGCCTATTTCTGGTGAGTCTTTAATTAGGGCACATTTTTTTATTTTTGGTTTTGAGTGCATGCATGTTGCTCTGCTGGTTTGAAACTGTAGTCTCAGTAGTTGAAACTTGAAACTGTGAGTTTGAGTTGTTTAGAATGTCTCTATGGTTTTAAGTGTATGTTGAAACTGTAGCCTCAGTAGTTGTAACTTTAAACCGTGAGTTTGAGTTGTTTGGAATGTCTCTATTTTTGGTTTTGAGTGCATGTTGCTCTGCTGGTTGATCTGTCACGGCCGTGATGCTCATCACGGCTAGGCCGTGATCAGTTCTTCCTATGAGGGTCTGGTTCAGTTGGCACGTTACAGCCATGATGGACATCACGGCCAGGCCGTGACCAGTGCTTGGCAATCTTCAAAAACTATAGTTTTCAATCTCCCGTATTGTCCTTATATTGGATATATAGATGTTTTGTATATCTACAGGACCTATCAAGTTATTTTTATTTATACTTCTGTATTTATTTTGAGTTATAACCTATGTTAATACATATATATTGTTTCTGAACAGGCATACATATGGATCAGTCGGATAGCCCACATGCACGAGAGGACACTGTGGGGGTTTCGCAGGACCCGATCACGCCTACGCCTGATTCTAGTGTAAGTTTACATGTTATATACTATCTTTAGTCCTTCTTGTTAATGTAAGTTTATAATGTTACAACCCTATATTTTATCATTTTTTTGGTCCATACAGACATCACAGGCTCATAAGAAACGGGGTAGAGGAGCCACCTCGTTGAAGAAACTAGAGAACGACAGGCAGAGCGGACAGAAGCTTGAGGTGTCCTTCGATGCTAATCTAAATGCCCAGGGACCCCGTGCTAAAGAATTTAATAAGTGGGTGTTTCTACAAGCGAAGCAGCACGTAAGCATCAACTACAACCACTGGAATGTCGTTCCACAGAACGTTAAGGATCAGATTTGGGAGGCTATCACGGTATTTTACCTTTACATTCGTTTGATTTACATTATTAGATAATTATCCGAGTTATAATCCATCCAGTTGTTATATATGTATCTAATGTGTAGGTAGCTTGGACTGTGCCAAATGACGAGGATCATCATCATAAATGTATGCAAATGGCATCAAAGCGTTGGAATGGGTTCAAGCATGATCTTACCGGGTACTATGTATCTGGGAAGAAGCGGCTTGATAAAATGTTCTCGGATTATCCCTGGATTGATCAGGATACTTGGGATATGTTTGCCAGGAGTCGACAGGATGGAGAATTTCAGGTTGGTTGATTAAGTTAATTTTGTATACTTATTATAGATCATTTAACTGTATTTAATTATGTGTTTTTGTTTGAATAGGCTAAGGCAAATAAGGGTCGGCGAGAATCGGTGAAGAACGTCCACCACCACACCATGTCTCGGGGTGGGTACCATACTCGGATCCAGCGAGATGATGGCGGATAGGTGAGGGCGAAGCGGGAAGAGCACACTCTGCTAGGATTGAAAGAGGAGAGGTGCTCGAGGGCACACCATCAAGTCCTCCGTCGGACATCGACCGCGAGGATGTCTCAGTTAGCCTACCGCATGACAAAGGCGGGATCTTTTAAAGTTGATGCCACTCGCGAAGTGGCAGATAAGATTGTAAGTAAATAATTAACTTGATTTCAATTGATATTTGTATAGATATTTGCAACACTTTTCACTTGCACGTTTTTTCATTTTTTTTCATTGTAGACGGATCTTAAAGCAAAAATCCTCCCGGGCGCATTCGTCCGATTCGGACGGGCAGGGGCGTCTTGATGACTGCTCTAGGCAAGAAAGACCATCCTGGTCGGGTTCTCGGTGTTCCTGGGAGCGTGACCATCAAACAATATTATGGCAAGTCTGCTTCACGAAAGCGGGTGGTCAATGAAGCATCAATTTTGACTGACATTACTCAGCACCTCATGTCCAACCCAGATATTACAACACATCTGATGCAAGGCTTAATAGCCAACCTAGAATTCAAGCAGGCGCTTTCCAGAGAGATTTCCTCCGTCGGTACATCCCAGGACACCGCAGGGCTTGCCAACGCTTCACATGTGAGCACAAAAGAGAGTTTTAGTAGGGCACATGTGGAGGATGATGAGTTGACAGCTAGGGAGCGGGAGTTGGAAGTCCAGCGCCATGAGCATTAGTTGGAAATGAAAAGGCGTGAGCTTGAGTTGGACTCCAAACGACGTGAGCTCGAAATGTTAGCAAAGGTATTTATTCATTATTAATGTCCAAATTAGTCAAATAATTACTTGTGTTTTTTTTAATTATCAAAAACTTATATATTTTATTTTTCCTAAACTAAAGGCCAAGTCGACGTCGGTGTCGCTGTCACCTATCACTCGTTTGTTCTCACTTGGTGAGGATTATGCGTTTGAGATTTTTGAATGTCCATTGGATCACGATGGATGGGTGGCACGCCCAGATCAACAGAGGATATTTTCCTTCGTTGGTGACGATCTCGAGAACGCCTGCAGAAATAACGTCTGGATGAACAGCAATGTCATGAGTCTCTGGTGCACGTAAGTTAATTTTAATTTTATAACTTATTTATTTTTGGTATTTTTCCATTTAATAATTTATTTTAATTTCAATATATATATTATGTAATTAACATCCACACCTTTTCATATCTTAGGTATCTCCATCGTCTTCAGCTTGATAAGGGCGTTGCATCAGTTTACGGTTTCTTAGATCCGTCAATCCTTCTGCCCGATTTCTTTGCTGGCGGTGCATTGAGTAAATACTTAGGGAACTTGTTGGGAGACAATCCGAAAGAATTATATATGGCTCCCTACTGTATGGAACGCCATTGGCAGTTGTTCGTACTTCAACCGTCTAGGCATACTGTCATATTCTTCTGCTCTCTCCACCAAGATCCGCCACCAAAGGTGGTGGAAGCTGTAAATATGTAAGTAACTAATCTTAAATTTAATTTAAGTTTTAATATCAGTTGTTTTTAGTTTATTACACACATGATATATGAGTTTGTTAATTGATCGACATGATTATTTGTTTATGATAGCGCACTGAAGGCGAGTAGCATAGGTTGTGCCAACGGGAGAAGTAGGACTTCTAAGGCTAAAGCAAATCCTGTATGGAACATCCTCAAGGTTTGGTAGTTTATTTATCAAATAATTAATATTATAATTACTAATTTATGTGTATATTCAACTGACGTTGAAATTAATTTTGTTGGTAGTCTCGATTTCAAACTGACGGGTGGTCGTGCGGCTATTATGTGATGCTTCATATGCTGAACATAGTCTCCGCATCTATTACGGATGGATGGAAGAAGGTAATATTTAAACAACTTGTTAAATTATATATTATAGTTTTGAAGATGACTTGCATTGATGTTATTGTTATTATTTGAACGTGTCTAGGCATTTATCGACCAATCGCCTATTGAAGAAGATGAGTTAAGAGACTTGAGGATACGCTTATTGAATTCTTCTTCAAGTATGCGGCTGAAAAAGGAATTGACAACATACCTCCGCACTACTTAGATAAATAGTTTTTTTGTTAGACTTTAGAAACTAATTAATAACATGTATATATATATCCTTAGATAGTTTTGTTTTTTAGACATTGGAACTAAAATTTATTTATATATATACATGGGTTTTGGTTTTAAGTCCCCCCATTGTTCAATTTTCCTTTGCAATTCTGTAATGTGTGTGATATTCTGTGTTACTGGGACTGAATGCAGGGATAGCTGAGGGGAGTGATATTTTAAAACTGAATTTAAAAAAAAAAACCTATTAACATCAGTTGTATCAAACAACTGACGTTAATAGTATTTTATAAAATATACAGTACACTATTAACGTCAGTTGTTTATTACAACTGACGTTAAAATTAAACCTTTAACGTCAGTTCTTTATAACAACTGACGTTAGTTTTAACAAAATCAACGTCCGTTGTCTTAAAGAACTGACGTTAATAGTTTTAGTTTAATGTCAGTTGTTTAAAAACCTGACGTTAATTTTTACAAAATTAACGCCAGTTTTGTTAAAGAATTGACGTTAATAGTTTTATATTTAACGTCAGTTCTCAACTGGCGTTAAAATATTAACTATTAACGTCAGCTGTATTTACGTCAGTCAGTATTCTGACGTAAAAAATCAATTTTAACTGACGTAAAAAGCACGTATTGCACTAGTGACCCCTTCGCCGCATGAGCCTTGGAGCTTGGGGACTTATGTTGATGTCCGAGCCACAACTCGACCCAAACAACTTGACGGATCTGCTTGTATTTGAAAACCCCTTTGCCGCATACGCCTTGGATCTTGCGGGACTTATGTTGATGTCTGGCCCACAACTCGGTCCAAACAACTCGACGAATCTGCTTGTATTCGAAAGCCCCTTCACCGCATGCTCCTTGGAGCTTGGGGGACTTATGTTGATGTCTGGGCCACAACTCGGCCCAAACAAATATTCAGATCCGTCCTAGGCCACAACTTGGCCTAAACAACTTCTTGGATTATCTGGCATCATTAAGAGACATCACTAATCAAGAAACACAAACGGTCATCCATAATGACTTTGTAACCTCCCTCATTAATGACGCACATAATCACCCATAATGGCTGATAACCACCCTAGTTCTATATATACTAAGCATAGCCCTCAGGTAAGGGATCTTCTCCATACACTATTCATACACTCGGAGTGCTCGGCTTCCTGCTGGGGGCAACCCCTCTCCGCCATGAAAGCCAACTCGGAGGCTGACCTCTAAAGCGTTGATCAAAACAGACTGAACCAAGAACTATGTGAGCCTTGATTCCCAACCGGGATACGTAGGAGCGGAATATCACATTCTAATCAAGGCTTTGGAGGTCGGACTCCGAGTTGGCTCTCATGGCGGAGAGGGGTTGCCCCCAGCAGGAAGCCGAGCACTCCGAGTGTATGAATAGTGTATGGAGAAGACCCCTTACCCGAGGGCTATTCTTAGTATATATAGAACTAGGGTGATTATCAGCCATTATGGGTGATTATATGCATCTTTAATGAGGGAGGTTACAAAGTCATTAAGGATGATCGTTTGTGTTGCTTGATTAGTGATGTCTCTTAATGATGCCAGATAATCCGAGAAGTTGTTTAGGACGAGTTGTGGTCTAGGACGGATTTGAATAGTTGTTTGGATCGAGTTGTGGCTCAAACATCAACATAAGTCTCCAAGCTCCAAGGCACATGCGGCGAAGGGGCTTTCGAATACAAGCAGATTCTTCGAGTTGTTTGGCCCGAGTTGTGGCCTATACATCAACATAAGTTCCCCAAGCTCCAAGGCACATACGGCGAAGGGGCTTTCGAATACAAGCAGGTCCATCGAGTTGTTTGGGCCGAGTTATGGCCCAGACATCAACATAAGTCCCCTAAGCTCCAAGGCGCATGCGACGAAGGGGCTTTCAAATATAAGCGGATCCGTCGAGTTTTCTAACAATTCTGGGCCGAGGTCCAATCCATGTAGCAACAAAAATCCCCAAAGCTCCAAGCTGTTTTGTAGCATTGGCTTTACTTTTGGGGTTCTCTAATACTAACTCGACACGTGAACTCGCACTTTTAGACCTATGTATTTATTTTCTTTCAAAAGTGTCTCCCGCTAGTGTATTAGAATATGAATATGGTTTTCGAGGTCGTGTTCTCGGGTTTAGAAGGTTATATGACTTTAACTCGTTTTGGCAAGTTTCAAGATTTTCAAATAAAGGCATGCTTAAACGTAATCTCTTTAGGGCTCGTTTGGTGGTCAGGATAGGATAGGGACGGATGGGATAAGAGAACAGAATAGGAGTATGATAGGATATGAGCAGGATAAGCTGTTATCATATCCGATGTTTGGTATCCACTAGATAACCAACTGGATAAAATTAAATTTTAGTATGAATTTTAAAATTTTCGTTTTTATTCTAAACGTTTTCATATTTTTATTAAATTTTACTTTTTTTTCATTTTTTAAATATATAAAAAAAACAAAATTATCATTGTGATAAAATTACATATAATTTTTGAAAATTTTAAAATATTGTTTAACTTGAGCACCAAAAAATATTGTTTAACTTAATTAATTTTTTTATAATTTTCAATATTCTTTTTAGTTTTTACTTTACATATGGTTAAATTGTAAGAATAATTTTTATATTTTTTCATTTTTTTAAATTAATAAAAAATAACAAAATTAGCCTTGTAACAAAATAAAAACAATTTTTAAAATTAATTATTAATATTTTTTTATCATTTTAAATATTTTATATTTTATTATATCTTTTTTTGTAACCATGTTGTGTTTTATTATACTTTAATTATTATATATAAAATATTTTTATATTTTATTATACTATAAATCCCCCTTATCCTATCATGTTGAGTTCTAACTCAGCTTTCCCCTCAGGATAGAATTTTAACTAGATTGACATGATAGGATAGGTGACATGATTGGTTTATCCTATCCTTCTAGCTCACCAAACAACAGTTTTTGACAGGATATGATAGCTTATCCTATCATGTCTCTCTTATCCTGACCACCAAACGAGACCTTAAAGGCATATCCTTTTGGGAGGTGGATTTTTCGAAACCACCTCCGTTAATTAAAAACTTAGTCGTTGCATGCCCTGAAACACTTTGGTTTCATTTTGTGTTAAGAGCAACATATGCCCGAGTTCCTTATTTAGATTGGTTTGAGTTGGTTCTAACAAATGATTTAAGTTTGAGTTCACTAATCGAATTGGTTGGAGTTGGCACTGAGAGGCTCAAAAGAATATTGTGCTCGCTCCTGACTCTTAATGAGGAAAAGAGCTTTAAGTAGAAGAAAACTTTATTGAGGACCAAGAAGAGAAATGGGCCAGCGAGGAAAGTGGCAGTCCGTTAACTGAGCTTTTAAACTCGTTTTTAGGGACTTTACGTTGAAGAGCGGCCCGAGTATTGAGAGTCCTGAGATGTTTGAATAATTCTCGAAACCTATGTATATAAAAATCTGATTATTGCTTGCTTTCTTCTAGTAAGGATCCCTATTTATATGGGCCTTGACTATTAATGGTGTAATTAAAGTCATTGATCTTTATGGAGGTAATATTTTGTTCTGATTTGTCAGATATCTTCTCCCTTGATTGTCTTCGGTGCTTGTTATGCTTAAGGTTTCTTTCGCTATGGGCGTTGCGGTGACTTCTCAAGCTAAATTGTCGGGATGTAGGAATAGAAACCCCTCAAGCCCAGAGCTATAATCAACAAAGAGGCTGGAGAGTTCTCGGGTCATTACAGCGGGAATATCCCATCTTGATAGTATGTCATATTCTTGTCTTAATTGTCTTTGGCGATGGTTATGCCTAGGACTTCTCGTGTCTGTTATCCGGTGACATTTTTTTCGGGCTGGGATCTCAGGATTGTTGGAACATAATTTTCCTATATGTAGTTCGGACTCCTCTATTTTGTCAAGCTTATCTAAGACGATTGCGACATTCGTACATGGGCGAGCTGATACACAACTTCTTTCTCGAGTTGTTAATGGCTCAGTTTTATTCTCGAGTTCATACTTGGGATAATCTTATACTAGTTTATTACGGAGTTCATACTTGGACGAGATCATGCTCGATTTTATTCCCTATTTCATTCTGGTACGTGCTCATGCTCGACTTTATCCTCAAGTACACACTCAAACGAGCTCGTGCTCGATTTTGTTTACGAGCTCGCACTCGGACGAGCTCTCTGTTTGACTTTGGTTTGACCGAGCTCATGCCATATGAGATCTCTGCTCGATTGTGATTTGGCCGAGCTCAAACTAGGACGACCTCTGTGCTTGATTTTTCTTTATGTGTCGAGCTGATGCCCGGGCGAGCACAGAGATCAGACTTTATCCGAAAAGTGTCTCGAGAGCTAGAAACTTTGTAGGACTAGAGTACAACGTCAGTTGGCTCCTTCTCTGCCGTAATTCATACCCAGGTTATTCTTATTTATTTGCATGTTCGTTATCCCTGATTGTGCGTTGCCTTGTTTCTGACCGTGATTCTTTAGCGCACGTTTTAATCATGCGGATAAATTTTCCCTTTAATTTCAAATCTCCCGCCTATAGAGTGGTCCGGGTTCTGTCTTCTAGCTGACCAGAAGGCCCAGAGTTCATCCGAGTTGTGGTTTGGGTTTATCGTGCTGATAAGCGGCCTGTTTTCAGAGTTGTTGAACTCGCCTTTAGAGACTTTGCTTTGAGAAGCGACCCGTTATCCGAGTTGTTGCCGAATTCGTATTTAGGGACTTTACGGTGAATAGCGGTCTGTTACTCGAGTTGTTGATGAAGTCGTTTTTCGGCACTTTTCCCTTAAGAGAGGCCCGTTACCCGAGTTGTTGATGAATTCGTTTTTAGGGACTTTACGCTGAAGAATGACCCATTACCCAAGTTGTTGGCGCCGAACTCGTTTTTAGGGACTTTACGCTGAAGAGCGGCCCGTTATCCGAGTTGTTGAACTCGTCTTTAGGGACTTTGCACTAAGAAGCGGCACGTTACCCTAGTTGTTGTCGAACTCGTTTTTAGGGACTTTATGCTGAAGAGCAGCCCGTTATCCGAGTTGTTGAACTCATCTTTAGGTACTTTACACTGAGAAGCGGCCATTACCCGAGTTGTTACCGAACTCGTTTTTAGGGACTTTATACTGAGAAGCGACCCGTTACCCGAGTTGTTTGCTAAACTCATTTTTAGGGACTTTATGCTGAAGAGCAGCCCGTTACCCGAGTTGTTGATAAACTCGTTTTTAGGGACTTATGGTACCTTTTCTCCGGGCCCTTGCCATCTTCTTTAACCATTCCTTCTCGCCTTTAGGATTATAAATAGCGTACATTAGTATGCAAATAAATGGTCATAATTTTAAGATTATGGTATTATTTCATGGGAATAATTTATGGACGTCCAACATTTGTAAGCTTCATGATGCCATGTCCCACAACAAAAGTTATAAATGATATATTAAATTATGTAAATAATATAATATTATAGATTATTAGATTAATTACTTCTGTTTTGTTTTGTTAAGAACCTCCAATTCTACCATTTGAATGGAATCCGTTGAGCTATTGGCACATATAATAAAATTTGTTGAGCTGGTGAGCCATGCATACACATCACAGAATATTATCACCAATTAAGGAAAATTAATCGCAATATGATTATTTATAAATGCGCCGATAGAAACCTAACCAGTGTCAACTGTCAAGCAAATGAAAACAAGGAGTATTAATGCCAATGAAAGAAAATATGGTGACAATAATATCAATAACAATTATTATTTAAAATGATGCTGATAATCAATTTTATGCAATCTTGATTTACTTCAAATAAAAATAGTAGAAATAGTTACTCAAAAAAAAAATCGAAAATAACAGCCACAACTTGTAACAAAGTGGTCTCAGCACCGAGTCTTGAAGGCCTGCACCGAGTTGTGTGACCAGTTCAGAATCGACATGCTACTGAGGTACCCAAAGTCCAAAGGAGAGTTGCAGAATGCTCATCCGTTTTATTCCATTAATGTGCATCCTCGTTTTCCTCATCATTCAGAGATCACCAATTCTGAATGAATGCTTCACATTCACACAGATTTATGTACGAATTAACGAAATAAATTCAAAATACAACTGTAATGGGAAAATAGATACTCCTTTTATCTTTCTCGGCGGAGGCCATAGAGGAAGGGTCGAACACCAATATGGCAGGGATGAGGCATCCAGGATGGAGTCGAGTTAGTCTGCATGCAGATCTACACCAATGATCCTCAGATATAAGCTTAGGAACACCGAATCCTAAATCGTAAACATCAACAGTATCGGTGCGAGTCCGAGGATTCAGGTGCTGGAAAAAGAAGTTGCTGAACATCTTTTCTGTTTATATGCCGACTAGGTCGTGGCTATCACCAAAAGTGCCTACGTACTTAATATCGTTATAAATATAAATAAACGTTTATATTTTTATCTGAAACTTAGAATATAATTTTAGAAAAACCAAAGTCATATTCATATCATAGTTATTTTTATAAGTATATGGTGAAATTTTTTATTAAAAATTCAGATGGAACCCGATCTGCGTTTTTGCTGATAGTAAACGTTTATATTTTTATCTGAAACTTAGAATATAATTTTGGGAAAACCAAAGTCATATTCATATCATAGTTATTTTTATAAGTATATGGTGAAATTTTTTATTAAAAATTCAGATGGAACCCGATCTGCGTTTTTGCTGATAGTAAGATTTTACTGATCAGAAAACCTAATTTTAACTTGAGAACAAAATGAATAGATTTTATATCTCATTTCCAATGATATAGGTTATTTTGAAAATTTTCAAAATAAATAGGTTATTATACTAGATTCGGACGTAAAACCCTAAATCGGGTAATCCACGGAGTCGAGAACAGACGTGCAGAGACAAAACCCGACATCAGATGTTGAGATAACGTGCCACTAGGGTGGTGAGTCATATGGATGACTCACTCATGTCATGATTGCTTTTAAATAAAAATCTAGATATTTCTTTAAAATAGTATAAAGACTATTTTACCTTTGGACGATTTTACCCTTGAACTTTCATTGAAATGTCAAGTTTGTCCCCACAATTTGTGGACACAAATCAGTCACATCACCAACCACTCCTCACCACATGTTTGTCATGATGGCTTTTTTTGGAAATTACCATTTTGTCCTTAATGTTGGATTTTATCACAAAAGTGCCATTTTGTAAGATTACTCATTTGTCCCTAAAAATTTATGTTTGGACCCTTATGCCCTTGAAAACCACGACCAAACCCTCCCAAGTGAGCCCATTTCACTTCTATAAAAGACCATCTTCATCTTCTTCATCAACTTTGCTATTTTCCATTAAAACTCCTAAGTTACATAGCTTGATTTTGTGAAGCAAGTCCTTGGATCTTCGCTTGTTTTTGATCAGGTGAATCCTATTCTCCTTCTCTAATCATGTCTATGTTCTTCAATAAGTTTCATGATTCAAAGTCTATTTCATCTATGTTCATATCTTTTAAGTTTATAGATCTAGAAATTTGAAAAATCACCATAAATCATAGAAAAATCCTAAAAATATGAAACCAATTTCTATGTGCTTATAATCATCCCTACTATCATAATCCAAGAGATTGTTGCAAACAAAATCTTCCTCCTCATTTTTTTGAGCATGGCCGAAACCTATAGTGAGAGGTGGAGGAACTTTGTTGTTTTTCTACTTGAAAATGATCATAGATCTCATGCTTCTAGGGTATGTACTTGCTAAATCCAAGTTCTTGTATCAAGTTGAAATTTCTAACCATGTCTTTCATGTCTTGACCGAAATTCATTAGTGAGGAACTTGAATGATTTTGTTAAGTTTTATCAAAGTGATCATGTAATCATCTAGTTAATAAGTGTTTATGTTAAATCTAAGTTGGTTTGTCAAAAATGAAAACCCTAACCCTATGTCCTTGTGTTGGCCGAATTCATGTTTGTGAGGGTTAGGATGTTTTTTATTCAAACTTTGATGTTTAATCATGTGTTTCAATGACTTAAGCACTTAGGATCATTAATCCAATGCCTTAAGCAAGTTTAGAAGTTTTGAGCCACTAAAACCTAGGAAGGCTGTGACCTAGCTTAGAGGATTAGGTGTTTGTTTTGCTTGTTTTGATTGGTTGTTTGGATGTGTTGTTGAAGGTTAATTGTTTTACGGTGTACGAGGGTTTCCGACAATCGATAGAATTCTTTTAATTTCACTGAGGAGCTTCGAGAGGTAAGGGGAGCTTACCAGAGGGATTTTTCTCAATAACCATTTGCTTTTAGTGTAGTCTGCATAATTTATATGTGGTTGTGGTTATTTGTTTATATTGTTTACATTGTGTTGTTTATCTATGTATCGGTGATTGATCTGCTTTTAATTTATTTAATTATCTGTAGTTGTATATTATATTACTATGATGCATGATCTGCCTGGTAATATAATTCTGATGATGTTGTTGAATGTTGTTTGAGAAGCCTGACAGTGGTCAGTGCACAACCGATTAATCAGATAAAAGCTTTAATAAGCTGTGTAAATTATATTCAATGTTTTATGGGAAATGTTGGAATATAATAGTGGTGGAAAATATTGTTTTAGAAAAAAAAGTGAGTTTTGAGAAATATTATTATTTTAATTATTTATTAGTGTAAAAGTAATTTATGTGTCACAGAGAGTGCGCAACCGTGAAAATATTTTACTACTGCTAATTTTTACTTAAGAAATTCCGTAATATTATAAAAAGTTATTTTGTGAAATTAATTTTCGAAAATAACTTATTTATTATATAAGAAAATTATTTTAGAAGAAATTTCAAATTTGACTTAAAAACGTTTTCTTTGAAAATGCTAAACGACGGCAAGTTTCGAAATTATTTACGGAGAGAGTTTAAAAACAGCAATACTTATTTTGAGAAGAGATTTAATCTCAATTGATTTATTTTTTTAGAGTTGAAGTTTCAGTAAAAGAATTCTTGATGATTTGACGTTATTTCGGGAAAAATGAGTTTCCAAAGGAAAATAGATTTTCTATGATTTGACGTTTTACAAATGAATTTCAAATAGAAAGGATTTTCTGTAAATGAGTTTTACTCAATGACGTGTTTCCGGTAACTTGGATAAGTTACCGAGATCTTATTTTGGATTTGCTTTTCACAGATGAAAAATGACGTAAATGACGATATGGAACTTAGTAACCGAGATGTCGGGGTGCTAGTGTTCTTATGACGTTATAGACTTGGTGTTCAGTAGACAGTGTGCCTACTTCACGACGTAATAAACGTCGATAAAAGATAAATGATGTTTCTATTACCACGAACCTATGACCGGTGCATCGGTCGAGAGGTGTCGTGATTGAGCACTCGGACTGTGAGGTCCTGTGTTATTAATGAAAGTTTTAAAATGTTAAAACTATGTTGGTCGCAAGCTTTGAGCTTCGGTAAAGGAAAGATTGAAAACAAAGAAAAATGACGAAAACAAAGTGTTTTACATGCATATTTTGGCAGACATGCCTATGAGGTTAATCATGATACACTACAAAAAAAGGGTTGTTTAGCGACCGAAAATAGTGACCGAATTTTTTGATTGTTTTTGGCGACCGAAATGGCGACCGATTATGGGATCTACATAAAAGACTGATTATAGTTAATACTGCGACTGAAATAGCGACCGAAATAGAGCGTAGCAAGGTTATCGGTCGCTATTTCAGTCGCTAAATAAAGGAACTTAAAAGTCAGAAATTTTATGCCTTTTTAGCGACCGAAATGGCGACCGAATTAAATGCAGCGGTTAAATTTTATTTACGTTTGCGACCGATATTAATTTGGTCGCTAAACGGCGCGTTAAAAAAACTAAAAGAGCGCGTCTTAGCGACCGATTTAAAAATCCGTCGCTAAATTTATGAATTTAAATTTTGAAATGGCAACCTTGCGACCGAATTAGCGACCGAATATTTCGGTCACTAAAAATTAAAATCCCTAAAAACGCAGAAAACCCTTTCTTCTTCCATTTCGCGATCTCTCTTCCTCTCTCTCACTCGATCTCTCTTTCTCTCCTCCGGCCACCACGATTCACGACTGCCGCCCCTCCTCCGGTCACCACCATCACGGTAAGCTTTCCTCTCTCTCTCTCTCTCCATCTCTCTCTCTCTTTATCTGTTTCTAACTTTTTCTCTCTCTCAGTTCCCTCCTTCTCCGCATGGCTGCCACCGTTGCCGGCACCACCAGAGCAGCGCCGCCGTCCTCCTCCTTCTCTGGTATGCTTTCGTCTCTCCTCGCCTCTATCTCTCTCTCTCTCTCTATTCCTCTGGTTTGTGCATTCTCTGGTATGTTTTTGGTCTCATTATGCTACATTTAGTGGTTCTGTTCTTCAGTCAAATTATAATGGTGGTTAAATCCTGACCACAAGTTCTATGTTGTCTATTGTTTGTTCTTTGTTCTAAAATTATATTTGATGTTAAGTTGTTTGTGTGAATTAAGTTGATTATGAAAAATGCACGTGAGTTGTTTGAGAATTTTCTCTGGGGGTAATGCCAAATTTTTCTCTGGGGAATAGTTAGATAACTGAACTTTTCTTCCTAAGTGGATTAAGAAGCCTTTCAGGCTTTCACACTACATTTCTTATTTTTTGTTTTTTATTTTTTTATAGGACATTTCTTAAGTTTTATCTCATTCATATAGTTTATCTTGATGTGATTTTTATGTTCATAAACTATTTTCAGAGTTTAAATTGAGACCTGTTATCAGATTGCTAATATATGCATTTTTTTTTTTGGGTGAATGCTAATATATGCATTTGACCCTTGCTTTTCTGCCTATATATTTTCAGTTTGCTAATATCAGTTTTTGCTTTAATTTTTGTTTGAATTTAAGAAAGTGATTGATATTATATTAGTCATATTACTCAAATGCATAAAAGAAAAATGGCGAGTATGTGAGTTCAAACAAAGGGTCAAGCAAAGTAATTCTTCTCTGTCCTTATTGTTTTTCATTTATGCTAAAGTTTAATTGTAAGATATAAATGTGCAAAAAGATACACCATGTAGTAAGCCTAAAAGGCCAAACATATTTTCACATGAAATCATTTCCGTCCCTTACATCACAATTTGATCGAAGTTCTTGGTTGGGAGAGGATATTCTTGATGGACATATTGATTTTGGATAATTAAGAGGCAATCATGATATGTTGTTGATATTTTCTTTCCATTACGCAGAATGAGTCATAGTCTCTTAGATATCCAAGTTCTTTAGAGTTTATTATCTGTTGCAATAAGCTGTGTCTTTGGTCTTTGGTCTTTCTGTTGCCAGGTCTGTTACCATATTTTGGCTCCAGTGGTTTTCTATCTTACCTTCCATATTTTAGAAAGCAGCTCTGTACACAGTATTATGAAAGCAACTCTGGTTTTCTACTCATTTGTTTCACTAGGAAATGGAGCTTTCCAGAAATAGTTGTTGATGACCATCCTTACTAGGTTATCTAGGCACTTCCGGTAGGAAAAGTCCTCTCTGTGACCATCCTTCAAAACGACGTAAAAGCATCTGCTTTCTTGAAAACTACTATGTTTGCTAATCTGTAAAATTGCATGTGAAGTTGCATTTCTTTGTTCTATTTTAACATGCTAGTATGCGACATGGATCTTTCCATCTTTTCTTATTATCACCACTATATATCTTATTGTTTGTTAGTGGAGAGATGAGCTCAATAGGAAGGTATCCTGCCTGAAAGGCAAGATGCTGATTATGTGCTGATAATTTAATATTTATGCATGCATTTGCAATTATGTGTTGTTTGTTAGTGGAGAGCAGAGCTCAATAGGATGTGATCCTGTCAAAAAGGTGGGATGCTTGTTGTGTGTTGCTAATTTAGAAGTTATGCATGTGTTTGACAATTATGTGTTGTCTTGTTAGTGGAGAGCGGAGCTCAATAGGATGTTTGCTACTATATTTTATTTAAGTTTGTATTGAAATATGCTTCAATATATATTTGTTGAAGTATGCTGCAATCCAAGCTTAGGAGTTGTTGATACATGCTCTAATTAGTTGATTTTCGATTTGCATGTGTATTGTAATTTGGTTTTGATTTTGTGATGGTGTTGATATGCCAATATGTGAGAATAGGTATGTTAAAGGATTTTGCTTGACAGGTGTTTGTTATATTGCTTATAAGGAGATGTTATAGTTGCTGTCCTGAAAACCCGTATGGACATAGGTTCAGTGTTTTCCTTATAACTGTTTCTGTAGAACCATTTTGTTTATGATTCTTATTTTTTTAGAAACTAGACTCGATTTGCTACAGTTTAGGCACTGAATTTGATGTTTTTAACTGAGTATTGATGAAGAAAATTCTGTTAAAAGTTAGAGGACAATTGCTGTCATGTTTTTCGAATGTGGTATCTTGTTGGTTAAAACTGTACTTTTTGGAATGCTTTTTCCCAAAACTAAATTTAAATTTATAAACTATACTTGTTTAGATTTCCATAGAGGGGTCGTTTGTCTAAATCCGACTTCATTTGGTATTTTAATAAAATCATCTAAGTTGACTAAAACCGTCATTTAATTCTGCATATGTTGCTAATGAATGTTGATTGTTGGGTTTTGGGACCTTAGGGTGTAACTTACATGTTGTTTGTAATACTGTGATTTCAATTGGGAATTACTTGTTAATAGTAGTACTGTATTTTATTTTAGAGATTATAGAATGTTCATGTGAATGGTTTATGTGTTTTGTTTTATGTCATTAGTTGTTAAGCGATAGATTGATTTATGAGTTAAGTTATTCAATCTTATGATGAAATGATTGTGAAACACCATTTGGCATCCAAAGGTAGTAACCATGCTAATCCTCTCTATGGCCATCCTTCAAAACGACGTAAAAGCATCTGCTTTCCTAAAAACTACTATGTTTGCTAATCTGTAAAGTTGCATGTGAAGTTGCATTTCTTTGTTCTATTTTAACATGCTAGTATGCTACATGGATATTTCCATCTTTTCTTATTATCACTTGATGAAGTTTAGTCATATGACTTGTTTTCCTTATTGTTTTATCAGAAAATGGATCCGACTAAATGTTTTGAGACAGCCATCCATATAGACCAGGTACAGTATCTCATCAACTTTAAAATAACGATCGGATTCACGTAATGATAGTTAAGGCATAAACTAATCATTAATAAATTGTTCTTGTGTATTTGCAGGATTTGATTTCAATTCCGCGATCATTCTACCGTCGTTGGGGACAAGAAATACCGCGTGTTGTGACTATTGAAGACAAAAGCGGAAATTTGTTCAATGGGAATATAGTAATACATGAGGATTGCCCATATTTTGCAACATATACAAATGGTATCAGGGAGTTGTATTTGTTGTCCACTGGTGCATTGGCAAAGTTTAAGTATCTTGGGGATTCTCGCTTCTACATGTTCATCCCTTTGGAAGATTGATGAGTTTTGATATTTTGATTAGTACTTATTGATTGTGGTGTGTTTTTTTATAAACAATTATTAAACTTGCGTTAATTAATGTATATGTTTTCTTGATCATATTGACTGTGGTGTTTTGGATCGTTAGTACATCATATTTACGTTTTCTATTTATTCAAAAAAAATATTGGTGTATTTTGTTTATATCAGAAATTAAAAATCAATGGGGTAATAGTTGAAAAACAATATTTGGTCGGCAGGATTAAGTTACAGGAAAATTTTAAAAAAAAATCAAAATTTGCGACCGAAATAGCGACCGAATATCGGTCACCAAATTAGGTGAGTTGAGCATGCGACCAACTATACGACGATCGAAATATATAATTTTGCGACCAAAATACAAGTTCGGTCGCTAAACATTTAGCCACCAGGGTTTCTGCTACCCCTTAATTCGGTCGCTAATTCGGTCGCCAAACTATATAGCAACCGAATTATCACGTTTAGCGACCGAAATCATCGGTCGCTAAATAGGTTTTTTTTGTAGTGATATCTTGATGATATTCATGTCTTGACGTATTTGTTAATCATGGTATCTTTATGATATTCATGTAATCGACGTATTCATTGTGCCTTTGGGTAATCGACATATAATGAATTCATGTAATCGATGTATTCATTGTGCCTTTGGGCAATCAATTCATGTAATCGACGTATTCATTGTGCCTTTGGGCAATCAATTCATGTAATCGACGTATTCATTGTACCTTTGGGCAATCGACGTACAATGAAAAACCATAAATCGACGTTCTCACTGTGTCGGACAATGGGCTATGGTAAAATTGACGTGCCTCTTTTGGCAATCAAGCTTGATCAACTTATTTTAAATGACGTTGGGGATCTCTGGAGATTAAGTGTGAATGTTTAGATGATGTATTGAAGTGTTCATGCATGGTTTTCCAACGTTGATGTTTGGGATGTGGAACCCATTGATAAACCGTATGCTATAATATGGGTGCTTATGTTGCCATAAACATATATATGTGTATGTGCCTTCTTTTATGTCACGCATTTAGTTATTGTGTTAAATCCATATATTGGCGTCTCACCCTTACAAACATATCAGAGTCGCACAAGGGGTATGATCTCTACAAGAAGAAGAATGATATCTAGTTCGGGGCATGTTGTTGCTGCTTCTATTGGTTGTATCATCTGTCAGTTACGACCAGCTTAGGTCCTATTGTGTTATATTATGTTTTGGAGAATAAACTAAACTGATAACGATCTAGGTGTGAAAACATATAAGGCATTATAGTTGTATGACTTATATACATTATGTATTTAAGTGTGATTTGATTACGTTGTTGTTGTTATGAGGTTAAAAAGAAACAAAAATTTCACCATATTTTGAAAAGATAAACATTGAGAAAACATTATTTTCCGAAAGCAACCAGTAAATTAAGTTTTATTTCCGCAAATGGGTAACCATGTGATGACCCGAGTTAGAGTGTCACAACGCATGGCGGGAGGCGGTGGTTGCCAGACATGAGGCGACAATTTTAATTTTTGGCATATGGTTGCTCCGATTTGTCTCGTTTGAATGTGTGGCCGGGGAAGAGTTTTACCGCGGCCCCATGGTGGGCGCCAATTGTTCGTGCAAGAATAATAATCCGAGTAGAGTCTGGGAGGTTGGAAACTGGTTTGTGATTTGTGAATTGGGCCTGGCAGAATGTGATATTCCGCTCCTAAGTATCCCGGATGGGAATCAAGGCTCACGTAGTTCTAGGTTCAGTCTGTTCTGATCAAGGCTTTGGAGGTCAGCCTCCGAGTTGGCTCTCATCATGGAGAGGGGTTGCCCCCAGCAGGAATCCGAGCACTCCGAGTGTATGACTAGTGTATGGAGAATATCCCTTACCTGAGGGCTATGCTCAGTATATATAGAACTAGGGTGGTTATCAGTCATTATGGGTGATTATGTGCGTCATTAATGAGGGAGGTTACAAGGTCGTTATGGATGACCGTTTGTGTTGCATGATTGGTGAGGTCTCTTAATGATTCCAAATAATCCGAAAAGTTGTTTAGGCCGAGTTGTGGCCTAAACGGATCTGAATAGTTGTTTGGACCAAGTTGTGGCCCAAACATCAACATAAGTCCCCAAGCTCCAAGGCGCATACTGCAAAGGGGCTTTCGAATACAAGCAGATTCGTCGAGTTGTGGCCTATACATCAACATAAGTCCCCTAAGCTCCAAGGCGCATGCGGCGAAGGGGCTTTCGAATACAAGCAGATCCGTCGAGTTGTTTGGGCCGAGTTATGGCCCAGACATCAACACAACCTTTGGTATATTCTCCTTTTAATTGAGCTTTGTAAACTATTTTGTCTTCCATTGGAATTGTTTCATAGGATAAATCACAAGATTCTTGAACAAGATGAATCATAACTTTAATCGAAAACATTCACGACTTCATCTGAATCGAAAAAATATCTTACATCTGCAAGATCAATTAGTTGAACATATATTCATATGAATAAAATAATTGCATTAATTTAAAAACCTTCACATCCATTGTGAAAATACAGAATTTTTTCCAATGCCTTTTAGTTGCCAAAGAACTATATCTTAGTGATAAGTATCATGGAAAAATATAATATCAGTATATGTAGTATTTAGCAATATGTGTGTGTGTTTATGTAGCACTAAGGTAAAGTCTTCAGGACCAAAATATTTGTTATCTTCTTCACATCCAAGTATCTAACAATACTAATATACTCAATAGATATAATTTATCACGAGTAACTTGAGAACTACTATTTCGATCTCTATTATAAGAAAAATTTAAATAAAAGGTGGATAGCTAATATCATTTAATATTGTTAATCTTTTTTAAAAAATTAAGCTTTTTACCTAAATTATCCTTCATCTTATTAATTAAGCTTGTGTTATTGTTAATAAAAGGAATCATTGGAAAATAAAATTTGTATTAAACGAAGGATATTTCGGGAATAACATCATTAAATTGGATAGAAGTAGTTGAAATTTGCTTATATATATTGGACCAACAAGTTAGAGACTTTTTTTCTTATAATAGAGACCAGAGGGAGTAGTTCTTTATAATTTCTTAAACAAAAAGTCATTTAGCTAAATACTAGATTTGTTTAACTAATTTGGAGAACTGTCTTGTATGACCTTATGGAAGAGGCTTATTTGATGAACTAAATGGGAGAAAACTGTCTAACCTAAGCATAACCTTGAAGGATGTCTAAAGGATGTCTACCTTATTAGCTAAAGGATAAATTAAAAATGCTATATTTGCATAATCTGACAGTTACAACGACAAATGTTGAAGTAGGGGGACAAAAATCATAATTTAGATTAAACGATATGATAAAAGCTGCATTTCTTTGATAATCATATATTTTGTGATGTGTGATAGAAAATGTAATCGACTAATCGTGTATAACCTGACTGGTGGTATTGATTTTATCAATTTATCTATTTTTGTTTAACTTCAATTTTTTTCATTACTTATGGTAAAAAACAGGTATTATAGGAATACTAATGCTAAGCCAATATGGCTAGTATCAAGTGGTTGGCCATCAAAAGCTGATATCCCTAAATGCAGTCATTGTGGTGGACCACTATGTTGTGAATTTCAGGTAGTTATTTGATAATTAAGTGGTTGAAGCTCCATTTCATTATGCATGTTCTTCTATTCCTTTCTTGTTTCCTTGTAGTTCCTCGTTTTCTGATGTTGATGGTGCTAGATTTTGCCACAGTTGTTGTATTACTGCGACCTAGACAATGGAACAGACTCTTTGGATTGCGCTTCAATTGTCGTGTATACATCTGAAGCCTCTTGTGAGGCTTTTTTTTTAAAGCAAAGATAGGGTGCAAGGCATCACTATGGACCTAGACATCTCAACTATGTTGGCACCCCTAGATCCAACAATCATATGCAACACCCTAAAAATTATTATTAAAAAAGAAAAAAGTCAATTACAAAGAATGGGTGGACTATGCCAAACCCATGAACTAACAGAACCTATAAGAAGGCATAAAGTACCTATTCCTATTGAAATCCTCTAAGACAAAATTAGGAACTAAGTCCCACCCTGAAAAACAATGATGAGTTAAGCCATAGTTAGCTAAACCATCCGCACAAGCATTTCCTTCCTTAAATACATGAGAGACCATAAACCTCATTTTCCTAGATAAACATAAACAGTTTCTCCATCTAGCAATCAAGTGCCAAGGGACAACTTTATCATCCTGGAAGGCTTGGACAACAAGCATTGAATCCGATTCCAACCTATTGCTGAACCATCCTTTGGAATAAGCAATTTCTATGGCAGACATTGCTCCACAAAGCTCTGCTTCTGCTGAGTTTGCAAATCCAAGAAATTCAGAAAAACATCCAAGAATAGCTCCTCTGCTGTCCCAAAACATAGCTCCACAGGCTGCAACTCCTTGGCTTCCTATGGCTGCACCATCACAGTTACACTTAAACCAGCCGCATAGTGGAGGTTTCCATGTAACTTCAATGATCTTTGGAGCCTTTGGAGCATGAATCTGAACCTTGAAGTGCTTCACAATGCTAAATTCCTCCATAGAAGAGTGCATCGAGCTTTTGGATAGGTTTCATGAAATTTGAATAGAGGCACAGACTAGGGAGATCACAGCAGACAAAACAATACTTTTTTTATTGAACATAGCTTGGTTTCTAGCAAACCAAATAATATGAATAACAACAGATCTAACTATATCTAATACTTGGGAGAAAATTTGTGAATGAAATCATTTAACATTTAAATAAATTAGGACTTTGGAAAGCCTCAACTTGAATTGATAAAATGGCTCTGCTAGGGCTTTTCTCTTTTCTCTCGTTTAGGGTTTGCATGATCATGGCTGCTCACGTTAACCCCATTGTTCCTTGGCATTTTCTTGCCTTTGACTCATCTTCTCCATCTCCTTCTTACTCTTCCTCTCCGCCACAGCCTCATAAGAAGACTTTTAGCCAAGCTCTTAACAATGCTTATGATATTCCTCTTAGCCAACTCCCGGTCCCTTGTATGAAAGATGGTGCTCTTGCTATCACTATTCCAGAAGAGAAGTATATTGCAGGGCTAGAGGCAGCAAAAACTAATCTTCATGGCCGTCTTCTCCTTTCGAAAGGTGATCAACCTTTGAAAATCAATGACTTGCGCAGCAAGTTATCCAAACTATGGAAGTCGTTATCACAATGGAGGATGACCCCAATAGGTAAAGGCTATTTTGAGTTTTCTTTCTCATCCATAGAAGACATGCGTAGGGTCTTATCAGTTGGTTCTTGGAGTTTGAATCCAGGAACATTGCGGCTCTTTTCATGGTCTAAGGATTTCAATCCTGATCGGGTAAAACAAACCAATGTGCAATGCTGGATTAGAATTTTTGACCTTCCTCAAGAGTATTGGAGGCAAAAAATCCTATTTGCTATTGCTAGAGGAATTGGCATACCGCTTTCTTTGGATGATGCTACAATCAACAAATCGCTTGGTCATTATGCTAGGGTTTTGGTTGACATAGATTTGACAAGCACGATCAGGAATCATATTCTGGTAGAAAGAAAGGACTTTGCTTTTAAAGTGGAGATCGAATATGAAAGATTACCCTTCTTCTGTAGTTCTTGTAAGGTCATTGGTCACTCTATTGATTCCTGCAAGAAAAGTTCTAATCAAGAATTGGTTAATGAGAATGATGCAGATAAAGGTAGACAAAATAACAGAGGGTTGAAACCAAGGAAGATTTATGTTCCTAAGGTGCTGATAGGCAAGAAACTGACCAGGTATCAAGCCCGAGGATTGAAGCTAGACAGAATCAGGAAGATGCAGGTGCTAGTGGTCATCTTTCTTATCAGGTTATGGTTGAAAAAGAGGAGACTTATCCAAAGAATGTTGTTTCGGATAAAGTGGAAACAACTGTTGTTAATATTGAAACAATTGTTATTCCTACAGAATGTCCTCATGCTACAAAGGTTAATCCTTCTATTCGAGATATCAATCAAATCATTGGATTTGTGCAGAATGCCTCCCCGGAGGAGCAGCAGTTTAATCAGAATTCTAATTAGGATATGACCCTAGAGCATAGAGAGCATGTTGATGATTTATCACATGTCTCCCCTTCTGTGCTCCATTCGGGAGATTCAACAGCTATTTGTCCCCCAAATGTTGGTGTTTCTCATGTTTCCCCAACTATGAATCTTTCAGATAATTCAGCAGCTACCCCTGTATGTAATTCAGATCAGATTTCCCAATCTGGTGATCCAGTTACCCCTCCTCCGATTAATGATAACATTGAGCATGACTTGAGGATGATCAATAAGATCACAGGTAGATTTTGGGGTGATGAGGATGAAATTGTTGCAGATTGTTGTGAATCTTCTGCCCAAAATGTTATTGTTCAGAATAGTCCTCAAAAGGATGGCACTTTCACAGTGGTACTCTGAAAATCTCAAAAGAAGAAGTTGAAGCAAAAGAAAAAAGTGGTTGTTAGAGCTGACTATAATACCAGACAGAGGGCTGGTTCCTAATCTATTTCCTTTTAATGAAGGTATTTTACTGGAATGTTAGAGGATTTGCAAATCCTGATACAAAGCTTATGGTTGAGAATTTGTGTATTAAGCATAGGCCTGATTTGTTATTTCTATCTGAACCTTGGATAGATATTGATCAAGTTCACAGCTCTTTTTGGACTAGTCTTAGATTAAAGCATTTAGCTTTAAACAGTAGAGGTACTCAATATCCTAATCTTTGGGCTTTTTGTGCTGAGCATTTAGATCCTGTTATTTTGCAAGCTTCTAGACAGCATATGTCTTTGTCTTTAATTTGGGACTAGCAACCTGTTTTTGTCCCTGGCATATATGCTGCAACAAATCATGTTTTGAGGAGGGATCTTTGGTGTGAACTGTCTTCTCTTATCCAGCATAACCATGGTCCTTGGTTGCTAAGTGGTGATTATAATTCTGTCCTTGGTGCTCATGAACAGAGGGGAGGTAGAGGGCCTTTACAAGCATCATGTGATGAATTTAGATTATGGTCAGATACCTGTTGTCTTACTCATCTTCCAACTAAAGGGGCTGAGTTTACATGGTCAAATAACAGAAGAGGAGGTGCTCATACTGAGAAAAGACTTGACAGGGCCCTTTTTAATGATGAATGGCTTTCCTTTTGGTCTTCCACTTCCTACTGCACTCTTACTAGAAATCACTGAGATCATTTTCCTTTGCTTTCAGTGATGCAAAGAGGTAATTTCTCCTTCCCAACTCCTTTCAAGTATATGAGTATGTGGTCTCAACATAAAGACTGCAAGAAGCTTGTTCAGGAGGTCTGGAGTAGAGAGATTGTAGGTTGTCCAATGTTTTTTCTCAGTCAAAAACTGAAGGCAATGAAGCAAGCTTTTAAAGTTTGGAACAAAGAATCTTTTGGTGATGTTCATAGGATGGTGGAGGATGCTCAAAGCAAGTTAGACTCTATTCAGCAGGAGATTAGTGCTACTGGCTTTTCTGATGAATTGAATGACCAGGAACTTTTTACTCAAAAAAATATGCAGCAAGCCTTGCCCTATCAAGAAGAGTTTTGGAGACAAAAAGCTAGAGTGAACTGGTTTACTAGTGGACATAGGAACACATCTTACTTTCATAAATTCGCCAAGATTAGACACTCCTCAAGGCAAATGTTCATGTTGAGATCAGGTGATGACATTCTAAATAACCAGCCTGATGTTGAACAACATGTGTTGAGTTACTACGCTGCCCTCTATGCTTTGTCAGTAAAGTAATTCCCAATCTGGTTACAAGGGAGGATAATGCAATGTTAACTTCTTTGCCAATCATTGATGAGGTAAAGGCTGCTGTGTTTTCTATGAATGGCTCAGGTGCTCCTGGACCTGATGGTTGTCGTGGCAGCTTCTTCCAAACCTTTTCGGAAATAGTTGGTGGAGATGTATACAGTTATGTGCTTCAATTCTTCAAATCTGGCTGGATTCTCCCTAACATGAACTCTAATATCATTGCTTTCATTCCTAAGTTCCCTGGTGCGGATAAGATTGAGGACTATAGGCCAATTGCATTGGCTAATTTCCAGTTTAAGGTTATTACAAAAGTCTTAGCTGACAGACTTGCTGTGATTGCCCCCAAGGTTGTTTCTGAGCAGAAAAGAGGGTTCATCCGAGGGAGACATATAGTTGAATGTATCTGTACTACTTCTGAGTCAATAAACATGTTGGATCACAAGGTTTTTGGAGGTAATGTGGCTTTCAGTCTTAGAACAATTTGGCTTCAATCAAACCTTCTGTAATTGGATTAGAGCAATCCTAAATCTAGCCAAACTCTCTATATCAATTAATGGTCATCTAGCTGGTTTTTTCAGTTGCAAAAAAAGGGTAAGACAGGGGGATCCCCTATCCCCTCTCCTTTTTTTCTTGGTTGAAGATGCATTAAGTAGAGGTATCACTTTTCTGGCCAATGCTGGGTAGCTTAAGACAATGACTGGCACCAGATCAGTTTCCACACCTACTCATGTCATGTATGCAGATGACATCATGGTATTTTGTAGAGGAACCAAGAGGAACCTGTCCAAATTGATGAGTCTATTCAAAGACTATGAGCATGCCTCGGGTTAGGTTTTGAGATTGATTAAGTGCAAGTTTTTTGCAAGGTCAGTTTCTGCTTCTAGAGTTGCATAGATTAGGAAACTCCTTGGTTTTTCACTTGGCAGGTTTCCCTTTTGCTACCTTGGAGTTCCAATTTTTCGAGGTAAGCCTAGATCCAGTTATTTAAAGCCTATTGTTGACAAAATAAAGACAAAGCTGACTGCTTGGAAGGGCTCCACTCTTTCAATAATGGGCAGCGTTGAATTTGGTCAAGTCCATAATTCATGGTATGCTAACTTACAGCTTTCATGTATATGCATGGCCTAAATCACTTCTTAACTCTCTGGATAGGTGGATTAGGAATTTTATTTGGTCTGGTGATATCCTTTCAAGGAAGTTAGTCACTGTTTCTTGGCCCAAGATGTGTTGTCTTATAATGAAGGTGGGATTGGTTTAAGGCCTTTAAGAGCTATCAATGAGGCTGCTTAGCTGAAGCTTTCCTGGGATGTGTTGAAATCTGAGGATCATTGGGCAAGGCTTCTTAAGCCCAGATTCATCAGAAATGGCAAGCCAATTGTTCAGTATGAAAATTCCTCCATCTGGTCTTCTGTGAGATGCCTATACACTTCAGTTTCTGATGGCAGCAAGTGGTGCATAGGGAATGGCAGCAGAGTTAAATTCTGGTTTGACTGCTGGTTGGATAACCCCATTTGCAATATGCTTGATCTCCCTCCCTCCCTATCCTTAAAAGCAATGGTTTCATATTTTATCAGCAATGGAGTTTAGTTAATTCCTTCTGTCTTTTCAGAGAGATACCCTGCTGTAGCTTCTCAAATTCAGCAACTAGTGATTCCTGCTGAAGCCTTTGAGGATCAGTTAGCTTGGAAATATAATAATTCTGGTTCTCTTACTTTTAGGGAAGCTTATAATCATATTAGACAAGTGGAGCAACCTGTTTTTTGGGGTAAGCTAATATGGAATCCAATCATTCCACCCTCCAAATCCTTTGTAGTGTGGAGACTGCTTCTTGGAAAACTTCCTCCTGACGAGAAGTTGCAGCACAGAGGATGCATAACAGTCTCTATCTGTAGCCTTTGTGGTATGGCTGCTGAGACTTCCAATCACTTGTTCTTTTCTTGCCTGTTTGCTATTTCTCTATGGAATTGGATGTCAGGCTTGTTGCATATGAATTTTGATTGTTCCTCCATCTCTGCTATCCTTGCTATCCGTGGGAAACAGTGGAGTGCTTATGTTAAAGATGTAGTCTTATCCATCATCATTCATATAGTTTGGTATATTTGGTTAAGTAGGAATCAACTGAGGTTCCAAAACAGGTATTTTGATCTGAATAGGACAATTCACATGATCAAGTCTGCGGTTTTCATGTCAGGATCCCATTCAAAAGGCTGCTGCTCAAACTCCATGTCAGACTTCAGAATTCTGAAGGTTTTTGGTATTTCCTGCCATGCTTCTAAAGCCCCTGTGATTATTGAAGTTCATTGGTATAAGCCCCCTTGCTTTTTGATCAAATGCAACATTGATGGATCCTCCGGAGGCAATCCAAGTTTTGCTGCTGCTGGTGGCATTTTTAGGGACTCCAATGGTACTTTTTTGGGTTGTTTCTCGGAGCATTTAGGAGTTAAGTCATCTCTTTATGCAGAATTGGCAGCTGTAATGTTGGCTATTGAATTGGCTTTTGCTAAAGGTTGACTCAACTTATGGCTAGAGTGTGATTCTCTGTTGGTGTTGAAAGCTCTAAAGCAATTTGATTTAGTTCCTTGGGTCATAAGAAATCGTTGGAAAAATTGCTTAGCTTTAGTAAAGAGGATGTAGTTTCATTCCCCTCATATTTTTAGGGAAGGAAATATGATATGAGCCAACTAAGGAGCACGGACCTAGAAGCACTACATGGACTTGGCGAACCTATAACAAGAGCTAGGACCAAGAAAGCCCAAGAAGCTCTTAATCACATGGTGGCTATTTTGACAGAAGCAAACCCAAGATCTAAGACCAAATGGAATGGAGCCCAAGTTGGTGAATTATCTTATCCAACTAGAAGACCCATGAAGATGATGATGTTGGGCATGCACTCTTTTTAGTCCATTTACTTGTTTTATTTCAATTCAATAAAGTGTAATGGGTTATGTGTGGATCCAATTTTGGGTTACTTTGTTTGTTTTCCATGAGAGTGGGCTATACTAAGTCTTGCATGATGATAAAGTCCACTTCCCATGTGTTGGACGAAATTCAAGCTTCATAGGAGGGAATCTTTGGCTTGCATGCCTAAAGAAACTCCTATTTAAGTTATTAGATAGTCATGTTTTTATTTTATTTAAAGGGGGTTACACTTTTAATTTGAGAAATAAGTAATTTAGAAGACACATAATGGTAGAGAGAGAACAATAATTCATCATTTAGTGGCTGAGTTAAGTGAGTTAATTAGGGGGTTATGGAATCTTTGTGTGAGCCAAAATTTTGCAGCCACACTTCTATATGTATGTCTCCTAAAACTCATGGAATATAACTTTGAGTTCCATTTGGATTTGATTGTGAGAGTGTTTAGCTTCTCTTAGGTTCTTTATTGAACCAACCCTTTGATCTTATCAAGAGTCCAAGAACATTGTGGCGATATTCACCTTGGCTTATCAATTCCCCTTGGAATTGTGGCGCCTACCTTCCATTCCTTACCTTGTCCATTTGCTTGTGTTCTTCTTCTTCTTCTTCGAATTTTGGTAGTCACTCAAGGATAGATCCAAAAATTTACATGTTCCTTCTTAGGATCATATCATAAAATGTTCTTCACAATCACATTGTTTGCATCAAACTTAAGTTCAAAATATATTTCAAGAGGAGGTAAAGCATGAGTGGATGCTTTAGTGAGCTTTTGGGAATCCATGCAAGTTCCCAAACCATGGGGTGCTTCCTTTGGGATTAAATTTCCAAATTCCTGCAAAAGAGTTACAACACCACTAGGCAAAGAGAGATCATTAACAATCAAATAAAAGTTCTTGTAATAAAATATGCATTGGGGCTGCCTTGAAATCAAATCCCTCTTCTCTTCACTTTTTGTTGCCAAATAACTCTCTTTTTTCTCACTAATTTTCAAACTATTTTTCTCAATTTTTTTCACACTATTTTTCTCACTATTTTTATCATCACTCTTCTTTTCACTCTCTTTTTCTTTTTCCTCATTCTATTCCATACTTTCATCTTTATTTTCTTTCTCTTCAAATGTACTCTCTACTTTTACCTCATTCTCTTGTTTTGCTTTCTCTCCCTCTTTCTTCTCACTTTCTTTCTTTGAGTCTTCAACCATCATCTTCCAACATGCTGTTAAATTTTAATGTGTATAATATGTGGATTAGCATTAATTGGTTATTAAATTATAATTAAATTATTAATATATCAGTTATAAAATTAATTCTTAATTACGTAACCAATTGGTGAAATTGTTGTTGGGTATTTACTAAAGAGTGACCCTATGATGGGATGGGTCATTCTAATGTTAACCCGTTGAGAGGTCCCTACTCTCTGCTGGTAGGTTATAAGAATAGCCTCCCCATTAGGCATTCTAACAGACAGAAACACAAAACCAAAAACCAACCAGAAAGAGAGGAGTAACCCTCTCACCTTCTCCAACATTCTGA
Organism: Sophora flavescens; assembly: GCA_030762895.1. Taxonomy (NCBI): domain Eukaryota; kingdom Viridiplantae; phylum Streptophyta; class Magnoliopsida; order Fabales; family Fabaceae; genus Sophora; species Sophora flavescens. The sequence goes on along the minus strand of CM061063.1, from coordinate 175,861,661 downwards.
TCCACTATTCATCTCCCTCTCACCCTCTGATCTGCTGTGATGGATTCTGCGAATCTCCAAGGTATGAAATTCTTCTCTTTCCTTTGATTAACATGAATCACATGCTATGATTTGTATCTGTATGGTATTTAGAATTATAGGTTTTCCTTCAATTGGTATCAGAGCCAAGGATAGATACATGTTATAGCTGTTCTGAAAATTATATGAACCCTAATTTATGTTTTTCAATCAAGATACAAAATTTGTTAGGGATATTCATATCATGTTATATCAATATCGTAAAAATTTTGCTTGCCCAGAATTTTTTTCCTTCAGCAACTTTCGTTTTCATGCCTTGTTCTTCAAAATTCGAAACTATGATTCTGGCCAATGATTTCGAAAATTGTTTAAGGGCTTTTCTTCCCACATGTTATTCGAGTAACATACTCGAAAATCGTTGGATTTCATCAAATAAAACGTGAGAAATCGATGTTTTTTCGTTTCCCTTTTGCGTGAAACTGGTTCGATCGCCCCGCGAGTTTTGCTCGCCTCGCAATTCTGGGCATCAGCAACAGTTGGAATTCCAGATTCGCCTCGCGAGATTATTCTCGCCTCGCGAACCTGAAAGCCAGCAGAACAGTGAAATTGTCATCCTCTCTGGGTCGCCCCGCGATTACGTTTCTCGCCTCGCGACCCCGAAGGCTGACTGTTCCAGGAAAATGAAAGGTCTCTGGGTCGCCTCGCGACTACGCTCCTCGCCTCGCGACCCCGAAGGTTGACTGTTCTAGGAAAATGAAAGGTTTCAGGGTCGCCTCGCGAACACTTGATTCGCCTCGCGAGTACCCGCGAGAAGACCAAACGTTGCTGACTTTTCACAAGATTCGCCTCGCGAGATACCTCTCGCCTCGCGAATATTTTATGTGAATTAAGTTGTGCAACACCCTCCCTTGGGCATTACTGTCTAAACTCGTTTGAAAATAAAATTAAAAGATAATTTGCTGGTGCTTTCGGAAAATAATATATATAAGTACATAAGTGTTTGAAATTGGGTAAAAAAAAAATTTTCTTTTGTCATGACTTCACTCCTAAACCATAATCAACACACAAACTTACTATTATAACTTGGCAATCCTATTTCATTTAAAGAATATACTTAAATACAAGATATTAGTTTTACAAAAATTTCGACAGAGTCTCCTCTGTAATTCGGACATCCCAAATAAAATAACACCTGTTAAAATGATCACATTTTCACTCCAGAATTCTAGCTACACTAAATTCAACCAGACATCAATACATAAAAATAATAGTTATAGCCATAAGCTTTACAAAACCAAAAGAAATAGCTTAAATTTTCATTCAAAAGATAGGCTCTCCGAGCCTCAACCGTTCCATTATAAAATAAAGGCTCTCTGAGCCAAACTCATACATATTGTCAAAATAATCTAAGTCTTAACCCTAAGCTGGTCGTTCTAAGAGTTATTCTGCAAGTAATACCTCATCAATCAACTAGATCTAAGTCTCGGAATGACTTAGACAGACTCCTCTGCACCATCTGTGATAGAGTACTCAAGGTACAATATCGAACTTAGAAGAATCCTGAAATGTGTGTGTGTAAAGGTGAGACGCCGATATATGGTTTTAACCCAATAACTAAATGCTCGACACCACATAACACATATACATTTACCACACAAACATTTATAAGCTAATAGTTTATCAGTGGGTTTAACACCCCAAACATCATCCATAAAATTATGCACGACACTTCTATTCATCATCTAATTTTCGTCCTAATCTCATGAGATATCACCAACCTCGTGTTGAGTTGATCAGACTCCAAAGCCACACTGGCTAACTTGGCACTCTGCCAATAGGTCCGCGACCTCTTCCCATCTTGAAAACAACGTAGGCATACACAGCCAAGGCACTAACACGGCCAAACATTGCTAATGCCCACAATCAGTGGCTCTGCCATTAGCAAGTAAGATGGGGATCCCAAAGTCCTCCAAGGCACAATGAGATATGCATATCGTAATTACCTCAGCCGCCGGTAATTAATGCATTAAACCACAAACCGCAGGCACGTCTGCCACATGCATGCAAAACACTTTTGTTTTGTTCTTTTCTTTGTGCTCCATCTTTCTCTTGCCGAAGATCAAAATGGCTTACGACTCACATAGTTTTAAAACACTTTTAAAACTTTCATTACAACACAGGACCTCACTGTCCATAAAACATTTATCAAAACATAGGACCTCACTGTCCATAAAACATTTATCAAAACATAGGACCTCACAGTCCAAGTGCTCAATCACGACACCTCTCGACCGGTGCACCAATCGTAGGTTCGTGGCACTAAAAACATCTTCAATGTTTTAACACAGTATACCTCATGTATACAATTCATCACAGTATACCTCATGTATACAATCTCAAAGTCCAAATGACTGAGTCCATCACAACACAGAACCTTAGTACCCCGACATCTCGGTTACTAAGTTCCACACCACTATTAACACGAAATCAGTTTTGCTCTCATAAATTCTTTTTCCAAAAATTGGAAATTCATCAATAAACTCCTTAAATAATAAAACTTGGTTTTCACAAATATGAGTCACGTGAGGTTTTCACTTCCTTAAAATATGTCTTTGCCGTTTCAAAATACTTTCCTTCTATACTTTTCCAAATCAATCATCAATTATCACTTTTAAAGCTTTTCAAACCAATACTTAACTTCTTCCAGTGAAAACACTTTCTAAAATCATCTTAACTTCTTTTTAACAATTAATTTCATAAAATAACTTTGTATCGTATTACAAACTTTATTACATAAAAATTAGCAGTACTTAAACATTTTCACAATTTCGCTCTCATTGTGACTCGAGTTACTATTACACTCATAAATTATCATCATCAAAACTCCTTACTTTTCCAAAATAATACTTTTCACTACTATTATATTCCAACGTTTCCCATAAAACATTGAATATAATTTACACAGCTTATTAAAGCTTTTATCGATTAGTCGGTTGTGCACCGACCACTACGTCGAAGCTTCTAAAACAACACTCACAAGCAACATTCAACAACAAACCACTAGACAGATAATGTACCATAACAATATCATATTCAAAGAAATAACTTAAAATAGATCAAGCACTAATACTCAGATATACAACACAACATAAACCACATAATCAGATAACCACAACCACATTAATTACACAGAATACACAACAAGTAAATGGTCACAAACAAATGGTTATTGAGAAAAATCCATCGAGCAAGCTCCCCTTACCTCTTGAAGACTCGAACTAAATAATCTCCGAACTCGACTCGATTCCTCTTCATCAGTATAAATCGGCTAACTTCGTAGTTTCCTTCAAACGAATTGCAACCAAAATAAATCAAATCAAACAACAACACACTTAAATCAATAGGGTTAGGGTTCGGCTTTACCCCACTTTCTAGGTTAGAAAACTTAAAATTTGATTAACTTAGGGATTAATGATCCATAAGTTACTTAAGCATGATTAATCACTTTAACCATGATTATGAACCAAGAACATGAACTAAAACTCATCTAGTTCCAAGAACTAGGGTTTCGACCAAGAACTGAGTTTGGAGTTAGAAATCTCTAAAATTTCTAAACTCTTGGATTTAATCAACATACAAAACCTAGAGTTAGATTCAAGTGTTTCAAACAACTTTTGATTCATAAAACCAACAAGTGCTCATACCTAGGGTTTCGGTTTTTGAAGAATCAAATAGGCTAAAGTTAGATTTTTGATCTTCTATATACTTGAATACAAAAACTATCAAGATATAATCATGAATCAAGACATGACATGGAAACAAAACCTAAGAACACAACTTAACCTAGATTCGGCCCAGTCCAGAATTTAAGGAAAGAAATTTCACATGATCTTGAGCTTCTAGATAATGAAAGTAGAGATGATTATAAGATCATAGCAATTGGTTTCATGTCAAAAGGATTTTTCTAGAATTAGTTATGAATTTTTCAATCTAGCTTCAAGAACTTTGAACAAATGAAGAACATGTTGATCAAAGGCATAAACTCATGAATATTATGAAGAGAAAATCTTAGAATAGAAAGATTAAGAGAGACTACCTCTTGATGATCCAAGAAAATGATGATTTGGATGATGTTCTTCAAGAATATCTCATGGTGTTCTTGAGAACTTAAGGGAGAAGATGAACCAAGTTAGGGTTTCAGAACAGTTTCGGTATTTTGGTTATATCTCTCAACATACTCATCTGTTTTGGATGGTCTTTATGTCGTTGGAAAGAAGAGAGAAATATGAACAACTTTCATGTTGAAAGTTTTTCAAGATTCGAAATAGAAACTGATCAGAATGGCTCTGCAAAATCGGACGAGTTATGAACTCTTTAGAGCAAGAATCAAGACTTTGGAAAAAAAAATGACTTAAGGAAGGAAACATCCTATTTAAATGAGGAAGCAATCAGCTTATTGAAGAAGGGACTAATGCTTAATGAAAAAGGAGTCAAAACTTGGAGAAGAAGAAAGCAAAACTTATTTAAGAAGCATTCAAAACTTCTTAAAGAAGTAGTCAAAACTTGATGAAGAAGTTGTCAAATGCTTAATGGAGAAGTATTCAAATACTTGGAGAAGAAGACAAGGTTGAAGCCGTGTGGATTGGAAAGAATTTTGAGTCAAGTTGTCAAATGGCACTTTGTAGGAATTGTCATAAAAGACAAGGGTATTTTGGTCATTTCATAACTAAATTCAATGTTGCCATAAATGTGCAATTTATTGCCATTTATGATAGGATAGACTTGTCATGAATGCTAATCAAGTTGGTCAATCCAATGTCTCTGCTACTTTGCCGACTTCCCGATCCATCTGACTCAGACTCGCTAGAGACATCTTGTCGTATAAGCCCACAACAAACATAATATGTTAATTTTTTTCCAAAATCTTCAAAACTCCCAGTATCATAGTAAATATGATAAAAATATTTTTCGTCTCGTTAACGATTCAAAATTTGATCTTCCGAGCGAGTAAACTTTTCTTGTCGGTGAAAACACTGAAAAAAGCAATGACCGAACTTCCGTCCTGAGTTTTTAAACTAAAAACTTCCCCGTAACCTTATAAAAATAAGTATAACAAGGAAATGACCTTGGTTTATCCAAAATCATTTTCTAAGTCTCGGATAAATATATATATTTATATATTTATATCCGATATTACGAAACAGCGAAAATCGGGGTGTTACATTACTACCCCTCTTAAAAAATTTCGTCCTCGAAATTTCGTAGCTCAAAACTAAACTGAATGTTGTAATCCTACATTAACTCTAAAATCTTGCTTTGTATTCTCATCGCTTCATTCCTTTCATTGCTAACATTATAACAGGATCAATTCCTATGCCATTTTATTTATCCTCGAGACTTTTTCACTACCGTATTATTTCCACTACCTTCGATATTTCACCTTAGTCTATTACACTTCAAAGAACAAAATCAACGCTTAATCTCTTCACTTCTCAATATAGATCCATATTAATTCAAACTTCCTCCAATATCTAACTTTCACAACTAACATCAAAACCAACACTAACTTTATATAACATCACTTAACATTCCACTCAAGAGATGCAATCATAGTCTTAATCCAATTGAGCTTAGTCTACTCTTCTAGTCATATCAAATTTACACTTTTCAAGCCTCCAATCAAAACGTCATAACATTCCTAAGTTGCACATGATAAACTTTGCTCCAAGAACCTAAAAAATTCAATCTTATTGAAATTGAATCTTACCACATCCATCATAATTTATTCTCTTATTAATTCCACTTGAATCTTTTGCCTACTTCAATTTCATATCCTCCATTTGCCTCTCATTTTCAATTTGATTCTCAAGCCCCGTTAGTATTCCTGGTTTAAGAAATTTCCCATGCACATCTACCCTATTGTCCAAGGAAATACACAACTCCTAACCACTCCTTCATTCGAAGACTTAACTCCATCACTTATACAAGGAGGTGCTTATATCCTATCTGCCCTTATCTTATATATTTGCAACCGAGAAAACATTATAAAATAGAGCTTCTCTAAGGCCATTACCCCTAAGAGTTGCACCAAAACAAAGCCAAGAAATCCAGATGAACACTCCCTAATGGCAATCTCGAATTTTAAAATGTCCAATTCCTACTATGGATCATCAATCACATATTATCGAGAATAAGACCTCAAATATTATAAACATTTCATCATGCTTATCACACTCGAAAGACATAATCGAAACTTAATCACTTGTTGTCTCCAAATTAGTCTCGCTAATAAAACTTCTTCCACACCTTATCCTCACAACGAATATCAAGTTCAACACTAACTTTACTTTACTATATATAGTAACTTTCAACCTAAAGCACACAATTGTAGTCTTAGTTTCCTCTGAACATATTCCACCACTCCAAATTATATCATGGTCCTTCATTTCAATCTTAAAGAATACAATTACATTTCTCCATGCAACTACAACCAAAAGGAATCACTTCAACTTGAATTATCCAAAATCATAATTCTTAAACTTTTCTAACAACTTAGTTTCACTCAAGAACTTCTCTTTACTAATTTCGTTCAGCTTAAGGAAACTACTATATATATTGTTCAGTTAATCCTCGGATTCACCAAGTCAATATTAACCATAAATATTGATCACTACTCTAAATTCCTTTAATGATATATCTACCTCGATCATAAAATCCATTGTAATCATCTCACTCAAAATTGTTGAACTTAAGGGTTCTCATAATACCATTCACATCTATATACTAACGAAACTCCTATCAACTCTGGTTCGTCCCCTACTATAGAGATGACAAAAATTTAGGTACCCTACTATCTCCCAGCTAACCAGCTAAGGATAGATAATCTCATTACTCATCCATCCCACTGAGGATGATCAGTTGAACTTAGTCTCAACTTAGTCCTTAACACTTAAAGTAACTTAACCGACACACAATACTTGAATATACTCCACTAAATCTGAACAATCCCCTGATACACTATTTGATTCACTAACTCTACTTGTGGATCTTAACTCGTAAGAAAATATAAACTTCACCAGTCGATCAACGATCACTTAAATTCAAACAAAACTCGTGCGGGTCTTGAGAAAACTCATAACAAAGATTGAAGAAATACCAACATCTCAATAAAGAAGGTCTCAATTGTACGTCTTGATGTAGAGATATCCAACTCGCGACGGATGAAATAAGTCACACATCGACAACATTTGGAAAGTACATAGAATTAAGATGATCAATGATAACAAGTACTTTCGAATGACAATAAGACATGACCTTGATGATCATAAAAGAATTTCTCAAGAAAAGAAGTTTTTCTGGATTCCACTTTCACATAAGCATAGAAAAGAATTTCATTAATTTGAGGAATATCAGAACATCCAGTATGGAAAAGATCATTCCATCAGGTTCGTGGATGTAAAAATGCATGATCAATACACATTTACAAACATGAATCTAATAAAGTTCATTCTTCCACAAGAATCTTCCAACGGATTCAAATAATCAAGGAGTGAATAATGTCTAATCCCAAGAGGATTAATTCTTATTCTTAATACAAAGAATTTACAAAATGATGATTTTCACCTCTATCAAAAATAGAAGTGACGGAACTGAGTTTCACCAAGAAACTGTGGCTATCACAAAATTATTTGTGTTATGACTCAAGAAAAATAGTCATAACCACTTTTCCTCAACAACACTTTAAGGGATTCCGACCAATGGATTCCTTTAAATCAATTCACTCAAATGTCTAATACATCGAGGATCATTTAAAAGTGTGAGTACAACTTCTCACAAACAAAGAAATGAATAACTGGAAATTTATGAATCAAGCATAACTAATTCATAAGTCCTGTCTGACAGATTGCAAATTAAAATCAGAAAATATGTCTGACAAATACCAACTTCACCGTTGTGATTATCAAATACAATCACAAGATTCGAGAAATAATTGTCAACTGACAAACACAAGAGAATCAAAGAGTACAATGAAGAATTCCTCGATCACGAGACACTCACCTAAGATCGAAAATCCACTCAAATCGTCTTGGTTTCAAACCAACATACACGTCTTTCTAGCCAAGCTTAGTATAACCACCTTGAATTTTGGTACGATCCCGGATAACTTAACCAATCGATCAAACATGCAAAAGGTTGATCCTTCCTCCTAAACTGAGTTGACGATGCAAAACCTTAGATAACTCCAATTTGGTACTAACTCGTCTTCAAGTTAACCTTTGAGTAGATGACAAATCCTCGCAATTAATTTACCAAATCAACTACGCAAGTTAGAGAATATTTATTCCTAATTCGTCCTTTTACCTAGTCGTCAGAAATCTAGACGGTGACACGAACTTCCACACTACGTTGGTGATTCACAAAGAAAACACTCGGTCTAACAACCAATTTAGACCACCGATCGAACTCGTTTCAATCTTTATAGGCAACATCCTACACAAAAGAACAGAGATCTGACCGCATCCAGAAACTAGATCAATCAAAAATCAATGTCCTTTGCTAACCATAAACCTAGAATATTTCCAAGGAACACTCCCGGAAAAATCCTATACACAAACATCTTGTTTCGAATATCTGACACGATTCACAAAACAATCGAATGTCATATTCGAACCCAAGTAACACTCAAGATCTACGGTCTCCCAAGATATAAAACCCTTGAAAAACCATCAACAAAACATATACTTGTGCGTCAACACACATTGCTTCAACAAGAAACAATTCAAACAGGAACCAACCAGAGATCACACAACAAAAACTTAACAGACCTATTCCCCAAAGATCCCGAAAGACTCGACCAGCTCTGATACCACAAATGCAACACCCTCCCTTGGGCATTACTGTCTAAACTCGTTTGAAAATAAAATTAAAAGATAATTTGCTGGTGCTTTCGGAAAATAATATATATAAGTACATAAGTGTTTGAAATTGGGTAAAAAAAAATTTTTCTTTTGTCATGACTTCACTCCTAAACCATAATCAACACACAAACTTACTATTATAACTTGGCAATCCTATTTCATTTAAAGAATATACTTAAATACAAGATATTAGTTTTACAAAAATTTAAATGAGTCTCTCTCTGTAATTCGGACATCCCAAATAAAATAACACCTGTTAAAATGATCACATTTTCACTCCGAATTCTAGCTACACTAAATTCAACCAGACATCAATACATAAAAATAATAGTTATAGCCATAAGCTTTACAAAACCAAAAGAAATAGCTTAAATTTTCATTCAAAAGATAGGCTCTCCGAGCCTCAACCGTTCCATTATAAAATAAAGGCTCTCTGAGCCAAACTCATACATATTGTCAAAATAATCTAAGTCTTAACCCTAAGCTGGTTGTTCTAAGAGTTATTCTGCAAGTAATACCTCATCAATCAACTAGATCTAAGTCTCGGAATGACTTAGACAGACTCCTCTGCACCATCTGTGATAGAGTACTCAAGGTACAATATCGAACTTAGAAGAATCCTGAAATGTGTGTGTTTAAAGGTGAGACGCCAATATATGGTTTTAACCCAATAACTAAATGCTCGACACCACATAACACATATACATTTACCACACAAACATTTATAAGCTAATAGTTTATCAGTGGGTTTAACACCCCAAACATCATCCATAAAATTATGCATGACACTTCTATTCATCATCTAATTTTCGTCCTAATCTCATGAGATATCACCAACCTCGTGTTGAGTTGATCAGACTCCAAAGCCACACTGGCTAACTTGGCACTCTGCCAATATGTCCGCGACCTCTTCCCATCTTGAAAACAACGTAGGCATACACAGCCAAGGCACTAACACGGCCAAACATTGCTAATGCCCACAATCAGTGGCTCCGCCATTAGCAAGTAAGATGGGGATCCCAAAGTCCTCCAAGGCACAATGAGATATGCATATCGTAATTACCTCAGCCGCCGGTAATTAATGCATTAAACAACAAACCGCAGGCACGTCTGCCATATGCATGCAAAACACTTTTGTTTTGTTCTTTTCTTTGTGCTCCATCTTTCTCTTGCCGAAGATCAAAATGGCTTACGACTCACATAGTTTTAAAACACTTTTATTACAACACAGGACCTCACTGTCCATAAAACATTTATCAAAACATAGGACCTCATTTCAAAACATAGGACCTCACTGTCCATAAAACATTTATCAAAACATAGGACCTCACTGTCCATAAAACATTTATCAAAACATAGGACCTCCCAGTCCAAGTGCTCAATCACGACACCTCTCGACCGGTGCACCAATCGTAGGTTCGTGGCACTAAAAACATCTTCAATGTTTTAACACAGTATACCTCATGTATACAATTCATCACAGTATACCTCATGTATACAATCTCAAAGTCCAAATGACTGAGTCCATCACAACACAGAACCTTAGTACCCCGACGTCTCGGTTACTAAGTTCCACACCACTATTAACACGAAATCAGTTTTGCTTTCATAAATTCTTTTTCCAAAAATTGGAAATTCATCAATAAACTCCTTAAATAATAAAACTTGGTTTTCACAAATATGAGTCACGTGAGGTTTTCACTTCCTTAAAATATGTACTGCCGTTTCAAAATACTTTCCTTCTATACTTTTCCAAATCAATCATCAATTATCACTTTTAAAGCTTTTCAAACCAATACTTAACTTCTTCCAGTGAAAACATTTTCTAAAATCATCTTAACTTCTTTTTAACAATTAATTTCATAAAATAACTTTGTATCGTATTACAAACTTTATTACATAAAAATTAGCAGTACTTAAACATTTTCACAATTTCGCTCTCATTGTGACTCGAGTTACTATTACACTCATAAATTATCATCATCAAAACTCCTTACTTTTCCAAAATAATACTTTTCACTACTATTATATTCCAACGTTTCCCATAAAACATTGAATATAATTTACACAGCTTATTAAAGCTTTTATCTGATTAGTCGGTTGTGCATTGACCACAGTCAGGCTTCTCAAACAACACTCACAAGCAACATTCAACAACAAACCACTAGACAGATAATGTACCATAACAATATCATATTCAAAGAAATAACTTAAAATAGATCAAGCACTAATACTCAGATATACAACACAACATAAACCACATAATCAGATAACCACAACCACATTAATTACACAGAATACACAACAAGTAAATGGTCACAAACAAATGGTTATTGAGAAAAATCCATCAGGCAAGCTCCCCTTACCTCTTGAAGACTCGAACTAAATAATCTCCAGAACTCGACTCGATTCCTCTTCGTCAGTATAAATCGGCTAACTTCGTAGTTTCCTTCAAACGAATTGCAACCAAAATAAATCAAATCAAACAACAACACACTTAAATGAATAGGGTTAGGGTTCGGCTTTACCCCACTTTCTAGGTTAGAAAACTTAAAATTTGATTAACTTAGGGATTAATGATCCATAAGTTACTTAAGCATGATTAATCACTTTAACCATGATTATGAACCAAGAACATGAACTAAAACTCATCTAGTTCCAAGAACTAGGGTTTCGACCAAGAACTGAGTTTGGAGTTAGAAATCTCTAAAATTTCTAAACTCTTGGATTTAATCAACATACAAAACCTAGAGTTAGATTCAAGTGTTTCAAACAACTTTTGAATCATAAAACCAACAAGTGCTCATACCTAGGGTTTCGGTTTTTGAAGAATCAAATAGGCTAAAGTTAGATTTTTGATCTTCTATATACTTGAATACAAAAACTATCAAGATATAATCATGAATCAAGACATGACATGGAAACAAAACCTAAGAACACAACTTAACCTAGATTCGGCCCAGTCCAGAATTTAAGGAAAGAAATTTCACATGATCTTGAGCTTCTAGATAATGAAAGTAGAGATGATTATAAGATCATAGCAATTGGTTTCATGTCAAAAGGATTTTTCTAGAATTATTTATGAATTTTTCAATCTAGCTTCAAGAACTTTGAACAAATGAAGAACATGTTGATCAAAGGCATAAACTCATGAATCTTATGAAGAGAAAATCTTAGAATAGCAAGATTAAGAGAGACTACCTCTTGATGATCCAAGAAAATGATGATTTGGATGATGTTCTTCAAGAATATCTCATGGTGTTCTTGAGAACTTAAGGGAGAAGATGAACCAAGTTAGGGTTTCAGAACAGTTTCGGTATTTTGGGTATATCTCTCAACATACTCATCCGTTTTGGATGATCTTTATGTCGTTGGAAAGAAGAGAGAAAGATGAACAACTTTCATGTTGAAGGTTTTTCAAGATTCGAAATAGAAACTGATCAGAATGGCTCTGAAAAATCGGACGAGTTATGAACTCTTTAGAGCAAGAATCAAGACTTTGGAAAAAAAATGACTTAAGGAAGGAAACATCCTATTTAAATGAGGAAGCAATCAGCTTATTGAAGAAGGAACTAATGCTTAATGAAAAAGGAGTCAAAACTTGGAGAAGAAGAAAGCAAAACTTATTTAAGAAGCATTCAAAACTTCTTAAAGAAGTAGTCAAAACTTGATGAAGAAGTTGTCAAATGCTTAATGGAGAAGTATTCAAATACTTGGAGAAGAAGACAAGGTTGAAGCCGTGTGGATTGGAAAGAATTTTGAGTCAAGTTGTCAAATGGCACTTTGTAGGAATTGTCATAAAAGACAAGGGTATTTTGGTCATTTCATAACTAAATTCAATGTTGCCATAAATGTGCAATTTATTGCCATTTATGATAGGATAGACTTGTCATGAATGCTAATCAAGTTGGTCAATCCAATGTCTCTGCTACTTTGCCGACTTCCCGATCCATCTGACTCAGACTCTGCCTAGAGACATCTTGTCGTATAAGCCCACAACAAACATAATATGTTAATTTTTTTCCAAAATCTTCAAAACTCCCAGTATCATAGTAAATATGATAAAAATATTTTTCGTCTCGTTAACGATTCAAAATTTGATCTTCTGAGCAGTAAACTTTTACTGTCAGTGAAAACACAGAAAACAGCAGACCGGCTTCCGTCTGAGTTTTAAACTAAAAACTTCCCTGTAACCTTATAAAAATAAGTATAACAAGGAAATGACCTTGGTTTATCCAAAATCATTTTCTAAGTCTCGGATAAATATATATATTTATATATTTATATCCGATATTACGAAACAGCGAAAATCGGGGTGTTACATTACTACCCCTCTTAAAAAATTTCGTCCTCGAAATTTCGTAGCTCAAAACTAAACTGAATGTTGTAATCCTACATTAACTCTAAAATCTTGCTTTGTATTCTCATCGCTTCATTCCTTTCATTGCTAACATTATAACAGGATCAATTCCTATGCCATTTTATTTATCCTCGATACTATTTAACTACAGTATTATTTCCACTACCTTCGATATTTCACCTTAGTCTATTACACTTCAAAGAACAAAATCAACGCTTAATCTCTTCACTTCTCAATATAGATCCATATTAATTCAAACTTCCTCCAATATCTAACTTTCACAACTAACATCAAAACCAACACTAACTTTATATAACATCACTTAACATTCCACTCAAGAGATGCAATCATAGTCTTAATCCAATTGAGCTTAGTCTACTCTTCTAGTCATATCAAATTTACACTTTTCAAGCCTCCAATCAAAACGTCATAACATTCCTAAGTTGCACATGATAAACTTTGCTCCAAGAACCTAAAAAATTCAATCTTATTGAAATTGAATCTTACCACATCCATCATAATTTATTCTCTTATTAATTCCACTTGAATCTTTTGCCTACTTCAATTTCATATCCTCCATTTGCCTCTCATTTTCAATTTGATTCTCAAGCCCCGTTAGTATTCCTGGTTTAAGAAATTTCCCATGCACATCTACCCTATTGTCCAAGGAAATACACAACTCCTAACCACTCCTTCATTCAAGACTTAACTCCATCACTTATACAAGGAGGTGCTTATATCCTATCTGCCCTTATCTTATATATTTGCAACCGAGAAAACATTATAAAATAGAGCTTCTCTAAGGCCATTACCCCTAAGAGTTGCACCAAAACAAAGCCAAGAAATCCAGATGAACACTCCCTAATGGCAATCTCGAATTTTAAAATGTCCAATTCCTACTATGGATCATCAATCACATATTATCAGAATAAGACCTCAAATATTATAAACATTTCATCATGCTTATCACACTCGAAAGACATAATCGAAACTTAATCACTTGTTGTCTCCAAATTAGTCTGCTAATAAAACTTCTTCCACACCTTATCCTCACAACGAATATCAAGTTCAACACTAACTTTACTTTACTATATATAGTAACTTTCAACCTAAAGCACACAATTGTAGTCTTAGTTTCCTCTGAACATATTCCACCACTCCAAATTATATCATGGTCCTTCATTTCAATCTTAAAGAATACAATTACATTTCTCCATGCAACTACAACCAAAAGGAATCACTTCAACTTGAATTATCCAAAATCATAATTCTTAAACTTTTCTAACAACTTAGTTTCACTCAAGAACTTCTCTTTACTAATTTCGTTCAGCTTAAGGAAACTACTATATATATTGTTCAGTTAATCCTCGGATTCACCAAGTCAATATTAACCATAAATATTGATCACTACTCTAAATTCCTTTAATGATATATCTACCTCGATCATAAAATCCATTGTAATCATCTCACTCAAAATTGTTGAACTTAAGGGTTCTCATAATACCATTCACATCTATATACTAACGAAACTCCTATCAACTCTGGTTCGTCCTACTATAGAGATGACAAAAATTTAGGTACCCTACTATCTCCCAGCTAACCAGCTAAGGATAGATAATCTCATTACTCATCCATCCCACTGAGGATGATCAGTTGAACTTAGTCTCAACTTAGTCCTTAACACTTAAAGTAACTTAACCGACACACAATACTTGAATATACTCCACTAAATCTGAACAATCCCCTGATACACTATTTGATTCACTAACTCTACTTGTGGATCTTAACTCGTAAGAAAATATAAACTTCACCAGTCGATCAACGATCACTTAAATTCAAACAAAACTCGTGCAGGTCTTCAGAAAACTCATAACAAAGATTGAAGAAATACCAACATCTCAATAAAGAAGGTCTCAATTGTACGTCTTGATGTAGAGATATCCAACTCGCGACGGATGAAATAAGTCACACATCGACAACATTTGGAAAGTACATAGAATTAAGATGATCAATGATAACAAGTACTTTCGAATGACAATAAGACATGACCTTGATGATCATAAAAGAATTTCTCAAGAAAAGAAGTTTTTCTGGATTCCACTTTCACATAAGCATAGAAAAGAATTTCATTAATTTGAGGAATATCAGAACATCCAGTATGGAAAAGATCATTCCATCAGGTTCGTGGATGTAAAAATGCATGATCAATACACATTTACAAACATGAATCTAATAAAGTTCATTCTTCCACAAGAATCTTCCAACGGATTCAAATAATCAAGGAGTGAATAATGTCTAATCCCAAGAGGATTAATTCTTATTCTTAATACAAAAAATTTACAAAATGATGATTTTCACCTCTATCAAAAATAGAAGTGACGGAACTGAGTTTCACCAAGAAACTGCGGCTATCACAAAATTATTTGTGTTATGACTCAAGAAAAATAGTCATAACCACTTTTCCTCAACAACACTTTAAGGGATTCCGACCAATGGATTCCTTTAAATCAATTCACTCAAATGTCTAATACATCGAGGATCATTTAAAAGTGTGAGTACAACTTCTCGCAAACAAAGAAATGAATAACTGGAAATTTATGAATCAGCATAACTAATTCATAAGTCCTGTCCTGACAGATTGCAAATTAAAATCAGAAAATATGTCTGACAAATACCAACTTCACCGTTGTGATTATCTAATACAATCACAAGATTCGAGAAATAATTGTCAACTGACAAACACAAGAGAATCAAAGAGTACAATGAAGAATTCCTCGATCACGAGACACTCACCTAAGATCGAAAATCCACTCAAATCGTCTTGGTTTCAAACCAACATACACGTCTTTCTAGCCAAGCTTAGTATAACCACCTTGAATTTTGGTACGATCCCGGATAACTTAACCAATCGATCAAACATGCAAAAGGTTGATCCTTCCTCCTAAACTGAGTTGACGATGCAAAACCTTAGATAACTCCAATTTGGTACTAACTCGTCTTCAAGTTAACCTTTGAGTAGATGACAAATCCTCGCAATTAATTTACCAAATCAACTACGCAAGTTAGAGAATATTTATTCCTAATTCGTCCTTTTACCTAGTCGTCAGAAATCTAGACGGTGACACGAACTTCCACACTACGTTGGTGATTCACAAAGAAAACACTCGGTCTAACAACCAATTTAGACCACCGATCGAACTCGTTTCAATCTTTATAGGCAACATCCTACACAAAAGAACAGAGATCTGACCGCATCCAGAAACTAGATCAATCAAAAATCAATGTCCTTTGCTAACCATAAACCTAGAATATTTCCAAGGAACACTCCCGGAAAAATCCTATACACAAACATCTTGTTTCGAATATCTGACACGATTCACAAAACAATCGAATGTCATATTCGAACCCAAGTAACACTCAAGATCTACGGTCTCCCAAGATATAAAACCCTTGAAAAACCATCAACAAAACATATACTTGTGCGTCAACACACATTGCTTCAACAAGAAACAATTCAAACAGGAACCAACCAGAGATCACACAACAAAAACTTAACAGACCTATTCCCCAAAGATCCCGAAAGACTCGACCAGCTCTGATACCACAAATGCAACACCCTCCCTTGGGCATTACTGTCTAAACTCGTTTGAAAATAAAATTAAAAGATAATTTGCTGGTGCTTTCGGAAAATAATATATATAAGTACATAAGTGTTTGAAATTGGGTAAAAAAAAATTTTTCTTTTGTCATGACTTCACTCCTAAACCATAATCAACACACAAACTTACTATTATAACTTGGCAATCCTATTTCATTTAAAGAATATACTTAAATACAAGATATTAGTTTTACAAAAATTTCGACAGAGTCTCCTCTGTAATTCGGACATCCCAAATAAAATAACACCTGTTAAAATGATCACATTTTCACTCCAGAATTCTAGCTACACTAAATTCAACCAGACATCAATACATAAAAATAATAGTTATAGCCATAAGCTTTACAAAACCAAAAGAAATAGCTTAAATTTTCATTCAAAAGATAGGCTCTCCGAGCCTCAACCGTTCCATTATAAAATAAAGGCTCTCTGAGCCAAACTCATACATATTGTCAAAATAATCTAAGTCTTAACCCTAAGTCGGGTCGTTTCTAAGAGTTATTCTGCAAGTAATACCTCATCAATCAACTAGATCTAAGTCTCGGAATGACTTAGACAGACTCCTCTGCACCATCTGTGATAGAGTACTCAAGGTACAATATCGAACTTAGAAGAATCCTGAAATGTGTGTGTGTAAAGGTGAGACGCCAATATATGGTTTTAACCCAATAACTAAATGCTCGACACCACATAACACATATACATTTACCACACAAACATTTATAAGCTAATAGTTTATCAGTGGGTTTAACACCCCAAACATCATCCATAAAATTATGCATGACACTTCTATTATCATCTAATTTTCGTACTAATCTCATGAGATATCACCAACCTCGTGTTGAGTTGATCAGACTCCAAAGCCACACTGGCTAACTTGGCACTCTGCACGTCCGCGACCTCTTCCCATCTTGAAAACAACGTAGGCATACACAGCCAAGGCACTAACACAGCCAAACATTGCTAATGCCCACAATCAGTGGCTCCGCCATTAGCAAGTAAGATGGGGATCCCAAAGTCCTCCAAGGCACAATGAGATATGCATATCGTAATTACCTTAGCCGCCGGTAATTAATGCATTAAACCACAAACCGCAGGCACGTCTGCCATATGCATGCAAAACACTTTTGTTTTGTTCTTTTCTTTGTGCTCCATCTTTCTCTTGCCGAAGATCAAAATGGCTTACGACTCACATAGTTTTAAAACACTTTTAAAACTTTTATTACAACACAGGACCTCACTGTCCATAAAACATTTATCAAAACATAGGACCTCACTGTCCATAAAACATTTATCAAAACATAGGACCTCACTGTCCATAAAACATTTATCAAAACATAGGACATCACTGTCCATAAAACATTTATCAAAACATAGGACCTCACTGTCCATAAAACATTTATCAAAACATAGGACCTCACAGTCCAAGTGCTCAATCACGACACCTCTCGACCGATGCACCAATCGTAGGTTCGTGGCACTAAAAACATCTTCAATGTTTTAACACAGTATACCTCATGTATACAATTCATCACAGTATACCTCATGTATACAATCTCAAAGTCCAAATGACTGAGTCCATCACAACACAGAACCTTAGTACCCCGACATCTCGGTTACTAAGTTCCACACCACTATTAACACGAAATCAGTTTTGCTCTCATAAATTCTTTTTCCAAAAATTGGAAATTCATCAATAAACTCCTTAAATAATAAAACTTGGTTTTCACAAATATGAGTCACGTGAGGTTTTCACTTCCTTAAAATATGTACTGCCGTTTCAAAATACTTTCCTTCTATACTTTTCCAAATCAATCATCAATTATCACTTTTAAAGCTTTTCAAACCAATACTTAACTTCTTCCAGTGAAAACACTTTCTAAAATCATCTTAACTTCTTTTTAACAATTAATTTCATAAAATAACTTTGTATCGTATTACAAACTTTATTACATAAAAATTAGCAGTACTTAAACATTTTCACAATTTCGCTCTCATTGTGACTCGAGTTACTATTACACTCATAAATTATCATCATCAAAACTCCTTACTTTTCCAAAATAATACTTTTCACTACTATTATATTCCAACGTTTCCCATAAAACATTGAATATAATTTACACAGCTTATTAAAGCTTTTATCTGATTAGTCGGTTGTGCACTGACCACAGTCAGGCTTCTCAAACAACACTCACAAGCAACATTCAACAACAAACCACTAGACAGATAATGTACCATAACAATATCATATTCAAAGAAATAACTTAAAATAGATCAAGCACTAATACTCAGATATACAACACAACATAAACCACATAATCAGATAACCACAACCACATTAATTACACAGAATACACAACAAGTAAATGGTCACAAACAAATGGTTATTGAGAAAAATCCATCAGGCAAGCTCCCCTTACCTCTTGAAGACTCGAACTAAATAATCTCCAGAACTCGACTCGATTCCTCTTCATCAGTATAAATCGGCTAACTTCGTAGTTTCCTTCAAACGAATTGCAACCAAAATAAATCAAATCAAACAACAACACACTTAAATCAATAGGGTTAGGGTTCGGCTTTACCCCACTTTCTAGGTTAGAAAACTTAAAATTTGATTAACTTAGGGATTAATGATCCATAAGTTACTTAAGCATGATTAATCACTTTAACCATGATTATGAACCAAGAACATGAACTAAAACTCATCTAGTTCCAAGAACTAGGGTTTCGACCAAGAACTGAGTTTGGAGTTAGAAATCTCTAAAATTTCTAAACTCTTGGATTTAATCAACATACAAAACCTAGAGTTAGATTCAAGTGTTTCAAACAACTTTTGAATCATAAAACCAACAAGTGCTCATACCTAGGGTTTCGGTTTTTGAAGAATCAAATAGGCTAAAGTTAGATTTTTGATCTTCTATATACTTGAATACAAAAACTATCAAGATATAATCATGAATCAAGACATGACATGGAAACAAAACCTAAGAACACAACTTAACCTAGATTCGGCCCAGTCCAGAATTTAAGGAAAGAAATTTCACATGATCTTGAGCTTCTAGATAATGAAAGTAGAGATGATTATAAGATCATAGCAATTGGTTTCATGTCAAAAGGATTTTTCTAGAATTAGTTATGAATTTTTCAATCTAGCTTCAAGAACTTTGAACAAATGAAGAACATGTTGATCAAAGGCATAAACTCATGAATCTTATGAAGAGAAAATCTTAGAATAGCAAGATTAAGAGAGACTACCTCTTGATGATCCAAGAAAATGATGATTTGGATGATGTTCTTCAAGAATATCTCATGGTGTTCTTGAGAACTTAAGGGAGAAGATGAACCAAGTTAGGGTTTCAGAACAGTTTCGGTATTTTGGGTATATCTCTCAACATACTCATCTGTTTTGGATGATCTTTATGTCGTTGGAAAGAAGAGAGAAATATGAACAACTTTCATGTTGAAAGTTTTTCAAGATTCGAAATAGAAACTGATCAGAATGGCTCTGCAAAATCGGACGAGTTATGAACTCTTTAGAGCAAGAATCAAGACTTTGGAAAAAAAAATGACTTAAGGAAGGAAACATCCTATTTAAATGAGGAAGCAATCAGCTTATTGAAGAAGGAACTAATGCTTAATGAAAAAGGAGTCAAAACTTGGAGAAGAAGAAAGCAAAACTTATTTAAGAAGCATTCAAAACTTCTTAAAGAAGTAGTCAAAACTTGATGAAGAAGTTGTCAAATGCTTAATGGAGAAGTATTCAAATACTTGGAGAAGAAGACAAGGTTGAAGCCGTGTGGATTGGATAGAATTTTGAGTCAATTTGTCAAATGGCACTTTGTAGGAATTGTCATAAAAGACAAGGGTATTTTGGTCATTTCATAACTAAATTCAATGTTGCCATAAATGTGCAATTTATTGCCATTTATGATAGGATAGACTTGTCATGAATGCTAATCAAGTTGGTCAATCCAATGTCTCTGCTACTTTGCCGACTTCCCGATCCATCTGACTCAGACTCTGCCTAGAGACATCTTGTCGTATAAGCCCACAACAAACATAATATGTTAATTTTTTTCCAAAATCTTCAAAACTCCCAGTATCATAGTAAATATGATAAAAATATTTTTCGTCTCGTTAACGATTCAAAATTTGATCTTCTGAGCAGTAAACTTTTACTGTCAGTGAAAACACAAAACAGCAGACCGGCTTCCGTCTGAGTTTTAAACTAAAAACTTCCCTGTAACCTTATAAAAATAAGTATAACAAGGAAATGACCTTGGTTTATCCAAAATCATTTTCTAAGTCTCGGATAAATATATATATTTATATATTTATATCCGATATTACGAAACAGCGAAAATCGGGGTGTTACAAGTTGTGTGTTCTATGCTGCATTTGTTATACAATATAATTTTTCTAATGTATAATTGTAGCATGACTATTGATATTTTGTATAGTTATGAACTCACCTATCGTGGGTATAATTATACAAAATTTGTGTTGTTTAACAATTAATTATTCTAATGTGTTATATTTGTATTATATTAATAATAATTATACCCTATCGGTGTACTATTATTAATGTAATTCATTATTATACATCGTACTATTGTCTTAAGCTTATGTCAATTATGGTTTCAAGTACCCTATCGGTATTAGAAATTTTGGTGATGTAAGTTCTGTACATTGTATTATTCTTCTTACTGTATTTCTTATTTATTATGATTCGGGACCCTTAGGCGGAATTATAATGAATAAGAAATTTGTATTATGGGCAAGATTGGCTGAACATATATATATGGAATCATATTGCCTTCAACTCTTAATGATTCCTTATTCTCTGTTTTATACAAGCCTCCTTCCCAAATTCTGTCAAAACTCTGAATGGGACAAACTATGAGGACTGGAAAGAGTCTCTAGATCTCTACTTAACTATTGCTGACTTGGATCTGGCCTTAAGGGAAGACAAGCCAGCAGCTTTCACCGATGAATCTACTGCAGCACAGAAGATTGCTTATGAGAAATGGGAACACTCTAATAGAGTGTGCACGAAAGTGATGAAGTATACTATGGAGAAATCCATCAGGCGAGTATCACGAGAGACCAATAATGCTAAAGAATATCGAGAAAGTCTGTTGGGGAGAAATTTATGACTTTTGAGAAGGCTCGAGAAAAAGTCAGTATCTTTCCTTGTTTGACAAGACCAAATATGATGGGGTCGATGGTGTGCGTGAGCATATCATGAAGGCGATGCACTATTACAACAAACCGAGATCTCTTAAAGTGGAAATTGGCGAAAGTACTTTAATTTACCGGGTTCTTGAATCTCTTCCTTCACAATTCGATGTAATGAAGACCTCTTACAATACACAGAAGGCTGAATGGACAAGTGGATGAGATGATTGCCATTGTTACACAAGAAGAAGAGTCCATTAAAAAGGGTAAATCTCACAGTGCTCATTTTGCTTGCATCTCGATCCAAATCAAACTTCTAAGTCGGGTTCAAGATTTGTGAAGAAAGATCAAAAGGAAAGAAGAAAAATGCAAAGCAGCATCTGCGAGGCTAAGAAAAGTTTATTCAAGGGTAACTGCAAATATTGTAAGAAGTATGGCCACAAGGTAGAGGATTGCTATTTCTTGAAAAAGAAACAAGAGAAGCAAGGTATATTCCTGGCTTTAACATGCTTTGAATCCAATGTCATTGATGTTCCTCCAAATACTTGGTGGTTAGATTCAGGTGCAACCATTCATGTTGTGAATTCCTTGCAGGGGTTCACAAGCTTCGAGGAAACCAAGTGATGCTTGAGTCCAAGATTATTATGGGAGATGGAGCTGGAGTTTCTTTATTGACATTGGAATTGTTTCTTTACTTTTGCCTTCTGGACATAATTTGCTTTTAAGAGATCTTTGTGTATGCACCTTCTATGAGAAGGAACTTGATTTATTTCTGCTTTGGATAAATGTGGTTACACCTTTAAGTTTGGTAGTGGGAAATTGATTGTTTATTCAGATTCTATTTCCGTTGGTTCAGGAGTTTTACGTGATGGCCTTTATATGTTAGATCTACATGACATGTCTGTCAATTCTGCTGTTGGAAACAAACGCAGTAGGATTAATGAACATTCTTCTATGTTATGGCATCGACGTTTGGGGCATATTTCTAGGCCCCGTATTGAGAGGCTAGTCAAGGAAGGTATTCTCCATGATCTAGACTTCTCCGATTTTGATACATGTGTTGATTGCATCAAGGGCAAATTTACTGCCAAGGTTAGGAATAAAGCAGCAAATAGGTCTGACGATGTGCTACAGTTGATTCACACCGACCTGTGTGGACCTATTACACCCACTGCCATGGGTGGATATGGGTATTTCATTACCTTTATAGATGATTTCTCGAGATATGGATGGATAGATCTTCTTCAAGAAAAGTCTAGTTCTCTAGATGCTTTCAAATCCTTTAAGGCTGCTGTTGAGTTGAAAACAGGTAGGAAAATAAAATGTGTAAGATCTGACAGAGGTGGAGAATTCTATGGTAGATATAATGAGACGGGTAGAAACCCAGGACCTTTTGCCAGATTTCTTGAGGAATGCGGTATTGAAGCTCAATACACTATGCCTGGTACTCCTGAGCAAAATGGAGTTGCAGAGAGGCGTAACCGCACACTTATGGAGATGGTAAGATGTATGTTGAGCCATTCATCATTGCCAGACTTTCTTTGGGGAGATGCCTTAAAAACTGCTGTCTATATTCTAAATCAAGTACCCAAAGCAAGTCTGTACCAAAAACTCCATATGAGCTCATGAGTGGAAAGAAGCCGAGTTTGAAACATTTTCATGTATGGGGTTGTAAGGCGAGAGTTAGACCTTATAATCCTCGGTCTAAGAAGCTTGATCTTAAGACTGTTAGTGGCTTCTTTATTGGCTATTGTGTGGGTTCCGAGAGGTAGCAGATTCTATTGTCCATCTCATTCTATGCGAGTCGTCGAATCGATCGAGCGGTTTTCTTTGAGGATGACTTGGATAGTGGGAGTGATATACCACGACCAGTTACTCTTAAAGAAGATCGCACCATTGTTCCTATACCAGCTGTTCCTTTTCCTACAGAAGTTTTGATTCCAGCTAATGATGTTGATCAGAATCTTCAACATGAAGATGGTGTGGCAGCACCGCTTGTAGATGAACAAGAACATGATCTTATTGTTGATGAAATTCCACTGAGACGATCTCAAAGAGTGCGCAGACCTTCCATACCAGATGATTATGTTGTATATCTTCAAGAACATGAGTTTGACCTCAATGATGATGATGATCCTATTACCTTTAAGGAGGCAATTTCTAGCTCTCATGCTTCTGATTGGCTGAATGCTATGCATGATGAGTTGTCTTCTATGTCTCATAATGGTGTTTGGAGTCTAGAGGAATTACCAATTGGTTGTAAACCTGTTGGATGCAAATGGGTTTTCAAAACCAAACGTACTCCAGATGGTAAAGTTGAAAGGTACAAAGCCAGACTAGTAGCTAAAGGCTATAACCAAAGAGAAGGCATTGACTATAAGGAGACTTTCTCACCAGTCTCTACAAAAGATTCATTTCGAGTTGTCATGGCCTTGGTAGCTCATTTTGATCTAGAACTTCACCAGATGGATGTGAAGACGGCATTTCTGAATGGAGACCTTACTGAAGATGTTTACATGGTTCAGCCTGAAGGTTTTACTGAAACAGGCAAAGAGCACTTGGTTTGCAAGCTGAATAAGTCTATTTATGGACTGAAACAGGCCTCCAGACAATGGTATTTGAAG
Organism: Sophora flavescens; assembly: GCA_030762895.1. Lineage (NCBI taxonomy): Eukaryota > Viridiplantae > Streptophyta > Magnoliopsida > Fabales > Fabaceae > Sophora > Sophora flavescens. The sequence continues at coordinate 175,836,905 of CM061063.1, read as the reverse complement.
TTTGATCAGGTTGTCACTTCTCTTGGCTTCAAAGAAAATGCCTCAGATCAGTGCGTTTACTTGAAGACTTGTGAGGGTGAATTCATCATTCTCGTTCTATATGTTGATGATATACTTCTTGCTAGCAGTTTGTGTTAAAATCCTGACCGAGACAAAACTCATGTTGAGTAGCCACTTTGATATGAAAGACCTTGGTGATGCTTCTGTTGTTTTAGGCATCCAGATTTATCGTGATAGGTCACGTGGTGTTCTTGGATTGTCTCAAAAAGGATATATTGAAAAGGTCCTCAAAAGGTTTAATATGCATTCTTGCTCCCCATGTGCTGCACCTGTTCAAAAGGGTGAAGAAAAATTCTCTAAATCTCAATGTCCTCAAAATGATGTAGAAATAAATGAAATGAAAAAGGTCCCATATGCTTCCGCTGTTGGCAGTTTAATGTATGCTCAAGTTTGTACTCGTCCCGACATTGCTTTTGCTTTGTAAATGCTTTAGGGAGATACTTGAGCAACCCAGGTTTGGGTCATTGGAAAGCCGTAAAAAGGTCATGAGATATTTGCGGGGAACCAAAGATTATATGTTGACCTATAAGAAGTCCGATCAACTTCAGGTCACTTGGTTATTCCGATTCTGATTTCGCGAGTTGCCCGACGACCGAAAAAAATCTACTACGGCTTTATCTTTATGATGGCGGGAGGAGCTATTTCTTGGAAAAGCGTCAAACAGACGCTTACGACTACTTCTACCATGGAAGCGAGTATGTTGCTTGCTATGAGGCTACTTGTCAAGCCATGTGGCTGAAAAATTTGATTTCTGGCTTTCATATTGTTGAAAGCATATCTAGGCCACTTGTGATATATTGTGACAATACTGCTGCTGTGAACTTCTCTCATAACAATAGAAGCTCTTCTCGCACTAAGCATTTTGATGTGAAATATTTGTTCGTTAGAGAGAAGATTCAGGAGTTTCAGACTCGTATTGAGCATATTGATACAGGAAACATGCTTGCTGATCCACTAACCAAAGGCTTAACTATTGGAATATTCCGGAATCATGTAATTCATATGGGCTTAGTTAAGTCTTTTGATGTATTGGATTAGTGGGAGTCTGAAACCATTATTTGCCCATTATCGTTTTTTATGAGATATGTAAATTGACGTCATTCTTGGTTTCATATCTCTTATAGCATTTTAAGATGCTTTGACCATTTTTTTGAATTGCATATTTCTCTTTATTAATTATATGCAATTTTCTATTCATCAATCTTTATGTGAAATATGAGTCTTTAGCATGTATGATTTACTTCCCTATCGGATACTATTTCTGCATTGTTAAAGCTTGTATTTCTTATACTGCTGGTTAACGTGTGCTTTGATCGTAACTGGTATTTCTCTTTAATAATTGATTAATGCTATCCAAGTGGGAGAATGTTAAATTTTAATGTGTATAATATGTGGATTAGCATTAATTGGTTATTAAATTATAATTAAATTATTAATATATCAGTTATAAAATTAATTCTTAATTATGTAACCAATTGGTGAAATTGTTGTTGGGTATTTACTAAAGAGTGACCCTATGATGGGATGGGTCATTCTAATGTTAACCCGTTGAGAGGTCCCTACTCTCTGCTGGTAGGTTATAAGAATAACCTCCCCATTAGGCATTCTAACAGACAGAAACACAAAACCAAAAACCAACCAGAAAGAGAGGAGTAACCCTCTCACCTTCTCCAACATTCTGATCCACTATTCATCTCCCTCTCACCCTCTGATCTGCTGTGATGGATTCTGCGAATCTCCAAGGTATGAAATTCTTCTCTTTCCTTTGATTAACATGAATCACATGCTATGATTTGTATCTGTATGGTATTTAGAATTATAGGTTTTCCTTCACATGCTTCATTTCTTTCTATTTGTCTCTTCATTCTCGCCTCTTTTCTCAAACTTCTTTCATACTCTTTCACCTTCTTATCATGTCTTTCATGCATTTCCCTGATCCACTTTTCAACCTCCCTCTTATGTTCTTGCAAAGAAAACAAGTTAGAAAATAACAAATAGATGTAAGAATCAATCCACTCACTAAGTGTACACAATGTGTATTTCACTCAATTAGGCTTTTTCCACACAAGATGTAATTTTCACTCTTGCCTTTTTTCACTCAATATGTTCTCTTTTAGGCCTTAGAGGAGTCAAACAATAATTCACACAAAAATCCAAAATCAAGTAACAAAATTCACAAAACTTATCAAAACAAAGGAAAACAAAAGGAAAGGCTAGAAAGGAATAGCTTTGAGAATAATGAAAACAAGAAAGAAGGGAAAGCTTTGTCAAGAACACAATTTGGAAGTTTACTTCGTGCAAATTCAAGAAATAAAAACTCAAGAGCTCTGTGTGAATAGATTCACACTTTTCTGCTCTCTGTGAATCAATTCACACTTTTCTGCTCTCTGTGAATCAATTCACACCTACTTGGAATAGATTCACACCTTTTTGTTCTCTATTATTTATTTTTTTTGATTTTTTTCGATTTTTTTTTCTTTTCTTTTGAGCAACAAGGAGATAGTTCACACAATAATTCCCTTCAAACAAAATCAAAGTGATAATTTTTTTTGGGTAGAAAAGAAGAAAGGTAGAAAGATAGAAGATGAACAAAAACGAAAAATGAAGAACACAACACAAAAATTCAACCAAACCTGAGCTTTGATGCCACCTGATGACAACCAAATGGATAGGTTTCCTTTAGAAGATCTTAGGTTGAATTTTCATACATGATTATTAAGTCAAATTCGTGTAACACTTAAAGAGGATGAAAGAAGGTTGAGAAAAGAGGCGAGGATGAAGAGACAAATAGAAAGAAATGAAGCATGTTGGAAGAAGATGGTTGAAGACTCTAAGAAAGAGAGTGAGAAGAAAGAGGGAGAGAAAGTAAAACAAGAGAATGAGGTAAAAGTTGAGAGTACATTTGAAGAGAAAGAAAAGAAAGATGAAAGTATGAAAAAGAATGAGGAAAAAGAAAAAGAGAGTGAAAAGAAGAGTGATGATCAAGAGGAAAAATAAAACGAGAGTGAAAAGAAGAGTGATGATAAAAATAGTGCGAAAAATAGTATGAAAAGAAATGAGAAAAATAGTTTGAAAATTAATGAGAAAAAAGAGAGTCATTTGGCAACAAAAAGTGAAGAAAAGAGGGATTTGATTTCAAGGCAGCCCCAATGCATATTTTATTGCAAGAACTTTTATTTGATTGTTAATGATCTCTCTTTGCCTAGTGGTGTTGTAACTCTTTTGCAGGAATTTGGAAATTTAATCCCAAAGGAAGCACCCCATGGTTTGGGAACTTGCATGGATTCCCAAAAGCTCACTAAAGCATCCACTCATGCTTTACCTCTTCTTGAAATATGTTTTGAACTTAAGTTTGATGCAACCAATGTGATTGTGAGGAACATTTTAGATGAACCACCAATATCTACTTTTGGTGAGAAGCGCAATGGGGCTATGCATGGGTATCACACTTATGAAAATGAGTTGATGCCTTTGAAATGGAATGAAAAAATTCCATATGTCATGCACCATTTTCAAAGAAAGGTAAATATTGTGGTAGATGCAATTTCAAGAAGGTATAATTTGCTTACTACCTTTGGCACTCAATTGTTTGACTTTAAATATCTTAAGATGATATATGTGCATGATTGGAGATTTCTTAACATATTTGTTACATGTGAAGAATTCTTTAGATATATATGTGTTTGATCCCGGAGATTGGGTTTGGGTGCACATGAGAAATGAGAGGTTTCCTTCACAGAGGAAAATCCAAGCTGCAACCAAGAGGAGATGGGCTATTACAAGTGTTGACAAAGGTCAATGAGTATGGTGTTAGTGCAATTTTCAATGTGGCTGAATTGTTTCCTTTTGATGTAGGTGATAAAGAATCAAATTCCAGGTCGAATTCACTTAAAGAAGGAGGGGATGATATGAGCCAACTAAGGGGCATGGACCAAGAACACTGCAACAAAAGACTTTAGATAGCATTTCCGTATGCCTTTTAATAGCGTTTTTAAACGCTATCTATTCCCCCGTAATTAAAGCTTCTGAACTAATATAGCACTTCCGAAACGCTATCTTAGGATATATCTAAGATAGTGTTTCTTTTTGAAAATGCTATCTTAGGTCCTTTTTTTAAAAAAACGTTTACACTGATTTTTTCAAATTATCTCTTCATTCATCAAAACACAGTAAAGCTAAAAACACAGTATCAAAACACATCAACCAAATCAAAACATAGTAAAAATAAAAATCATGCTATTCAATATATCAAATTAATACAATTGTGTGAAAAAGATGAAGGCCCACAACATAAACAAAAAAAAATTACACAATCCTCAAATCCCCTCTAATTTTGAAACCCTAAGCTTACATAAACAAAAATGCAAGACTCGTAGATCTAGACGAAAGGACAATACAGTGGAGATGGCAGGCGCGACGGTCTTGTTCATGATGGGTGGAGCTAGGTGGTATTGTACGATTATGGGCGGCGTTGCAGATGGACTGGATGTAGAGGTGGTGTCACGCATATCTGGTTTCGACGATGGCGGCGGGAGGTCTTTCGTGGTGGTATGAGGAGGTGGCGCATCGGAGCTCGCGGTGGACGTCGTCTGGATGGCGGTTTCTGTTTGTTGTAGAAGGAGTGAGAGGTGACGACGAAGATGGCCGAAGAGGTAGGGACGTGCGATGAGGGTGGGTGGAACAGCTGCTGGGTCAAGTACGATGCGAGACGGCGCAACTGGTAGAGACCACGGAGGACTTGTAAGAAGGCTCTGATCTGGACGAAGGTGAAACCGTGAGGAACTTGGAACTTGGGGCGCGACTGAAACCGTGAGTAGATCTGTGAACTTGAGATGAAGGAGTAGATCTGTGAAACTTCCCTGCACATCGTTGGTTATTAACGATAGGAAGAAAACGAGGAGCACACCTAGCTCTGGTTCGTGACTGGACCGAGGCTGAGGATGAGCGAACAGTACGAACCGCGATGAGGAGGCGTGGTAGGTAGAGGAGGAGCTTCTCAGATCTTGTGAAAGTGTGAAAGAAATGAGGAAAGGTTTGGAGTCAGAAGAATAGGGAGAGTCATGGACTTCTTTTAATTTAATTTTAGGAAAGAAAATATAGCATTTCCTTTAAAAAAACGTTATCTTAAATGATATCTAAGATAGCATTTTTTCTAGGAAACGCTATCTTTTCCTACTGTATGACTTTTAATGGCGCTTCCTTAAGGAAACACTATCTTACGTACCACCTACGATAGCGCTTCCTTAAGGAAGTGCTATCTTTTCCTACTGTATGACTTTTTACTAGCGCTTCCGTGCGGAAACGCTATAAAAGGTGCACTATTAAAAGTCTAATCTGTTGTGGTGGAAGCACTACATGGACTTGGTGAACCTATAACAAAAGCTAGAACCAAGAAAGCCCAAGATGCTATTAATCACATGGTGGCTATTTTGATAGAAGCAAGCCCAAGATCAAGACCAAATGGAATGGAGCCCAAGTTGGTGATGATGTTGGGCGTGCACTCTTTTTAGTCCATTTACTTGTTTTATTTCAATTCAATAAAGTGTAATGGATTATGTGTAGATCCAATTTTGGATTACTTTGTTTGTTTTCCATGAGAGTTTGCTATACTAAGTCTTGAACTTTGACGATCATGATATGTGATTGTAAATTATAGGCTTTTGTTACGTTCTCGGTAGGAGAAATTTTGCCCCTCGAAATGAAATAGGCTATTGTTTGTACCTTTGACATAGTTCTATTTCTGCCTTCCTGCTGTATATTTATGTGTTTTTGTTGATGTTTCTATATACATTTTATGATTTATGCAGCAAAACATGATCAACGCTTAAAACTAACAAATCGCAATTGAGAAGAGTGTAGGATTGTCAACTATAAACCTTATTCTGTTTTTTCTGTTAGCTTGTGTCTAGGAGCAGCAGTTAGGATCATAACTGCTTGATCCTATTTGTTAGGATCTCAACTACCTGATCCTATTTCATAGCTAACTCATTTGTATATATAGTTGATGAATAAGGATCTTGTATTACAACACATGTGCACCAGTGTATACTTTCATAAACATATCAATATAATGAGAAGTGATTCAGAAGGAAGAGTCTAGTTGTTTTACATGGTATCTAAAGCCAACTTCTGCAGATCATATTCTTGAAGAAAGGTTGCTGTCAACCAAGATTCTGCAGATCAACTTCTGCAGACCATATTCTTGAAGAAAGGTTGCTGTCAACCAAGATTCTGCAGATCGTATTCTTCAAGAAACGCTGCTGTCAACCATGGCTAGCGATAATGAAAGCTCTTCCAACCAGAATGAAGATTCATCACCCTCTCCCGAGAAAAGAAGGAAGAACATTGATTCACCATCATCTCCACAAAAAAGGAATGATGGAGGCATTGACATCATGTCACCCTTCTTTCTCCATGCTTCAGATCAGCCAGGACAACTGTTTGTGAGTGAACTCCTCAATGATGGAAACTATGGTGAATGGGTCGCGGACATGAGCAATGCACTGTATGCCAAGAACAAAATTGGCTTTGTAGATGGTACACTCTCCATGCCAGAAGTGGACTCACCAAATTTAGCTCATTGGATGCGTTGCAATGCCATGGTTAAAGGCTGGCTAAAGAATGCAATGGAGAAGGAAGTCAGAAAGAGTGTTCGATATGCAACCACAGCTAGAGAAATTTGGAAGGAATTGGAAGAAAGATTCGCCAAGGGAAGTGCTCCAAGAGTTTATGAATTACGCAGAGCAATCACACATCTTAGGCAAGATAAGCAATCAATTCCTACATATTACACAAAGCTAAAGGGACTATGGGATGAAATCCAATCCATTTCACCCTGGCCCAAGTGTAAGTGTGGTGGCTGCAAGTGTGATGTACAGAAACAGCTTGTTGAAATGCATGAAACAGAACATTTGTATGACTTTCTCATGGGCCTTGATGAAGTCTTTAACACAGTCAAGACTCAAATCTTAAGCATGGCACCAAAATTAACTCTCGGGCATGCTTATCACTTGGTGGCAGAGGATGAACAACAGAGAATAATCTTGGCTGTGCACAAACCAGCAAGTGAGACTTCTGTCTTTCAGTCTCAAATCAATCGCAAATCAAACAAAAAGGATAGACCTACATGTGATCATTGCCAAAAGATTGGTCATGTTAAGGAAGAGTGCTGGGAAATTATTGGCTATCCTCAAGATTGGAGAAAGCCACCTAGAGAAAGAAAAGAAAAGAATGCATCTTGGACCAACAAGAAGACAGGATCCAAAGCATCTCAGGTAAGCATTGAAGAAAGGCCTATCCCAGGGCTCTCATTCAAACAGTATGAAAAACTAATGCTGCAGCTAGGGGTGGCAAAATGATTCATTTATCCACCATCCATCCAGTCCATCCATGAGAAAATCCATCCAATCCATCCATTTATAAAAAAATAATATAAATGGATTGGATGGATTGGATTATTATTTTAGTGGATGGTTTATGATCCATCCAATATTTTTTAAAATCCATTGGACCAACAATCAAAAATTTAATTGATCAACTTTTATCCATTTCAAAACCAATTTATTTTTTCATATTATTTTTCACCAAATAAAAAAAAATCTCCATTTGTAATAGAAAAATGGCCGTGATACAAAATGGTAGTGAGATAGAATGTAGAGAGAGTAAAGATAGAGACAGAGTAGGAAAAAAAGAGAGAGAAAACTTATTAAGGATTCACCATCTCTCATATAGAAACCTCGTAAATAAAAGTCTTAGAGTTTAGACGTTGCGAGCTTGATGAGATCCTTCCTAAGAAATTTACCAGACGGATTTTTGGGTATGGAAGATATAAACGCCACTCTTCGAAGCCTTTTGTACGGAGCGACCTGTACATAACCCAAAACAAATTAAGAAGTACTTATATGTTAATTAAGTACCTATATTCAACGGTATAGATTGTTTTAAGAGACTCAGAAATTTCAATATAAAGTCAGCAGTATACAACAACGTATAAGAATATTTTTAATTTTTTTGTTTATAAAAATATTTTAAAAACTGTAAAGGTTATTTAATTTTAAAAAATATTTTTGTAAATGGATGAGAGAGATATTATTTTAAAATAATCATAAAATTATTTACTTTTTAAAATAATTTTTATGGATGGATTGGATATCCATCCATAAAAAAGTTGTTAATGGATGGATTGGATGGATTTTATTAAATGGATCATGGATAGATTGGATTTTTTTTAATGAATTTTTAATGGATCATAATGGATTAATGGATCGTTTTCAATCCATCCATTACAATCCGCATAAAAATTTATCTAATCCATCCATTTGCCACCCTTAGCTGCAGCTACAAGGAGACACAGAGCCAACTATTGGAAAGCAAAAATCCACTTCAACAGTTAACATGGCAGGTAATCTAGAAAATGATAATAAACTGTGGATAATCGACACTGGAGCAACTGAACACATTGCATGTAATAAAACTATGTTAAAAGACATTCTAAATTGCAATGATCAATCTGTCAAAATCCCAAATGGCATTAGTGTGCCAGTTAAGGGAATGGGAAAGACTGTTCTCCCCAATGGCATGAACATTAGCAATGTTCTCTACATCCCTGAGTTTCATTGCAATCTTATTTATGTTAGTAAACTCACAAAAGAATATAATTGCTCCATAACCTTTGAAAGTGAATCTTGTTTTATACAGGACTTACCCTCGAAGAAGCAGATTGGGAAGGGTAGGCATCAACATGGTCTTTACTTCCTAGATTCTACTAAGGATGGAGGAATAGCCATGAAGGTTGGAGAACCAACTGATTCAAAACTGTGGCATTCTAGGCTAGGACACACTTCTACTGCCAAGATCATTAGTATAGGATCTATACCTGTTGTAGTTAGTAGTAATGATAGCATTCCTTGTGATGCTTGTATGAGGGCCAAACAAACAAGGCTGCCTTTTCTCTTAAGTTCTATAAAAACTAGTTCTTGCTTTGAATTACTGCACTGTGATATATGGGGAAGGTATGCAACTAGTTCCACCATAAGGGCTCATTATTTCCTAACTATAGTTGATGATTTTAGTAGAGGGGTGTGGGTGTATCTCATGAAACATAAGTCTGAAGTAGAACACTGTCTGCAAGCTTTTATATGTATGGTTGAAACTCAATTTCATAAGAAAGTTAAGAGGGTAAGATCTGATAATGGCCTAGAATTCACTGCTAGTGGCATGCAGAGATTTTATGAGAACAATGGAATATTAATGGAACTTTCATGTACTTATACTCCACAACAAAATGGAGTTGTAGAAAGAAAACATAGGCATATCCTTGAAATAGCTAGAGCTATTAGGTTCCACTCTGGACTTCCCATTCAGTTTTGGGGTGAATGTGTGCAAACAGCTGTGCACATTATCAATAGACTTCCCTCTAGAGTCATTGGTGGCAAAACCCCTTATGAGATCATTTTTGGAATAAAACCAAGTTATGACCACTTAAGAGTTTTTGGTTGCCTTGTTTACGCTTTAAAAACTAGGAGGGAAGGGAAGTTTGATGAGAGGGGGAGAGCTTGTGTGTTTCTAGGATATCCTACTGGTCAGAAAGGCTACAAGGTTTATGACCTCTCAACCAAAGAAATCTTTGTGTCAAGGGATGTCATATTCTCTGAGACTAGCTTTCCTTTTAAGACAGTACATGAGACTAATAAAAGCTTAAATAAGAATAATGTATTCTGGGAAGAAAATATAGACATCATACAGAATAAGCATAACAGCAAAACAGATCGAAACCAGAATCTGCAAGTCATAGACAGCATACAGAATAAGCATGACAGTAAAACTGATCAAGATCAGAATCTGCAAGTCATTGACACTATGGATCTTACTGCTAATAACAATGAATCAGAAAATTCAGAAGATGAAACTCAGAACAATCAAAGGCATAGTGAAAGAGTAAGACACTTGTCTAGACACTTAAATGACTATGAAATTGATTTACCATCTTCTATTATCCCACCAACATCCAATTGTTTCTCAGGTAACACAGTCCTCTATCCCATCTCCAACTATATTACCTATGATAAATTGTCTCATTCTCACCAAGCTTTTCTAGCTGCCATCTCTTCAAAGGATGAGCCAAAATCTTTTAGACAGGTTGTGACACAGAAACATTGGAGAGATGCAATGCAAAGAGAAGTTGAAGCCCTAGAGAGCAATGGAACCTGGACTTTGGAGTCCCTACCAGAAGGCAAAAATACAGTGGATTCAAAATGGATCTACAAAATAAAGTATAAGCCAAATGGAGAAATAGAGAGATACAAGGCCAGATTAGTTGCAAGAGGATTAACCCAGAAAGAAGGAGAAGATTTTCATGAGACTTATGCTCCAGTTGCTAAACTTGTGACAATAAGATGCTTATTAACAATTGCAGCTAAGAAAGGATGGATTATTCACCAATTAGATGTGAATAATGCATTCCTTCATGGAGACTTAAAGGAAGATATCTACATGAAGATTCCTCAAGGATTTTCAAGGAAAGGAGATACAAGAGTTTGCAAGTTGAAAAAGTCCCTTTATGGCCTGAAACAAGCCTCTAGGAACTGGTATCAAAAGTTCACCACAGCCCTCAATGCCATAGGCTTCACTCAATCAAAGGCAGATCACTCCTTATTCGTTTACAAGGCAAAAGGAGTCTTCCTCACTGCACTCATCTATGTAGATGATGTTATCTTAGCAGGAGATAACCCTCAGCTCATAGCAGGAGTCAAGGCCTACCTTGATCAATCATTCGGCATAAAAGATCTTGGAACCTTGAAATATTTCCTGGGCATAGAAGTTGCAAGATCAGCTCGTGGAATTGTTCTAAGTCAAAGGAAATACACTATGGACATTCTCCATGAGACTAAGATGGAGAACAGTAGACCAAGTAAGTTCCCTATGGAACAAAACTACAACCTCAAAGTGAATGAAAGTGATCCTGATACAGATGCAACAAGGTATAGAAGACTGGTGGGAAAGCTGCTGTACTTGACCATTACTAGGCCAGATATCACGTATGCAGTGAATACTCTATGCCAATTTATGAATGCACCTAAACAGATTCACATGAATGCTGTGGAAAGAATTCTTAGGTACCTCAAAGCTTCACCCGGACATGGAATTTTATTGACAAGCAAAAATGACTTAAGATTACAAGCCTACTGTGATGCAGACTGGGGAGGCTGCCCCCTCACTCGAAGATCTTGCACTGGATACTTCATCATGTTGGGAGACTCACCCATTTCCTGGAAAACTAAAAGGCAACCGGTTGTAGCTAAATCTTCAGCAGAGGCAGAGTATAGGTCAATGGCATCGACAGTAAGTGAATTGATTTGGCTCAGATGGTTGCTAAGTGAGTTAGGATCAACTCAAACAGAACCAACTCGCATGTTTTGTGACAACCAAGCCGTACTGCATATAGCAATGAATCCTGTCTACCATGAAAGAACAAAGCATGTAGAAATGGATTGCTACTTTGTAAGAGAAAGAATACAATCAGGTGACATAGAAGCTTTGAAAATTGGAACAAAGGACCAAGTGGCAGATGTTTTTACTAAGCCACTAGGCAGAGAAAGATTTGATTTTCTGGTCAGCAAGTTGGGCATTAAGAACATACATGCTCCAACTTGAGGGGGAGTGTAGGATTGTCAACTATAAACCTTATTCTGTTTTTTCTGTTAGCTTGTGTCTAGGAGCAGCAGTTAGGATCATAACTGCTTGATCCTATTTGTTAGGATCTCAACTACCTGATCCTATTTCATAGCTAACTCATTTGTATATATAGTTGATGAATAAGGATCTTGTATTACAACATATGTACACCAGTGTATACTTTCATAAACATATCAATATAATGAGAAGTGATTCAGAAGAAAGAGTCTAGTTGTTTTACAAAGAGCTATATATTCATGGTCTAAATGGTAACTCAAAGAATAAGAAACAGAGTTCTAAAAGCATTTTTATTAACAACTGGTTTATTACATTTTACAATATTGGGAAAGCAGAATCTCCATAATCCAAAAGTCAAGGGAGGAGGAATAGCATTTCCAATCTGTTCGTGCTTATGTTTGATTCTACCAGCAAATGGTAGTTTATATGGGAAACCCTTTAAAGCATGAGGACCAAGAGAATTTTTATCCATGTTGATAAATATAATAGGTTCATAGTGAACGAATTTGAAAGCATCACCAGCTTGTTCAATATATGCAAATCAATAGTCCACTTGGTGCATGAAAATCTAAACAACAATGTGCAAATTATGTTTTGCCTTTTATATGTAATAATATATATAATCATGTTTCTTTCTAACTAGTGCAACTAAAGATTACGAGAATTCAACTATAATCACTGTGAGTAGCCTCCAAATATGTTCAAGTGTGTGTATGTATGTATTTATATATATATATATATATATATATATATATATATATATATATATCTATATATATATATATATATATGATTAAAAGTTATTTCATAATTTTAAAATATCACATGACCACTTAAAAAAGTCACATGACTTTGTGATTTAATCTTTACCATTTGAAGTTTGAGTCTAATGATTATAATATAATTCTCTCACTCTTACATAAAAAAGACCATCTCACTTGATATGTCCCCTCCCTATTTTCTCCTTTCTGACTGTTGCATTACCTTATGTACATCTCACTTGAGTATCTTCATATCAAAGAACAACTTTGTAGATAACAAATTGGAAAGGGATATTTCGTTGTTACTTAAACTTACAACCATTTAATGCATCACCTAGAGCTTCACCATCTTGTCACATTAATATCATGGACATAATGATATAACTTAGAAAACAAAGATACTAAGTGACAATTTCATTAATAATTTGTTGCGATTATGATTTTACTGTCGAAGGGGACTTCTAAATTATAGAAAAACCTTTGATGCCTTCATGATTTAATTTTGTGGATTAAATAAAAGCATCATCACATGAACGTCAAAGAAAGGATTACTTGCTTGAGTGACCCTATGGAAGGATCACATAACTGCTTGCAAAAATAAATGTTGGAAGGCTATAGTAGCACCGCATGTTAAAATTTCGCTTTTCTTTTGCACTCTACATTTCACTTAAGTATGTTAAAAAGAAATTATGTGTTCCTTCTCTATAACATACCTACAAATTTAAATTCTTGGAACGAAAGTTAATATAAAAAAATGTAACACATTAATTTTATTTTTTTTGAAAAAGGCAAAGAATATATTACTAAGAACACAAGAGGTACTCACAACCCATACCAATATATCCACAAAGTAAAAGGAACATGTACTATTACTACACCCGTTCGATACACTTTATAGGATTTATACACCAATCTGAAAAAGAGTAAAAAGTATCATGTGATTTAGCACTAAACCATTTCCAAGAGTATACTTTTATCCTATCTAAAATATAGATCATATCCACTTTCAAATCACCAAAAATAATGTCATTTCTCAATTCCCAAATACACCATGCCACTGCAATCCAAATCATGACCCAATGATTAACTTTTCCTTTCACCTTAATAGCTTCCCCAAACTGAACAAAAAAATTGATCACCTGCGCCTGATAGTTTAAATGAATTCCCAACCAAATCATTAGTGCAGACCATAAGTTTCCAATAAAAGGACATCCCACAAACAAATGTTCATAGCACTCCACAGAAGCATCACAGAGCACACAATTCAGGTTCCCATTTGGTTGTAACACATTCCTGTGCAGTAGGTTGTCCCTTGTAGGGAGTTTCTTCAAAAACAATTGAAAGACAATATACACAAAGAAAAAAAAAAAATCTAACAAGCCATATATGAAAGGTAATGGCATAAAGGTCAAAGGAGAAGAGATCTAAAATTTAAGTATTTCATGTGTATATAACCTAGAATAATTTAGCTGCATAGTGTCTCGAAGTATCTGCAAACATTTTTACTTGTTATACAAATGAATGGTTGTATCATGTATGATTTTTGTACAATTCTTTGCTTTCAGGTGTAGACTAGGCAAGCCTTCAAAGCAGTATATATGCTATATGGTACAACAAGCTATTAGAACAACTAAAGAATTAATATTAGCATTTTGATTTGTTGTAGAGGACCACTGTGCAGAGTGTCATGATTTTCTATTGTAGTTCAGTAAGAATCATGTTTCTTATATTTCACCCAACACATTAGCTGTACAAAACCATGTTTCACAGTGAATGGGTTTGAAAAACCATCTCATCGCTTTTAGGAAGCAAACCCATATATTCACAGAGAGAAGCTCCTTTTGGAATGTTGTCTAATGTTCTTACACCCCAGCCTTTGCTAGCCGTACAAAAAACATGTTCAAAGGAAACACATGTCACATATATATCCACGGCTTGAACCACATTCAAATACAACATATTTGGGGCAATCAATCTGAAAATGAATAAGGTGTGTTAATGGACTTAGGTGGCGTTTGGAATAGCTTATTTAAGCTCCTTTTGACTTATCTGATGACATAAGCTCTTCTGTAGTGTGTTTGTCTGAGCTTATAAAAATAACTTAAGCCATCCCATAAGGAGTTTTTGACTTATTTTCATAAGTCACTGGGAGAAGCTTATGGAATTATCATAAGAGCTTATGCATTAAACACCTTTTCCATGTTTTTTACTATTTGAATCCTCTCATACCCCTTTCTTTCTTTTTCTTTCTTTAAGCACTTATGGCATAAGCTCTCATGCAATAAGGTCTTATGTGATAAGCTCTTAATTAAGTTGCTTACCCAAACGCACCCTTAGGATATTTGAAAACCAAATACAACTCAAGAGTTTTAGAAAGTAAAAATAGTTGCAGCGTATTCATTAAAAATGAAAGAAAACGTACTGCCAAACTTTATCTAGGAAATGAGGAGATTATTCCAGCAACAGAAGCTATAAATCTTGTTTTTTATTCTTTAAGACTTATATTTTGCTAATTCTTTATAGCTATTTTATTTAAAAAGAACCATTACCCTACCAAGATTATTCAAAGTTGTATAATAAATAAAATTCGGGTTTCCTCTTTTTGAACTTAATAAGGATATTTATAATTTCCATAAAATTCTTCAAATGTGAGATGTTCTGTAGTTTTAATACTGATAATGACTAAATATTTACCATTAGTCAATATACAATAAGTTTCACAAAATATATATTATGCAAACCGAGAATGGTGTCTAATTTAAAGCCAAATTAATTTTTGATGAAAAATTTATTTTCATTGTGATGAACCCGTATACTTGTTTTGACTATATCTTGAGCTACAGATATCCGATTGATGCATTCTTTGATTTGTTATAAAGCTTAGGAAGTCATCTTCAAATCATATCTCAAGTCTCATGACCTGATTCTGTAACACCCCGATTTTTCGGGCTTTCTAATATCGGAAATTTATATAAAAATATTTATATATTTATCCGAGACTTAGAAAATTCTTTTAATTAAACTCGAACCTTACTTACACTCTACTTTAACGTGGAGAGTTGTGATAAAAATTTAGGTTGAAAAGTCAGGCGAAACTCGGTCTGTGAATTTTACTGACAGTATAATTATACTGCTCAGAAAACCTAATTTTGACTCGTGAACGAAAAAATTAAGGTTTCTATTTAATTTCTAACGTTTTTGGTTATTTTAAAATATTTCACTAAAAAGTGAAATATTATATTTTATCCAGGCGATATATTAATCGGGTAAGCGACGGAGCTGAATACGGGATTTCCGGGAGCCGCTAAGGGATAATGTCAATGAGTCATCCAAGATGACTCACCCATGTGAAGCATTTATGATGCACATGGCATCATGATGACAAACTATGTGAAAATTGCATTTAGGTCCTTATACTTTTGGAATTCTACAAACTAGTCCTTCAAAATAATTGCAATTTGATCCTTCAAGAAGCCACCTCCTTTCCTTTTACTCCCTTTCTTTGTGCGCATCCCATTCCCTATAAAACACCATTTCATGTTTCATTTTGTTCCTATTTCACTTTGCTTCACAAAGTCATAAGAACATAAGCTTCCATCTTTGATATTTGCTTGGATTCATCATTTCACTTGTTTTCCTTTGATCTTCAAGAGGTAAACTCTTAATCCATGATTATCTATGTCTTCTTCTTCATTAAATTCATGAGTTTCATGCCTTGTTCATCACTTTTACAATCTTAGATCTAGAACTTTGAAAATCTCTAAGAAATTGTAGAAAAATCCTAAAAATATGAAACCAATTTCTGTGCTCTTAATATCATCTCTACAATCATAATCCAAGAGATTGATGCAAACAAAATTTTCCTTCTCCTTTATCCTGTCAAGGATGAATCTATGCCATGTGGGGGTAGGATGGTTTTGTACATTTTCCTTGAAAGTAATCTTGTATCTCATCTATTTTCCATGTATCTATGTTGAATCCAAGTGCTTATGTCAAACTAAAATTTCTTGCCACGTTTTTGTGTCTTGGCCTAATTCATACCTTGATGAACTTGGAGGTTTTTGTTTCAACCTTAGTTGGTTAATCATTAATCCTATTGTCTTAAGTTCTTAGGATCATTAATCCAATGACTTAAGCAAGTTTAGAAATTTTAAGCCACTAAACCCATGGAGGTCGTGACCTAGAATAGAGAATTAGGTGATTTTTTGTTTCTTGTTTTGACTTGTGTGATGGTGGTTTGTTGAAGGTTAAAGTTGTTGCTCGTACATGTTTGACCGATCTTCGAAATTGTGTCAAAGTTAATCGGAAGCTTAATTCTTCAAGAGGTAAGAGGGGATAGCCTGAGGGATTTTTCTGATGGCTACATGCTATCTATGTTGGTCTGTATGATTTATCTGTGGTTGTGGTGTTTGGTTTGTGGTGGTGGTATTTGATTAAAGTTGTGTTATTTATTTGTGTATGGTTATCTGCATTTAATTATTTATTTGCAGTTATATATTATGATGTTGTGATGCATGATCTGCCTGGGAAAATTGTTATGATGTTGTTGATTATTGTTTGAGAAGCCTGACAGTGGTCAGTGCTCAATTAATTAAACGAGGTAAAAACTTTAAGAAGATATATGGAGAATATTCAATGTTTAACTGAGAGATATGGGAGTATATTTTGTCTAAATAATTATTTGACAAAAATAAGAATTTTTTGAAAATATTATTATTTTAATGATTTATTAGTGTAAAAGCAACTTATGAGTCACAATGAGGACGTAATCTTGAAATTATTTTTGTACCGCTAATTTTTATATAAGAAATTCCGTAATATTATAAAAAGTTATTTTATAGAAGTAATCTTTGAAAATAACTTAATTATTATTTTAGAAAAATATTTAAGTGGAAAAAGCTACGTTTTGGCTTAAGTGGCTTTAAAAATGATAATTGACAGCAATTTGGAAAAGTATTGACGGCAAGTGTTTTAAAACGGCAGTATGTATTTTAAGCAAGTTTAAAACTCAAGTGACTCTTTTTCTGAAAACCAATATTTGGTAACCAACAATTTTATTATAGAATTTCCCATTTGAAAATGACTTTCCGAAATCAAGTTTAACTCAATTGTGTTAAAAGTGGTGTTGAACTTAGTAACCGAGACGTCGGGGTACTAAGGTTCGTTGTTGTGTTATGGACTTGGGGTCCTTTGGACTTTGAGGTCCTGTAGACTTGGTGTCTACTGTATACATGGTGTATACTATTTAAACATTTAAGATGTTTTCTATTACCACGAACTTATGATTGGTGCATCGGTCTAGGGTTTCGTGACTAAGCACTCAGACTGCGTGTCCTGTGTTGATAATAAAAGATTTTAAGACATTGAGAACTGTGTTGGTCGTAAGCTTTTGAGCTTTGGCAAAGGAAATATTATACACGAAGAAAACGACGAGAATAAAATGTTTTACATGCATTCACTGGCAGACGTGCCCACATTTTATGTATGATGCCTTAATGATAGGGTATTCATGCCACGTCCTATGTATGATGCCTTAATGATAGGGTATTCGTGCTACGAAGTTATGTATGGTGCCTTGGTGAATAAGGTATTCCATGCTATGAAGTTATGTACGGTGCCTTGGTGAATAAGGTATTCCGTGCTACGAAGTACCTATGGTGCTTTGATGAATAAAGTATTCCATGCCACGAAGTGCCTAATATACCTGGTTATCGAGCTTGATCAACTCATTTACACGACGTTGGGGTCTTCGGAGATTAGGTAAAAGTTAGACAACGATCATTGAAGTGTACATACATGATTTTCAATGACGATGATCGGGTATGAAACCCAATGATGACTACTTGTTTATCTAAGAACTGATGTTGTATTAAAATATATATGTTTATGTGTTTTCCTTTGAGTCGCGCACGTAGTTATCGTGTTAAATCCATATATTGGTTTCTCATTCTTGCATTAATTATGTTGGAATGTTCCTGTTGTGCTCTATATTGGGGAAATCCAAATGAACCGCTCAAGGGATATGATGTATACAAGAAAAAGGTTCCTTAGTTCGGGACATGCCGATGTTATTTTGCTAATATTATGTCGTCTTTTAGGTGCGACCAGCTTAGGTTTTGAATTATATTATGTTTTGGGAGAACCTATACTTAGTAAGGTCTTGTTGTGTAAGCAATTATGATGCAGTATAGTTAATGAGGATATATATTTACGTATCTATCCATATATGGTCATGTTTGCGTTGTTGTGGTAGTCGTCGAAAAGAAAAAAGAAAAGGGAAAAAATTGTCACCATTTTGAGGAATGTTAATAACTTAAGAAAATATTATTTTCCAAAAGCAACCAGCGAAATAAAGTTATATTTTCCGCAACGAGTTAACGGGTAACCATGTGATGACCCAGGTTAGGGTGTCACAGATTCGGCTTCTATCATGGTGAAAAACGGGCTGGAAATTTAATACGAATATTTGGACGAGTTTAAGCTTCAAAGGAGGGTGAATTCTGGCTTGCATGCCTAAGTAACTCTTTTTTTATAAGTTATGGATCAGTTTTATTATTTTGATTAAGTATGGTAGTAACTCCAATTAGTGGAGAGTTAAGTCTTTAATGAGTCACTTAGTGGGTAGTAAATGTTTTTATTACTCCATTAGTGCAATAGTTATGTTTAGTTATGCTAGGGGTTATGTCATCTTATGATGACCTTTTGTAAGCCTTCTCTTGACAGCCCCAATTCCCTATATGTATTAGCCTATTACATGATGAAATACAACTTTGAGTTCATTTTGGATTAAGTCCAATTGTGAGAGTATTGTCTCTCTTAGGTTCTTCATTGAGCCAACCCTTTGATCTTATCAAAAGGCCAAGACCCTTGTGGCGATCTTCATTTGGCTTATCAAATCCCCTTGGATTTGTGGCACCTACCTTCCATTCTTTATCTTGTCCATTTGTTATTATTCTTCTTCTTCTAATTTTGGTTGTCACTCAAGGATAGATCCGAAATTATATATGTTCCTTCTTAGGATCTTATCAATGACATACTAATTAAAATTGTAACAACTTCTGTATAGGATTTTGTTCATATATAGCATCAATATCCTTTGCAATAATACATGCTTACGACATTCACCAGCATAACACATGTCAAGAAAGAAAAACATATAACTTGGTAAAAATACAGAATACTAAATCATGGCCCCAAATAATGAATTATGCAAGAGGGAAAGGCTACGAAAACTTAGATTTTAAATATTCAACTTGGAGGTACAAAAGCCTAAAAATAAGAGAACTTGGTCATATTATGTATAGTTATATATTCAAAGCCTGAAATTATGGAACATTATTGATGCCAACTCCAGGTGAGTAATTTGATAAACAACATCATAAAATAAAATATATAAGAGAGAAAACTAAGAAACCTAGAAGATTATAAAAGTGGAAGTAGATTGTTATCTTAAACAGATATAAAGTAAATTATAATTGTTTAGTCAACCAACTATTTACATATTTTAAATGTCAAAATGGAAGTACGCAAAGGAAACTACAATAATATTAAAGAACTATTGCTACTACTCGAATCCTCGAGAAGAAGTTCATCCTGAACTACTAGTACTTACCAGCAGGTGCAACAGGAGGGAAATCATGCTCGTTGATAACAGGAATGCTTATATCTTCTAGAACATTGCTGATGTCCTTGAAAACCTGCCTTCGAGTAGAATGGATCTACCATAAAAGGTCAAACAAAATGTTAGAATTACACTATCAGTGGAGCAGAATGCTATTGCAAGTGCAAAATAAGTTAAGGAAAATGAGAAGAAGAAAAAAAAAAAAACATGAAAGTCATTAGTGATTACAAAGAGAAAAGAAAATAAAATAAAAACTGAGTACAAATAACAACATATAAGATAGGAGAAACTTTGATATTAATTACAAAGAGAGTAGACTTTCCATGCACAAAAGGGCTGCTTAAACAAAATTGTCTCTAGGTTTTATCCCATGTCAATAATGAACAATGACAATGATTGTAAAAATGAGAAGTATGATCATCTGATGTTAGATGTTGTAAGAATTTGATTATTTGACTATGTGTATATCTAAAGGTCACATACTCATTCAACACATGGGGTTAACTCTAAATTTAATTTAAAGCAATTTCATTTGATGTTAGCTTAGGTTACGAAGTTGGGATCAGATCTAAACAAAATATTTTTTTTTAATATATCTAACTGTATATCAATCAACAAAGACATATGAAAATATATTTTTTACAGTACAAGTCGAAAATAGATTACATTTATACGTATAAATATTTTGTGCTCGTTAAAATCAAATTTGAAAATTTTATCTAAATGCTATATGAAAATTATATGCATATTTATATGTAGAAAATAAAATATTTTAATAAATATAAATGAGAATTTAGTATTGATGGTATACCTTTAGTGCGTCATTGATTTGATTTGTGAGATGATCATTTTTATAAGAATATGAATCGTCGTCGTCTTCGTCATCGACAATTTTCAATAGCATAATTGCTATTTTCAAAGCTACAATTTTTTAAAGTGGAGATTTGATAATTTGCTAGAGAAATCCCTGCAAACTTACACTTTATATAGATGCGGACTAACTTAAGATATGTTTAGATTGAGGAAAAGGGAGATGAACCAAAGATTAAATTAGCTTGTTTGGGGAATCTTATAAAAGAAGGGTGTATTTTTATAAACCGTTAGTGTAAAAATTTTTTGTACTGACAACCAATCACAAATCATGATATGAGTGAATTTTAATGTAGTTAGGCTAAAAGTGAAATATTTTTAATGATGTGACAATTTATGATTGGTTAATAATGTAATTTTTTTTTCACTAACAATTATACACATTAAATTCGTAAAAGAAAGAAAAAAAACAGCATAGGGGAAGGTTAATACCATGTGTCACAAATTAATAAAAGGAAGAAATTATTATTATTAACAAATTAACGGAAGGTTGAAAGAGTTTTTGGTTTAGTGAGATCACAAATTTTGAAAATTTTGTGTTATTTCTTGGTGTTGCGACCATCCAGTCCGGAAGCCGCGAAAAGAGAGGAGTCGCTACCAAAATTTATTTAAATAGGAAAACCTTGGGAAAACCACAACCCTCTATCAACAACGTATCAGAGCTATTTGGCAAAGGGGAAGCAAAACAACCAAAGGAGGAAGCGGCGGTGCGGTTAATGGGTCCCGGCGGTAGCGTGGTGGTCGAGGTGGTGGTGTCGTACGATGGGGATGCCGCAATGACAGGTAAGCTGCGGCACTGCGGTGGAGTGATTCCGAGCCGGATAGGGCTACGCATTGGAGGTCCGGCGGCTATTGATGGTGCTCCGATCAGTGGGAACAGGGACAGGCTCCTCCTTTGATCTGCTCAAAACGAAACAGAAAATTATGGAATCTCCAGAGATTAGATATCAAATTAGAGATTGAATATCGAAGTGTCATGCATTTTTTATAAAATCGTGATGACTGTCGGGTATGAATCCCATTGAAGAAATTATTATGTTGTTTGGATAATTTTCCATATGCTGTGAATATCAAGTATATGCTATTTTGTGTGTCGCGCATGTGGTTATCTTATCAAAACTCATATATTGGTATCTCACCCTTGCATGTTTGTTTGTTATTTCCTCTACTATGTGGAATATATATATCTGAGTACAGATGGGTTCGGACGGAGTGGATCTGAACTACTCGGGGATCCGAGACCTGACATTTGACAACGCGGATGACGGCGGTTCTTGGGTCAATAACCCAGGGGCTCGAAGTGCCACCTACACAGGTCCTGTTAGGACTCTCTCTGGAGACGGTCGGGGTCTCACTACCACCCATTTGGATGATTCTGCAGCATTTGGTACAGCACAGGGACTTAGAACATCACCCTCCCCTACATTTTCAGCCTTTACAGCAGGTAGCCCCAGAGTCACCTCCAGGACCTATATTGTTGATCCTGGAGGAGGTGCAGGATAAGATGGAGGAGGATCCTGAGGAGGATCTGATTGCTGATCCGGACTATGTTCCTCTTGAGGATGGTGTAATCTCTAATGTTGGAGATGGGGTTGAGGTATCCTCTCCGAATACACCTCCTGGGGGTGGGGATGTCTACTCTAGACTCCCTAATGGGTTTCATTAGTAGCGACCAGCTGTAGGATGTAGTTCTATTTTTGGGAAGAGTGGGGTTTTAGATAGTCGTACTTTTTGGCTGCTGAGAGCCATCTTTTTTAGTAGTATATAGTTATGTTGTTTTTATGTTTTGTTATGTCTTTTTAACTGTGAATGTGACCTGGTAGGATGAATGTGACACCCTTCTACCCTGCATGTTAATATAAAACAGTTACTTAAAAGAGGTAAATATAAAACATGCATTTATTTGATTAAAATAAATACTTGGATAAAAAGGTTTGAGTGAAGGCCTAAATTGGTCCCTGAAAAATTTTAAGGACCCAATTTTAGTCCCTGAAAAAAATAAATTAACCATTTAGTCCCTCAAATTTTCAAAGCGGGACATATTAGTCCCTGGATTTAGTCCCGACGTCCATTTACTTGCCTACGCGTCCCATTAATCATCATACTTGGCCCGTTAGTGGTCCTCCATGGCCTATGACGAATTTCAGTGGTGAAAACTTAAAGAAAAGTGAAAATGTGCATCATTTTTCAGGTGTTTGAATTTTAAAATTGTACATGTTTTTCTCTTTTTATTCGTTTTCCACTGAGGAAATTCGTCATAAGTCACGCATGGTCACTAACGGTCCAAGTATGATGGTTAAAAGGACCCGTAGGCAAGTGAATGGACGTCGGAACTAAATCCAGGGACAAATGTGTCCCACTTTGAAAACTTGAGGGGCTAAATGGTTAATATTTTTTTTCAGGGACTAAAAGTGGGTCCCTGAAATTTTTCAGGGACCAATTTGGGCCTCCACTCAAAAGGTTTCATATCTCAACGAAAACAATACGAAAATAACATAGTTTTAAAACAATAAAACATAAACAAGACAGATAAAGAAAAACCCAACCCCGATGTCACATTACAGAGCTGGTATAACCAATCCGAATAACAATTCAGATAAACAAACTGAAACTAAACATAACTAACTACTAGAAACGGCTCCTCAGCGTCACTCCTCAGCAAGCTACTCATCGTCCTCTGCAAGGTGCCGATCAGGACAAACAAACAAAAAACAACGGGGAGTAAGAATCATGTAAACATATACGGCATTAAGATAGGAAGCAAGGTAAAACATACAGCATATCATCATCATAACATACATCAACATCCAATCAACATCATATCAACCAAGAATGCTATGCAGTGCAATGCAACACTACTCCACTACTCCAACATTCCTGTGGATCAAACTAACTCAGAATGTCAACTTCGGAGTTACATATCTGTATTGGTCATATCGGCACCAACACCGGCAGTTCACCAACCAGTGAACCCCATGGATAGCCGCGTATCATAACCGGATACGCACCTCAGGGGCGCACGGTTCACCAAACCATAGGTGAACCACCCGAGACTTGGGCCAGATCAGCATAACAGGACGACCTCCCCTTTGTTGAACATCCCCCTCAACATCATCTCCAATGCTCTATACAAATGGCACAACAACAAACAAGGCAACCACCTCCTTTGCTTGGGCCAAAAAGAACCTAAGACTTATCACCAACATCAACATCAACATCAACACCTTAGACCCAAACCGTGGGGTCAAGGCCCCCTTGGCCAAAAAGAACCAAGGTCCAACATAACAACATCTCGACCAAAAAGTATCGACAGATCTTTGGCCAAAAAGCACCAAAGCGTAACAACATGCGGTAACCTGTTAGGCACCGACTTAACCAACTCATCTTTATAATCCTCTTAGTTAATCATTAACCAAGTTATCTAAGTTCCATTATTCGGTTATTACATTGTTACATCACTACTGGGGATAATTGGGGTCAATACCCCTTAATTTCCTTTAATTCGGTTTCTGATCAGGTGGGGAAGCACGGGCGTGCTTGTCCCCAGCACGGTCGTACTTCCACTTAAGTGGAGCATGGGCGTGCTCTCTATTAGGCACGGTCATGCTTATGCAGCACGGTCGTGCTCCTCTGCTGCACGGCTATGCTAACTGCGCGGCCACTTTCCAGAATTCAAACTGGGAGCATGGGTGTGCTCCTTGTTCAGCACGGTCGTGCTCAATGTACGACAGTACTGATCTGGGCAGGAAATGGTGCCTAGTTCTTGGGCAAAAACTCTCTAAACACTCTCAAATCAGAACCTAGAGTCCTTGGACTAATCTATTGGCATCAAAACTCACCTTCCACTAACAATTCATAATTAGTTGACAACCTTAAGTAATTAATCCTTAGTTACTATATCAATTAGGGGTCCTAAATTAACCAATTAGGGCCTTTATCAATGTGTTACCTTAATCAACATAAATCAGCCAAACAGTCATGGTATCCATAACATCAACCAACATATTCATCGTATAATATCAACCAACTCAGCCAACGTGTTCAACAACAACAACGATACATATCATTATATCTTACGTAAAACAATCACTTATAATTATAAATATATAATCATGGTATTCCAACAACCAACATGTTATCATATAACATAGCCAAAGCCAACAATCATCATCATAACATCATGTTCATATTAGCAGTAACAACGTTACCATCAAGAACATACTACGAACGTAGGCATGTAAAACAATAATCAAACATGTTATCATAACAAATTAAACCAACAAGTTAATCATATCATCAAACTTAGAAAACCGGGGTTATGGCAACCCCTTTCCCTTACACTACCTCCAATGCCTATGATATACACCTCCCTTCTCCCCATACCTGGAATAGAGATCATGATTCAAAGGAGAGAGAGAAGATCCACTTGGGTCCCGTCTCACAAGAGCTTGTCTACAATGTCAAGAACGACAAAAAGACACTTTGGTTCAACTCTAAGATCAAGAAATCAGAAGGAAAAGATCAAGAACTTGAAAGAAAGAACACAAGGGACAAGGTGCACGAATTTTACCTTTTCTAAAGTCCCAAACATCAAGCACAACGAACCCCTATTCGTAGCGATGTTCTCCTATCAAGAAGCAGTGAAGATCGGTGCAAGAACGGGTTACCTTGAGAGAGTTTTCTAGAGACGGTTGATGGAAATTGAGAGAAAAAGAGAAAGGAGGAAGCTCTGAGTGTTGGGACGTGATAGACTAGGGTTTAGATCGTGTTTTAGGGGTTAAAAATGGGTTGGAATGCGTTTTGGGCTTAAAAAGAACCTAAGTTGCGTTTTCTAGTTCTGCACGTATTCGCGGGACGAACTCCCATTCGCGGGGCGAGCCAAAGAACCAATTGCTGTCAGCTGGATTCGCGAGGCGAACCCGAAAGCACAAAGCTGAATTTTGGTTTTTCGCGAGGCGAACAAAGGCTCATGGGGCGAGGTCGTAACAGTCAAATTTGGCCAAAACACATCAAATAATATTTGTAGATAATTCTATTAGCTTTTAAATGCCACAAAGATCACCTTGAGCGGACATCTAGAACTCAATATATTGTCAAAACGATGAAACAGGTTACTATGACTCTATAAGGGTTGAACCTTTCTAAGGCTAAACTTTCCCAAACATGAACTTAGACATCATAAACAACCTAACAAGCATATGCAAACATATACATAATATATATAAATGCATTAAGCTTATTTAGGAAAAACGGGGTGTTACAATTCCACCCCCCTTATAAAAATTTCGTCCTCGAAATTTATATCACCTTAACTAGTTAAACTTTCACCAATTAAGCACATACCTTGGGTTGTGTCCACGGACTTGGAGGTCCAGCTCCATTATGCTTTTGCTGCGTACTCTGATTCCTTCACTTGTTCACCAAGGTAGAAGACTCGGATTTCCTGATAACAGATGACTTGCTTGCTTTCATCGCTCTTCCAACCGCAGTCGTCGGGGTAACTCTCAAGGATACATGATCGCCTTCCTGGAATTCGAGCGTGTTCCTCCATTTATCATGGTAGCTCCTTTTCCTACTATGTGCAACTCTCATCTTTTCCCAAACCAACCTGATCTTTCCATCTAGTACTCCTTAAATAGGCCTCCCCTCCTAGGGAACATATACACTAGTCACGAGTTAGAAGTCTAAATTTTGAAGATCTATGGTTGCAAACTTAACACTCTTTCCCATGGCCACTACGAGTCTACTTTCTAAGCGACTAGTCTCTAATCAATTCGTGTCTAAACGACTAAGGCCACTAACCTCACTAACATAAAGCTCATAACAATTATCTTTACTTCACCTACTGGCGACGAGTAATTGGGGTGATCAGTCCCTCCTACCTGTCCAGCACAATAACTCAAGCGATAATAATTCCATGTGTCAATCTCTCTCTACTAGGGTCTCTGACAGGGGCTCGAGTACAACTATGTCCGTGCCCTCTCGTCTCTATTAAAGATCCTTCTTACAGTAACCACCAAACCACTCATATATTTGTCCTTGACGCCCTTCCTATTAGCAACTAATCATCTAATCCTTACTCAACGGCTGCAACTTACCTGAAGGCTTTTGGTGTTCCATCTTGGCCTTATGACAAACTAGGCACGCATACACAAACTCAGCCACATCTTTTTCATCATAGGCCACCAAAACGTCCTCTTAAGGTCCTGATACATCTTAGTGGCATCTGGGTGCACATTCAAACCACTCATATGCCTTCCTCAAGGATCAACTTACTAAGCTCAAAAACATCTGGTATGCACACCCTATCCCTAAACCTCAGGACTCCATCACTTCCATTCTTGAAACTAAGGTCTCTACCCTAAGCAAGCAACTCTCGCTGATCTAAGAGAAACTCATCTAACTTCTGACCCTCTCTAATTTGATCAATCAAGCTGTTGGTAACCTTCAAGGTTCCAAGCCTAATACTCTTAGTGGTAAACTCACAAGCTAGACTAAGGTCTCTAAACTCCTCAATCAGATCAATCTCCTTAACCATCAAAGCAGAGATATGCAGGGTTTTCCTACTTAAGGCATCGGCCACCATATTAGCTTTTCCTGGGTGATAGGTCAGCTCGAAGTCATAATACTTTAAGAACTCCATCCACCTACGATGCCTTATATTCAACTCATTTTGATCAAAGAGATACCTCAAACTCTTGTGATCACTAAAACCTCAAACCTTGCTCCATACAGGTAATGCCTCCAGATTTTTAAGGTGAATACCACTGCTCCTAGCTCTAGGTCATGGGTAGGGTCGTTCTTCTCATGGGTTTTCAATCGCCTAGAAGCATAAGTCACTACCTTACCATCTTGCATCAACACTCCACCTAAACCTTGCTTGGAAGCATCGCAGTAACTACGAAGGATTCACTAGGATCTGGCAAAACTAACACTGGTGTTGATGCCAACCTATCCTTAAGGGTTTGGAAACTCTCTTCACACTTAGAGTCCCACACAAACAACTGTCCCTTCTTGGTGAGATGAGTTAATGAACCGCCTATAATGCCAGGCTAACCCCAAGAAACTCCTAATCTCATTCACAGACTTCGGTGCTTCCCACTGGAGCACCGTCTCAACCTTAGTTGGGTCCACAGCTAGGCCATCCTTAGAGATGACATGTCCTAAGAAGCTCACTTCCTCAAACTAGAACTCACACTTAGACAACTTAGCATACAACTGCTTCTCCTTAAGGGTCTGTAAGACAACCCTCAAGTGCTCCTCTTGTTCCTCCTTAGTCTTGGAGTACATAAAGATGTCATCTATAAAGACCACCACAAACTTATTCAAGTAAGGGTGAAAGGTCTTGTTCATGTAGTCCATGAAGACCGCAGGAGCATTGGTCACACCGAAGGGCATAACCAAGTACTCATAGTGACCATATCACGTTCTAAACGCTGTCTTCGGGATGTCTTCAGACTTAACTCGAATCTGATGGTACCCTGACCTCAAATCTATCTTTGACAAAACACAAGCTCCGGTCAACTGATCCATAATATCATAAATCCTAGGGAGGGGATACCGATTCTTAATGGTCACCTTGTTGAGCTGTCGATAATCGACACACAACCTCATACTACCATCCTTCTTCCTTACTAGTAACACTGGCACTCCCCATAGGGATACGCTAGGCCTAATAAACTGCTTTTGGATAAGGTCCTCTAACTATTCCTTCAGGTTGGCTAGCTATAGAGGAGACATTCTATAGGGCTCTATGTAAATAGGCCCGGTATCAGGTACTAAATCTATGGTGAACTCTACATCGCTTTCTGGGGGTAGTTCGTAAACGTCCCCCGGGAACACTTCAGGAAACTCCTTCACAACAGCCACACTTTCGACATCAGGAGGGCTCTCAATTTCCAGGGAAGACAACGTCATGAACACTTGGGCTTCGTCTTT
Source organism: Sophora flavescens (assembly GCA_030762895.1). NCBI lineage: Eukaryota > Viridiplantae > Streptophyta > Magnoliopsida > Fabales > Fabaceae > Sophora > Sophora flavescens. The sequence goes on along the minus strand of CM061063.1, from coordinate 175,807,964 downwards.
CATCGAAGCTTTCACTTGGTTGGCAGAGAGAAAGGTCCGGATTCCTAGACTCCATTGGAGTTCCAAAAATCAAGGTTTTATCAAAACAGTTTAGAAGGACATGGTTGGAAGATAACCAGTCCATGCCGAGAATAACGTCGAGCGATTTTTAAAAGGTAATCGCACAAGATCAGCTGTATAGTTCTTGCTATCAAATGATAATAGAACGGCCTTCCTAAACACAAGAAGAACTCGTGGGCTTCTTGGATCGTTCAAGACAAACCACCAAATGCAGTAAGTCAAGCCAAAGCGAAGCTATAAGTACTTAGTAACACATAACATTGCCTATATAAATATAGACAATTCAAACATGAGTACACAACATACTCACGATAGACTCATACCACGTCCGGATAGGGCCGAACTGCTTGATGTCGTGCGCGATGCACGTCGTGCGATCCGGCAAGTGTACCAGATTGTCGTCAAGTAATAAAAAGATATCGATCCCACAGATACCGTGATCTCAAATTGCAACTAATTATTAAATCGATAAAACTGGACTATAAAAAGGATTTTTAAAAGGTTTTTGATATTTGAAATAAGAGATAAATCGGATAAGTAATGCAATCAAGTAAAACAGAAAGTAAATCAGTTTATGGTTTTTCTGATCTAAATGGATTCCTAGGAATTTGGGTTACTAACAAGGTTGTCTATGTTACTAAATTGATTACCCCTTTGTTAATTATTGAAATTGCCCTGAAGGCGAATTTATCCTCAAATAGTTAATGCTCCCTCTCGGGTTACAAAAACCGTGCCCAATTAAACCAACCCCTACTCTCGTGGTAGTCGAATTTAGATTGGACCCTTTATGCTTTGTAACAATTCGTTGATCCTCGAAGGACGGCTTTTAACTCTCGTGATTTCAGTCCTAAGTCTGATTCTATAGATCCGACACCTAAGTTCACCGCTGGGTTCCTCCTTAGAATATCTACGTCACGCAAATAAGCGGCCGCCGAATTTACGAGTAATTAAAACACTAGAAATCATATCTAAAGCAAAATCGCAATTAACAAAGATAAAACATCAATTCATTACCATAAACAAACTTTGGGCATATCCCCAATCCCTAGAAATTAAACTACTACTCAAGCATTGCCATGGTGATGACAAGCTTGGTTAACAACAACATAAAATAAAACTAAGAGAAGAGAGGAGGAAGAAGAAGAGGGATCCTAAATTCTAGCCTAAGAGTCGCAGCCTCCAAAAGTCCTCTGCCTGATGCCATATTTATAGATTTGGGAAGTTTGAATCCCAATCAAACACAAATCAGATCCAAATCAGTTGCTTCAGATCCAAGTAATGCACGTCACGGCCGTGATAGATTCTGCCTTGGGCGCTTCTTCAATTTTTGGTCTGTCATGACCGTGATCCTCATCACGGCTAGGCCGTGATCAATTCTGCCTATTGAGGGTCTGGTTCAGCTGACAGGTCACGGCCGTGATCGGTTGACTTTTGCCTTCTTTCTTTTTCAGTTTTGCTTGATCATGGCCGTGATGGGCTCTACTTGGCTCATTTTCTTCACTTTTAAAGCTCATCTTCATCCAAGCTCTATCATGGTCAATCCTGAGCATTTTACCCTTAATTTCTGCAAAACAACACCACAAAACCGCCTTACCCGTTCCAAATTAAAAACTAACCAAAAATCAAATTAAAAATGCATAAACTACATGAAAATGCATGCAAAATGATGAGCAAATATGAGGTATAATCACACTCATCAAATCACCTCAAGCTTAAGATTTTGCTTGTCCTCAAGCAATCACCAAGGCCAGAAGATATAAATAATCAGAGCATGGATAGTGAACCAAGAACCCAAGTAGCTAATCCAAGTAACAGGCTTATTCAAATAAGAAACCTAGAGACAATCAATTTCAAGTCCAATTAGAAGCTTAGGTTTCCTAAATCCATATTCTCACTGATTTGGGCACTCTTCTCACCTCACTCAAGTGTTTAAGGGAATATGACAATTCGCTCAATTTCCTCAAGGAAGGTATTCTACCATATGCTTGACTATTAACCAAATCTCCACTTTATTAATGAAAACACCAAATCTCCCTTAATCATGGGATTAGTCGTTAGGTGGGGAAATCAAGAAAAGGAAATTTCAAAAAGGCTAAACAAAATATCAAACATTGCAAAGCATGACACCTTCTAAAATACCTTTTTGGCTTTGATTCATTTTTCCACCTTTCTTTCCTTCTTTTTATTTTATTTCTCCTTTCTTTTTGTCATCCCCTTCTCCATATTATTATTTTTTGTTTATTTTATTTATTTAGAGAAGTGGAGATTTTCAATTCAAGAGAAATATTTTTCTAATTTTCTCATCCCAAAATTTTATTTTTCAAACTACCTTTTTACCCTTTTTGCAATACTTTAAAAGGTGTCATACCAAGCATCGTTCATTAAAATAATTCAAGGTACCAAGAAAAGTATTTTATTGTTTTAGGCTCAAAATTGGGCAACTAAGGGGGTAGCATTTAATCAATAAAAGCTCAGAAGGCAGGAAAAAAACCTAGTACCTCAATCATTTTCAAAAAAAATTTAAGCTTCAAAACGGTTTCAAGTCAAGTTCTAGAGAATACAATCCAAGAGGAATGAAACACTCTATCACAAAGAATGGGGTAGATTTAGTGAGTACCCCTTTTTGGCTCAAAAATCTCACATTTAGTAGTTTAACATAAATGAGAAACACAAATCTAAGGAACCACATGCTAACTATCAACTGTCAAAAGATTATCTTTAGCATTTTTATTTTTAACCTTATCACAAGAATAAAAAAAAATGGGTTCAAAAATTCACTATCTCAATTTATTTGGCACCAAGTTCTCACAATTGGATGCAAACTCTAAGCAAAGGGCAATCTAATCATGTGATCATGCAAAACTATGTCTATATGAGTGCAACATGAAAAATGCAAAAATGCACAAATACCCCTACCCCAAGCTTAAAAACTTACATTGTCCCCAATGTAAATAATCAAGTCAGAGAGAGGAGAAAAATGGAACAACTCACCGAGGTGGTAGCGGGTGCTGGCTCATATGCCTAGTCAAAAACTTGTTGGAAATTGTATCACGGCCATGATGGGTATCACGACTAGGTCGTGATCAATTCTGGTTCATGGGAGCTGGCCTGTCACGGCCGTGACCTGCATCACGGCTAGGCCGTGATACTCTCTGATCTTAGGGTCCTTCCCATCACGCCCGTGATGGTCATCACATCCGTGACCACTGTCACGGCCTGGGCGTGATGACTTCTGACTTTGTTTGTCCCTGCCCTTTTTGCTCTTCCTTCCTTCTTAGCCTGAAAACAGTTAACAAATCTATTAATTTATGATTTTTTTTCCTCTTGATCTTCTCAAATTATTCAAGAGATAAATTCAAAAACAAATGTAAAAGGGAAATAAAAACTTGGGTTGCCTCCCAAGAAGCGCTTATTTACGGTCTTAAGCTTGACCATACTTCCTTCAGTCAACCGGGGTCGACTAGGCGTAGAAGTGCAGAAACACTTCTCTTCCATGGGAGTCCTTCAAAGAGCCTATTCTGCTCATATGGCCAATTGCGCTTCCGCTTTGCTCTTTTCACTCTGAGCTTCATGGCCTTACTCCCTCCCGGCGGAAGTTTTGTTTCCACATGATCAGCAACTCCATCACCACTGGGTGCATCATTCGCCATGCAAATCTTCGGAGTTGCTTTCATGTTGACCTCTTCCTTTACCACTGGAGACGTTATATCGATCCTGCACACATGACTCACAAAAGGAGGGTTGTTATATGAGTTGGTCAATTTAAAATTTACCCTACCTTCCTCTACATTCATAGAGAGTTTGTCATTCCTTACGTCTATTATTGCTCCAGCGGTGGCCAAGAATGGCCTTCCTAAAATGATGGGGAATTCAGAATTCCCTTTCACATCCAATACCAGGAAATCGGTAGGGATGAAAATTTTCCCTACCTTTACAGGAACATTCTCTAGTATGCCTAGAGGAGTGCTAGTTGAGCCATCCGCAAATTGTAAGGAGATTTTGAATGGACTCAACTTTTTGGTTCCCAACCTTTCCAAGATAGTGAGCAGCATCAGGCTCGCACTATCCCCTAAGTCACATAAGGCTTGGTCTATTTGTACCTTTTCAATTGAGCAAGCGATAGAGAAACTACCTGGGTCTTTCAGTTTAGGAGGCATATTAACTTCTATATCTACTTGCTTTCTCTTGACCAACCTTTGTGGGAAAGGTATCGGGGGTTGGTACGATGGTGGAGGGACATACTTTGGTTCTGGCTCTTCATCCTCGCTCATGTCCTCCTTACATTCCACATCCTTTTCAACCACCCCAAGCTTATCATCCCTCAAGTATATGGCATTACAATGTTCATTGGGATTAGCTTCGGGTTGGCCCGGGAACGTACCCTTTGGTCTAGAGTATATGCTGGCTTGTTGGGAAATCTGAGTTTCTAGCATCTTGTTATGGATGGCTAAGTTATCTACCTTAGATGCTAGATCTTTTATTGCCTCGTTTACTGCCCTAACTTGTTATCTAAACTCTTCATTTTGTTTTGTTTGAGTTTCCACAAAACTTTCCAATAAAGACTCGAGTTTAGACTTCTGTACCTGAGGATACCCCGCGGCGGGTTTCCTATTACCTTGGCCTTCTTGGAACTCGTGGTTCAGCATGTTGCTGTAGTTCCCTTAGGAGAGGTAAGGGCTGTTCTTCCTTCCTTGGTTGTAAGGATTTGGGGGAGCATAATTGGGCAACTCAGGTTCATGTCGTAGAAGTTGTGACAAGAGTTCACTTGTTCCCCCGAAGCACCGGATCCATGAGCAATACCACGTGGGCATTCCATTATGTCATGTCCCTGCATTCCACAAATCTCACAAACAATGTTAGTAGCACCTATTGAACTCACATTAGCCCTTTCGAACTGATCAAAGCGTTTATTCAGTGAGTCTATTTAAGACATGATAAGATCAGTGCTATTCATTTCAAACTTACCCCCCGAAATCTTTTTTGGGTTATTACCTCTTTTTGAACCCCATTGGTGGTAGTTGGTGGCCACGTTTTCAATGATGTTGAATGCCTCACTCAGAGGCCTATTCATAAAGGCTCCACCAGCTGCGGAATCAAGTGATACCTTCGAAGAGTAATCCAATCCGTTGTAGAAGGTGTGCACTAATAACCACCTCTCGAGTCCATGATGTGGGCAAGACTCCAGCAATCCCTTGTAGCGATCCCAAGCTTCGGATAAGCATTCTCCGTCCTTTTGGAAAAAGCCGGTGATCTGGTTTCGTATGTAGGCTATCTTGGATGGAGGGAAGAATTTCTCCAAGAACGTCTGCTCCAGTTGGTCCCAAGTCGACAAGGTGTTAGCGGGTACTTGTTTCAGCCAAGCTTTTGCTTTTCCAGTCAGAGATGAGGGGAACAACCTCAAAAGAATAGCATCAACCGAGGCGCCTTGAATTCTAACTGCATCGGTGAACTCCAAGAATGTCTCCACATGATCAGTCGGGTCCTCCGAGGGCAGTCCTTTGAATTGATGTTGCCTAATCATGTTGATTAGCATAGGCGGTATAGTGTAGTTCTCCGCCTCAATCTCTGGCCTAGCAATCCCAGTTCGCAAACCCCTAGCATTTGGGGCCGCGTAGTCCTTCAACGGTTTCGTATCCGGAAGATTCGCCATTAGTGGAATGGGAATCAACCTCTCTCTCTCTCTTTGTAGTCTCCTACGTCTGTGAAAGGTCCTTTCCACTTCGGGGTCGACCTCACTAAGGTTTCCAAGGCTTAGTGAATGTTGCATAAAAGAGAAAACAACACAAAGAGATAGATACTCTAAAAGGAAAGAGAAATTATTTTTTTATATATAATAACAAAAATTAGTTAAAAAGAAAGAAAGAAAAGGTCCAGAAAAATCAATTTAAAAATTAAATTGAGATTCGAGGAAGCACAGTCCCCGGCAAAGGCGCCAAAAACTTGATGTCGTGCGCGATGCACGTCGTGCGATCCAGCAAGTGTACCGGATTGTCGCCAAGTAATAAAAAGATATCGATCCCATAGAGACCGTGATCTCAAATCGCAACTAATTATTAAATTGATAAAACTGGATTATAAAAAGGATTTTTAAAAGGTTTTTGATATTTGAAATAAGAGATAAATCGGATAAGTAATGCAATCAAGTAAAACAGAAAGTAAATCAGTTTATGGTTTTTCAGATCTAAATGGATTCCTAGGAATTTGGGTTACTAACAAGGTTGTCTATGTTACTAAATTGATTACCCCTTTGTTAATTATTGAAATTGCCCTGAAGGCGAATTTATCCTCAAATAGTTACTGCTCCCTCTCGGGTTACAAAAACCGTGCCCAATTAAACCAACCCCTACTCTCGTAGTAGTCGAATTTAGATTGGACCCTTTACGCTTTGTGACAATTCGTTGATCCTCGAAGGATGGCTTCTAACTCTCGTGATTTCTGTCCTAAGTCTGATTCTATAGATCCGACACCTAAGTTCACCGCTAGGTTCCTCCTTAGAATATCTACGTCACGCAAATAAGCGGCCGCCGAATTTACGAGTAATTAAAACACTAGAAATCATATCTAAAGCAAAATCTCAATTAACAAAGATAAAACATCAATTCATTACCATAAACAAACCTTGGGCATAGCCCCAATCCCTAGAAATTAAACTACTACTCAAGCATTGCCATGGTGATGACAAGCTTGGTTAACAACAACATAAAATAAAACTAAGAGAAGAGAGGAGGAAGAAGAAGAGGGATCCTAAATTCTAGCCTAAGAGTCGCAGCCTCCAAAAGTCCTCTGCCTGATGCCATATTTATAGATTTGGGAAATTTGAATCCCAATCAAACACAAATCAGATCCAAATCAGTTGCTTCAGATCCAAGTAATGCGTGTCACGGCCGTGATGGATTCTGCCTTGGGCGCTTCTTCAATTTTTGGTTTGTCATGGCCGTGATGCTCATCACGACTAGGCCATGATCAGTTCTGCCTGTTGAGGGTCTGGTTCAGCTGACAGGTCACGGCCGTGATGGGCATCACGGCTAGGCCGTGATCGGTTCTGACTTTTGCCTTCTTTCTTTTTCAGTTTTGCTTGATCATGGTCGTTATGGGCATCACGGCTAGGCCGTGATGGGCTCTGCTAGGCTCATTTTCTTCACTTTTAAAGCTCATCTTCCTCCAAGCTCCATCATGGTCAATCCTGAGCATTTTACCCTTAATTTCTGCAAAACAACACCACAAAACCACCTTACCCGTTCCAAAGTAAAAACTAACCAAAAATCAAATTAAAAATGCATAAACTACATGAAAATGCATGAAAAATGATGAGCAAATATAAGGTGTAATCACACTCACCACTGCTCTGATACCACTAAATGTGACACCCTTCTACCCCGCATGTTACTATAAAACATTTACTTAAAAAAGGTCATTATAAAACATGCATTTATTTTATTAAAATAAATGCTTGGATAAAAAAGCTTCACATCTCAACGAAAACAACATGGAAATAACATAGTTTTAAAACAATAAAACATAAACAAGACAGATAAAGAAAAACCCAACCTCGATGTCACATTACAGAGCTGGTATAACCAATATGAATAACAATTCAGATAAACAAACTAAAACTAAACATAACTAACTACTAGAAGCGGCTCCTCAAAGTCACTCCTCAGCAAGCTGCTCACCATCCTCTGCAAGGTGCCGATCACGCCAAACAAACAACAAACAAGGGGGAGTAAGAATCATGTAAACATATACGACATGGAGATAGGAAGCAAGGTAAAAACATACACAATATCATCATCATAACATACATCAACAAAGATATATATATATATATACATCAACATCCAATCAACATCATATCAACCAAGAATGTTGTGTAGTGCAATGCAACACTACTCACTACTCCAACATGCATGTGGATCCAACTAACTCATGATGTCAACTTCAGAGTTACATATCCGTATTGGCCATATCAGCACCAACACCGGCAGTTCACCAACCAGTGAACCCCATGGGACTACGTATCATAACCGGATACGCACCTCGGGAGTGCACGGTTCACCAAACCATGGGTGAACCACCCGAGACTTGGGTCAGATCATCATAACAGGATGACCTCCCATATGTTAAACATCCCCCTCAACATCATCTCCAATGCTCTATGCATATGGCACAACAACAAACAAGGCAACCACCTCCTTTGCTTGGGCCAAAAAGCACCCAAGACTTATCACCAACATCAACACCTTAGACCCAAACCGTGGGGTCAAGGCCCCCTTGGCCAAAAAGCACCAAGGTCCAACATAACAACATCTCAACCAAAAAGCATCGAGATCACTTTGGCCAAAAAGCACCAAAGCGTAACAACGTGCGGTAACCTGTTAGGCACCGACTTAACCAACTCATCTTTATAATCCTCTTAGTTAATCATTAACCAAGTAATCTAAGTTCCATTATTCGGTTATTACATTGCTACATATCTTCTGGGGTTAATTGGGGTCAATACCCCTTAATTTCCTTTAATTCGGTTTCTGATCAGGAGGGGAAGCACGTGCGTGCTTGTCCCCAACACGGTCGTGCTTCCACTTAAGTGGAGCACGGGCGTGCTCTCTATTAGGCACGGTCATGCTTATGCAGCACGGTCGTGCTCCTCTGCTGCACGGCCATGCTAACTACGCGGCCATTTTCCAGAATTCAAACTGCGAGCACAGGCGTGCTCCCTGTTCAGCATGGTTGTGCTCAATGCACGACAGTACTGATCTGGGCAGGAAACAGAGCCTAGTTCTTGGGAAAAAACTCTCTAAACACTCTCAAATCAGAACCTACGGTCCTTGGACTAATCCATTGGCATCACAACTCACCTTCCACTAACAATTAATAATTAGTTAACAACCTTAAGTAATTAATCCTTAGTTACTATATCAATTAGGGGTCCTAAATTAACCAATTAGGGCCTTTATCAACGTGTTACCTTAATCAACATAAATCAGTCAAACAGTCATGGTATCCACAACATCAACCAACATATCCATCGTATAATATCAACCAACTCAGTCAACGTGTTCAACAACAACAACGATACATATATCATTATATCCCACATAAATCAATCACTCATAATTATAAACATATAATCATCGTATTCCAACAACCAACATGTTATCAAATAACATAGCCAAATCCAACAATCATCTTCATAACATCATGTTCATATTAGCAGTAACAACGTAACCATCAAGAACATACTATGAACATAGGCATGTAAAACAATAATCAAACATGTTATCATAACAAATTAAACCAACAAGTTAATCATATCATCAAACTTAGCAAACTGGGGTTATGGGAACCCCTTTCCCTTACACTACCCCCAATGCCTATGATATACACTACCCTTCTCCCCATACCTGGAATAGAGATCACAATTCAAAGGAGAGAAAGAAGATCCACTTGGGTCCCATCTCACAAGCACTTGTCGACAATGTCAAGAACGACAAGGTGACACTTTGGTTCAACTCTAAGATCAATAAATCAGAAGGAAAAGATCAAGAACTTGAAAGAAATAACACGAGGGACAAGGTGCACGAATTTTACCTTTTCTAAAGTCCCAAACATCAAGCACAACGAACCCCTATTCGTAGCGATGTTCTCCTATCAAGAAGCAGTGAAGAACGGTGCAAGAACGAGTTACCTTGAGAGAGTTTTATAGAGATGGTTGATGGAAATTGAGAGAAAAAGAGAAGGGATGCAGCTTTGAGTGTTGGGATGTGATAGACTAGGGTTTAGATCGTGTTTTAGGGGTTAAAAACGGGTTGGAAAGCGTTTTGGGCTTAAAAAGAACCTAAGTCATATTTTCCGGTTCTGCACGTATTCACGAGGCGAACTCCCATTCGTGGGGTGAGCCAGAGAACCAATTTCTGTCAGCTGGATTCGCGAGGTGAACCCGAAAGCGCAAAGCTGAATTTTGGTTTTTCTCGAGGCTAACAAAGACTCGCGGGGTGAGGCCGAAACAGTCGAATTTGGCCAAAACACATGAAATAAGATTTGTAGATAATTCTCTTAGATTTCCAACGCCATAAAGATCACCTCAATCTAACATCTAGAACTCAAGATATAGTCAAAACGGTGAAATAGGTTACTACGACTCTCAAAGGGTTGAACCTTTCTAAGGCTAAACTTTCCCAAACATGAACTTAGACATCATAAACAATCTAACAAGCATATGCAAACATATATATAATATATATATAAATGTATTAAGCTTATTTATGAAAAACGAAGTGTTACAATGAAGGTCTTGTGTAAAACTCTTGTGATGCATATGTATGATATATAGATGTATATTATGTTGATGGTGTTGGGTTGGATGTGATGTAAAGGAAAAGAATACAAATATTTATCACCATTTTTGAAATAATAAGTGATTAGAAAACTTATTTTCCGAAAATAACCAACAACATGTTATTTCTTTAAGTTTCAATTCCGTAACAAGTTACTTAAATGTGATATCCTGAGAAGGGGTGTCGTATTAGTGGTATCAGAGCTGGTCGAGTCTTTCGGGAAGTCTTTGGGAATAGGTATGTTGTGTTGATGTTGTGTGATATCTGATTGGGATTGTTTGAATTACTTCTTAGAAGTAATGTGTGATAATTAGTAAGTTCAAGTTTTATTTTCTGGTTGCCACTTAACTGATTGTGTCTTGTCGGTCCATTATAGAACCAGAAGGTGCACTTGGACGTGGACATGGACGTGGATGCGGCCATGGAAGAGGCTGTAGAGGTGGTGTAACAGCCTGATTTTAATTATGATGTTCAACCAGTTAAAATATAATTAATTATATTTTAATCTGAGAGTTAAAAAGTGTTTTTAATAAAACAAAATCATATTTATAGTCTACTTTATGGTAGAGGGTTACGGTAAAATTTTCGGTTGAAAATTCAGACGAAAGTCGGTCTGCGTTTTCACTGCTGGTACAAGTTTACTGAGCAGAAAACCTAATTTTGAACCGTGAACGCAACGGTTAGTGTTTTTGTAATGTTTTGTTTGATATTGGAATTTTTCGAAAATTCGAGTTCGGAAATAAAATATAATATTTATTCCGGGTGAAATACGATCGGAAACTTGAACCAGTTACGCAATGAAGCGGAGTAGGGAGCACAAAAGTGATGAGGTGACATGTGAGAGTGAGGTGACTTACTAGGGGGATGGCCCAAGCCACATCCTAAAAAGTTATCATGATGACACTTTTTGAATTATAATATAATATATTCTAAAAACCTATTTTTCTCTTTCCTCTTCAACCAAACAAGTCTTAAAGACAAAACTTTCTCTCCAAGCTCATCCTCTCTCCAAAATTTCGTGCTCCCCTCTACCTCCTCTAATAATCATCACTCATCTTCATTCTCTCATTTTCTTCCTCCATCTTCATACTTCTTCAACTTCTTCCATTTCTTCTTTTTTTTCAAGCACTTAAAGCTTCCATTTTTATTAGTCTTTTCCACTTGAGTTCTTCATTAAAGTTCTTCCTTATACTAAGGGTAATGCTCTCATATGAATCTTTTTGCAAGTTTCATATTTTATTTCTTAGTTTACTTTATGTGTTCTTTATATGCTTTAAACTTCTAAAATCTCTCTGAAATAGTAGAAAACTCCTTTTGAGTTGAAACCACTTTCTATAGTCTTGTATTAACATATATTTTCACATACTAAGAGGTTGTGTAAAACAAAAATCTCTACCTATCTCTTCCAACGAAGGCCGAATGCTTGCATTTGTGACCTAGGAAGTTTTTGTTTCAACTTTTGGAATATGATCATGTGTTTGAGTTTCTAACTATCTATTGATCTTAAATCTATAAATCTTGGATGTTTTGATAGCTTGTTCCTATGATAGCTGAAAATATGAATAAGTAAGCCTAGGATACTGTGTTTCAACTTTCCAAGTATGATCATGGATTTATAACTCTTAATACCTTGTGAGTCTAAACCTAAGAGTTATCGTTAAACAAAGAATATTTTCCTCATCATCCTATGATGACCGAAACTTAGTGTTTAGGTGCTAGGATGTTTGAGTTTTTATTTTTCCAAAATGATCATGGACTTAAGCTCCATAAGATATTTTGATGCTAAGTCTAATAGATTGGAAGGTTTAAGGATTTCTAACTTGTTTATTCTATGTTCTTAAAGCTAGGATGTATTGCTTTCATTTTTTTCCAAGTTGATCATGGACTTGAGCTCCATAAGATATTTGGATGCTAAGTCTAAGAGATTGGAATGTTTAAGTTTCCATTGTTTTCCAAAATGATTATGGACTTGAGCTCCATAAGATATTTGGATGCTAAGTCTGAGAGATTAGAAAGTTTAAGGATTTCTAACTTGTTTATTCTATGTTATTAAAGCTAGGATGTATTACTTTCATTTTTCCAAGATGATCATGGACTTGAGCTCCATAAGAGATTTGGATGCTAAGCCTAAGAGATTGGAAAGTTTAGTGAATGTTAGCTTATTTTACTAGCCTTGGCTGAATACCCTCAGTTTATAACTTAGTGGGATTTTAATTCAAATTTGTTAAATGATCATTGTTTATGAACTCCTAACACTTAAGGATCATAAATCCACGAGTTGTATAATTTTCGGGAATCTCTAACCCTAAGAACTAGTCTTGGCCGAACCTATACCTTGTGGTTTAGTGTTCTTATTTGATTTTAACTTGTGATTTTGTGTTCATAACCTTAGATTTCCATCACGGAGGAAACGAGGACGTTCGTGGTATACCTCTTCGAGCATCTAATCTCCTTACCTTCACAGAAGGTGGAGTTAATACTTTGTGGTGTGACGACGAGGAGCTTCGAGTTCGGGAGTTCGGTGATAACCCAGGTGGGGGAAAGAACCAACCTATCGTCGGAATGGATAAGTAGTAGATTATATAATAATTGTGTAGGGCGACCTAAACCCTACTTGTATTCGAGTAATCGACAAGACCAAAATCACATTGGAAACCTTTTCTGAAAAACCAATGGTGATTCGAGGATTATGGATTTATCGATATTAGGTTGATTTTAGATTGTTGATGGTTGATTTGATTGTATTACCTTTATTGAATTGATTTTGTGCTATATTGGTGATATGGGAATATTTTGATTGATATTGTGTTATGCATGATCTGCCTGGTTTTTATTATTGTGCTTAGTGGTTTTTAAGCAAAGATATATATGTTGTCTAAGAGATTATTGTTTTGGGTATGAGGATAATAATGATTTAGAAGTGCCTAACCTATATGATGTATGTTAAAGAGGCATTATGGCATAGAATATGTGTCAAGTTCTAATGGAAGGTTAAGGCACTAGGATGTTGTTAAAACGGGTTGGTGAGATTCAAGTATAGGTGTTGTTGTCCACAACAGTGTATTGGTAATATAATACACAAGGACAAAAGTATATTGGTAATATAATACACAAAGATAAAAGTTTATTGGTAATATAATATGCAAGGACATATGTGTATTGGTAATATAATACACCATGTATTGGTAATATAATACACGTAAAACACTTCTGTGTATTGGTAATATAATACACCGTGTATCGATAATAGAATACATGTAAAACATTTCTGTGTATTGGTAATATAATACACTGTGTATTGGTAATATAATACACATAAAACACTTCTGTGTATTGGTAATATAATACACTGTGTATTGGTAATATAATACACGTAAAATCAAGAGTTCTCGCGAGACCACTTCCACCTAAGGGGAATGGGGGTGGAACACCTTAACGGGAATGGGGGTGGAACACCTTAACGGGAATGGAGGTGTGCACTAGGTGGAACATCCTAACGGGAATGAGGGTGTGCCCCGATGCAAATGAGGGATGGTGATAGGAGTGGTAGTGGCCACGATAACGTAAAGGCATGGTGACAGGATTAGAGAGGTTATGTTAAAATAAAGTGTTAGATTGCCTGAGAGTAAGGGTAAAGGATGATATATATAAACTTGAGGATGATTCGTTAGTTATGTGTGTTGATTGTCTGTGACAATTACTGTATAATTTACTATGACTCTTTTCCATTTTTTAATGATAGAACTTCTTCTTATCATCTATATATTTCTGTATGTTGTATTTTATCTCCTTGTGGAATCGTACGAGAAGACCCTGTGGATGAGCGTAACCAGGAGGAGTTGGATGGAACTCCCTACGAACCGGAGGCTGGAGGACGAGCTGTGACCCATGGTGATTAAGGTCTAGTTAGTTATGACCAGTGCGTCTCGTGAGGCATATTTTTATTATGTTTTCCGCTGTTTAACTTTTTGTCTAAGTATATGCTTGTGAAGGATCCTACTAATATGATATCCTCAACAGTGTTTTGTAATATGCATAATATATTTATATTGTGATATGTCATTCTATATGAAGTTGTATACTTTATAAGTTGAATTTTAATTTTTACGTATTTCACGTTAAGCGTGCGATTAAGTAATTAAATAGTGAGGTTTTAATCTAATGACACAAAGAGGCACAGCGGGGTGTCTCAGGTGGTCATGTTGATGACCGTGGGAATTTTGATGAGAATTATGAGGAAGGTGATGGAATGGATTATGCTGCACAAGCAATGGCAGATGTTGCTGCTGCTATAACAAACTGCTACCATGGCTGCTCCAAATTTACAGGAACAACTTCGAGCTGAACAGGTTGCTGAAGGCAGAGGTCTTACTGCTTTTAGACGCCAGAATCCTCCACAACTTCATGGAGATGTGGATCCTATAAAATCTAATTTGTGGATTCAAGAAGTAGAGAATATATTTGAGCTGATTCATAGTCCAGAAGGAGTGAAGGTGCCTTATGCCACTCATCTGCTATTAGGAGATGTTGAGTATTGGTGGAGGGGCACTAAGCAGCTACTGGAAGTAGAAAATCAGGAGATAACTTGGGAGATATTTAAAAACATGTTTCTGAACAAGTATTTCCCTTAGAGTGCTCGAGCTGAAAAGGAGCAGGAATTTCTACGTCTGTATCAGAGGGATATGTCTGTAGGGGAATACGCAGCCAAGTTTGAGTCACTTGCCAAGTATTTCTGCTTTTTCCAAAACAACCCAGATGAGGATTGGAAGTGTGAACGATTTGAAGGAGGACTGCATTTTGAGATTAAGGAATCTGTACTACCATTGGAAATCAGGAATTTCCAAGCTTTGGTTGAGAAATGTAGAAAAATAGAACAAATTAGGAAGGGTAGAGACAACGGAGGAAATGTGGGAGGACCATCTAAATCTAAGGGTCAGATTCAGAACTAGAAGGGAAAGCAAGTCCAAAACAAACCTTATTACTGATCACCAGGGAATAACAGAAACCAGCAATCATACCGTCCTATTGCTACTGCATCAGGTGGTGGAGGCCAGAGGAATCAAAATCAAGGCTTAGGAAGAAAGTGTTACAAGTGTGGAGATCCGAATCACTTGGAGAATAATTGTCCAATTAGGGAAACAAGATGTTTCAATTGTGGTCAGATGGGGCACTTGACTAGAGATTGTGGTACACCGAGGTCTGCACCAGTTATTAACACTGTAAAGACCAATAAGCCGACAGCTAATGGGAGAGTTTACACCATGAGTGGTGCTAAGACTTCTGATTTTGATGATCTAATACAAGGTAATTGCGACATAGCTGGTAATCTCATAGCTGTACTTTTCGATTCGGGTGTAACGCATTCCTTTATTGCGATGGATTCTGTGAGACTTTTGAATTTACCTGTTTCTTCTTTATCCTATGATTTGATTGTTTCAACTCCAACTGCTAAGCCAGTTACCATAAATTCTATATGTCTGAATTGTCCTCTTATCATTCAGGAAAGACATTTTCTTGTTAATCTGATATGCCTGCCTTTAATACAGTTGGATGTGATTTTAGGCATGGATTGATTATCTTCCAACCATATTCTTTTAGATTGTGCTCATAAGACTTAATTTTTCCCAATCCTGAGTTTTATGGATTTTTATCTACCAACCAAGTAAGAACTTTTTCGAAAGAAAAAGATCAGGGATACTTGCTTTTAACTAACTTAGAAGTTAAGAGGGAGATCGGTTTGAGTACGGTGCCTATAGTAAGAGAATTTTCGGATGTGTTTCCTAATGACGTTCATGGTTTGCCACCAGTAAGAGAGATAGAATTATCCATGGACTTAGTACTAGGAGCTGGACCAATTTCTATTGCTTCATATCGGATGTCGCCTACAGAGCTTGCTGAGTTGAAAACTCAACTGGATGACCTTTTGTCAAAATAGTTCATACGACCGAGTGTTTCCCTGTGGGAGCACCAGTTCTTCTAGTGAGAAAGAAAGACGAGGTTCGAGGCTTTACATGGATTTTGGCAACTTAACAAAGTGACGATTAAGAATAAATACCCTTTACCGCTTATAGATGATCTGATGGATCAACTGTGAGTAGCTATTGTGTTCTCAAAAATAGACTTGAGGACAGGTTATCATCAGATAAGGGTAAAGACTAAAGATATACCAAAGACTTGGTTCAGAACTTGTTAAGGACATTATGAATATCTCGTAATGCCGTTTGGAGTGACGAATGCACCTGCTATCTTCATGGACTACATGAATCTGATTTTTCGTCCGTTTCTTGATAAGTTCGTTGTCGTGTTCATTGATGACATTCTCATTTACTCTAAGAGTAATGAGTAACATGAAGAACATTTACGACAAGTTTTACAAATCTTGCGTGAGAAAGTTTTGTATGCAAAACTGCCTAAGTGCGAGTTTTGGCTCGAGGAAGTAAAATTTTTGGGATATGTAATTACCGAGGAAGGAATCGCTCTCAATCCTGCAAAAGTAGAAGCAGTACTTTCTTGGGAAAGACCAATGACAGTAATAGAGATCCGAAGTTTTGTCGGTCTAGCCTGTTACTATAGGAGATTTATTGAAGGATTTTTCAAGATAGTCGCGCCGTTAACTCTACTTACAAGGAAAGATCAACCTTTTGTATGGACGGACAAGTGCGAAGAGAGTTTTCAGCAGATTAAAGAATGGTTGACAACCTCGCCAGTGTTAACACTACCTGAACCGAATGAACCTTACGAGGTATATTGTGATGCTTCGCATCAAGGTTTAGGTTTTGTATTAATGTAACATCGGAAAGTTGTAGCTTATGCACCACGTCAGTTAAAGACTCGTGAAAGGAATTATCCGACGCATGACCTAGAGTTAGCTGTTGTGGTTTTTGCACTAAAGATATGGATACACCACTTATACGGAGCAAGGTTTGATGTCTTTAGTGACCACAAAAGTTTAAAGTACCTGTTTGATCAGAAGGAACTCAACATGAAGCAGAGACGTTGGATGGAATATCTGAAAGATTACGACTTTAAGTTATAATATCATCCTAGAAAGGCAAACGTTGTAGCTGATGCACTTAGCGGGAAGGCCATTCATATCTCAGCTATGATGGTAAGGGAACTCGAGTTGATTGAGAAATTTCGTGATCTTAATTTAATTATGGAAATAAGTAAAGAGAAGATCGATTTAGAAATGATCAAAGTTTCTAGTGGATTAATGGAAGAAATCCGATACCTAGAAAAGAAGGACTTAATGAAACAAGGAAAAGTTGCAGAGTTTAGTTTGGGACCAGATCACATCTTGAGGTGCAATGGACAAGTCTGTGTACTTGATATTCATGAGATGAAAAATATGATTTTAGAGGAATCACACAAGAGTAAGCTAAGTATTCATCATGGATCAAAGAAGATGTATCAAGACTTGAAACAAAGATTTTGGTGGCCAGGCATGAAGAAGCAAGTGGCAGAGTATGTTGCATCATATCTGACTTGTCAGAAACCGAAGGTAGAGCATCAGACACCTGGAGGTATGCTTACATCATTAGATGTCCCAGAATGGAAATGGGATAGCATATCAATGGATTTTGTGGTAAGTTTACCGCGAAATTCCAAAGGTTTTGACTCAATTTGGGTGATTGTCGACAGGCTAACGAAATCGGTACATTTCTTACCTGTTATGATCAATTACATCGTGGAAAAGTTGATTAAGCAGCTCAGGGGTAAACAAATTTCCTTAGTCAAGGTTATTTGGGATTAGACGACCGGAGAAGCAACGTGGGAAGCTGAGGACAAGATGAGATTACAATATCCTGAACATTTTACAAGTGCGTAATTTCGAGGACGAAATTTTTTTTTTATTGGGGTAGTAATGTAACACCCCGATTTTAAATATATAAATGTTTATATTTTTATCCGAGACTTAGAAAATGATTTTGGATAAACCAAAGTCATTTCCATGTTATACTTATATTTTTTTTAACCCCTTATCCAAATGTGTATACACACTTCCCTTTACCTTCAATCTAACTAAATCAAGAAGACTCTTATTGGTCCAACCTCTCAACAAGGTCTTGATCGAGATTCCCTCTTAGTCCTTGGTTTAGAGGTGAAAACACACCAGGTTGTCTTCCTAAGAAAAGGGGATTCTTTGAGAAGATTTGTTACTATGTCATATCACTTCTTTCACTCTAAGTCATGATCACACTTTTTTTTGGGGTTCACTCAATCATCATTCAAATGCTATCCTATCATAAGCTTGACAAGTTTCTAAGATCCATAAACACACAATCAAAACTTCACACAGCAAGAGGGCTTAATTGGGTTATAATGGGGCTAAGGTTAAGGTGTGATATTTTTAGGTGGAGTTTGAGATTTTTCTTCCCTTTATATTTCCACTTTGGTTGTTCCCCAAAATTCCAATTTTTCACTTTCACCCAGCAGGGGAGGGGTTTTTATTCTGTTTACTTGGTTTTCTGTTTCTTTTTTTTTAGAGGCTGAACACATTTTTTATAGTGTTCATTTTTATTTCTCATAACTTTCCCATGTTTCTCATGGTACATGGTACCTCCCCCCAAACTTATTTTGGTATATGTCCTCAACCTACCTTCCTAATTCAAAAAGGTATCTCATTCCCACTAAGTACAGTCCCAAACTCCACCTATCAGGGTAAAACATTGTTTTCCGGGGTGCAGGGCTTGTAATTAAGTTTAACACAGAAAGAAGGGCCTAGGCTCAAAAGGGCTACAAACAATAGGAATTTGATTTGGGCTGGCCTTTTGGTTTCATAGTAGCAAACAAACAAAAATGCCTCAAGTTTTGTAGTGTGCAATAATGATATGTGTAAACGATAGAGAAATAAGTCAAGTTCTGCAGAGTTAACAAATGAATGGAAAGTTTGCATACAAAGACTGTCGAATTTCAAAAGCTCTCAGGTTTTATGCTGCAGAGTGCTGCAGCATATATGCATATATCTTACGTTCACACACTCCCCCAAACTTAGGTTGAAACCTAGTGTATTGTTCACCCCCAAATCCTTGGATAGGGGTTATTGTAACCCAATACCCTTATTGATTGGTTTTCCCTTTATTTCAGTCATTCTTTTGGGTACGATTTTAGGTTAGGGAGCTTGTGTTAAAATAGGGTTTAATCAAAAGTGATAGTTCTGTGAGCAAGCCATTAATCAGACACAACCTTCAGTCTTCATTAGATGCACATGGAAACCAAACTATCGTTTCATTCAATCATTTAAAACTTTCTTTTCAAAACGGCCCCCAACTGCATCATTAATCATTAATCAGTTTGACACAGTGGGGGCAGGACACAACATCATTCACAACAAAATTAAAAACAGACAACCCTACTTCACTACAACCAGTAACAAAATAGAAATTTAAACTACTGAGAGAGATTGGGGGAATCCTAGTCATCAGATGCTGCAGCTTAGGTGATACTTTTGCTCAAGGCTGAGCCAATCTAGAGTTACTCCTCCTATTGCCACCTCTGGCCAATTGCTTCATAGTAGGCTTGCTTGTTGCTGATACTTCTTTGGAAATTTCCACCTTAGCACTGGTTTCCTTGTCGGCTTCAGCATCCTCCCCTCCACCAGTTTTGGCTTGAGCCTTAGTAGTCTTGATGGATTTGAGCATTCCAACCCTGGTCATAATTGGCAGCCTCTCTTTCATCTTTTGTCCTCCTGATCATACGAGGGGCTCTGTGCTTGATTCTTCCTTTCTTGGGTGGAGGGGGTTCTTCTGCTTTTTCATCAGCCATCTTCTCCTTGCCCTCTTTAAGCCACTTGGTTGTGCTGGTGGTGGTGTGGGATCTCTAGTTGGTGCTGGCGGTGTCCAATCAAAGCTTATTTTATTATTATTCATAGAATGCTCGCTTAAACTGGGGTTAGTAGGGGTGTTGTCAGGTTGGTTCTCTGGTGCAGGCTGCTTCTCAGGTTCTGGTTGCTTCTCAGGTTCTGGAGTATAGTACTTGAAGGGTTCAAAAACAGCTTCAGGAAACAGGGGAACTGGGTTAGCTTGCTGACATTTATTGAGTTCAAAGGTTTTGTGCTGCCACATGTGTTGTTCCTTGGAGAATGCCAAAAAGAGCTGATGTTGCTTCATATGATGCTGCAACATCTCATATCATAGATCAACTTTCTTCTCCAAACCTTCTGGGTGATCCTGCTGCCCAGAAGGAGGTTCTTGTGCAGCTACCTTTCAACTTGACCCTGCAAATCGCTTGATTGCCAGAAAATCCACAACTCCCTTGTTGGTAATGACCTTCTCTCCTGGGCGTGCCTTCACTCCACTTCTCAAGCACAGGGAAGTAATCAATGAAGGGAAAAACAAAAATCCTTTCGGCTTGAATGCACAGGAAATGATTTCCTTCTCGATTAGCTTCCCCAAATTGATCTTCTTCCCTTTTAGGATGCAGTAGAGGAGAACGAGCCTCTCTTTATTCATTGTTTCCAAGTGAGCAGTGGGGAGTTCTTGTGCCTGATGATGTGATAAGAAACCTTGGCCAAGGGAGTGAGGTTAGGCCTTGCAATCTTCCAGTTGTCATCCTGCTTGATCCATTCAGCACCCTCTACTGTGACTTCATTCATCATATCATTCAGGGTGGTTTCCTCGATTCCCGCTAGCTCATTGTTGTACTCATCTTCAACCTCCTTAAACCCCCGTCGTCTGTTCAGAGTGGGAGCAGAGAACGAGACCTTGGACCGCCTCACCATGACATGCTTCTGTTTGGGTGAGGTGAGGTTGGCATAGAACTCCCTCACAAACGGAGCTGTGGGGTCCCTGGGGTGAGTAGTAAACTTCTTCCATTTGTGGGTGTCAATAACATTAGCTACCTCCTCGGTGAGACCGTAGTGGTCATCATCGAGGAGGAAGAAGCCCTTATCCAAATGGAATCTTCGCTTAACCACTTCTTTCTCATATTTCAACCTATTTTCCTCATCAGCAAAGGTGTTGGTGGGGTCCTCAGATGATTCAGAGGTAGGGACAGTGGCTTCGGATCTCGCAATTTGGGCCTTGGTCTTCTTCATTGTACTTTGTGGGTTGAAAAGTTGCAGGTGGGGTTACTAGGAGGTGAAAGGGACAAGTGATAACAAAAAGGGTTCGGGTGGTAAGGACGAGTGAGGGGAAAGGGATATGGCAGAGTTGTTTTAATAGAGGGGAGAGAGTTGAGATAAAGGGTCATGGGCAAACGTTAGTGGTGGATGGGAGGGTGGTCATTAATGGGTGGTTTGGGCAAGTTTCATTCCCCATGTTTTCCTTTAATTCCTCCCCCCAAAGCCTTTCAGCTTTTGAGTTCAAATTTCAAATTAATTAAGGCCCAGCCTTTGTTCACGTGTTGTCCCAACCAACACCACCCAAAGCTCTTGCTAAATGGGCTTGAATTGACCACATTGACATACCTTTTCCAGCACAACCCTTGGGCTTAAGATTGCTTCAGTCTGCACTCACATGTTACCATCATATATTTATTCAAAAATAACACTAACTAAAATCAATTAAAATTAAGTAAACTAATTAACTGAAATTAACTGATAAAGCAAAGGATATAAAGCTGGGCTGCATCCTCCCAGTAGCGCTTGGTTTAATGTCCTCAGTCTGACTCCACACTTATGACTAAGGGTCTGAAAGATGGATGGTGACCTTCATTCTAGCACAAGGCTCGCCCCAATATTGCTTCACCCTTTGGACATTGACTTTGAACTCCCTACCAGAGCTTTCATCAAGCAAGTCCACAGCTCCATGAGGGTAGCCCTTGATCAATTTAAATGGTCCAAACCATCTTGACTTCAATTTCTTAGGGAATAACTTCAATCTGGAGTTGAATAGTAGCACTTGTATGACTTCTACCAATTTCCTGGGTTGGATTTGTTGATCATGACAGGACTTGATCTTGCTCTTGTATGCTTCAACATTCTTATATGCACAGAGCCTGAA
This sequence comes from Sophora flavescens, assembly GCA_030762895.1. Classification (NCBI taxonomy): domain Eukaryota; kingdom Viridiplantae; phylum Streptophyta; class Magnoliopsida; order Fabales; family Fabaceae; genus Sophora; species Sophora flavescens. Next base: position 175,785,628 of record CM061063.1, on the reverse strand, counting down.
CTCTTCAAGTTCATTCAGCTGCATCAGTCTTGCTTCCCCAGCTGCTTGTGCGTCAAAATTCAACTTCTTTATGGCCCAAAATGCCTTGTGTTTCAGCTCTATTGGTAAATGGCAAGCTTTGTCATAAACCAATCTATAAGGATACATGCCAATAGGAGTTTTAAAAGCAATTCTATAGGCCCAGAGAGCATCATCTAAATGTAAGGACCAATCCTTCCTTGAAGGATTCACCATTTTTTCAAGGATCCTTTTGATCTCTCTATTGGAGACTTCAGTTTGGCCACTGGTTTGAGGGTGATAGGAAGTAGCGACCTTATGCTTCACTCCTTATTTTGCAAGTAAATTGGCAAACAGCTTGTTGCAAAAATGAGAGCCTTCGTCACTGATTATGGCCCTAGGAGTGCCAAACCTGGTGAAGATATTCTTGTGCAAGAACTTTGTGACTACTCTAGCATCATTAGAAGCCAAAGCTACTGCTTCTACCCATTTGGAGACATAATCCACTGCTACTAGGATGTAGGCATTTCCATAAGAGACAGGGAAGGGACCCATGAAATCTATGCCCCACACATCAAACAATTCAATCTCCAAAATAATGCTGAGTGGCATTTCTTGTCTATTGGAAATATTTCCCACCCTTTGACATATGTCACAGTTCTTAGCATATTCTTGTGCATCTCTGAACAAAGTGGGCCAAAAATACCCTGATTGCGGGACCTTTGCAACAGTTCTTTTCCTTCCAAAGTGACCACCATAAGGGGCAGCATGGCAATCACTCAAGATGTCTTGCATTTCTTCTTCAGCTGCACATCTCCTCATGATATGGTCTTGACATCTTTTGTACACGAAGGGTTCATCCGAGTAAAAATGTTTAGCTTGATGCAAAAATCTCCTTTTTTGTTGAGAATTCATTTCCACTGGAATTACCCCACTTACCAGAAAATTTACCATGTCAGCATACCAGGGTGCTGCAGCATCTACTATCAGCAGCATGTGTTCATCAGGAAAATTTTCTTTGATTTCTCTTTGATGCTTGGCTTCTTCTCCTTCAACAATTCTGGAGAGATGATCAGCCACTTGATTCTCGATACCCTTCTTGTCCTTAATCTCCAAATCAAACTCATGGAGTAATTGGACCCTTATAATTAACCTTGGCTTTACATCCTTCCTATCAATGAGGTACTTGATGGCTGCATGATCAATGTACACCACAACCTTGGTTCCTACCAGACAGGGTCTGATTATGTCAAAAGCAAACACAACTGCCAACAGTTCGTTTTCTGTAATTGTGTAATTTACTTGAGCATCAATGAGAGTTTTGCTGGAATAGTAGATAGTGTGGAAGATCTTGTTGTTCCTTTGACCTAACACAGCTCTCATTGCAAAATCACTTGCATCACACATCAATTCAAATGGCTTCTCCCAATCTGGAGCTACTATTACAGGTGCAGTGATCAAGGCCTTCTTCAGAGTTTCAAAAGCTGATAAACATTCAACTGTGAAGTCAAATGCACTATCATGCTCTAGCAATTTACACGGTGGCTTAGATATCTTGGGAAAATCTTTGATGAATCTTCTATAGAAACCAGCATGGCCTAGGAAACTTCTAATGCCTCTAACAGAATTAGGTGGAGGAAGTTTTCTAATCACCTCAATTTTTTCCTTATCCACCTCTAATCCTTTATTTAACACTTTATGGCCTAGCACAATGCCTTCCTTGACCATGAAATGACATTTCTCCCAGTTCGAAATTAAGTTGGTCTCTTCACATCTGTCCAGCACCTGCTCTAAGTTGTTCAAGCATCCCATGAATGAATCTCCAAATATTGAAAAATCATCCATGAAAATCTCCATAGTTTTTCTCAATGAAATAAAAAAAAATAGCCATCATGCACCTCTGAAAAGTTGTTGGAGCATTGCAGAGCCCAAAAGGCATTCTTATGAAAGCAAATGTACCATATGGACAAGTAAAGATGGTCTTCTGATGATCTTCTGGTGCCACTGCTATTTGATTATAGCCTAAGTAACCATCTAGAAAGCAATAAAACTCTATTCCAGATAACCTATCCAGTATCTGATCAATGAATGGGAGTGGAAAGTGATCATTCCTTGTGGCCTTGTTCGGTTTCCTACAATCCATGCATATCCTCCACCTTGTAACTGTTCTTGTAGGAATAAGTTCATTCTTTTCATTTTTTTACCATAGTGACTCCACCCTTCTTTGGCACACACTGTACATGACTAACCCACACACTGTCTGAGATAGGATAAATGATGCTTGCATCCAGCCATTTGATAATTTCTTTCTTCACCACTTCTTTCATTATTGGATCCGGTCTTCTTTGACCTTCAATGCTATTCTTGGCATTTTCTTATAAGATAATTCTATGCATACAAATACTAGGACTGATTCCTCTGATATCTGCCATTTGCCATCCAATAGCTTTCTTGTGCTTCTTCAAAACTAAAATGAGACTATTTTCCTGATCAGAACTGAGGAAAGAAGATATAATGATGGGAAGGGTATCATGTTCTCCCAGATAAGGATATTTCATATGAGTATGTAGCTGCTTCAATTCAAGAGTGGGAGGTCCTTTAATGGAGGGAACATTCTCTTTGCAAGTATCATCAGTAAGTTCCAGGGAATCATATCTTCTGATCCAAGACATGTGTGCCATTTTCTCTTCTACTAGTATCTTCAGTTCTTCATTCCCAGAACCAGTTTCATCATGAATTTCAAATTCTGTTTCTAAACCTTACCTTACTGCTAGAAGTTTCTCTTGCACAAGGGATTCAATACCAATAATAACAGAACAGCTCTCCATCTCTTCATCAGGATATTGCAAGGCATTGTAGACATTAAAAGTAACTTGCTAATCATTGACCCTCATAGTAAGCTCTCCCTTCTGGACATCAATCAATGTTCTTCCTATTGCAAGAAAGGGTCTTCCAAGGATGATGGGGACTTCCTTGTCAGCTTCAAAATCAAGAATAATGAAGTCAACTGGGAAAACAAAGGTATCCACCCTGATCAACACATCATCAATCTTTCCTTCAGGGTAGGCAATGGATCTGTCAGTCAATTGCAGAGTTACTGTGGTAGGTCTTGCTTCACCAATTCCAAGTTGCCTGAAGATAGACGTTGGCATCAAATTGATACTAGCTCCGAGGTCATACAAAGCATTTCCACAATAAGTATTCCCTATGGAACAGGAAATTGTGAAATTGCCTGGGTCCTTCATTTTGAGGTACCTTGTTCTGCAGCATTAAACTGCATTCCTTTGTCATAGCAACTATTTCAAATTCTCCCAACCTCTTCTTCTTTGTAAGAATGTCCTTCATGAACTTGGTGTAGTTAGGCATCTGCTGCAGGGCTTCAACCAAGGGTATATTGATGTGCAATTACTTCAGAATTTCTAGAAATTTGTTGAATTGCTTCTCTTGAGCTGCCTTCTTCAACCTTTGTGGAAAAGGAGGAGGAGGCCTCTCTGAAATCAGCTTAGGCTCAGTCCACTTGGGAGTAACTTTCACTGTGCCTTCAGCAAGTGGAACCGAGTCAAGCTTAGTCTGTTCTGTTTCAGCTGGTTTGGTTGTCTTTGTTCCTTGCTGCTTGGATGCTACAGCATCCTATAGCTCTTTCCCACTTCTTAAGTTTATGGCCTTGACCTGCTCCTTCCCTTTATCATTTGAGGAAGATGGAGACTCTGTGGATGCAGGTAAGGTGCCAGCAGGATTGTTAGTTAATGCAGTTGCCAACTGACCTACTTGATTCTCCAAGTTTCTTACAGGAACTCCTTGATTTTGGATTTGAGCCTTAGTTTCAATCATCAAAACTTTCAACATGGCTTCCAAGGAAGATTCTTTTGCAGGTGCTTGATTCTGTTGCTACTGGTTGTTCTATCCCTGTTGTTGGTACTGTTGTGGAGTGTTTCCAGCTGAAGAATTCAATGTATTGCTGTAATTCCCGTAGTTGCAATTTGGGTGTTACTTCCAACCAGGATTGTATGTGTTGGAATATGCATTGTTCCCTCTATTCCCCACATAATTCACTGATACTGGATTGTTGGGACACTCTTCAAACAGATGCCCCCTCCACAGAAAACACAGGTTGCAAAACTCACTTGAGCCACCACCGATTCAGCCATAACTGGTTTCTTACTTGTGTTGGCAGCGGTCAAGTTTTTCAACATATTAGTGATGGCAGCTAGCTGAACAGATAAGGCATTTGTTTCCTTCACCTCAAGCACTCCAGCAGGGTTTTTAGCAGAGTTGGCTCTCACATTTGGCCATTGATAGCTGTTAGCAGCTGTGATTTCAATCAGCTCATAAGCCTCATTGTAAGACTTAGTCAAAAATGTGCCTCTTGATGAAGCATCTAGAATCAACCTCGAGGGAGGCAGTAACCCATTATAGAAGGTCTCCATTTGGATGCAAATAGGGATGCCATGATGGGGACACTTTCTCAACAGCTCCTTGAACCTCTCCCATGATTCATACAGTGATTCATCATCATTCTGCCTGAAGGAAGTTATATCACTCCTCATTCTTGCATTCTTAGTAGAAGGAAAGTACTTAGTTAAGAACTTTTCAGCTAGGCCATTCCAAGAAGTAATGGAGTTGGATTCCAAAGAGTTCAACCAAGTCTTGGCTCTGTCCCTCAGAGAATAAGGAAAGAGCCTTAACTTGAAAGTATCATCACTTACTCCAAGGATCTTTAAATTGCTGGCCACTTCCAGAAATTGCCTCAGATGAAAGTGTGGATCTTCAGTAGGAGCACCACTGAATTGCCCAACAGTTTGAAGCATTTATAACATCATCGGTTTGAACTTTGACTGCTGGGTAGTTATTTCTAGTCTCACTATCCCAGTGTTCATGGTTTGGGGATTAAAGGCAACATAGTCCTTGATGGACCTCTCCCTATCATTTGCCATTTCAATCATAACAGACTGCTCCTCATCATCCAAGAACATATCAGCCATGAGGCCAAGATCTGATTTGTTGAACGTGAGCTCTTTGTTCTTTGGTTATCTTCCTTAGCCTCTTTGCAGTTTTCTCTATCTCCAAATCAAGTTGGAATTCGGGTGTACCCTTGATGCGCATACATATTAAGTACCTGTTACTGAGCAAGGCACACAGCAATTTTCAACACTAGCTAAATAGAAAAGGTTAAACTAAGAATTTAAATATTCAACACCATTGTCAATCCCCGGCAACGGTGCCAAAAACTTGTTACCATATTTTGTGAATATGTGCAGAGTGTGCAAGTGAAAACAGTCTTACAAGTATTAAAGTGTAAATAAAGATCGTTCCCAAGAGGATTTAAATAAGTTGAATACAAATTCTATTTTTAAATTTTCTAAATAACATAATAAAAGAAGGGTTGGTTTTTAGCAATAAGTAAAAGACAGTAAGTCAATCTCAGGCAGTAACTGTAAGTTTCAAGATAATAAATCAATAAAATGGAGTTTTCAAATGAGATGGGTAACAACTAGGAAGACTAATCCTTTGTAATTTTAATTGCAGGGTAAGTTACGCTTCAGAATGCTACAGCATTTAGTCCATAAATTGAATTTTGTTTTCCAACAACAAGACTGAGTTTCATTAAATACTTTTTATTCCTAAGTTCAAATTAAATTTGCTCGGACATGAATTAAGTGCGCCCAGCTACTTAAAGACTTGAAGGTTATTCCTAGCTCATTCAACAACAATTAATTTTCCAATTAATTACTTAATCTTTATACTCTAAACAAATCCACTAACTAAGTTTGTCCAAACTTAGTTAGCTAACAATCTCAGCTCAGTTGATCAATCCAAACCAAAATAGGCATTCACGCAGAATAGAGGAAAATGATTAACATTCTTTGTATAAACCACCCATAAGTATCAATTAAAAATTAATAGTTCCTAGCTAAGAGAAATTTAGCTCATGATGAGCATAATGACAAGACAAGCCAATAAAATGGAAAATAAAAGCATAAATGCGTAAAATCTAATTCCAGAGAAGACAAGGAGAGAAATGGAGGCTGTTGTACCATGTACCAGCTGACCTAAGAGGTAAACTACTTTTTACTATTTGTACTAGTGCTCCCCAACGAGGAATTTTACACTCTCTCTCATACCTCACTTTTTGGGCTTTACATAAATTCAAATATTAAAATATTCCTTGGCTCAATTCCCAAGTACACCCAACTGAGGTATGTATTTCTCTCTCCTCGGAGTTTTGGGACAGCGCTACAGGTTCTTTGTCCTTTAGTGAAGTTGTGCTAAGCTGGTAACTCTTTTGTCTTGTAGTGATCATGTCTTCAGAAGCTGCAGCATTCCATAGCATTACTAGAGCAGCTCCACTCAACTTGAATATCTGATTTTCCTGCTCAACACTTCAAACATATTTTCAGTTATATAATTCCACACTTTATCATTCTTTTCAGTATTTAAACAATTTCAGCACAATGACTCAAATTCTTATCAGAACTCTACTTTATTTTACCAAATTACTCTAAACAAGAACAATGATTTAGTTAAAAATATAATAATAACTCTTATTTCTAAGAGTTATCACATGTCTTGTTGATTAACTGTGTAATACCAAGAACCAGCGCTCGTGATAATGTCAACAAGATGGATAGGTTTGCCCTATTTCATCTCTCGAGCATGAAGAAGATTGATATCAATGATTTGATTTTAAAATACATGCTAAGTATGGTAAAGCCCTAAATCAGAACCTCCCACACCTATGGGATGCTGATTACTAAACTGTTGAACATCAAGGGCATTCCCCTCACTTGAAAGGTTGATATGGCCACTGCCATAGATGAAAGAACCCTTTCTCAGATGAAGCTGAGACCACCATGAAGGATTCCTGACACTGATGAAGATGAGAAGAAGAAGAGATCTTCAAAAGAATCTGAAGAGGAAACTGATGAGTCTGATGACTCAGAAGCAACAGAGGTGTCTGTACCTTTGGACCCCAATGGCAGACCAAAGCTTCAAGTGAAAAGGAAGGTGATCATCTCAGAAGCATTTGATGATAATGATGACCAACCAATCTCCAAGGTTCTAAAGAAGGAATTGGTTCAAAACCTATTGCTGCCCCTCAAAAGGAACTCAAGAGGAAAGCTGCAGTTGCAGTTACACCAGTCAAAAGATCTACAAGGCTGAAGGTAGCTGAGCCTGTGCAGGTCACTTTACAACCTACTGTCTCACCAGTTAGGTCATCTGAACCCTCACCTCCTTCACCTATTGTTTTATCCTCACCATCACATTCATCCTCATCTTCCTATCATGACTCCCCTCTTCACAACCAAATTTCAATTGCTGAAAATTTGCTTGCTTTATCTGTTCGAGATTTCAACTTGAATCTCACTCCAGAAAATCCCTCATCACTACCTATTCCTCATGACTCACCTGACCACATATCCAATCATTCATCATCACCATCTTTCTCACCAACTCAATAAAATCAAACCCTTATCCCTGTTTCAAGAATTTTTTTATTCAATTATCTCACCTCTTTCTCACCCTTCATCCCCTCCTCACACCTCACCGCAAAGAAATCTGTCTGCCCCTATCAACCCTCCTCTCATATACATGTCTTTTAAGCCACAATCTATAGATCAAATTAACCCTGACCTTCTTAACTCGGATGATCTAAAGGCAATCAACAACCTTGTTGCTGAGTAGACTGCAGTAAGGCTAAATCAAGCCTCTTGGAGATACAAACCAAATCCTACTGCTTGCATGAAGGCTGATACAGTGTTAAAGATCTGTCCTGATAAAGGATCTGTTTGTCCAAAGCCTAAGTTAAATCCAAAATCCAAGAAGCCGTTTGTTTGGCTAGAAAAGAAGCATAAGAAGCTGAAGTTCCCTAGATGGTCTACTTTGTTCACGAGTCATCCTGAGCCTCATGTCTTTCAAGAACCAGCTCATCACTGTGGCCTATCTCTGTTTGACAAGCATAAGACACCTACAGATAGCGTCAGACTTAGTTCTTATCAGATTCCCTGGGTTGGATATCCAGATGAAGACAGAGCAAAATCAAGGCAACTCTATCCCTTCCAACCAACCCTTATCTTTACTCCTTTTCTTTTCATTTTACCTTTATCTTTTTATGAAAATCATTTTTCAGTTTAATCTTTTGATTTACCAATTTCTGATGCAAACTTAACTTGGTTTTTCAATCATATTTCCCCTCTTTTCATTTCTTTATCCAATTTAGAAATCCCTTCTTTCAGAATTCCCTGTTTGCAACCTTTTGGTTCGTTGCACTCAGTTTTTCCTTTAACTCTTTCTTTGTTCCTCATTCTCTTTGATCTCACTTTCATTTTCTCCTCTGGTTATTCTCTTCCTTGGCACTGTCTGGAAATTGTTCCCTATGAACCACCCACGACTGCCAATCCTTCTGACCTTAGCCCCTCCTCTTCGTGTCCACATGATGACCCTGCTGAAATGGCATCCACCATTATTGGAATGGATCCAGTAGCTCGTGCAGAAATCAAAGGTCTTCGTGAGACAATGCAGACTGTTGTTGCACTTCTCACCAAAATTGTTGAAAAACAAAACCTTTAGTTTTTATTTCCTTTGTCAGCAATGTATTAGTCAATGATGGATAAATCAATACACTTTCTTTTTCTCTGATATCTTTTATCTGTTGTTTTATCTTTTTGCTGATGACAAAGAGGGATAAGTATGAGTATTATGAATATCACTCTTATCTGAATAAAATATCTAACTGAACTTTATTGATAAGACGCTACGATCTTAAATACACCCTTAACCATGCGTCTGAATACATTATGTAAGCATTAGTTCAGGGGGAGCTTGAATATCTTTATATAATATTCTATGATTAAAATATTTTTTTCTCAAGTTCATTAAAATTATAAGACAATGTGTGTCACCATCTAAAAGGGGGAGATTGTTAAGACTACATCTTTTGACATCTCTAATTTTGATGAATCCAAACAAAGAATGATTTTAAGTGAACCTGTGAAATCTACTAATGTGTGTACTAAGTGTGAAGATCATGAAGCAAGAGTCTCATGACAGAGAAACAAAGTCGAAATGATGCGTCTATGTTATGATGCGTCTGAACAATGACTAAGTTTCTACTGATTCTGCTTAGGTGACTGAAAGTTCCTCGCTTCAAATATATTCAAATGTGAAGAATATTCCCTGATAATTTCAAATAAAGAAATTCGATATCAGAAAGCTCAAAGCACTATTTCGTGCTTGAAAATTCTTTTTTGTTGGAAAAGGCAAAGTGAACTTTACTGGTTGCAGGTCCGCTTAGCACAAATAAGGAAAGTCGCACTGGCCAAGCCTAAAAAGCAACAAACACTGCTCTGAATCAAACTGTACTCTGATAAAGTTATGCCAACCTATATGTTCAACTTGTCTTGAAGATCACCAATGATCATAAACATTAAATGCAAGACCAGAAGGACTCTTTGGCATTTATGAATGAAGAACAAAAGAATACTCAGCCGAAGAACTCTCCTCAACGGATTTATCTCTCTTGAGTTTAAATAGAAGACTTTGAATGCTATTGAAGACACACACCTGAACATATTCTCTCAAGCATTCAATACTCTCTTCGCATTCAAACCTCTCTTTAAGTTCTTCATTGAATAATTTTCTTCTCAAATCATTTGTATTTATTAAGAAGTCTTTATTGCGATCTTACCTACCTTAAATATTTATTCACTCACCGAAGTGTTATTTGGTAGATCTGAAAAGTTGTAATCTGTGAAGCTGCTGCTTCATCAATCTCTTACCTTTTGTTTGAGCCTGGAGAGGCTAGGTGTACAAACAATACTTGCTTGAGCCTGCAGAGGCTAGGTGTTCAAATAATACATTCTGTAATCTGATCAGCTATAGTGTAATACTTGGTGAAACCAAGGACTGGACGTAGCCCAAGGTTTGGGGTGAACCAGTATAAATCTGTGTCTCCTTTCTCTAACTTAATCTTTTTAGTTTGCTTTAGATTAACAGTGCTAACTGGGTTGAAAAGTGATAAGTTTTCTGTTTCATCAGACGCATCTTTGTGTCTCTCATCTAAAGTTTTGATCTCATAAAAAGTTAAGTAAAAACAATTCAACCCCCCTTCTCGTGTTTTATATCTGTTCTTTTCAACTACTTTACCATTTTGCATCAACACTCCAACTAAACCTTGCTTAGAAGCATCGCAGTACACTACGAAAGGTTCACTAGGATTGGGAAAAAAATAACACTGATGCTGATGTTAACCTTTCCTTTAAGGTTTGGAAACTTTCCTAACACTTAGAGTCCCACACAAAGAGCTGTACTTTCTTGGTGAGACGGGTCAAAGGCAAAGCTATCTTAGAGAAACCCTCTATAAACCTTCTATAGTACCCTGCTAAACCCAAGAAACTCCTAATCTCGATCACTGATTTGGTGCTTCCCAGTGGAGCACCGTCTCTATCTTAGTCGGATCCACGGCTATCCCACCTTTAAAGATGACATGTCCTAAGAAACTCACCTCCTCAAGCCAAAACTCGTACTTAGACAACTTAGCATACAACTGCCTCTCTTTAAGGATTTGCAAGACAACCCTCAAGTGTTCCTCATGTTCTCCTTGGTATTGGAGTATACTAAGATGTCATCTATGAAAACCACCACGAACTAATCCAAGAAAGGGTGAAAGGTCTTGTTCATATAATCCATGAACACAACAGGAGCATTAGTCACACCAAAGGGCATAACCAAATACTCGTAATGACCATAACGTGTAACACCCTTGTCGGGTGTTATATTGTAAGTGACATTTTAAGGCCAAAAAGTAGGTTAATTAAAATTGGCTATAATAGAATGGGGTAATTTTTTTTCTTTTTCGCAAGTCATAAATATGACTACTTTAATTTAAATGAATGAACAATAAAATATTCCATTATCATAATTAGGGTCATAAATTCGTAAATCGTTTACAAAATAGCCAACCCGACTCATAAACATATATCATAGAAATATACAAACTCCACATAAAGATATGGAGACGCAGCTCCTAAAATATAAGATACTTGGAGTCGCAGCTCCATAGACAGTTACATTAACTCCCAAACATACCCAGCTGGCCAAATTAAAATATAAAAGACAATCCTCTCCCATGCATCGTGAGGAGGACAAACCCAACTGACGAGATCTAGTGGAAATTCTATTTGAGTCCACTATTGACATCGTCACAAAAGACACTACTGGAGCTACTACAATAGTAACTCTTGAACTAAGCCCTTTCCTCTTCCAAAAGGAAAAACATGGTCTACCAACCCATCGACAGTTTGGAAGATGTCCACTAGAAACTCCAACATATCGTCTGCATGCTCGAACCTCAATATCTATGATGCGTCAGTCAAGGGACATCTTGGCGTCTCAATCTTCTCACAAGAATACAGAAGGCACATAGCCAGCCGACATAGGTAATATAAAAATAAGGAGGTGAGATTTCCATTTATCTTACACATAAGGTAGACATGCAGTGATACAACTCACATACATATGACAACATACATATCACAAAATAACCAGATGATTAACAGTAAATCCACACATACCCGCAGGTAAACAATATCTACACATAACAAGATTCTCAAAACACATCAGACGTTGTCAATTCATTGAGACTCGAGAATAGAGATAACTAATTGAAACTGCATAGTCCCATCCCTACACAGCCTCAAGGAAGATCTGACCCTAACTCTGGAGCTTAAGAGAACATTCGAAAGGAGTGGTTAGAGCTCGATGTTTCACAACTGCCAATATTAGGCATCTTGTGCGAATCAATAATAACAGCCACATGTGGAATTAGAACTAATTGTGAAACATTCTCCATAACCTAGCATGGCTAGCATCTAGTAGTAGCTGTCAGTGTATTGCATGAAACACCACGATCAGAAGAATCACCAAATGGACATCTGTGGCCTTTCTACCCTGACCATCCCCAAGACCATTGAAGATCGTCACTAGCATGTCCACATGTGCACAGAACATGTCAGCCCGCTCCCTGGGCACAACGGCCTTACTTACAATTTCATTTGGATTAAGCTGATAACGACATGTGCGTTCGTATTTATCCACCGGATAAACTTCGGGATTCCTTTGATGGAATCAATAACCATTCTAGAGGCAAGATAGTACCAACCCGTGAATCCTTGCACAAGATTTGGGATCCCCTCATTGGCCTATCCATGTTTCAACGATTTAATATATTATGAAGGTTGGTCGTTCTCACCAACTCATTATACCTCTTTAAGTCCATTCCCGAACGGGATTACTTGTCGAGCAAGTAACCTTAAAATACTCTTTTTCATTAAGTATTATTGATGTATGGATATGGAATTATCCACACTTTATGACAAATGGTCTTGCTTCACCATAAGTCATAAACTATTAAGTTCATATTTTCACTAAGTCATTTATGACTTGGGTTTTGCATTTTACTGTAAATGCTCATCCTTACGGACTAAAATTATTTTTGACTTAAAACCAAAATCTTTAGATAAAATAAAATCAAATTTTAGTAACAATTTCCCTCGAAGATACACAAGTATCAATTTCTCTAAACATTTTTCTCGAAAATCTTTAAAAACGTTTAACGACGGTTTCACCGCTTTTTACGGAGTTTAGGCCCAAAAGCCATAATTTTGAAAATATGGCTCTTCACCTCAAACATATTACTTTCCTAAGTTATAATACTCATTTTAGGATGTTGAAACACTGATTTCATCCCTTTCTCACCATTTATACAAAATTCCTAAGAACTCGACCAAACGTCATTAATTTTGTAAATCGCGTAAGTCGTTTTTCAATGATTTTTAACTCTAATGGTCCAAAACTTATTTTGGAGTTTTAGAACACTTAGATAGGTATGTAAAACAGTTTCTAACTATCCAGTTACATAAATTTTCGAAAATTGCAGTTTACTCCCTAAACTTTCATTATTTGCAAAAAGATCCTTATGTACTTAAAACCTTATAACTTTTTAACTAAAACTTCAAATCACACCAAACCCACTTCTATAGAAATATTTTTCCAGTCACCATAAGAATTCCAAAAATTAGATTTATGTCCCATATTTTACAATATTTGCAAAAAGTTCCTTGTTTACTAAAAAGCTTATATCTTTTTATGTATAAGTCCAATTAACATCAAACCAATTTCTATGGTCTTATATCATTAAGGACTATCATCCCAATAATTCAAAATATATTTTTCAGAATTTGCATATTAGTCCTTATTTCTTTAAAAACCCATAACTTTCAATATAATTAACCAATTCATTTCAAACCAATTTTGGATCATTTAAAATAGGATAAGACAGTCCTTAAAAATAGGACAAGGCAGTTTATACTGCCCTATAAGGACAGTTTTACAACTTCGTGATTTTTCTTGGTTTTGTTATTCTTTAAAAACTTAAAATACTAATAAGATTCCATGATTTTAATCCTTAAGATTTTCATAACCTTTTTGTTTCGCATTATGGCCGAACCATGAACAACACAAATGAAGATTTTCTCTTCATCAATCAATCTCAAAACATCATACATATTCATGTATTCAAATACTAAATCATGGTATGATTATTTAGCATATTCCACATTTATCTTTCAATGATCAAGTAAGCATACAACCAATTTTCTTTTAACTATCATGCATCAAATAAGCATATAATCCATAAATTTTCCTCACACAACATACACCACATAATTATTACACCAAGTCCTCGTAGAGGCTCACAAACACACATAGGCATAACCCTAACTTTTAGGGTTTCAAGACAACACAAAACAATATAAACCACATACATATCTATATTAAGGTAGGATAGTGGTAATCTCCCCCTTACCTCTTGTAGATCACTCAAAAGAAGCAAGAATGATGGTGTTCTCCTAGGGATGGCCACGGTCTTGCTTCCAAAAACCTAGAGATCAACACACAAATTCAAAAGGATTATACAACTAAGCTTAGACATAACCAAAGATAGGAATCAAGGCTTAGATCACTTATCTTAAGCCAAAAGGATGATGATCAAGAGATTGATGCTCTTGACCAAGAAATGCCCATTTTTGTAGAAGGCTCAAAAAGGATTTTTGGATGAGATAACTAAGGCTTAGAATGATGAGAGGATCATGGATCTATGGTGGATTCATGAAACAAACTCTTGGATGATGGAGAAGTGATGTCGGCCGAAAAACAAAGGAAGGAAAGAAAGAAAAGTTTGTGTTCATGAGATGATAAGTTGAAGAAGATGAAGATGAAGGAATGAGAAAGAACTTGAAGTTTCAATGTAAGACTAAGTGATGAACTTATGATTTTTGGTGTAGGAAATGAAGAAATGAAGCAAAGTGATGGAGTATGGTTCTTGAAAATGTGATAGGTTGAAAATGAAGTGGAATTGTGTGGAGGTGGAAGGTGAGGCCGTGTATATGGTTGGAAGAGGAGAAGAATTGGTTTTGTTATTAATGATAACCATAGTTGATATTAATCAAAGCTGGGTTAGGTTAAGTTATAAAATACCATATTATAATCTAGCTAGGCTTAGGCATCATTATGCTATGAAAATCATGTGCGGTGGAGGTATTTTGGGAGATGTGGCCGTGTTATGTATCACAAGAAGGAAGGAGATATTTTAGTTGAAACCATGGTTTGTTAATCATAGTTGAAGTTAGGTTAATAAATAACATATAATACTTAGATATTTTCCATAAACCATCATGATAGGATGAAAAATAAGTGAGTATATGTGTCATATTGTGGCTGGCCAAATTTACTCAATATGAGTTTGGGAGGAAGATTCTAGCATTTCAAGTTTGATCATGGTAAGTTAATGAACTTATGATTGGTTAGGTATTAAGGTAAAAGACTTAGATATTTTGTTTTAGGTCATGATGAGGTGAAATATCATGAAAGAATAGTCACCTAAGAGTCTTGATTGAATTTATCTATGAGGAAAGGGAGAGTAAAATTGTCAGAACACTTGTTGGACATCAAAGGAATTAACAAGGAGTACAAGGGCATTTTGGTCATTTCACATGGAAATATATAGATACTTTTGATTTTCATGATGGCTAGGTGAGTCATTACCATGAATCACCATTTGCATTAAATGATTTGTGGTGATTCACCATTTGCGTTAAATGCATTTATGGTGATTCATCATTTTCATCAAATGAACATTTATGACATTAAATGGACATTAAATGAACATTTACAATGGTGAGTCATATGACTCACAATGGTGGCTCATCCCCCATGAATCATCATGGATGACTCGCTATTCTGTCTTTCGGTGTATCCCTACACATCCGTAACCAGTTCCGTTGTTTACCCGATTAGGGTTTTTGCCTGTTTTTCGCTAAAATTTCACCCGGTAAATAAAATATTTTATTTTTGAGTATAAATTCTTGAAATATATAATGTCCCCAACAAGTGGCAACATTTTGAAATTTTTCGTTTTCGGGCCGAAATTAGGGTTTTCTGCCGGTATAAAATTATATTGTCAGTGAAAACACAAACCGGTTTTCATCTAAGTTTTAAACCCAAAATTTAACTATAACTTCCTTCGATATAGAAGGTAACAACTATGACTTCCTTCCTAGGGAGGGGATACATATTCGTAATGGTCACTTTGTTGAGTTGTCGATAGTCGACACACAACCTCATGCTGTCATCTTTCTTCTTCACCAACAACACTGGCGCTCCCCATGGGACACGCTAGGCCTAATGAACTATTTCTGAATCGGTTCCTCCAATAAGAACCATGGTTCAACATTAACAACACCTTGACCATTAACCATCAAGGACCCCTTGGCCAATAAGCACCATGATACAACAATGTGTGGTAATACATCGTTACCGACTTAACCATCTTTAACGTTTTTATTTAATTGTCTTTGTTAAGTCTTCATTGGATTATCTATCTTGTTTTTACTTCGATTGGTGTCTTATTGCATCATTGGGAACAATTTGGGTGAAACCACCCTTGTCCCTGTTTCATCATTATGTTCTGTCTAGGGGAACACGGTCGTGCTTCCCCCAGCACAAGTGTGTTGACTTTTAAGTCAAGCACAGTCTTGCTGTCTATTGAGCACAGCCGTGCTCACTGGAGCATGGCTGTACTGATCTGGGCAGAAAGGGTTGGGAACCCTTGTTAAGCTTCCTAGGGTATTCAAAGTTCAATCATATTGGATTTTAACTAACCATCGATCATAAGTCTCATTATTCTTAGTTAATCTCCATGTCTTACAATTATTGGGAATTAATCCTTTAATTCATGTTTCATTATTAATGTCCCTAAAATACTCATGAATCAATCCTAGGGTCTTGTCAAAACCTTTGAGAAATAACCTTGCCTCTCATTACTATAGTTCATGTCTTATGAACAATTGGGAATTTATCCCTTAAATCTTTATGCTTTGTTATCAACGTCTTTTATCATCTTATAACCATGGGGGAATTAGTCATTTAATTCCAAGTCTTATTAATAAGCCCTATTAATTAATTAGAGTCTTATTAAAATAACAACATCAACCAACATTCATACATGACCATCATCAAGCAAACATTATTCATGGCATCATCAATCTAAACATGGCATCATGAAACACAATTCACCAATAGGCATGCCAATAGCAATTAAGCATATATCATCATAAACAGGATAGCAAATAAATAAATAGCAAACAATAAGGTCATGGGTTAACCCTTCATCTTACGCTACCCCCAATGCCTACATGTTCATATTATCCCTTCTCCCCACACCTGGTATGAAGATCCCAACTATTGACAATGCAAGCAGTTCACTCTTGATCCCTTAGATGGCTCGATGAATTCCCTAAGCCTTGGCCAAACAAGAAAAGAACAACCAATTAATCTCTAGATCCAAGAATAGACAAAGAGACTAATAGAGGGATGACAACATTACCTTAATCGACACTAGCGTGCGTGACCTCTCTCCCAAACGGACTCAAGAACTTCAAAGGGTTCAAGAGAAGGGAAAAGTGAGAGGTTTCTGTCACACTAGGATTGCCAAAAAGTGTCACAATGAGTGTTAACCGTAACCCTCTCTAAACTCTCTTATTTATAAATTTCAGACCTAAGCATAGTTGTGCTTCCCATAAGAACGAGCGTGCTTAACGTGAGCACGGGCATGCTTAGTTGAGGATGGGCTTGCAACTTTCACGTCACAAACACATGTTTTCCCACACGGTCGTGCTTCCCCTGAGCACGGTCGTGCTTGTGGCTCAGGAAGCCACAGAACACACGCCTAAGCACGGGCGTGCTGATACATGAGCATGACCGTGCTCATGCACCAGAAATGGGTTTCTTTCTTTGAAATCCCACTTAGCCTTTTATTAACATATACAAAACATAACCAAACACTTATAGCTTTTACATGAAAAACAGGGTGTTACATCAAGCAACCGATGTTATGATAACACATTACATTTGAAACAAAATGGTCTTAATTGAGGTTGTAATATATTCTTTTAATAATACTTTATATTTGTTACGAATGATTACAATAATGCATATTCCAAACTTTAATCTTTGTACGAAGAATTATTGATGCTGAAATGTAAGAAGAATTTTGGAGAATTCTTACAAGATAAAAAACTATTAGAAGAAATTTATTTTTTATTTATTTGGTATAATTTGTTGCTTTTTTATCAAAACAAAATTAATAAATAAACTTATTTTGATTGTGATGTATGGAAATGCAAAAGGCTCCTAAAATTCAATCAATATTTAATCTCCCAAGTAATTCAGTTCGAATATGTCAAGGCCAAATGATAATTGTAACTAAGTTATAATTTGTACCTTGAGTTTATTTTTTATTTAAATATTTATTTAATTTATTTTTACATTTATTCACACAATAATATTATTAGCGTAATGGTTAAGTATAAAATGTGTGATTCACCAAAAAACATTCATAAAAAAAAGTATAAAATGTGTGTTTACACTAAGAAGTCACATTATAAAGTCGCAAAAATTACCGATTAAAAAAACTTGCCTAACACAAGTGATAAATAAAATATTATATACCAACAACGTGAATAAAGACGAGTAAAAGAAATAGAAATGCGGCCAATGCCTATCTTGCCTCTAGTAATAATAAAATCCACATTTACTATATATGTAGTTGATATATTAAAAGAGTGCTTTCTCTATACATTTAATATCGAGATCGGGTTTCAACAATATAGAAATTTTAAATCATTTTTATCATTTTTTTACCAAAGAAAATCAATGCATTTCATTTAAAATCAAAGAAACAATACAGCGTGGAACTTGATAAAAGTCACATGTGCCAGATAAAGAAGGAGTTGCTCTAGCTAAGGAGTGAGCAACCTGATTCGCCTGACGCCTAATGAACCTCACACAAAGGTTTGGAAAGAAGAAAAGGTAGCATAACACTCTCTAATGACGTCACCATTTTTATCAATTTAATTCATGAAAAATTAAATTTATAATTGAATTATATTTTGGCTTAAATTATAATTAAAATATTTCATACCTACACTATCACAGTTAAGTTATGAAGCTTTTACAGATAAAATAATAAAACAACCCATTGATAAATTGAAATAACAAATAAATCATAAGTAAATCACCCAAGTTTTAAAATTAATGTTTATAACTTTTAATTTAATTTGAATTCAAATTCAAATTCAAATCTAAATTATCTTGCATTAATAATACAAAAAGAGTTTAAATGGTATGTATGGATAGTGTAATATTTTTTACACTATCAACCAAATAGAAATCATGACATGTATAATTTTTAATGTAGTTAGAATAAGAGTCAAAACTTTTTTATGATATGTCAAAATCTGATTGATTGACAACAACAACAACCAAGCCTTATTCCACTAGGTGGGATCGACTACATGGATCATACGGTGCCATAATGTTCTATCATGAATCATGTTAATAGTTAAATCATTGGCCTCTACATCTTTCTTAATAGTTTCTCCTATAGTTTTTTTAGCCTACCTCTGCCTCTAGCTATTGGATTGCCCTCCACCTGGTCCACTCTCCTTACTACAGAATCTAAAGGTCTCCTCCATACATGCCCAAACCACCTAAGTCGAGATTCAACCATCTTTTCTACAATAGGTGCTACCCCAACTTTCTCTCTAATGCTACCATTCCTAATCTTATCACGTCTAGTTTTTACGCTCATCCAACGCAATATTCTCATCTCTGCTACACTGATTTTACTCTCGTGTTGATTTTTTACTGCCCAACACTCCGTCCCATACAACATCGCTGATTTAATAGTTGTACGGTAAAATTTTCCCTTTTGCTTAAGAGGTACCTTTTTATCACACAAAAAACCCGAAGCCTTCCTCTATTTCGACCACCCTGATTGAATCTGATGGTTTACATCTCCCTCAATTTCTCCGTCATTTTGTATAATAGACCCAAGATATTTAAACCATGTGACTTGTGGTATGTTGTGGTCTTCAACTTTCACCTTTAAGCTAGAGGTGTTTCGCCTTTTTCTAAACTTACATTCCATATACTCCGTCTTGCTTCTACTCAAACGGAAGCCATGTGTTTCTAAAGCTTGTCTCCAAGTCTCCAACCTTCCATTATTATCCTCTCTCGGCTCCAACTAGAACTATATCATCTGCGAAAAATATGCATCGCAGTACTGGCTCTTGAATGTGCTCCGTAAGTACATCCAAGACCAAGGTAAAAAGGTAGGGGCTTAAAGCTGACCCTTGGTGCAGACCTATGGTTATTGGGAAATCTTCTGTGGTTCCACCCTATATTCTCACACTAGTCGTAGCCCCCTCATACATATCCTTGATAGCTCGAATATAGGCAATCCGAATACCTTTCTTTTCTAGGGCTTTCCACAAAACCTCTTGATAATCCACTGTCTTATCATGTTTTATCTATTATTTTAGAGAGGATTTCATCAATTAAATTTTGTTGAATGCTTGATTTAACCCAAATTAGACTTTGTTTTCCTATTTTGGTTATTTTAGAGTCAATGTGTGTATTTAATTAATTTTAATTAGATTTGGATTAATTTTATAATATTATTCTTATTTTTTATTGTTAGGAAAGTATCAAGAAGAAAAGAATGGAAATCAATTAAATTGAAGATTGCAAAGTAAATTGCAAGAGCCCACATGATGGAATCCAAATCAATTTGGATTTGAATTATTATGATTGAAAGATAATTCAATTGGCATTGAGATAAAAGATTGGATCCAAATCAATTTGGATAATGATTGCCTATCACAACAATAAAGGATATGATAAGATTTGGCAATTAATTTGGAGATATTGATTTGGAAACGAAGATTAAAATGCTCAATATCAGTTATGTTAGAGCCTGCATGAAGACGGAGCTTGAAAAACAAGAAAAATGAGCCAAACAGAGCCCATCACGGCCTAGTCGTGACAGCCATCACGGCCATGATCGAGCAAGGCTGAAAAGAAAAGTGCGCAAAAGTCAGAACCTGTCACGGCCGTGACAGGCCAACCAATGCCAAGTTTTCCAAGACAGAATCTGTCACGGCCTGGCCGTGACAGGCATCACGGCCGTGATGCGCAATATCTGAAAATTTAATTGCTGATTTGATCTGATTTTGTAACAGCTTTGAATTCAAGTTACCCTACATTATAAATAGGACTCTAAGGCTAGAAAATAGGGATCTTTGGGGCTGCTACCTTAGGCAAAAATTAGGATTTCTCTTCTTCTCAATTTCTTCTTTTCTCTTAGGATTTTTATGTTTTTGTTATTCAAGGTTGCCATGACCATGGCAATGCTTGAGTAGTTTTTTTTATTTATAGGAATTGAGGCTATGCCCAAGACTTGTTTTATGTTATGAATTGATGTTTTCCCTTTGTTAATTCCAATTTGATTTTGATTTAATTCATATTGCATGAATTACTTGTGAATTTGGTGCGCACTTATTTGCATGTCATATATACTCTAAGGAGGAACCTAGCGGTGAACTTAGGTATTGGATCTATAGGGATTGAACTTAGGACTTAAATCACGAGAGTTAAAAGCGGTTCTTTGAGGGTACCATTGAATTGTCATGAATCTTAATGGGTTCAATTTAAATACAATTACCATGAGAGTAGGGGTTGGTTTAATTGGGCACGGTTCTTGTATCTCGAGAGGGAACATTAACTTATTTAGGATAAATTCACCTTCAAAGCAATTTTAATAATTAACAAGAGGGGTAGTCAATTTAGTAGCATGAATAGTCTTGTTGGTAACCCAATTCCTAGAAATCTCTTTTAATTTAAAATCCCAAAAATATTTGATTTTATTTTATTGTTTCTTTTATTTTCTTGAAATCTTTTCACACCTATTTATCAGTCTAAATAGTTGTTTAATTTGTGAGGTGACACTTGGTTTTCCAATCCCTGAGTTCGATACTCGATTTCTCACCGTTTTATTATTATTTGCTTCGATCCGGTACGTTTGCCGGAGCCCATCACCTCTCTTGGCACCCTATCATACGCTTTCTCCAAATCAATGAAGGCCATGTGTAAATCTTTTTGATCCCTTCGATATTGTTCTATCACTCGTCGTAGCAAGTAAATTGCTTCCATGGTCGACCTCCCGGGCATAAAACCAAATTGGTTGTCGGTGATTTTGGTTTCTTTTCTTAGTCTCCGTTCAAGCATTCTTTCCCATAGCTTCATAGTATGACTCATAATCTTTATCCCCCTATAATTTGCGCAATTTTGTATATCTCCCTTGTTCTTGTAAATCGAAACTAAAGTGCTTCTCCTCCATTCGTCCGGCATTTTCTTTGACCTCATAATCTCGTTAAAAAACTTTGTGAGACAACTAATGCCTCTATTTCCTAGACTCTTCCATACCTCCACAGGTATATTGTCCGGTCCAACTGGCTTGCCATTATCCATCCTTCTCAAAGCTTCTTTTACCTCATGCTATTGGATTCTACGATAAAAAGTGTAATTTTGGTCCTCCTCTCTGATGTCAAACACCCGTGAGCATGATAAAACTTTAAATCCTTCATTAAATAACTTGTGGAAATAATTCTTCCATCTATCTTTAATATCATGTTCATTAACCAAAACTCTACCTTCTTCATCCTTAATACACTTCACTTGGTTCAAGTCTCTTGTCTTTCTTTCCCTATTTTTAGCAAACCTATAAATAGATTTCTCACCATCTTTGGTGCCTAAGGATTGGTACAACCCGTCAAAAGCTTTAGTTCTAGCTTCGCTCACTGCCTTCTTGGTCTCTTTTTTGGCCACCTTATAATTTTCCAATTTTCAGCATTTTTACATAAAGACCAAGCTTTAAAGCATTCCCTTTTAACCCGAACCTTAGCTTGCACACTATCATCCCACCACTAGGATTCTTTACCCCTAGGTCCGAATCCTCTTGATTCACCAAGCGTCTCTATAGCTACCTTCCTAATCCCCTTGGCCATCTTGTCCCACATATCATTTGCACTTCCGTTTGCCTCCCAAAACTCTCCCTCCAAAACCTTGTGTCGGAAGATCCTTTGTTTTTCACCCTTTAGTTGCCACCACTTGATCCTTGAAACCTTTTCGTGGCCTCTTCTATTCACACTCCTCTTAACTCTTACATCCATGACCAAGACTCTATCTTGGGTAGTCAAGCTCTCTCCAGGTATGACTTTACAGTCCAAGTAAATCTTTCTATCCGATCTCCTAATAAGAAAGAGATCTATTTGAGAGCTTGTCACCCCACTTTTGTACGTGATAAGATGCTCCTCACGTTTCCTAAAACACGTATTGGCTATAGTGAGATTGAAAGCAGATGAAAAGTCCAGAATAGACTTACCCTCACCATTTACTTCCCCTAGGCTATATCCCCCATGCAGACCCTCGTAACCTCTAGGTGCCCTCCCTACATGTCCATTTAGATCCCCTCCTAAGCAAATCTTTTCACCTAGTGGTATTTCCTGAATTAGGCCTACTAAATCCTCCCAAAATTTTACCTTGAAGTGTTCTTCTAACCCTACCTGAGGTGCGTAAGCACTAATCACATTAAAGGTGTCTTGTTCCACTACAAATTTTAGGGCAATGATCCTATCTCCAACCATTTTTACATCCACAATATCATTCTTCCAATATTTATCCACAATTATGCCCACCCCATTTCTCGATTTTAATTTGCCAGTGTACCAAAGTTTAAAACCCGAAGAGTCTAATTCCATTGCCTTTTCTCCCACCCACTTAGTTTCTTGTAGGCACATGAAATTGATCATCCTCCTAATCATAGTGTCAACTATTTCCATTGATTTACCTGTAAGTGTGCCTATATTCCAAGTTCCAAAGCGAATCCTACTCTCGTGAACTAGCTTCTTTACCCACACCCGTTCACAAAAATGTGGGAACCCTTGCTTATTTCTCACTACATCCAGACGGCAATGCAGTGGCCCTTGCTCATTTGACACTGTACTCGAGCTATACAGTGTGTTGCTTCTGGGCAACGACCTAGCATTAACATTATTACATCATTGATCCATGTCATAGAGATTCGACTAAGTTTTACGTTGGTTGTCGATGGCCTAACACAACCCTCTCCTTTTATCCGGGCTTGGGACCGGCTATGTTTAGCTTTGTCACAAAGCACAACATAGGCAGGATTAAAATCTGATTGATTGACAATGTGATTTTTTTTTACACTAAGAGTACATACCAATTAAATCCTAAAAAATAAAAAAATAAAGTTAAATTAAATTGTTACTAAATCATTCAAATGCATAATATGATAAGTAAATCATACAAATTTTTAGAATAAATATTTATTATCTTCGATCAAATTCAAATAAATATCATATAATATAATATAATAATACCTATTATAGAATAATATTTTATGTTTTAGGTCCCAAATCATGCGCTACAATTACATTTACTTTTTTGTCTAAAAATAATATTTTGTTTTTATTTTATATATTTTATAAAAAATAAAAAAATTAATAGAATAAATTTTTAACTTATATGTTATTAGAGATCATATTTACGATCAAAATTGCAAAATGCAATCAATTAGTATAAAATATTTGAAACATAATTCATGTTATAATGTTACTATAAGTCAATCAATTAATATATTCATAATTATTTAAAATATTTATTATTTTAAAATATGAATAATTCATACCATCTTTGTTTCATTTTTAGTTGTCATTTAAGGTGATTGGCAGATCTTAAAAATCATTAATTATACTCCTTTCGAAGGTTATATATATATATTTATATATATGTGTGTGTGTGTTTTGATCAAGGTTTACAAAACCGGACCGGTCATCGAACCGGTGAAGGCAGCGGTTCGAGGTTCAATGGTCCAACCGTGGTTGAACCGGTTATAATTAAATAATATTATTTTAATTTTTAATATAATATTTATAACAATATTAAACAAAAAAACAACATAACAACTAAAATTATTAAGCACAATTTTTATTATTTTGAAATTAAACTAAATAAATATAAAGATATATGTTAAAATCATCTTCATAGGGAAAACCAACCCAAAATCCTTTTATACTAATTTTTTTCTTTTTTTTTAAGAAAACCGGTTCAGGCCGGTTCACTACCGGTTATGACCGGTTTTACCGGTTTTGAACCGGTTTTCCGGTTTTTGCACCGGTTCAATGCATGACCGGTTTTTCCTACTGACCGGACCGGTCATGGTCCCGGTTCCCGGTCGGACCGGCCGGTCCGGTCCGGTTTTCAAAACCCTGGTTTTGATTAGAATGCGGTTATTGTAGCAGAAGTTAGGTAGAATGACAATTTAATATAGGGTAGGCTAAGATACCAACAAATAAAGATATTATTGAAAAAAGTGATTAATATTCTCTTTTAAATTCTAAAGTATCAAATAATGAGGAGATAAACCAATATTACCATTATCACAGATAAAATGAGATGGAGGGAGTATCATTTAAATTTTCTTATCTATTATTTATTAATTCATTTTATATTATTTTATTTAATATTTATTTTTACTTCTGATCAATTTGTCTTTTATTTGTTTTAGGATACTTAGCAAGTATCACGTTTAATAAATTTGTATTTGTTTTTTTTCCCTAAAATTAGATTCAATTATAAGCTTTATTCTATATTACCCTTAATTGAATACAATATATGCATTTTAAAAAATTGATATTCAATTTTTTATTGTACAATTAATATAACCTTTAGTACTTTATAATTAATATAAGTATAAAAAAATCAAACGAATATAATTTATTTATGTAGAACCAATCTAATGATTTTTAAAAAAAATAAAAATGAGATAAATTAAATATGATGCTTATTTCGGTGCAATTGATTTAGTAAAGTATATTTAGAATAATTAGGTGAACTTATATAATACAATAATAACACAATTAATAATTTTATTTGAAAATAAATTCATCCCTTAAAAAAATTAATTCGATCAACATTATAATTAAAATATAATAATATAGTTTCAAACTTTAAAATTCAAAATTTCTTCTTTTAATATATTGATTAGTTAACTAAATTTAATAATATTTGGTATTACTTATAAAAAATTAAATATACCTATAAGTATATATATATATATATATATATATATATACACAAATTAAAAAATTCTAATTTCTATAAGTCCCATATAAGGTGTTTTTTAATCCTCAATTTTACATGGGAAATAAATCAAATTTTTATAATTGTTGGTAGTGATGCCTAATAAATATCATTACAAAATTTTAATATATTTAAAATGAAAAATATTTTATAAAAATATTAATTAGAAGCAATGCATACCCCGGTTAAACAATTTACATGAAAACAATAAGGAAAAGTTACACTTAAGAAAAAATTATGGTTATAGTGTTATACTTCATCAGGTTAAACATTTTACTTTTTTTTTTTACAAAGGTTGAACATTTTACTTAAAATCATATTAACAAATAAATTTCTAGGAAAAAATTATAATTTTCATAATTTAAGCACTTTTTTTAAAAAAAATCATTGCTATAATAATTTTAACATGAATATATTTCTTTGTCAAGATTTTCATTTATTTAAGCAATTTTAAAAGTTCAATTTTTTTTTTTTTGCAAGTGAGACCAATTTGATTCTACATTTGGGTTGTGATGAATTGCTTCCTATCTTAGCTTCGACGATAAGATAACAAAGCTACAATTAGTTAAATCTAATACATATCATTATATTTTTTAAAAATTTTAGGACTCCTTTCTTTAAAATTGTGTTTTATGATTTATTTTTTGTGTGAAATTTTGTGTAGAAAGGCCCATTCTGCATTTGTATTGTAATAAGTTAGTTCATATGTTTGCTTCGATAGAGAGATAACATAACTACAACCAATTTAATCTCATACATGTCATAATATTTGTAAAATTTCTTAGAACTCCTTTGTTTAAAAGTTGTGTTTTGAGATGAAATTTCATTCATTATA
Organism: Sophora flavescens; assembly: GCA_030762895.1. Classification (NCBI taxonomy): domain Eukaryota; kingdom Viridiplantae; phylum Streptophyta; class Magnoliopsida; order Fabales; family Fabaceae; genus Sophora; species Sophora flavescens. Next base: position 175,759,176 of record CM061063.1, on the reverse strand, counting down.
TATTGTGTTTCTGATATATACTATAAGCATTGATTGAAGTGAGTACAAGGGACATTTGAAAAAAGTAGAGCAAAAGAATGTTGAAGTATCATAATTTTTTTTTTTTGCACATATATCCAGTCTTATTTTATGTAGAAAATTTTTAGATCTCATTATATCATGTTAATATTAATTTGTCAATAATTTTTGCTTATCTTATAATTTTTAATTTACAAAATAAATTATTTCAACAAATATTTTATCCGTGCCTCACACATGTATACGTGCGATACACAAGCGTATTGTATTCGTGTTACCTTAATTAGGAGGATTGTGTTCGTATTACCTTAATATTTATTTATCTATAATATTTTATAATCCTACTATTTCTAAGATTAAACAGATTTCCAAATAAAAAATGCATTGTATCATTTATACTTTTTTTTACAAGGTTTATAAATTTTATTTATTAATTTCATATTTAACTTAATCATGTACTGTGTTTTCAAAAAATATGAAATTATATCGTTAACGCATATTTCACTCGTGCATCATCTAGTTTAATATTAATTTAATACACGACTAGAAATTCAAAATTCGAAAGCATTTGAAGTAAAATAAATTTAAAAATAGGAATGTTATTTGGTGTGAAATTGTTGGAACCAAATTCGACGAAAGACGTTATACATGGGTCCAGGAAAACTGTTATAATGATCAAATCAATTGGTTATCAAAACACAGATAGATAATAGCATGTTAATCCATTCGCACGTCGTTCTACGAATCCACTTTCGCACTATTTAGGTTTTTCCATTAAAAAAAGAATGTTCTTGTAAACACAAAAATAAAAAATAAAAAATAGAAGAAGGTGACAAATAGCAATGCTGAATGATCAAATCAAATTACACCTTACAAATTCAAATGCATAATTCCTTTTGCCTATAATATAGATAAATTCCTTTAATTTGTACATAATTTTGATATATCATAGATTTCATCCACACTTTTCTTGGATCCGGATTCCCTGCCTGGAATTTCCTATACATTCATTTATCATGGAGTCGTTTTTTGTATGGTTCTTGTTAACAAGTCACGAGGATAATGTTAAGGAAATCATAAAGAAAGTTTGTATAAAGAATCCGAGTTTAACACTTTTCAATACAATATAAACACTAATTTCTCTAACAAAATTGTATCTTTTGATTCCTTAACTAATATTCTAAAGGCACTTGTTAACCTTTTTTCCTTTTTTGAAATAATGTATTTACCATACTTAAAAATTAATTTACAACCAAGATCTCATACACTCATACTGCAACAACAACAAAAAATATCCATTTCCCACCTTTGGTCGGAGTAATCATACCCGGCCTTTTTAACTAAAGTGACACACTTTTAGAAATTATATACCAAAATAAACTACTTTTGAAATAATTTACCAAACTAACCCATTTTTTTACACTGTGGAATTTTTTTTTGCTGACTGGGTGACGCCAGTTTGATTGGTGCCATTGACTTTTTGACCTCACTTGGCAGATCCTGGTTGGCCAATCAATTCTGAAAAAAAAAAACCAAAAAAAAAAGTATTTTTATACCACATTTCTATCATTTTTTTTAAATCATAATTTTTCAAATTTTTTATTATATTCTCTTTTTTTTGTGCTTATTATAATATTAAATGTTTTTAATATATATTTTTTTTTACTTTGTTATTATTAATGATAGTAGTATAATTTATACTACAATTTTTTTACACTTTCTTTTTTTAATATATATATTTTTTTATAAACTTTGTTACTATTAATATTTGTTAGTTTTAATGTTATTCTTGTTGTTGTTATTATTAGTATTGTTATAATTTATTGTACTAATGGTTTACTTTTTCATGATTTTATTCTAGGAGATATGGCATAGTCGATTAATTATGGCCCCATTTATGAACACGTGTTACATATGCAGAAGATACATGTGTCTCAACATATATGGAACGAGGAGGAGGATCGAGTTCTTAGATGTAGAATAGTAAACAATTTAAGGATGGAGGTGCCAACATTCCCCCCGCCATTAGAGATATTCTCGAGATGACAGGCTTTTTGGGCACTGCCCAATGATCATTGTTCCAGGTGGACCATGCATTGATAAGTGCATTGGTTGAACGTTGGAGGCCTGAGACCCACACATTCCATATGCCATTTGGAGAGTGCACGATTACATTACAGGATCTTGCAATTTTCACGGGTATTCGCATTGACAGTCATCCTGTAATTGGTCGAACCTGTGATAACTGGCCAGAGTACGTTGGTGCAATGCTAGGGGTGATACCAGATGATGACCAGTTTCATGGCGCTCGTTTAAGAATGACATGGTTAAATGCACATTTTGGAAATCTCGAGCAACATGATTTGTCCAACCCGGTAGTGGCAACCCGTTGTGCCAGAGCGTATATTATGAGGTTACTTGGTGGAGTGTTGGTCGCAGATCGTTCTGGTGTGCTTGTTGCATTAAGATATCTAACATTGTTAGAAGATTTTAGTGTAACTGTACAAGTTAGTTGGGGATCAGCGGTGTTAAGTTATTTATATCGTGAACTATGTAACGCCACCAACTACGAAAACAAAGAGATTGCGGGTTTTGTTGCATTGGTACAGATGTGGGCATGGGCGCGGTTTCCAAAAATTGCACCCAGACTCAGAAGCAATGATAGACCTGCAGGGACGCCATATGGAACAAGGTTACATTAAATTTTTTTTGAGTAATCAATAGTTGTGTTATTAGTTACTTCTGACCCGAATTTGATTATCAGGTGGCAGCGTGGGATTAATTTTTCATGACATTATCATGAGCTGCCTTACTATCGAGATATTTTTGATACGATGCAACCATCAGATGTAAGGGTTTAGCTGTATTACAACGTGGATCTATTTAATATTTAAGAGTTGTTAATTATTCAAATGGTTGAATGTTTGTAGATTGTGTGGGAGCCATATGACGAATACCTGAAGGCATCATTGTCGTTTATCTACATCGAAGGCCAGCATTTATGGAGGGCGGTTGTGCCTTTGATCTGCTTTAACATTGGGGAGTATCACCAAACTGATCGAACGATGAGACAGTTTGGCCTGGACCAACATATTCCACAACCAGCCTCCTAGCCACCATGGGCCCACAACTTAACTCTTAGGAGGAAATGAAAGGATAATTGGTTACAAAAGATGGAACCGTTTATTCACTTATGGAACTATAGGTTGACATATGTCCAGCTTGGTGTACCACCACAATGGTCTATCAACAACCAATTAGAGTATAGGAGATGATACCTGGGAATTACTCGTCGTTGGATCAGTAGGAAAAAAGCACAACAAGTAATTTTGGTAATGTTATTTATGATTGTGTATTTTATTATTAAGCACTAATTAGTTACCATTGTCGTTACTAATTCCCACTTGAATTAACCTTGCACACAGGCTGACGGGCTTGAACGGGTAAACTATTTAGCCACGCCAGAGGGGAGCCAAGCTTTGTCACTTGAAGAGATTAGGAGCAAGTCTGAGCGTATGATGATGGCAATGGGGGTCCAAACTCACATCACATCACCTTATCGGTCTGCTCCGGTTGATTCGCAATCTCATGCTCCACCGGTGGTACAGATGACAATTAGTAGCTCTAGCAGGGAAATACATGGTCTAGACCGAAACAGAACGCCGGTTGAAGCACAACCATTTTATCTGCCACCTTTCCCTGAGCGAGATCCGGGGACGTATTACGTTCCTCCGCAGTTTCCATATATTCCACAACAGCCTTATCAAACTTATTTCTATCCAGATCTTCCATCTCTTTCAACATCGTCCGGCTCGGGTATGCAATCAGATCCATCACCTGAACCGAGCATACACAATTTCACCGAATATACACAAGCTGGTTCGAGTATGCAGGCAGGTACACCATATACACATGCAAGTCCAAGCATGCAGCCGGGTTCATCTTATATACCAGTGGGTTCTAGTATGCCTCAAGATGCCTCGCAGGTGTATTATACACCTGCACCATATACACCATCTAGCAACACACCTGTTGCACCAGAGCGATGGATTACATAGCTCCAAGACACCTCAATGCGGTCTCTTGAATGGGGTGCAGTCGGCATCGATCTCAATATTGATTTTCAGGATGTTATGGGGACTGGCGATGCTGCATGCAATGACGATGCACCACAAGAGATAAGGCGAAACCCACATCGTGAAGCAAGGGATCAAGGATATCAGTGCATCCTGTCACCAATGCAAGACAACCCACATCGACATCACTGATCTAGTTTTTTTTTTTTGTTGTAAAAATGACATTTTCATTAGTAAATATTAATAATGTAGCTTCTTGTCTTATTTTTTAGTAGTTGGTTAACTTGTTAACATACAGTAAGATCATACAACGGTTATATCCATATTAATAAAAACTACATGACACCATAAAGAAGGGGCCTTATTACTCATCATGATTTACCCCGGATCCTTCGGCGCGTTGAGGGCAATGACGTCGGTTGTGCCCTTCAGACCTACACAACCCACATCGTTGACTAGGTTGTGACTTTCTCCAATCCACTTCATTCCTAATCCGGGTTGATTTTGGCCATCCCTTTGGACGTAGCATCAACTCATCTAGAACCAATATCCACGGCATATACATTGACGGTACACCTTCCTCATTGCCAACAGGGAACCATTCATTGGAGTTAGCATTCATGATGTAGTCTAACCTATATTCTGGATCGATATACTGTTCATACCTTATATGAATGTTAGCACATGCTGCAATTACATGAGAGCAAGGAAAGTGAAATGATTGGTGAATTTTCATTGAATATTGCTTCACCACCAATTGAACCGCCTCTTTGCTCTCAATCGTAACCCCACATACAACTCCTGTCCCACTTGCCAAGATCCAGGAACGTCCAACCCTGTGACGTCCGTATCTTTGTCTGGATAATTCCAATCAATATAACTGTAATGTGGAGATGGATTGATGAATGGACCATGTGAATGACTTGTAATAGATTAACTTCTTTTATATATGTAAACTATTGAAGATATTAATATTATAATGGAATAACATTATTAAAATCATGCCTGACTGTTGAAAAACACGCCCTCCGGGCCTAACGGACGACACCGGAGAAACCAACCCGAACGGTATTATATTGGAGCCACCTTCACCTTCATCTTTGGAGTCAGTTGATTCAGCTGAGTTATAATATGTAAATTCATCGTCTTTTTCATCTTCGCCTGACACGAACTCCAGTTCACTGTTCCATTCTTCATCATCACTAACTGATTGATCCGGTAAGTCAAATAGTGGTAGTTCAAAATTACTGCATAGCTCCTGCACATGTGGATTGGAGCTACCAACCACATCAATCTCAACATAGATCTCAAGTGTTGTAAGTTTCGTAGTTTGCAGAAAAGCATCAATCATGCAAGTCACACATCATCATCATCACTTAATTCGTAACCAGTGAAAATTGGAGGATTTATTTGTACAAGATATTTGGCCATTATCTTTGAAATACACTAATTTGGTTGAAGTTTCAACCTAGAATGCATCCTTGATTTCAGCGCTTCATACCTGATTCCTTGTTTTATTTTCATGACTTTGGTATTTCCTTCAAAAGTAAAGTCATTATCTCCATCATATACCCTCCCATTCCAGTAAAGCAAAACGATAAGAACTTGCTTCATATTATCGACCTACATTAATCAAACATAATTAAATAACCATGATAATAAATAACCACATTACCAATACTAATGATAACTAACAATAATAAATTATATTTAAAACAAAGTAACATGCTCAAATTAACAACATAATTTATAGCAATTTATACAAAATAACACTATTAGTCATAATATTATAACAATATTATATTAATAAACTAATAATTATATTAATTACGATATGCAAGCATTGACATCATTAATAATTAAACAAAATATATATAAAATGACTACTAAATAAAAAGTTTTGATATTATAAATATTAAATTAAGTACTTATAGAATAATTTACATACTATACACGTCAAGACATTAGTTTGATAGGCAACTGGCCAGTAGCAACTGAACAAAACAACCAACACCACGTACATCACAAAAAGTTGCGAATTGTATCCCCATCTCTGCCCGGGATTTGATCACAGGTAGAACTGAATCCTATGGGGCATCAGCTCCTCACCCTCAGTCACCACGTCCTTCATTAACTGTAAAAACTCTTGACAGCTAGATGGTTTATACAGTACGTTCATCAGTCTTGTTGTACTATGATTTGTCAAGAGTGTTTAAAGTTAATGAAGGACGTGGTGCCTGAGGGTTAGGAGCTGATGCCCCATAGGATTAATTTCTGTCTGCGGTCAAATCCCAGACAAAGACGGGGTTATAATTCTCAACTTGTTGTGATGTACGTGGTGTTGGTTGTTTTGTTCAGTTGCTACTGGCCTGTTGCCTATTAAACTAATGTCTTGACGTGTATAGTACGTAAATTATTCTATAAAAGACCGTTGCAATATATATACATATATATATATATATATATATACATATATATATATATATACATATATATATATATATATATATATATATATATATATATTCAGGTGGATATGCTAATATTAATATGATATTATCATTGTATGATCATATACTACATCAATAATTGCTTTAGTAATAATAATAGTAATAAATAATAATATTAATAAAATAAAAATAAAAAAACAAACAGCTACTATAATTAACAATAAAAAATAAAAAACTTCTTTTAAAAAATTAATATTTATTAACGCACAATAATAAATAAAAAAAAAATTTTAAAACATCAAGATTACATAAAATGATAGAAATGTGGTGTAATAAAAATTAAATTTTTTAACTTCCAACTAAATTGTAGATCAAATAGAAAGTAAAAAAATATAGTAGAAATGACAAAGACTGGGTACACAATATTTAATTTGTTAAAAAAATATGATATAACTAAATTATAATAATTACCTAAACTTAAAATTTGATACTAATAGACCGTAGAAAATAAAAGATTGTAATAAACCATAGGAGATATAATGAGCACCATCTGAATGTAAACAAAAAAAAAGTGTAGAAAATGCCTACTTCAGATCCATCCCCGAATGGGGGTATGTATATATATATATATATATATATATATATATATATATATATATATATATATATATATATATATATATATATATATATATATGGGGTTGTTTTAGGGGGGGGGGGGGACGGCCCAACCTTTCACCACCAGGGGAGTGGCGCCGCTGCATCTAGCGCCACCTGTGGCGCCTGTTGCAGAGGTGCCACTCGTCTGGTGGTGACACGTGACGCCGCCTCGTTTTTCCTTTTTTTTCATTAAAAATAATTAATAAATATTTTTTTGTCAGAATTGACTGGCCAACCAGGACCTACCACATGACAGGTCAAAAAGTCAATGACGCCAGTGAAACTAGCGCCACCCAGTCAGCAAAAATATTTTTTTTTATTCCACAGTGTCAAAAAGTCGGTTAGTTTGGTAAATTATTTCAAAAGTATGTTATTTTGATATATAGTTTCTAAAAGTGTGTCACTTTGGTTGAAAAGCCATCATACCGGCCCATGAACCAATTTTGACGGCTTTTTTTTTCCAAAGTGATCCACTTTTAGAAACTATATACCAAAATAACCTCCTTTTGAAACAATTTACCAAACTAACTTACTTTTGAATAAAAAAATTATTTTTTGGCGCCATTAACTTGTTGACCTGTCATGTGGCAGGTCATGATTGGTCCGAAAAATTTGCAAAAAAAAAACTGTTTTTTTGGATAAAAAAAGGGTCAGCGCCACGTGGCGCACTCTGGTGGAGTGGCGCCAGTTTGACTGGCGCCATTGACTTGCCACGTGGCAGCTCTTCATTGGTGATGAGTGTGATTTCACCTCATTTTTCATGTACATTTCTGCATGCATTTGCATATAGTTTAGGCATTTTTAGTTTGATTTTGTATAGTTTTTCCTTTGGAACGGATGAGGTGGTTTCTGTGTGTTGTTTTGCAGAAATTGGAGAAAAACTGTGCATATTTGGCTATAATGAAGCTTGGATGGATTAGAGCCTTAAAAGTCAAGAAAATGAGCTAAACAGAGCCCATCACGGCCTAGCCGTGATGCCATGACGGTGATCGGGTAAAACGAAAAAGCGAAAGGCTGAAAACAGAGTCTGTCACGGCCTAGCCGTGATGTACATCACGGCCGTGACCCAAAACCACCACAAGTCAGAGACCATCACGGCTTGGCCGTGATGGATATCACGGCCATGAAATGGAGGCTCGCGACGCGAGCAAGGTCTCGCCCGCGAGAGACTTAAAATGCCAAAAGTTTCGAGAAGCAGAAAGCGTCACGGCCGGCCGTGATGGACATCACGACCGTGACGCGCGACGGATCTTTTAAATAACAAGACAAAGCAGACAGAAGAGGGGACTTTTTGCAGAGGCTTGGAAACCCTAAAGAGGGGCGATGGTCGGGGAAGGCTGGGACCTTAAAGATGACATCTCTCTGCTCTTGGATTGGAAGGAGATTGAAGAATTCGTCATGAAGTTTTCTTTCTCTCTTCTCTCTTTTCCTTTTGTAGACTTATTCATGTATAGCTAATTTCCCCATTGTTGGGTTTAGATGTAGCTTTTCTAAACTTGATTGTTAATTGATTTGATTTCAATACAAGTTTCTATTTCTTTATGAGTGTGTGATTCTGTGCTTAATGCTTTCTTAGGCTTGATCATCCTAGGAATGATTAGTTGCTTTAATAGATAACTGGAAGGTTGGTGTTAAGGCATGCTCATGAATCATACGCCAAGTAGTTCAAGAATCTAGACATAGGTGTTGAATGCTTGCAATCTTATAAGTCTTGACTTAATGCAAAATCACAGATTAATCCACCTAAGACATTAGGGTTTGATTTGAGGTTTTAGGCTCAATGCACCTAAGACATTAGGCTTGAGTACTTTAGAAAAGGCTTGATTGGCATAATTGAATTATGACTTGTGTTGTTAGCCATTTCATTGCAATCAAGGGAGGATTAGTGTAGTCTAAACCTGACAATCTCAACCGTTATAAATTCTGCACTCCAAGTGTTTGTTAAAAGTCCAAAAAGACAAAAATATTTTATTTCTTTATTTTCTGTTTAATCCCTCATACTTTAGTTAAGTCTAGATAGTTGTTCAGTTTGTGAATTGGTAATTGACAACCAATCCCTGTGGATACGATAACCGGTCTTACCACCGTATTACTTGATTGCGACGAGGTGCACTTGCCTTTATATTTAAAAATAACGCATCAATTGGTCCGTTAGTTGTTTTTGAAAAAAAATTAACAAAAAGGTTTTTCTGATTAAAAAAATTTGAAAAAAAGAAAATTAGATTATTAATTAATTAATATAATTATATTAATAAATTTTATGATTATTAAATTATACTAATAATATAAATAATAATTAATTAATACCAATTAAAATTTATCATTATATAATTATACTAATTTGAAAATACAATTATACCAATTAAAAGGTTTTTGGATTAAATAAAATAAATAAAGAGAAGAAAATTAGATTATTACTTAATTAATAAAATAATATTAATAAATTTTATCATTATATAATTATACTAATTATTAATAATATACTAATTTTAAAATACAATTATACCAATTAAAAGGTTTTTGGGTTAAAAAAATAAATAAAGAAAATAAAATTAGATTATTAATCAATATAATATTATTAATAAATTTCATCATTATATAATTATACTAATTAATAATACTAATATTATGATTAATAATTAAGTAATACCAATTAAATTTTATCATTAAATAATTATACTAATTAATAGTAATATCTAATTTTAAAATACAATTATACCAATTAAAAGGTTTTCTTGTTAATAAAAATTAAAATAAAGAATAGAAAATTAGATTATTAATTAATTAATATAATTCTATTAATACATAATTATCATTATATAAGTATACTAATTAATAATAATATACTAATTTTAAAATAATAATTATACCAATTAAAAGGTTTTCTGGTTAAAAAAATTAAAATAAAGAAAATAAAATTAGATTATTAATTAATTAATATAATTCTATTAATACATAATTATCATTATATAATTATACCAATTAATAATACTACTAATATAATTAATAATTAAATAAAACCAATTAAATTTTATCATTATATAATTATACTAATTAATAATAATATACTAATTTTAAAATACAATTATACCAATTAAAAGGTTTTCTGGTTAAAAAAAATTAAAATAAAGAATAGAAAATTAGATTATTAATAATTAATATAACTCTATTAACACATAATTATCATTATATAATTATACTAATTACTAATAATATACTAATTTTAAAATACAATTATACCAATTAAAAGGTTTTCTGGTTAAAAAAATTAAAATAAAGAAAAGAAAATTAGATTATTAATTAATTAATATAATTCTATTAATACATAATTATCATTATATAATTATAATAATTAATAATACATATAATATAATTAATAATTAATTAATAAAAATTAAATTTTATCGTTATATAATTATACTAATTAATAATAATATACTAATTTTAAAATACAACTGTACCAATTAAAAGGTTTTCTGGTTAAAAAAATTAAAATAAAGAATAGAAAATTAGATTAATAATTAATTAATATAATTCTATTAATACATAATTATCATTATATAATTATACTAATTACTAATACTAATAATATAAATAATAATTAATTATACCTATTAAATATTTTAATTGGTTTAATTGTATTTTAAAATTAGTATATTATTATTAATTAGTATAATTATATATTGATAAAATCTAATTGGTTTATTTAATTTTTAATTATATTATTAGTAGTATTAATTAGTATAATTATATAATGATACCATTTAATAATATAATAATATTAATTAATTTATAATATATTTTCTTTTTTTATTTTAATTTTTTAACCATAAAATCTTTTAATGTATATAATTAAATTTTAAAATTAGTATTTTATTATTAATTAGTATAATTATATATTGATAAAATATAATTGGTTTTATTTAATTATTAATTAAATTGTTAGTATTATTAATTAGTATAAATATATAAGGACTCAATTTAATAATAGAATTATATTAATTAATTAATAATATAATTCTCTTTTTTTTTATTTTATTTATTTTTAACCAGAAAACCTTTTAATTGGTATAATTATATTTTAAAACTAGTATATTAATATTAATTAGTATAATTATATAATGATAATTATGTATTAATAGAATTATTTTAATTAATTTATAAACTAATTTTATTTTCTTTATTTTAATTTTTTTAACCAGAAAATCTTTTAATTGGTATAATTGTATTTTAAAATTAATATATTATTAATTAGTAAAATTATATAATGATAAAATTGAATTGATATTAATTAATTATTAATTAAATTATTAGTATAATTAAATAATTATATTAATTTATTAATAAAATTATATTAATTATTTAATAATCTAATTTTCTTTCTTTTTAAATTTTTTTAATCAGAAAAACATTTTTTTTTAAATTTTTTTCAAAATAAATGACGTAACAATCCGGAGCTGACACGTGACAGATCAATGGTGCCAGCCAAACTTGCGCCACTCCACCAGAGTGCGCCACTTGCCGATAACCTTTTTTGTTTTTTTTCAATTTTTTTTAATTTTTTTTTTCTTTCAAATTTTTCGGACCAACCATGACCTGTCTTGTGGTAGGTTAATAAGTCAATGACACCTATAAACTGACGCCACTAAAAAAGTAATTTTTATTTAAAAATAAATTAATTTAATAAATTATTTAAAAAAAATTATTTTGATATATTGTTTCTAAAAGTCACTTTAAAAAAAAAAAAAAAAACCCAATTTTGACAACTACAGCTACCTGGAAAACATCTGTCCAAATTCAGAGTTTCTTTTCTATTGGTCAAAATTCGCAGTTTTCAGTATATAATAAAATAACACAGAAATTACAAATGCAATTTACCCCAGTCAGCGTGGTGTAATGGCCAAGGAAGAAGGTGAGACTCAACGAGATAGAAAATTCCTGTTTGGATGCCGAGAAAATGTTCGAGAAAAAAGAAAATAGCACCATACTTTTACTACTTTGATTTCGTAATGCTCCGTGTTTGCCTTTTTCATTTCTTGATGGAGTGATTTCTCAGCAACCAAACAGGACTATAAGATTAGGAGCTAAGAATTTTTTTTTTTGTTCTTTTATTTGAGTTATTGTTAGGATTTTTAGGTTTTGTTCCCTCTGTTTGATCTTGCAGTGTTTGAGTTCCTCGGATACGTTCCTCTGCTGCAGAGGCTTCCTAGCTCGTCCGTAAGGAAGATATCTGAACTAGTGGTTGTCAAACACTATGGTAATAATAATAATATATGAATTTTGAAAAATTGACTTTGTTTAATTGTTGGATTGGATTTCATGCAATGTAATATTTGAAAATATGTTTGGAGAAAAATTGTTCATGTTGTAGTAGCTTTGTTTTATTTTTATTTTTATTTTTTTTTCATTTTTGTTAATGTTTTGGAGTATTTTAGAAATAATTTTGGTATGCAGAATTTGAAAAATTAATTGGAAATATGTTTCATTTAGTGAAATATGATCAATAAACTAATAAATGCTTTGATATTTTCAATTGTTGAATGATGGGTTCTTGTGTAGAGCCAGGACAGTATGTTGTTCGCGAGGGTGAACCTGCTGACGGTCTTTACTTCATATGGGAAGGAGAGGTATGCTTAGTTTTCATGTTATATTTCAGAATTGGAAAAGTGATAGTTGTGGGAAGTGTTAGAGAAACAAAAGCCGTATACAAGGGTCATTGGATTGCTTGTAGATATAGAGGCAAATCTAATGATGGAGAAAGGGGTTGCAATGGTTCTGTTTATTTTATATTTTTCTTTGAAATTTGACAGTTTTGTGCTGAAACTTCATGGCTTGCAGGCTGAGGTTGTTGGATCTGTTAGTGCTGATGATCAAAATCATCCGGAGTTTCAATTGAAAAGATATGACTTTTTTGGTTTTGGTAATAAACTGTTCCCCTGCAGTGATGGTTCAAAACTACATTCTTTTGTTTAACTCTGTTCCTTTCATCCCCTAAGATATAAGCTTATCGGGTAGTTTTTGTCACCATGATTTGGTTGTTTTTAATTTTATTCTTCTGATGCACTGGAAATATATAATCAGTTTAAATTTCTATAATCACACAAACCACATTTGACTGCTTTAAAAAGCATAGATCTTGTTCTATATTTTCGTGAATAAACTTTTTGTTTGGAGTTTTCTTGTTTAATTAAAGACATGAGATATTAGCTTAAATTGCTGCATAACTATAATTGCTGAAGAATAGCGGGAACTCGCAACTTGCAGGTTTATCAAATGCAGTTCACCTTGCAGATGTCATTGCTGTGACTAAGGTGCCCTTTTAATTCCTTGTCCTACTTCTTTCCAATATCTACACTTAGATTGAGTGTACAAACATCTAAGATACATTTTAAAATAAAATGAACTTTTTAATCCTATAGCGACTTTTTTGTTTGTTTGCTTGGCAGCTGTCATGCTTAGTGCTGCTCCATGAGCACTCAGCACTGCTGCAGCCAAAGTCTATATGGAGTGCGGAAAAATCTCTGGAGACATGCTCACCTGTGGAACATATATTGCATTTGGAACCCATAGAGGTGCTCTTAGTATATCTTTGATATTAAGGAATATAGGTCATATATGCTAGTAGATGAGGAAAAAGAAACTAATCAGATTTGGTTGTCATGGTTTATGTTGATAGTGTTGATATTAGTAGATTCTTATTGATTCTAGTTGACACTAACAAATGTAGATTGTAATTAGGACTGATTTACTTGCTGTAAATAGGTTGCTCAATCCCTAAAATTGAGGGATCAGGGAGATAATTTTGTATTCTGCAATTGCAATATAATTATAAATACATCATTTGAGAGGGTTCTCTCAAGCATTCAAATCAGAAACCTCTCGTTTGAAGTTGGTACCAGAGCTTGCATGTTCCAGGATTGCAAAATCCTAGGAGTGGCACATGCCCAGCCACTATTAGGGCTAGATCTCTGGTTTGAGCACCCTCAACCATCAGGCTGATGGTGCATTCATCTCAAAACAGTCTATTCGGTAATCCCTTTGAGTGTTGTCACCAAAGGCAATGTCACACGCCACCATGCGTGGTTGTTGCCGTTGACATGTGTAAGCCACACACTGAACCAGACTCCATCTCTCAAGTCTTGCCAATTTCTCATCTTGATCCACCTTCCTCAATTTTACCATTTCACAGGTGCCAACACCTCCTTCCCAACCAGTGTATTTCTCTCCGTGCCTGTTCATCACTTTCCAGTGTTGATCACGGCCTACACTTTCAAAGGCTATTATTGTTACAAATTCTTGCGATTCGTCTCCTGCTCCATCATCTACACCTACTCCGAGCTTACTTGAACCTTTCACTGACCTATTGATTGCTCCTTGTAAAGGTCCAAATTCTACCCATTATCCTCATCCCATTTTGTCTTTGTATCTGCCTTATTGTCTATTTCTATTCCTAAAACTGTCTAGGAAGCACTGTCCATCCAGGATGGCTGTAGGTTATGATTGATGAGACGATAGCTGTTAGATTTCATCCTAAAACCAATTGGTATTAAGTGAAGTTGCCTAACAGGTATATAAACTGTGCCGTAGGATTTGAGGCAGGTGATGTGGGACTTCCAACACCCCCCTCCATAGATGCTTGCCAGAACAGGCGATCCACGGGAAGATTGTCATAACAGGCGTTAAACGATGGAGATAGGCTATGGCTCTGATACTGTTAGATTTCATCCTAAAACCAATTGGTAATAAGTGAAGTTGCCCAATAGGTATATAAATCGAACCCTAGGATTGAAGCAGACGATATGGGACTTCCAACAATAGCCTTGGATCCGAATCGCACATGGACACATGTTCCACCCGCTCCCAGGCAATCTGCATTTGGTTGTTGATGGGTCTTTATCATCAAGGTCGACCTTGGTGAGCAGGTGGACGGGTTGAAAGCTTTCCTTGTGGCTAAAGGGTATACTTAGATTTTTAGCCTTACTATGGTGATAGCTCCTTTCCTTTTGCAAAAGTGGCATTTGTTCTCCTATATCCATAGAAATAGGGGTGTAATCGGGTCAGTTCGGATCGGGTTTGAGGGGTTTCATCACCCAAACCGATCAAATTTGATCGGTTTGGATCGGTTCGGGTTTGTCCAATTTTCAACTACGGATCCGAACCGAACCGACCACAATCGGATCGGTTCGGTTCGGACCATCGGGTTACCTATTAACTTTTTATTTACACTTAAAAGATTAATAAAAAATTAGAAAAATAAAATAAAATATACATATTTAATTATTAATTATATTAAATATCTATATAATAATATATTAACATTATATATATGCATATAAAATAATTAAAAAGTAAATTTTTATAGGGTTTGGATCGGATTCGATTTGTCGAACCCAAGATCCGAACCGACCTTGTTCGGGTTGGTATTTTCGAATCCGATCCGATGATCCGAACCAATCCACCAAAATCGGTTCGGATCAGTTCGGGTTCGCCGGGTTCGCGGATCGGATCAGATCCGCTTTCACCCCAACACAGAAACCATGAGCCGCTGACCATTGTATCGGTTGGACATTAAAAGTACCTGTTTACATGGTTATTCAAAGGAGATTTACATGGAGCAACCACCCGGGTTCTATAAACATTCCTCCTCTAATTAGTCCATCTATCTTGTCCTCTACGTAGATGATAGAATTTGTTTCTACAGGTGATGACTATGGCATCGAAGGTCTAAAATAGCACCTATTTCTACACCTCCAAAATAAGGTATTGGGTTCGTTGCAATATTTCCTTGAGATTGAAGTAGCTCAACAAAAAACATGCTTTGTCATCTCCCAAAGGAAGTGTGCTCTTGACATTTTGGAGCAGACTAGGATGTTAACTTGTAAACCAGACAATACTACTATGGACCTAAATATTAAACTGCTACCTGATTTGTGGGAGCCCAATGCAAACCCAGGAAAATATCAGAGATTAGCGGGAAAGTTAAGTTAGCTCACTGTAACTAGACCAAAGATATTCTTTTCAATTAGTGTTGCAAGTTAGTTTTTCAATTCACCTTGTAAATTATGATAGATATTGGGTTGCCATGGTTCAGATCTTGAGATATATTAAGATCTTGAGATATATTAACGGTTCTCCCAGAAAGGGACTTGTATATGAAAATAGGGGTCATACAAATTGCAGACATTATTGCTTATACACGCTGAGTGGGCAAGATCTACTAGTGATAGAAGATCGACTTCAAGTTATTGTATTCTAATTGGTGATAATCTCATTTCATGGAAAGAGTAAAAGGCAGAATGTAGCAGCAAGATCAAATATAAAAGCAAAATATCGAGCTATGGCTCTCACTGTGTTTGAATTTATATGGTTGAAACAATTGCTTCAAGAATTGAAAATTTTCAAAATTGAGTCTATGAAGCTCATTTGCGATAATCAAGACCTTGCACATCGCCTCCAATATGGTCTTTCATGAGCTAACCAAACTTGTAGAGATTGACTGCCGTTTCACTCGGGCATAGGTCCTCTCCGGAGAAATCACCACCTCATTTGTAAACTCTAATGATCAACTAGCAAATATCTTCACCAAGTCTCCCCCAGGTTCAAGGAGTTATACATATGTTGTTACAACCTTGAGGGATATGGTTTTGTATGTTGTAAATGCAATGTAATTATGAGCAAATCGGTTGACAGGGTTCTCTCTCAAGTCATTCAACTGAGAAACCTCTCGTTTGAAGTGATATAAGTAGTAACATGCTATATATATCGTATAGTTCAGCTTACATCTTCATTTTCTTTCTCTTCGAAAGGTAGATATCTTCCGAGGAATCACCCCTCCTGATGCTCCAAAATTTGGGAAGGTGTTTGGGGGACAAATAGTTGGACAGGTATGATAAAACTAATTTATCTTCATATTATAGAGTGGTCAGTAGCATCTTGTAGGTTTGGACTGCTCACGAGGTGATATTAAACATGCAGGCACTGGCTGCAGCATCAAAATCTGTTGATTGTCTTAAAGTTGTTCATAGTTTGCATGCTTATTTTCTTCTCGTGGGAGATTTTAACAGTAAGAATTTTGCTGACAATTCTCTGATGTAACTCCCCTTTCTGTTTCTTTTAACTCTTTTTCCTTACATGAAATATTCATTTTCTTTTCTTGGTCCACCTGTTGCATTGTCTGGAATAAGCAAGTTTTCTCCTATTTATTTATTTATTATTTACATTTGCAAATCAACCCTTATTTTCTTATTTTAGTTGGCATTTAATAATTTTCTTGTTGAAAAATCCTGCTCCTGGTTTTTAATCACTGGCTCTTTACTGTTGTGCATATTGATTTTGGTAGGATATCATGAACTGTTTATCTTTTGCCTAAACGTTTTGCACTGAGAGATAAGATAAATCAGTAAATAATCCAATAGATCCAAATTTTTAGTGTAATTGTGCATAAAACAGGTAATTGATTTATATTTTATAGAGTGTGGTACCTGTAAGGCTGTAACCATCTCAAATTGCAGCAAGTATTTTTCAAGTTCTTTTCATGTTGGCTTTCTACAGTTCTTTCTAATAAAGTTTCTGTCTCTTAAAATGACAATTCCTTTTTAAATAAATCATGTTTTATTTTCTTTATAATCTTAGAAAGTCTCGTCTGTGCATTTGAATTATCATCATAAACATACTATGATATGTGTATTGGTCATTCATTCATCTGTTACCTAATAATAATAGTTAAAAACTTATACGTATTGGAGCTTTCCTTTTCCAGTGCCGATTATATATCAAGTTAACCGTCTCCGTGATGGGAAGAGCTTTGCTACAAGGAGAGTGGATGCAATTCAAAAGGGAAATGTCATATTCTCTTTGGTGGCTTCATTTCAAGTAATCCTCATTCTTGTTGACTTGGAATAAGATAAATTATAATTCCATCTTTTAGCTTATTTAGCTGTAAATCTGAATAAGTTATGTGCTCTGCCTCTCACTATTCCATATGTACATTTGCTTATCATTCTTTATTAAATATAATCTATAGTAACAGAGTTTTTAGAATTAAACCCAGTCAGTTATCTTTAGCCGAACATTTCAGACTAGTACCGGTAGAAATTAAAAGGTGTAAAGACCACTTGAAGGATCATTCGGAATAGTAGAACTATATAGGATCCCTATCTTTAATTACAGGAAGGCTAATCTCTAGTTTGATGATAAAACCCAAGTGCCAAAGAGGGTTCCCTTTCAATTGTCATATGAAAGGCATTTGTATATACTTGAGTTATGGCATGATATGCTTTAGTAACACTATCATTAGTTATATTGATGCAATATTAACAATTAGTAAATGAGGCACCATCTAGCATTGGCAATATAATCTGAAGAATATGAATCTATGATAAATTTTCCTTTTTCTCGGCTAACCAATTTCCCTTTTTCTATTACTAATTTTTTCATGACTGCAAAATTTAACATGGCTGACATCACTTTGTATTGTCACTTTTACTGATGTGTTCTTTTAACATACATGCTCTAACTCTAGTCAAGCAACTAACTTCAGAGCACAATCAACTTTGTTTATTACTTTAATTCTACAGAAAGAGGAATTAGGATTTGATCACCAGGAAGTGGAAATCCCATCTGTCCCTGCTCCAAATAAGGCAAGTAGCAAGCTTATATTTATGAAGAATTTCCAAATTGCTGTTGTAGATTTTAGACAAATTTTTTTTCCAAATAGCTGTTGTAGACTATTAAGTTTTGATCTCTATTATAGCTTCTGTCTATGGAAGAGTTACGGGAGCAACGTCTTACTGATCCTCGTCTTCCTAGGTAAGGTTTTCTATCAGCACATTCTGCTTGATGCAATGTTTTTATTTTATTTTGATAAAACTGCTTGGTATAGTAGGGTTCTATATTGTCTTTTTTTTTTTTTATCTTGCCTCCAGAATAGTTTGTGATGTATGATGATTTTCTGTACCACATGACAAATTTGTTACTTCAGAACTTACCGGAACAAGGTTGCCACAACTGAATTCATCCCCTGGCCCATTGAGATACGGTTCTGTGAACCTAAAACTTCAACAAATCAGACCAAATCTCCTCCCAGGTTAGGCTGATGCTCTGCAACTTTTTTATTACAATATACTGGTCTTCAATGCTATTTTTGGTGACAGATATTTGGGGGGAGGGGAAGGGAAAGGATTGGTGTACCATTCCACATACATCAATCCTTTGCCTTTGTTTCTCTTTGAATAACTTTTACCCAACAGAGCCTTGTGTTTGGTAGAAGAGAAAAAGAGGAGAGAATGAGGAGAAAAGATAGTTTTCTCCTGTTTGGTGAGCCAGAGAAATAGGAGAGGAAAAAATTGGGTATCAAAATTTTTTTTCTTGCCAAAGGTGAGAAGAAAATGGAGGAGAGGTTGAGAGATTAAATTACTTATCTACCCTTTTCAATATATTTCTTTCTTTTTTGCCTGGTTTATTTGTCGGTGAGATTGAATATATTTGTTTCCATAGAAAGCTATTTTGAGGCATGTTGGCGGTAGTAGGCTTTATAATTGTTTTTTAAATTATTAAAATTACTATTAAAAAGTATTAAATAAAAAACTATAAAATTGCCTGGTTTATAGCTCTTGATTTTTAATAAATTATCAAAATTTAAAATGAAAGTTTATTATTATTATTGTTAATAAGGGTATAAATGTCTGTTCAATAAAAAATGATTTTCTTTCTTTTCACTTTCTATCCTAACAAACAAGAGGAGAGAAACATATTTGTTTCTCTTAATTTTCTTTCATGTCTCTCATAAACCTTTGAAATACACTCTTTCTCATTATTTTCTTTCTACCCAAATTCTTTCTTTCTATTTTCTCTCCATTTTCTTTCTCAAACCAAGCAAATCATTAATGTCTGAAATTTTTAATGCTACATATTATCTGAACTTCTTAAAAATTTGTATGCAGTTTGAGATACTGGTTTAGAGCAAAGGGAAAACTATCAGATGATCAGGCTTTGCATAGGTACGTACCTTTTGTTTAATGTTGGATATGCCTGGTTCTCTGAGTTGTTTAGCAAAATTGGCAAATGCATGAACTAGCAGGCTTAAGGCTCTCAGTCATGTGTGCCAATGCTTGCATCCCTTGGAGCGTTGTGCCTCTGTCATTGTATTTCTAAAGCTACGCAAACAGTTGTCTATGGAAAAATTTTCTCATGAGAAAGGATTAGTTTGGGGTGTTTGTAATAAATGGATATAGCTGAATGGGGCCGGCAACAATTGAACTCGTGATCAGTTGGTCACTGATTCTGATATCTTGTTAAAGATGAACTGTCCCAAAAGCTTAAATCTTTTGTTGAAGACTAATGACTGGTTTTATATTTAACAACTTGCGTATCTGGTTTGTATTATAGGTGTGTGGTGGCATATGCTTCAGATTTAATATTTCTTCAAGTTTGTTTGAATCCCCACCGTGGGAAGGGCATAAAGACACGTGCTGTGAGTCTGGACCACTCGTAAGTATCCGAGTCTTATTGGTTGTACGATAATTAATTTATATATTAATATCATAACATGAGAGGCATACCTAACAAGGTTTCAATATATAAATTTACTTTCTTGCTTTGTTCAATGTTTTTTCAATTTTCATTTCAGGATGTGGTTTCACCGACCTCTAAGAGCTGATGACTGGGTGCTATTTGTGGTGAGTTTCTTAAAGGGTCTCAATATTGTTTCTTATGTTTAACTTTGGGGATGTTACAACAACTAACTTGTTCTACAGATCGCGCCATTTGATTTATTAGCCGTTCTTCTGTAAAGTTGTTAATACATCCAATTTGTTCTACAGATCTTTAGTCCTAGTGCCTATAATGCACGCGGCATTGCTTTAGGCCAAATGTTCAATCAGAAGGGAGAGGTAAGGGATTACCTGTTCACATCTTAGGGTAATGGTTAAAAAACTGAAAAAAGTTTTTATTGGTAAGAAGTACATTTAATAAGTTAAAGAGTAATGTATTTAGTTTTTTAATAAAAAATTATTTTTTTGGTTCATTAACCATTGCCCTGATGTGAGTCTGTGTTTGTGTGTGGATTTGAGTGTGGGGTGTAACCATTTTTAACTTATCTTAATATCTTTAGCCGTTGATCTTATTTTCGTTCAATGGTGATTTCACTTTTAACTTCAATAATAATTTATACCGTTGAATGGAAATAAGATCAACAATTAAATATGTGTGTAAGTGAAAAATGGGTTGCAACATATATATATACCCTCTTTCCCTGGTTTAACATTGTCTTACAGTGCCATTTATTGACTTGCAGCTTCTCGTATCATTGGTTCAAGAAGGTCTAATGAGGAAGGTTAACTCCACAAATTCTGCCATTGAATCTAAGTTGTGAACAGCTTAAAATGCACTGGACATGTGGTTCTTTGTTGTTCTATCTTGTTTTACCGTGTTGGGTTGGGAGATCCTTTTTATCACACACAAGGCTTAATTAAACAAAGATTTTCTTGTAGCAGGTCGTAAAAGTTTAGGTCGTAAAAGTTTAGTAAGCTATGTTGTGTTTAAACCTAAAAAGGTCTTATTTATCCCAAAAGGTGTTGTGATTACGAGAGAATAATGTACTGATTAACCTATAATGGTGTTCTCTAAATAATTGTCTAAATATATCAAGCCAGTCTAAGGCTTTGTTGTTTCTCTCTTTGTGTCTATTTATGTTCATTTTTATCTTTATAAATGGACGGTAAATACTGAAATTAAATGGGAGGGCCATGACGATCTATGTCGTGAAAGGAAGCAAAACATGATTTGTTCAAATTAAAATGTATGACATG
The DNA here is from genome assembly GCA_030762895.1 of Sophora flavescens. Taxonomy (NCBI): domain Eukaryota; kingdom Viridiplantae; phylum Streptophyta; class Magnoliopsida; order Fabales; family Fabaceae; genus Sophora; species Sophora flavescens. The sequence goes on along the minus strand of CM061063.1, from coordinate 175,737,165 downwards.
TAGATCTTTGTCGTTCTATCTTGTTTTGTCGTGTTGGGCTGGGAGATCCTTTTTGTCACACACACGACTTAATCAAAGAAAGATTTTCTTGTAGCACGTCATAAAAAGTTTAGTAAGCTATGCTGTATTTAAACCTAAAAAGGTCTTATTTATCTCAAAAGGTGTTGTGATTAAGAGAGAATAATGTACTGATTGACCTATAATGGTGTTTACTAAATAATTATCTAAAATATATCTAGTCATTCTAAGGCTTTGTTGTTTCTCTTTGTGTCTATTTATGTTCATTTTTATCTTTATAAATGGAGGGTAAATATCGAAATTAAATGGAAGGGCCATGACAATCTATGTCCCCCCCAACTCCTTACCTCCCTCCCTCTCCCTTTCCCGCTCTCTCTTCCTCCCTCCCTCCCTTTCTCCTTTTTGAAGCGTAAAGATTATCGAAGTGGTTTTTCTCTCTCTCAACAAAGTATTTTTCATGCACTCAAATGAGTTGAACTCTTGACATCATATTTAACAAACTATCTACCAAATGAACAGCTTAAAATGCATAGGACATGTAGTTCTTTGTCGTTCTATCATGTGTTGCCATGTTGGGCTGGCAGATCCTTTTTATCACACACAAGGCTTAATTAAACAAAGATTTTCTTGTAGCGGGTCATAAAAGTTTAGTAAGCTATGTCGTATTTAAACCTAAAAAGGTCTTATTTATCTCAAAAGGTGTTGTGATTAAGAGAGGATAATGTACTGATTGACCTAAAATGGTGTTCTCTAAATAATTGTCTAAAATATATCTAGTCATTCTAAGGCTCTGTTGTTTCTCTTTCTGTGTCTATTTATGTTCATTTTTATCTTTATAAATGGATAGTAAGTATCGAAATTAAATGGAAGGGTGGTGACGATCTATGTCGTGAAAGGAAGCAAAATATGGTTGGTACAAATCTCTCTCTCTCTCTCCCCCCCTTCCCCCCACTCCCTACCTCCTCACTCCCTCTCTCACTCTCTCTCCCTTCCCCCCTCCCTTTCTCTTTGGTGCATCGAGGGTATCTTTTATTCGATAGCCAGAGATTAATCCCTTTCGAGGCGTAAAGATTATCGAAGTGGGTTTTATCACTATCAACAAAGCCTTTTTATACACTCAAATGAGTTGAACCATTGACATCATATTTAAGTAACTATCTACCAAATGAACAGCTTAAAATGCACAGGACAAGTAGTTCTTTGTCGTTCTATCTTGTTTTGTCGTGTTGGGCTGGGAGATCCTTTTTATCACACACAAGGCTTAATTAAACAAAGATTTTCTTGTAGCAGGTCATAAAAGTTTAGTAAGCTATGTCGTAATTAAACCTAAAAAGGTCTTATTTATCTCAAAATGTGTTGTGATTAAGAGAGAATAATGTACTGATTACCTAAAATTGTGTTCTCTAAATAATTTTCTAAAATATATCTAAGGCTTTGTTGTTTCTCTTTTTGTGTTTAATTATGTTCATTTTTATCTTCATAAATGGAGGGTAAATACCGAAATTAAATGGAAGGGTCGTGACGATCTATGTCGTGAAAGGAAGCAAAATATGATTTGTACAAATCTCTCACTCTCACTCTCTCTCTCCCCTCCCCCTCCCCCCACTCCCTCCCTCCTTTCCCTCTCTCGCTCTCTCTCCCTTCCTCCCTCCCTCTCTCTTTGGTGCATCGAGGGCATCTTTTAGTCGATAGCTAGAGACTGACCTCTTTCGAGGCGTAAAGATTACCGAAATGAGTTTTATCTCTCTCAACAAAGCCTTTATCATACGCTCAAATGAGTTGAACCCTTGACATCATATTTAAGTAACTATCTACCAAATGAACATCTTAAAATGCACAGGAAATGTATTTCTTTGTCGTTCTATCTTGTTTTGTCGTGTCTGGCGGGGAGATCCTTTTTATCACACACAAGGCTTAATTAAACAAAGATTTTCTTGTAGTAGGTTGTTAAGAAAGATTCTAAGAGAGAAGATAGGAGAATATTCTGAATACTTCTAATTCTCATTGATTGATTTGATTCTTACACATTACAAGAGTTATATAGGGATGCTGAATGCATCAGATAGGAAGTGACTGATCACAAATGAATAACTGATTCAGTTGAGATTCAGTTGGGCCAGCTAGCTCTAATAGCTAAGGCAAGGATATAGTGTGCAGCTGTGCAGCACTGTGTCCGTGTACTCTATCAGACCCCCCCTCAAGCTCAAGGTGGTTGAGCCAATGAATGAAAGTCAAGCACCTTGAGCTTGTCCCTGAGATACAAAAATCTAGTTGGAGAGAGTGCTTTA